>OV839567.1:56841605-58041605 GCA_929447395.1 Epistrophe grossulariae
TTTTTTTGCTTTCTGTTTTTACTATATTCCACCATCACTGGAGGACCGGGAACTAGATTAAACTATTTTAAAACTTTTTTAAAAAAGCAATTTGTGGTTTATTTGGTGGGCAAGCTTATGGTTGTAATTTTTAACGAGCGGATGAATATAAAACTAACCTGCAAGTCATGGTGATTTTGGTAAGCAATTTTAAAAATGAGGTTTAATTTTTTTTTTGTTAAAGAATGCAAAAACCGTTGAAATAAAATTGAGCGAATACTTACAATTATAAAGGTAACGTATATTTAATAAAGTAGTAAATGGGTTTCGATTATTAAAAATTTAAAGTCATGCTCTTTAAAAAAATAAACTCTTATGGTACCTAGCTATACAAAAATAAATGATTTGATTTTATTTGATTTTAAACATCCTTTAAAGGATGAATGAAGCCGATCGGTTTTTTTTTGAAAATGACTCGTTCAAATAAAAAAAAACGTATGGTACTGATAAATAAACTTTTTAATTCCTGTGTTTCAACAACAAAAATCAATAATTTAAAAATAATAATAATAATAACGTTATTATCATAAAACAATTATTAAAAGATAGCATAAACTTTCCAGTCAAAGTTTTATCGAAAATTAATAGTTCATAATAATAATAATACCTATCTTAAAAGTAAAATGGCTAAATAATTATTGCCAATTTGTATAGCTTCTTATTTTATTTTTAATATTTTTATTTTTTTAATGTGTTGCGTTATGGTAAAAAAAAAGTAAACTATTCAGATTAGGGATTAAAAATCGCATTTCGGCAATGTATGAAAAGTTAAAAAAATGCATAACCTTGATTTTTTTTCAACAAATAAATCTTGTTCATAGAATACCAAGATAAGAACATCTTTTTGTATAAAAGAATTAACAACAACATTTACGTCACTATTTAACCGATATTTAAGTAGATTTACACTTAAACTTTTTAAAATCTCAATGATTTCTCATAAAAATTGATTTCGTTTTTGAAAAAGTCAAATCAAAGTCAATTTAATCTTCAAATGATCGACAATTATTGACGCATACATATATTGCTATGTTCAAGTATGCAATCTTCGTACTAGCTCAAAATCAGTGTGATCAATTTTCTAGAATTCGCATTTCAATGGCCCCGTGCAAAACAATACTAAGTGTATTTTTTTATTTGACGTTTATAAAGTATGTTTTTGTTTGGGATAAATGTCGAAATAAGGCATTATATACTAAGCCCTATTTCACCTCTGTTTTCAAGGCATTCTCGTTAGATTCCTAGAAAAAGTATTAAAATAAAGGTCTTTCAATAGTGTAATGGTAACTCAAAAATATACTATGTGCACTTAATTTTGCACGAAGCCATCGATTTGTCGTTTACGAACCTTTCGATAATCAAGACACAAAATTATGCATGGAAACAAGAATACTTTGCGAACATATGCCACAGAAATGAAGAGTGTTCAAAATATTACTTACATTGCTGCGCTAGCTATAAATAGCGAACTGGCTTTATAGAAAAAGGGGTTTTGTATAAAATTTTTATCAGCACATGATTGTCATTGAATTAGGCCGAAACAGGCCGATTACAAAGAAATTTTTTTAAACACTAAATATTTTGCTTAGTCGAATAAAGCCACTTTACCTTTTGAGTCAAATTCTTTAGTCAAGATTATTACAAAAAAAAAATAATTAAAATGAATCACGTATTCCTATTACTAATTTCAATTTTCAACTGCATTGTAATGAATTTACACGAAATAGAAAAATTGTATCGAATTTTATAAAAGTGTATTTGTGTACTTTCACCATCGCGAATGTATCGAAAAAGTACAATCGTATCGACTTTTGCAACCGTGATTCAGATATCAATTGAATTCTAAAAAAAATATAATCCAAATAAAACAGAAAACCCATCAAAAAAATTTACTAAAAGTTTTCCGAGCCAATTAAAAATGTTCAAGTTTTTCAAGATCTTTTGATTTAAGAACGTTTATACAAAAATTGGTACTGGCGAATATAAGTTCCAAGCACACAATGCCTTATCATTTTTAAGATTTTTAATTTCTGAAATTTTGTTTTATGAATATTTTGCCATTGTACGTAGTGACTTTTTTTGGAAGAAAAATGTAGCAAAAACGCTATAATTGTAGTAGGGTGACAACGCTGCTCCGATTCCAGTTGCAGCAGGGAATTGTGTTCAGCCAGTTAACTTACATTGAAATATTAAACAATAAACAATTCAATACTTAGTGAACTCCTTTAAAGGAAATTTATCCAACTTACATTTCGATCGCAGAATGTTGCTTAGTAACAGTGTTGTCACTGTCAGTGAAATTAAAAGATTGTTCTGTTGAAAAATATTAAAAAGTGCTGAAGTTACTCCTTTCCCAAAGAAGTCAGTTTATAAAGCCTTTGAAGAATTCCGAACAGTTTGTACTTTTCTATACATTTTTAAAATGTTTAGGGCCAGTTTCACAGTGCACACTTTACAAAATAAGTGGCACTTAATTTTCCCATTTATGCACTTTAGACGTAGTTTTACTGTCTGAGTAAGTGGAACTTAAGTGGCCAATATGGGAGCCTTAAGTGTCACTTATTCCTATAAGTTTACACTGTGAAATTGGGCATTAGTTTTCCATATCTGGCACTTAAGTGACACTTACTTTACTGGGAAACTGGCCCTTAAAATAGTTCTAGTTCTTAGAGTCTTAAGGAATGTTTCGAAATGTCTGCGTAAAGTTACAACTCATAAATATTGGCACCGGGTCATAAGTCCCCAGGAGAAATATACACCAGTTATGTCAGAACTTTACTTACATGTCAATAAGCATATAACCAATGAAAACTTCAAAAGTTGCTAGAGTTCATTTCAATCGGGTTTTAGGAGAAAGTCACAAATTGTCAAAATGCGAAATTAAAAAGTATTTGATGTATAATAAATCGGATTCGATAAAAATCATTTTTCCATACTTTATCTTTTGATTTTTCTTAAGCTGTCAAGTTGATTTTTAAACTGTATCTAAACAAATGTTGAATCTGTTTGGTTTTGATTTATAATTATATCTCTGTTTAAATATAATAAAAAGTTTTTTTCACAAGAAGTACTCAATGTGTTCATACAAGCAAAGGGAGTTCAGAATTTTTTAATACTAAAAACTGGAGTTCCACAGAGATCTATTCTTGGTCCCCTTTTATAAATGGTTTTCCATTCGTTTGCCAAATGTATATATCATGTTTAAGCTAATAACAAGCTTATTGAAAAAGCTAACATGAAGTTTGAGCTGAAGGCGGCCGAAAATTGGAGAAAGCGATCTTAAAGTTGCGATCACCGACTCGGAATTTCGGTTGTTATTTTTAATAATTTCCAAACGTTGGTCGTTCGTAAACTTCGCACTGATAAAAATTTGACGCATTCAGAAAAATGAGATCTCAGAGATTTTTCTCACTCAAGATGTGAGCAAGCGAATCCAAAATTTTTTGTTCTTCAAAATTTTGACAGCAAAGCTGAGAAATTTCGCAGAGGAATCCTCTTCATGTAACTGAGATTGCTGAGATCTCCGAGATCTCATTTTCCTGAAAATGCCTATTTGACGTTTTGACATTAACAGATCATACAAACATTTTTAAGGGCACGTTTGTTTTAAAATACAAAATTATTATGTCCTTATTGAAAAACCCTTCAAAACTCAAACACAATTTTTGTTATTCTGTTTGTGTATATGATAATTAGAAAAATCTGAACGAAAAGTTTCAACCACTCATTTAGAAATAACAAACCAGAAGAAAAAACAAAACCACAAACAAAGAAGCATCGTAATTCCTAAAAAATATTTTTTTTTGTATACACTTACCCGAAATAAAAGTCGGACAGTGCAAATTATTTCTGTAGGTAGCACTTAAGTCATTTAAAAGCGGTGCCTTAACCACTGCCAAAGCCAACACAAAGCACAACGAGGCACAATGTGCAAAGTATATCCACGTCTCACTTGTCTTCATCGTGATTAACGAGCGATCGCGCATTTTCGCCGCCAACCTACCATGCCCATACAAATACATTATCATCGAAGAAGAGAGCACCAAAATGGTAGCCAAAATGAAAAGGGATAGCGTCACTACAGCATTAAGTATTAGGCCGGGATTATGTACTGGCATAGCTTCGCTGAAGATTTGCAATTTATACAGGTTTGATATTCCGATAAAGCTGAAAATGATCTCTAAAGACGAGGCAACCATTTGAACGCTAAATATGGTAGCAAAAGGTTTAGTCGTCGACCAGAATACAGCGGGATAACGGACGGACCAAACAAGCAGCGCCACAACCAGATTCACAAATTCTGCACTTGGCGGATGGGAAAAGACCGTGACATCGATCTCTTTCTCGATGCCAAAAAACGTCTGCAACATTCCCGAGAATCCGTCCAGTCGCATAAGGCCAGGTGGTGTTGTATCGCCATCAACGATTCCAATGCCAACACCAACACCGATGCCAACGATGTCAGTGGACTCATTTAACGGCGGCTCTCCAATCAAGTACTCGGGCTCGATCTCCACCTGCAATTCATCATCTGCCATGCGTTTGACTTTTTTTGACTTTGTTTTGATTTCGAAGATCTTCGAATTGGATGCCAGCGGTGTGGCCGGAATGATTTCAGGCAGTTTTTCTGGTTTTACAATGTGGATATTACTGTCTTTGAGTGTGGTGGTGGTTTGTCTGGTTGTGGTGGTCGTGGGTTGCCTGATGCTCCCGTATTCCAGCTCTTCCTCTACACTGTTTGGTCGTTTTTGTGACGTGGGCACTAACGACTTTCCCAGTGCCGGGTTCTCGAATACGGTTACCATTTCCAAGTCCTCCAGGCGATTAAAGTCAATAGCCTTTGAGTGGCGCAATTCGAGTTCCCTGTCGGTCTCTTCGGAGCGTGATGTCCGGGATTCTTCGGACTTTGAGGAATGTTTTCTATGTGACCTATTCCTGTGCTGTCGATTGCCATTTCGCCGATGCGATGCTCTGGTATGGCCAGCAATAGATGATGAGGGCTTGGTGATGGCTGATGCTCCCTTGGCAGTTGTTGGAATAATTAGCGTTGTTGAAGTCGTGGCAGTCGTCGTCGTCGTTGTGGTCGTGGTCGTTGGTATTGTTCTAATACTCGATTGTTTATTTGTCACAGTGGTTGTGGTGGAGGCACTCATTGGCATTGTTGAGCGCATCTTATTCATGTCCTCTTCACCACTGTTCTCATTGCTATTGTTTGCGTCGAGTAGGTCAGGCACCTCAAAGAACGCTGACTTTGGATATGCAATCCTGTATTGTTCTTCATTGCTTTCAAATAGCTTATTGTTGTTTGCTAGAAATAGGGTGTCATTATAGACCTCCTCCTCTGATATGTTTTGATATGGTGACGATATAACCGACAGAACAACAAGATTCCTCCGATTTATGGCGATAAAATCCAGTTCGGTTTGCCAGATGTTTTCTGTGAAAATAAAACAAGACAAAATGAAAAGTTGTATACCATGATAGCATAAAAGTTATTGAAAGTGTGTGTGGAATGAAAATCGGTTAAAAACGAGCGTATCCATGCATTCCATGGAGTTATATATACATAGTTATTGTATTAATATATTTTTTGTTTTCATTTTATTCGCGAAGAAAGATTGCCAATTGGCTTTGTAATGCGATTAAAAAGGAAGAATAAATCATTACTTCAGAGGCCACTGGGTTATTTTGTCGTCATAGAATGGTGGTGGTAAGGTCGTGCTTTTTCTACATGTAGGTATTTATATACGGTCATTAAAGTTTGTTTTATTTTTTGTTTATACAATTTCATTGTTTACACTCGTAATGGATTTGGTAGGATTTTTTTTAATTTTAAATGGAAACAATAATATGGGGTTTAATTCTGTTTAAAAAGGATAATGCGATCTGAAATCTTAAAGCCAAAGTTTTATGTTTAATTTCATTAAATGAATACAAATACATTATTGTTGGTGATTATTTGAGATTTATTGCGTGAAGTTTATTAAGTTGTTGCGGATTTAATTTGTATGTAATTTATATTTTTCCACATTTTTTTTATTTAACTGTTGTAATATTATTTGAGTTTTCAAGGAAGCATTGGCAGATTGAATTAACTTCCAATATGATTCAGAATATAACTCATTAGAATTGTCTTTAATGAAAAATAAAGCTGTATATTAATTCGAAAATGCATCCATTATACACTTCGATATATTTAATTGTTCTTTATTGACTTTATATTTCAGCATAATAACATTTCGCAGCTCAATTCAAATTTCGTATAAGCTGCGAGTTAATTTAAATAAAATGCACGAGACGGGTTGCATGAACTTGCTCTTATGTATGATCAGTGATCACGCTGTGGTTTTAAAGTCTTAATATTAAAAAAAAAACTATTTCATCCTATATTTTATGCCACCTGCCGTAGTTTAGTTTGAGGTCCGTATATAAATATTAACAATATTGTATTATGTTGAACATATGCATAGAACTCACTTATGGCACTATAGACTGAACATTTTGATATGCTTTTTTATTTAGACTTATTCAAACCTTTAAGCCTAGTACACTGCTGATGCGAAACGAAATTTTTCTGTGATCTCCAAACAGAACGAAACGCTCGCGAAAACATAACGGAAAATATCCTTGGAGAGTTTCACTAATTCCAAAAATAAAATCAAAAAATCAGAGAAACCCATGATGTAAGAAAATGATAAACAAAAAAAAACACAAATAAAACACAAATGTCATTTTTCCGCACACAATAAATAGTCTGTATAATTAATTTAGTGCGAAAAAGGAGCGGAGACTTCTCCAAATAATCTGCTACAATTATATAAATTTCGCTCTTCGAACAGCGTACTGCAAAACGAAAAGCAGAACGAAATTTTCCGTTTATTATTTCGTTGTGTCATTTTTATATGGGATTTTTTGTTTCGCATCAGCAGCGTACTAGGCTTTAAAGTATAAAATTTCATTAAAATCGGTTCAACAGATAAAGAGATAATCGAAAGCCAAGAAAATGGTTCTATAAGAGATACTGTTAATAATTGAATAACATAAAATTTGATTCAATATTATGGTGCAACGTACTAATATTAGCTCAAATAAAAATTTTAAACACTTGTATGGTTGTATACTAGGTACCGTCATATATGGATATAATAATAATTTTTGCTTCAAATTTTCTAAATAGGTAATGTTAAAAAACTGCTGGATGCCAACTTTAATAAAAATCGATCAAGTCGTTTTCGAATTATTAAGTTCTCAACAAAAGATTTTTGAAATTTTTTTTAAAAATCTCGCAAATAAAAAAAATAGTTCCATGGGAGGTACCATTTATAGCCATTTTTCGTAAAAATTTTGTTTACAAAATGGTAGCCCTTTTGTATAAAAATAAGATTATTATTAATTTCATAACAAAATTGTACGAAAGGTACCGTAAATTTTGGTCTTAAAAAATTAAAAACGTGTCGAGGGATTGCCCAAAAAAAACGTTAAGTACCAAGTTTAAAGAAAAATTCTCTGCAACGACTTACGACGCGACGTAGTGGCGCGTTTCGACTTTTTTGGTTGCTAAAATCATAACTCTTAAACAAATAAAGATAAATCGTAACAATTTTTAAACTTAAAAGAAATTTGTAAGGCTATCAAGCTGGCGAGTTTCATAAAAATACCTTTACAGGGTGTTTCAGAATTGTCTGTTGAAAATATAACTTTTACTTAAAGCCATAGACGTAGTTTGTATTTCACTTTACAAAGGTCTAAAGTTATTATTTTGATTTTTTGTTTAATAAGTTGTATATTTAATTTTTTGATATAAAAGAGTGTATTAAAAAAATATTTTATTGGTAGATTAAGAGTCAAATAGTGGTAAAAAAAATCAACAGTGATAGATTACAAATCAAATAGTGGAACAAAATTAAACAAACCAAAAATATACAGGGTATTTTGCATACGATGCAAAAAAAGGGTAGATCGTTTAGGTTAGGTCGAGACAAGAAAAAAATCGTATTGGGAGGGGAGGAGGGTGGTTCTTTTTCCCGCCGTTGAGATTAGGAAAAAAAAGAGTAAAAATCCACGGCAACACTTACAATGGCATGTTATACGTTTTTTGAAACCCAGAATTCCATCCATTAATTCTGTTTTTAAATAAATTTTTTTTTTGTGAATAGTTCTGGATAAATAAATTTTCAGACTCAAAATTTTGAACCAAAAAATGGACTGACTTCTTCAAATCAAATCAAATCAAATCAAATCAAATCAAATCAAATCAAATCAAATCAAATCAAATCAAATCAAATCAAATCAAATCAAATCAAATCAAATCAAATCAAATCAAATCAAATCAAATCAAATCAAATCAAATCAAATCAAATCAAATCAAATCAAATCAAATCAAATCAAATCAAATCAAATCAAATCAAATCAAATCAAATCAAATCAAATCAAATCAAATCAAATCAAATCAAATCAAATCAAATCAAATCAAATCAAATCAAATCAAATCAAATCAAATCAAATCAAATCAAATCAAATCAAATCAAATCAAATCAAATCAAATCAAATCAAATCAAATCAAATCAAATCAAATCAAATCAAATCAAATCAAATCAAATCAAATCAAATCAAATCTCTGTAGTACAGCTCTATGCAACTTTATGCAGCTGAATTTTTGAGACTATGTGAAGGATTTTTTTTTCTCGTGAATTCAAAAGCGAGAATTTGTGGCGTTTTTTTTTGTACCCCAATTTAAAGTTGAAAAGTGTGCTTAAATTGGTGTTTCAAAAAACATTGAGTTCAAAAGTTTTTAAATAAAAAAAGTTAAAAAATCATTTTTTTTATTATTTTTTATTGTATTATTTATACTTGAATGTCAGTTTATCATTTTTTTATTTTATTAATAAACAAATATATCAAATTAAACAAAAAGCACAAGTTTTTTCACGCACTCCCCTCAGTTTTTACACTCAAAACTACAAAAATAATCCAAACAATTATTTTTTTTATCAAGAAAAATTATTATTGCCACTAGATTTGCATAAACGGGCCACTGTTTGACGTCGGAGGTTAAAAGATCATTTGAGGTGTCTGGCTCCGGAAATGAACATTAAAACATGCGAGGACGCAGCTGTAATAAGAAATGAAATAGTTGCACAATATAAAAAAAAGACCTTTTTATAACAAAAATGAAGAATGTTGAGATCTTGTAGCTTTTTTTTTCAAGTTCACACATATTTTTCACCGATCGACACACACTTTTTAGATGGACCGCTGGTTACTTGCAAAGTTTTTGTTGTGTCCTGAATGCAAGATCTCATGTGGTTGAAATAAGAATTTTGATTTTCCACTTGTTAACAGAAAAGCTGAATAGACGATAAGGCATTTCCTGTTCGGTTCGTGGAAGTGTTTCCTGCATTTTTTTTAGTTTATTGCACCATTATCCGCTGCAGTTGTGTTTGACGATGAGGACCCACTCCTCACTGCTTCTTGCTCATTCCTTATTCGATATGATAATCCTCCAGAGCCATCAACAGAATTATTAATGCGCTTTTATCAGAGTATCCTCCAAAGGGGTAAACGATTTATTTTTGTATGGATCTTCACCTGTGCCAGAGATTTCTTTTTTATTTACAAACAATTTCATTTTTATGTAAGTCTTTATATGTATATAGTTACTCCAGTCCTTAAAATAAAGGGCTTTGCCACTGGAAACATAAATTCAAGCAATCACTTCAAAAAACTACTTTGCTAAATTGTTTTTTTATTGCTACCATTTTCCAACACTTCACAGGGTAAAAAACTCCGCGAATAATTTTCGTCGGAAGATATCAGAAGAAAATTCTTAAGAAGCTTTCCAAAATGTCACTTAAAAATGCACTTCATCGCTGTTCGGAAGAATACCTCGGAGCAAAAATCATCCGATTCGTATGAAATTGGAGAATTTTTCCATTCCGAAGAATTCCTTTCTTATGAATATTTACAAAGACATTTATTTAGATCTCAGTTTCATCTCTTGTTGTTTTCATTTCGACTTTCGGAATAATGCTTTTGCACTCCTAGTCTTTTTCTGTTCCCGATTTAATTAGGCAGTAGACATCGAAAGTGATTTTTCATTAGACTACTAATAATTGCCAAAATAGATATGTTCTTAGAGAAGCCATTTTGTTCGGGTGCATGCGAGTAGTTAGGGGGGGAACAAGAGTGGGCAGCGCTCATCGTAGAAAGCTAATTTCCCACCCTAGACAAATCGGAAGTATATACTAAATCTCTGTCTGTTCACTCCAAAATTTGCCAATTTCTTCCAATTTTATAATGTTCTGCCAAAATTCATTTAATATAATGAAATTGAACTAAAATTGGTAGAAATTTGTTAGTTTTGGGAATTAAACGTTCCCAACAACAAAACACTATATAAAGATAACAAAATTTTAATTCTTTCTACATTCAATTCAAGAAATTCTATTTCAAATGATTTTCAAATTTTGAGATCCTTACAATCTACAAAAATACAATTACATATTCCAAAATTTCCCCATAAACATTTTAAGGAATATTTTTGTAAAAGAAGAGCCAATTTTCTTATTGATGCCAGTCTGACACACCCTAAACTTAGCAACAGAGTTGAGCGATGAGCGTGCCATTAAAATATTGGGTGCGTAGAAATAAAAACTAAAAAATGATCAAAATTCGAAAAATTCCGAAATCTGAAAGATCAGATGTAAAAAGTAGGTAATACGTTGAATGTGATCATTAACTAAAGGCCCAAATATTACTATCCGTTTATATGAATTGTGTGTGCAGTATCGAAAGGTCGAGTTGGGGAAGAGTTGGATTTTCAACTCAGGATTTCCGAAATTTGCAGAAGATGAAATGGCGTCAATATTTTAAATTCACAACTTCAAAACAAATAAAACTGATTAAACACGAGTACCAACTACGTGTAGCTTTTAAAACAATTCCTGGTGTGACTGTTGAGTACAAAAGATCCAAGCGAATTTGAAACTAACAAAACGCATGTTTGCAAAAGTGCCCACTTTAGATAGTTTAAAAATGGTGGTGATTTCTCAACACGCAGGCTGGCTGGCGGCTGCCCACCCCCCTAGGAAAAATCCGTAACTACGCCAATGATCGGGTGTGCTTACCTTTCAACTTTTACTAAAAGGAGATGCGTTAAGCTGTCATACATCAACACAAATAAAAATGCTACTCGAAACGATAGAAACTTGTTGAATAGCATTTACTGTACAGAAAGTATTCAAAGCGAAAACCACGACATTATTGTTTTGAGGAAGATTGAGGAACCACCAAAAATTTATCTATACAAGTACTACGATTGTTTGCTTCTTGTGTGCAATTTTTGTGTATTTATAAGAATTTATTTTATTCAATTGAGCTCTATCCATATTCCTTGCTCATTTTTTGTCCAAAAATTTTATTTATGTTAAATACTCAAATCAGGATGGAAATGATTTCATGAAATTTATATTTTAGAAACTTAATTCATAAGCGGAGATGGAGATAACTAAGCGGAATAATTGTTGTATTTTACAAGGTACATAATTATTTTTAAAGCATATATACAGAGTGTCCCGAAATCACCGCCTCAGAAGAAAACCATGAGTTCCTGAGGTCATGTCGAGTAGAAAAACTTAAGAGATAATTTTCTCGTTTTCGCTTCGTTTTCGGCTTATAACGGTTTTTATGATTTTTATTCTTCTTTCTTTTGACTGGCTCTAACTTTACCAAACTACAACCGATTTTTGAATTTTTTTTTGTATTTAAACAAGAACAGGTAGATATTTGTATCTACCATACAACTTTTTTCTGTGTGGATAACGGTTTTCCCGCAACTAATTTTCAAGCGCATTTTTAAAGCATTTTTAGGTTGTTTTTTTGACTTCGATATGATTTTTTTCACAAAAACACGTTATTAAGTATAGTTTTTTTTCATTATTAAGAAAGACCAATGTGTGTTTTTAAAAATACTTAACAATTTAATCTAAAAATAGATATAAAATAATTAAAAAAAGTAAAAACAAAAAATAAATGAAAATCAAAAAAATATGAATATTTGAATAAAAACGAATAAAAAACTTCTAACGGTCTTACTCTTACTTTACTCTTTCTAAAATTCAACACTAAACGCTCAGCGTAGTTTTTTATTCGTTTTAATTCGTTTTTATCAGATATCACACTTCTTTTTTTTTCCTTTATTTTTTGTTTTTAATTTTTTTTAATAATTTTAAATGTACATATTTTTAATTACAAAAATGTTAAGTATTTTTAAGAACATATATTGGGCTTTTTTAATAATGAAAAAAAAACTATACTTAATAACGTGTTTTTGTGAAAAAAAAATCATATCGAAGTCAAAAAAACAACCTAAAAATGCTTTAAAAAAATTTACAGATTTCACTCATACAGTAACTATGCGCGGACATTGAAAACGACTTGTTTTAGCTCGATAAAATAAAAACATCACTAATCTTGGTGATTTTTAATTTGTATCCTATATAGTTGCATCAAAACTTCTGAAGCTGTCTTAGAAACCAATCTACAGTCTGAAATTACAATATATGTATTTTTAATGTCACATCCCAGTTGGCGGTTAAATTAATTCTGTTTAGTTCGGTTTATTTGATTGACGGTTGATGTTCAAGAAAATCAAATATTTGCTCAAATATGCTCAAATTGATTTACAATTCTTTCAACTTATTGAACTGTCTATATAGGCAAGTTATTTGATTTACTGTCAAAGTGAACCCTTTTTAACTCGAGACCAAATTTAGAAATAATTTTATGTGTAGCTCAACCTCACTGCAAACTTGATTTACAAATTTTTTTGATTCGATAATATTTTGCATTTTGAACTCATCTTTTAATAAATTTAACTTCTTTAGACAATATGAAATCCAAGCACCAATTAAGTTGATAACCAAATTGAATCGTGTATGAGCTGCTTTAAATGAAGCCTAACATTTTGTTTGCATTTGAGGACCTTAACCTTGAACATCTGAACATTAGTAGGTACTAAATTTATAAGTTTATTAAAGAAGTTCAAGTATATATTGGTACCTATGTATATTCTATGTTCAATAATCGCATTGGTTTGGACGAAGTTAAAATTTGGTGACACAAATTTTTATCCTGAGATTTTACTTGAATTCTAAGACCTTAACCTCAAAGATCCGATAATTAGAATCGAAGATAAAAGTTTACTAAATCAACTCTTTTCCATTATTATATTTAAGTTGTTTCGGTAAGTTAATCCTACCTCTAGACTGATCAACGCTTATTTAAATACCTACCTTAACCTTCAACAACTGGCCCTTAGAACTAATGTTGTTAGTTTATTAAAGAGATTCGCAAGTAGGTACCTTTGCATATTTTAGGACCAAAAATCGCATTGGTTATGCACGTAGGTCAAATTAAAAAATCACATTGGTTTAGATGTTGGTCAAGATCAAAAATCGCATTGGTTTAGAAGTAGGTCAAGTTCAAAAATCATTGGCTTAGACTTAGGTAAAGTTTTGTGACTTAAATTTTAGCCTTAGATTTTACCTTAATTTTAAGACCTCAACCTCAAAGATCCGATAATTAGAACAGAAGATAAAAGATTACCAAATCAACCCTTTTCGATTACTACAATTAAGTTGCTTCGCTAAGTTAATCCTACCTCTAGGCTGATTAATGTTAATTTAAATACCTTAACCTTCAACAACTGGCCCTTAGAACTAATGTTGTAAGTTTATTAAAGAGATTCGCAAGTATAGGTTTCTTTGTATATTTTAGGTTCAAAAATCGCATTGGTTTGGACATAGGTTAAGTTCAAAAATCGTATTGGCTTAGACGTAAGTCAAGTTCAAAAATCGCTTTGGCTTAGACGTTGGTCAAGCTCATAAATCGCATTGGTTTAGACGTAGTTCAAGTTCAAAATCCCATTGGCTTAGACGTAGGCCAAGTTCAAAAATCTCATTGGCTTAGACGTATCAACGTCATTTTCAAAAATCGAATTGGCTTAGATGTAGGTCAAGTTATAAATTCGCATTGGTTTAGACGTTGGTCAAGTTCTTAAATCGCATTGGTTTAGACGTTGGTCAAGTTTTGTCACATTAATTTGTAGCCTGAGATTTTACCTTAACCCTTTTCGATTAGGTATCTATATTATATTTAATTTCCTTCTCTATAGGTTAATACTACCTCTAGCCTGGTTTACCTTAACCTTCAACATCTGGCCCTAATAGAACTAAAGTCATAACTCATAAGTTAATCAAAGAGGTTCAAGTATAGGTCCCTATGCATATTCTAGGTTCAACAATCGAATTGATTAAGAATGAAGTCAAGTTTTGTCACATAACTTTTGTAGCCTGACATTTAACTTATTTCAATACCTTAATCTTTAAGACCCGATTATTAGGACAGAAATAAAGAGGCAACCAGACCAACCAAATCAATCCTTTTATATAAATGTACATAATATGTATGTACCTACATAGATACGTTGGTAGTTGGAACCTATATGAATTTTGTTGCCAAATTTTTTTTTTTAATTCAATTTTAAATTTATTTAGGTAATTTTTTATTTAGATAAATTAACTTTAAACGTTTTTCACCTACACTTTTATGTTATTTCAATGACTTTTAAACTGATTAAATTAGTTTGATATTTTACCTTTATTTTAAATATCCGACTGTTAGAACAGAAATTATAAGCCAACCAAACCAACCTAATCTTACCATTACGAATAATATTTCCAAAATAATAATGTACCTACAACAATTTAATCAACATAGCTATCCATTTTACTTACATACATACCTACTTAATGTAGCTATGTATGTATATCATTTTTGTTCCCGATGCGAATATAATTTTGTTTGCCACCAGCCACAGTGCAGTGGTGGCTTTTTTTGCACACATTCCTCTCCAAGGTCTTGCCGACCATCTTACAGCAATAGGTATATTCTTTGTTGGTACATTTTTTGTTTGTTTTCTTTTTTTCTTTTGTTTTCTTGTTCCTCACGTCATTTGCCGTGATGAAATAAGTTCTCAAAAGCCAATCTTTCACGTTTTTAGTATGAAATTTTGTACGCTTTTGCAAAAATTTTGATGCACAACAATTATCTATCTTAATATTAAGCATCCGATAATTATAACCTGAGTAAAAGGCTTCTATGTGCGCTCAAATCGAGTGATTTTAGGATTTTATACAAATTCAACTTCCTCCACTGAAGCTCGTCGGTTGGCGACGATCAACGTGTAGGTACGATTCATCGATTGTGTATTTAGGTTCATTTTGGTATTTTCTTTGGTAACACCAACCAAAAATTCGATCCTGAGCCCCCTATACGCTAGAGTTCATTTCGTTCATCTGTTATATATTCATTTGTTCATTTAATCATTTTAGTAACACCATATTTTTCTCAAAATTACCCTATAAACATTTACAATGTTAATATGCTTGAAAATAATTTGCGGGAAAACCGTTATCCACACAGAAAAAAGTTGTATGGTAGATACAAATATCTAACTGTTCTTGTTTAAATACAAAAAAAAAATTCAAAAATCGGTTGTAGTTTGGCAAAGTTAGAGCCAGTCAAAAGAAAGAAGAATAAAAATCATAAAAACCGTTATAAGTCGAAAACGAAGCGAAAACGAGGTAATTACCTCTTAAGTTTTTCGACTTGAAATGAACTCATGGTTTTCTTCTGAGGCGGTGATTTCGGGACACCCTGTATATGTATGCACGGAAAAACACCCATTATTGTCGAATAGACAAGTGAGTTTCGTATTAAGTTGTTCACATAGATCCGCTGCGGTAAAATCCCGATTCGATATAGGGTATTGAGTGTAATGTTATATGCTGTTGAATAAAATAGACGTCATCTGAACCTATCTTAAGTGATTGTTAAAACAAGCATTTACTCTTCTTAGTCCAAACAATGTTACAAAATGCTAATTTAATACTGCGTAATTGTACTTGATGCAATATAGGTAATATAGGTATATCAATGCAAATGTAAAATATCATCTCTAATTCTGATAATCCATACCCATTAGATAGAAAGCTCCTCAAATACATTATTAGAATATTGAGTACAGTACCTACTCACTTTCAAAATTGCTTATTACTTAGCTGAAGAGTGTAATGATGCATATAGTACATATAACCTCTCAAAATATATTGTAACAATGATAACCATTCATAAAATAGCTTGTTTGATACACCAAGCGCACTAATAAATCAATCTTTTGGTATTCATGTATACAAAGCTTTTATCTTCAAAACACAATTATTCAGCTTACAATGTAGATAGGTTCCTATATGTTTACCTCAACAATGGAAAGGTATAACTCAAGAGAAATGAACGAATATATCGTAGTCCTTTATAGGTACTCATCATTCTAAGAATAAATCAATAAAATGGGATATGAAGGTTTAGAATTTCCTCATAGTGACGGGTTTACGAGAAGCATATTATGGTTCAACTAAAAACTTATATTCATTCTTAAGAATGCAGAAAGTGTTTGCTTTATTTTTTGTTTAATATAAAAAAACGGAAATAAAATGACTTGAATATTAATTTCCTAAAAGTATAGGTTTGTTTTATTTATTACTGCACAGCCACCGCAACAAAATTTCCCTTGACAAAAAAAAAAAAAAAATTTATTGCTGGCGAAAAAGAAGTCAGGAAAAAAAATGATGGCTGTGCTGGCGATAGAACTTTGAATTATTGAAATAAACGTATAGAGTGAGTAATCGTTTTATTCAGACTTGTACTGCGCTGGCTATGCAGCAATTAATAAAACACACCTTGTAATATGTTATTGACACATTTTTCCTGAATTTTCAGTATAAAGTTCAACAAAAATCTTGAAGACAACTCAGTAATAAATTTCGACTATACTCAGCCCTTCGCCTTCATATATACATATAATAGGTATTATAAGTAAATCAAATCCAACATTCTTGAGTACACTCTTCTATTTTAAGGGTCAGAAGTTATTATAGCTGTGACCAACATGTGAATTATGCAAACGATTTCTACACTTGGAGTACATTCAATCTCACGATATAGCAGTTCCTTTTTCTTTTTTTGTTTAATTTTAAATTTAAACCTATTCTGTAAGTTTTTATTGAAAATAAACAAAAAGGACAAAAATAAAATGAAAGCAATAACAACACCATATTCAATCCATATCATTCAGGACGTCGACCCAAAGAAAAACAAGACCTAGATTATAAACATTGGGTTTTTGCTTCCTTCCATCATATTGGCTTGGGCATGGATACGCGAACGTTAATAGAAAATTCTTGAAAACTTGGCAGCATCAACGTGGTTCGCTAGATCCTTTGTCCCTTCGTCTGTGCTTTTGCTCGCCCTCTGGTGGGGATTCAGGAAGCACATAAAGTTTATTTATTCTTTGCTCGATGTTTCGTTTCATTGATGGCTTAGTGGGGCAAGTAAGCAAAACCAGCAGCAAAGCTACATTATACATAATAATATGTAGATGTATACATACATTGTACAGATTGTTGGGCGGTGGCTGTTAATGGAATGAGGTAGTACATTCCACTACGTCATCGCGTCCTTTTTTTCCATCATCAGAAGGAGCTGCAGTTGGCTTTGTTCGTCGATGTCGTTATCTACCATGGGAGATTAATTTTAATGGGGAAATATTAGTTGAAATATGAAGCCGGCTGTTGCTCTATTTTGATTTGCCTTATAGGCATAATTTGGGGCAAGTTATAGATTTGCAAAATAAAATAAAATTTAAGATTTATAGTCGAAAATGGTATTAACGCTTCGAGGTGAAATCATAAATTATACATCTTAGTATTTTAGTTCGGATGTTTTATAATGAATTCGTTAACTTGCAGTGTATTTCATATTCTTGTTAAAAATTCACACCCCCTTTAATAAAAATCCTTATCTTCTAATTAAAAATAAACTTAAGCGTTGATCAAAAATGAATTCATAAATTTAAATATTTATTTATAAACATTGACTTTAAGTGGCAAATCTTAACAAAAATCTAGTACATTCAATAAGAACTCTGCTGTCGCCAAAGTTAATTATTATTCGTTTTCCACACATACACATATAAAAAGCAAATTTTTGCACACACACTTTCTCATTTCATCTTTTAAATTACGTATTATATGTGTCACTAGCGTTTGTTTTCTTTTAAGTTGTAGACGTTGGCATTTTTAATTTTTATATTTAATTTTTAACTTAACTACTCAGTAATGCACGTCATTATAGCTAATTAACATGAATCAATTTAAATTTTATTTTATTTTTTTTTTTACACTTCAGATTCTTTGTTGTAGTGAGCTTAGATCAAGCTGCAAACTACAATCAGAGGCTCATCATAAGTGCATGATAATAAAATAAATGAAGTCACTAAACAAATTATAAATACGCACAATATTATCCCTGGATGTGTTATCTGTGCCAACGTGTGAACACTTCTGGGTCCGGGCCTGAAATCAAATCTAGTGCCTTCTCTCACATCGATATAATTGGTCAGAAAAAATAAAAAATGGAACAAAACTAATATGATTTATTTTAAGACTCAAAACCCACGCTAAACATTCGGTACGACGCACAACGCAACTTCCTGCTGTCAAAATATATTTACACACAGGGCGATAAATGCAAGTACCCACACCAAAGATGCGATTAAAAGCCCTTCCACACTATCCCACTGAGTATTAATACATGTCAAATTGAAAGTGGGAAAGAATTCCATGTTACTGCCAAATTTGTGGGAGCGAAATTACTTTTCATTTTTTGACCACACACAACAGTTTAATTTAACCTCAATAAAAATGTGATGAAATGTGTGATAGAATTAGAACCATTTCTAAAAATTCTCATGTATTAACACATGTCAAATCGTGTAGGCTGGAATATAATGCTGTGTATGATGGGCTGTCATATTTTGTTTACACGCTACGATACATGATTTGTTTCCCACTTTTTTGACATGTGTTAATACTCAGTGGGATAGTGTGGACGGGCTTTAAGCGAATCTCATGTAAAACATATTGACAGCCGAAAGTTTTGTCGTCGCGTCGTTCTAAATGTTTGGCGCTGGTTTGGGAGAACCCTTAACTTTCATCACTTTGGACGAATTTTATCGATGTTAGAGTTACAGAACGAAGATACAAGTTTTTTTCTTGCTCTTTTCAGATGAATAACTGTCATTCGATTATCAATCTCTGGTGACAGTTCACATGAATTACTGTAAAAAGGTAAGTATGTCAGTTAGATTAAATCCAATCTAACTGGCATACTTACCTTTATTTTAACATTTATATAAAAAGAATTTTCTAACAAAGTCAATTCAAGCATAACTGTACCGTACGTCAATTATGTTGTTAAAAGTAAAGTGTGAAACTTTATCGAAGGATTATTATCAACGAATTAAAAAGCCTCTGAAACATTAAACAATTTTTTTTTCTCCTTGGAAAAAAGCAATTTTATTGTCTTGTGGTGACATTTGAAGCTCTGAAAAATCTGTCAAATTCCATAAAAATATTGATAGCCGTCGATTTTATGAAAGTATATAGCTATCATTGAAAACCATACTTGATATCTTTAATGTATTACTTTATGATGTTTAGAAAGCAACATCAATGATTATTTTGATGCCAAGACTTATTCATAACAGGAATTAAAATTACTTTTAATATTTTTAATTATCATGGATAAAGTAGTTCAATTATTGAAAGTATTTTTTCGAATATCTACAATAATAATTTAATTGATTCCATTCATCAGTACCATTTTGGAATAAAATTTTAAAAATAAAAAATTAAAGACAAAGACAAAGATAGTTTCAGGAAAAGTAAAGTTTTCCTCTGACATGATTGAAATGTCATTCTCGATGAAAACAGCAATACCATTATGTAGGTAAACCATATTTTCATTAGAACCGAAATGAGATAATTTCGCAAATTAAAGAATTCAATTAAAATTTGTTTTGACAGTTTTTTGTTTGCTCTTTGACTTTCTATTTCTCTGTTTTTGAGCATTAACATTTTCAATGCCTCATTCAATGGATGTGGAATCCATTTCCTATACTGTATACATAATTTCGTGCAAATTTAATTGAATTAACCTTATTTTGAAATATAAATTTGTATGAATAATGAGATCATTTGGAATCAAATTTGGATAAACTGATAACTTGTCACAATTTCCTGCATTTTTTATTTAAATTAATGACTTCATCGTGTCAATTGACTAAAATGTTAATCATCAAAATTAAGTTTAGTTGAGGTTTAATTTTTGACATTATAAAAGCGAAGTAAAGTTTTAAAGAATATTAAGTGTGTTCCTTTGCTTTGAAACTCTGTGCATTTGTGCGAAGTGCATTTCTTCACATTTTATTTTTTTATATGAACTTTTTAAGACTTTTGTGTAGAAAATCATAGGAACGCACCAAAGAGTTTTAAAGCAAAGGAACTAGGCTATTATTTTTCTTTATTTTGAGAAAAATTTAATAATATTATTAACTCCTACTTAAATCTATTCGAACTCGAGTTGCATATAAGATTTTACTTCAACTACAGCAACTAAATCCAACCCATCCGTACACTTTATTTTGAATGGTCTGCCTGCTTTTCATATTTCTATTTATATATTCCAAAGCTTTGATACTGCAAGTGAATAAGTGTTGAACTAACAACATCCTTGTTATGATTTTCACAGTTTACTAGTTTGAGGTTATGAATAATTTGTTGTGAATATGGAAAACAAAAATATATAGATACAAACATTTAGATGATATATCTCACAATGTACATACCTATATTTATTATTGTGTTTTTATTTATTACAAAGGTAATGACTCGTTAGCACAATACAAACAAAAGTTATCGTTTAGTCTTAAGGTGGGCATTAGACTGAAATTAGGAAATATGTGACTCCGAGTCGCGTCGCAGCCATGATGGTGTGATTTGGGCCTATTTAACAAGATTTATGACAATCGTTTAAGCTTTATTATATATACCTGATTGGTGTGCAAATTATGTTTATTTACGATGATGCGGTAATTTGGGAAAATAAATGAAGAAGAGGTTTGAAAGATAAGCCTTGGCACTTGGCAGACACACCAGACATGTCCTGATGATGATATAATGGTCTTCTACATCAGTTACAATTTTGTTGGTTGATTTAGTGATAGCTCAAAATCCACCAAAATTTTTTGGCTTTTGTTCTCTTGAGTTTTAATGTCTGGTACTAAAGTTAACAGCTTTTTGAATTTTATGAGCTTTATTATTTGTATAATATGCTTTTAATATCTTCATCACTATGTCCTTTTTTGTTGAGTTGAATCCATTATGTAAGTATATATAATATTGTCTTTCAGTATGTCAGGTCATAATAGGTTTTAATCGTTGTATTTATATAAGTTAAACCCTATAGTGAAATGACTTTAGAAGATGTACCAACTTGAATAGTACAACACAAAAGCTGCTGCTATCTTCTTAAAATTTTATGTTAGGTATAAATATTTAGGTTTTATATAATTTTTTAGCCGAATGTATTCTATTTGTACATTTTTATTAAAAAAGGGAAATCCATAAAAAGCCCTTCGTAATTCCTTTGAGACCTCTCTTAGTGTATGAAGGTACTTAATACTTTTTTTTCCCATTTTATACTGCGCAAAATAACGGCTTCATTTCGAGGTTATATAGGTAACTTGAAGTATAATAATTATGTATATTAAAATTCTATAGAGCCCAAATATTCTGTTCACAGGGTTTTTTCTTTAATCTTTTTATGTTCAAGATGTGGCAACATAATTTCATTTTTTGAAGTGCGTGTCATTTAATCTGTAAGGGTAGTAGCGGGAGAAGAGTGTCCTCATTCAACAGGTGTAGTTCTAAAGTTTTTTTTTTTAAGATCAGTCAGTGCGTTGAAACACTTTAGTCGCTTTAATGTAGCCTCCTTGGGCCCTTTTCCGGACCGGAAATCAATTGCTATATGAGTCCCTACAACTTTTAAAAAAACCAACAACCAACATGAGATTACCTGAGAATATTGAGGCAGAGATAGTTTCAGTCTTGCAATCCCCACTGGCGCCCTGTGGGGCCTTTTACAAAATTCAATTTTCGTGTGTCTTTAATGCAAAAATAGCTTATCTTCTGAATTAAGAATTATTTAGACTTCAAGAAAGTGAAAAAAATATTAATACAGCCAGTTACATTTATGTATGTGCCTAGAACCTCAGCTGTAATTGTATTCCTTTAAGCTAAAGAGATTTGATTAATGTAAGTCAATATTTTTTAGTTTTCAAATACTCTGCAGTTACTACAAACATTAACATTTAAGTTTTATTTTAAAGTAAAATACTGCTTTTAACCCCTTTTGATAAAAATCTTTTTTTATCATGAATTCTGGAACACCCTGGAAAGCATTTTTCTTACATTTTATCAGTTTTATAGCATGAAATTATTTTACATACTTTCTCCATAGCACTGCAATAGTATTTATATTTGAACTATTATGTGCAGCAAATATGTGCAGCAAAATAAAAAAAGGCTTTGACACACCTGAATATATATTTAAAATTTTGTTTGTTCGTTTACTTTTATGTACCACTGTGCCTTTGTTTGACTTAAATATACACCCTGATTTTACTCCAGTTATTTACTTTTGACAATTTTTGAGGTAAAATACTAAGCCCATTTCATATGGGAAGAAAGTTGTATTTGAGCAAAAGATTCTGAAACACCCTGTAAATATATTTCTTAAAATTTATAAGCTTTATAACCTTGTAAATTTCCTTCAAGTAGAATGAAAAATTATCGCGATATCTTTATTTGTATTATACCCACTCGGTGTTCTACGCGCAAACATGCATCTGGACTTTTTTTCAGCTACTTGATAAATGGACTTAGGGGACATCTGGTTCCAAAAGGATTTTTTTCTTCTATCTGTCGATTCGGTATTCAAGTAATTTATGTACAAATTCTGTATTTGTGGAGCAAAATTCACATACATATTCACAATATAATGTTGTTTAAGTATCAAAAATCAATAAACGTGAAGGGAACATTTGCTGTAATTTCGGTCATTCCAACTTCATGTAAAATCGAACAAAATATCTGTTAATTTTTATTTATGACAATCCTTAAATTATGCTTTCTTTATAAAAACGATATTACCTGAGGCACACTCGGGCGTATACTCACTTTTATTATTTTATTTTCCTCCATTTTTGTGTGATATGTTGATCAGTGTTACTTATTTGGTATTTTTCATGATCGTAGTGTTAATTTTGATCACAACTTTGATTTTTTTATGGGAAATCAATAATTGACCTAAAAAGTTCCTTTGTTTGATTATCTGTATGTTCCGACTGATTTCAGAAACCACTATCCGATTTAAAAAAATATTTTTGTGTTTCAAATTAAAAACTGCGGTGGGTCAGCTATAGTTTTATTTAACATTTTCTCCTCGAGTTTTAGTATGATAATTTACAATGAAAGCAATAAAAATCAAATAAAAGCTAGCTTCTTTTTACAGATAGGTTACAAAGTGGACTTAAAATGTCAGTTTCATTTTAAAATGAATATTTTAAACAACGAAGTTTGAGTCCAATACAAATAAAAAAGTATATTATATTTTAATTTGTTATTGTTTTTTAAAATTTGTTCTTTATAATTATTCGTATTATATTTATTATTTAATTATTGATATCTATTAATAAAAGATATTTTTAAGTATTAAGTTCATGGTATAAACAAATAAAATATAAAAATATAAAAATTAAATCAAGAGGGATTTTATATTTTAAAAATATATATGTAAGTATGTATGTAGCTTTTACTTTTAAAACTTAATCAACAAGAAAATATTTCAACAGAGAAAAGAAATATCTTTTTAAAATATTCATTAATTACATGTTCATATACATATATTTAAGCTGCAGAACCTGAAAATAACTTGGCGATTCAGAATCGATTGATTATCCATTTATTGCTATTATCATCTCAATTAATCTCTTCTCAATCACCTTTCCAATATCTGTGACGTGTTCTCCATTATTTTTTCATGTACATGACTATAATTTGTTCAGAAGAGAAATTTCTTTATACATCACTGAAATGAAATTGGGGCCTTATATATATGAAAATGAATTAAAACCCTCTTATTCTCACTTATACTGACCCCGTAATCAATTAATTGAACGCCCATTCGTTTTATTGACAAAAAAAAACACAACCAACGACAAACTGAAGCGATTACCGAAGTTCCTTTTTTCAGACTCACCACCTTCATATTTGATCAAAGTTTCCTTATTTGACAAATACCAATCAGATATGTGGGGATATAATCCCAACTCCACAATATCCCATCCTACCCAGCTTATGTTATATTGAAGCCCCAATGATGCCCGAATTAAATGAACATAGTTCGATAACTCACACCGACACACGACAAACGACGCGACGATCGATTCTTTCCCTTTTTGTTTTATGTTGTCATATATAGGTAGATACATAGTTTCAGTTAAATTACCTCGTGCAAGGAGTCCGTTTTCAATTATTCTGGCCTCTAATAGAAGCCGGGGCAGCAAAAGACACATTGCAATCAGTATGTGGATAAAGGCCGCTGTTGGACCGCCATGAGTCCAGAGAGCTCGTAAAGTACCACCTCGGGCTTCCTCGACCAGCCCGTCATGCGGCGATAAGGAACATCTCTTTTCCGTCAGACCGGCCAGTTTGATTCCATCGTTGGCCAAGTTGCCAACCTAAAATGGTAAAAAAGAAAATGGGGATGGTAGATATATACATATTTGAATGAATAAACTGATTCTGTGTGGACAAGGACAATTCACTGAACCAGGGCCAAAGCCAAAGTGGATATAAACAACTATTGTTTCATTGGTGTAAGTTCGGCGATGCGGTGTTATTGGGAGGAGGGGAATCACAAAGGCAGGGCTAGAGTGAGGACAATATGGGAAGCGGTTTTTTTGTTTGAAAGGCCTGTTTTTGTTATTTTTATCAAAATCGCACATAATTGAACATTGCTGCCGACCACCTCACTAACGTGCTATCAGGTTTTCCATTGTTATGAACTTATTCATTAGCCAGCGGCGTCAGCGCTGTGGAATGCTATGGAGTGCTATGGAGTCATTTGTTGGCACACAAAAAAAAAAAGAGATAGAGCAATGTAGATTCTCGGTGCACAAATATGCACTCACGGAGCAAAATAACAAAATGAAATCGATTATGGCGACAAACAAAACGCAGTGATTGTTTGTAAATGCATAAATTTAAATACTATAGCCAAGAATATTATATAGAGAAAGGATATGACTCCTAGATACATACATACTTTATATAAAGTTAAGGTTACCATATTTCTGAATATTTAAACTTTTAAGGAAGTACTTAATATTCGTTATTCCATTTCGATAAAGTAACGACATTCCGGATTTTGCAATCCTTATAGTGGTGAATTCTTTGTTTTTTTATATGGATTGGAAACTTTATATTAGTTTGAAAACTAATGCACACGAAAGCTTTGAAATTTTAAGATACGTGATTACACCTTCATCGTGTGTCTTGTTTATAACAATAACTAATGTTGATTATTAAATTTATATCTGTAAAGTTAAAAAAAAAGCTCAGAACTTAAACTGAATCGTACCAATGAACTTTTTCTCAAATGAGATATTGGGAAACAAAAGGGGTCGTGTCCGCATTAATTTTTGTTTTACATTTTCGGATCCTTAAAGTTCAAGAATTTGCCAATATTCAAAAGTGTTGCAATTATGCAAATGTTTGTACCATTATGACCATCATTACCCGAAGAACTTAATAAAATACTATTTTTATAGTGATAATTAATAAAAATGCATCCATATTAATAAGATAGATTAGTTTTTATGTCATGTTCGTAACTTTATCTGTACTTATATCGCCTGCAAACTAATTTTCTAGACGAAAATTGCAATAACATAAAAAATGATTTTCGCGGAATCCTAATGTGATAGTTTTTTTTTTTCACTATTTTTTCCGTAATCAGCACAAAAATATCTTAAAAAATTAATATTCATTCAATTCCCAAAATCAATAATAACCTGTGAATTGAATATTTTTTAGTTCACAAATCGAAAAAATCTTGCGATTTAAATCTTTTTTCAATTCACAAGTCCAAAAACAGCCTATGGCTTAAAGTTTTTTTTTTCATAAATTCCCAACCCTACCTGTTGTTCAATTTCGATATTTGTGCAATGTGCATCCATGAATACAGCTAATAAACGCTATCGGTTTATTCTGTATCACCCGTTGTACCACTGTTTTCACCCTTTGGTACACAGTGAACCAATTGATATACTTTAAAAAACAGCTCAAAATTCACTATTTAATAATTCGATGTTTCTTAAGAAATACAATCTCCGTAAACCAAATTACATCCACTTTTTAAAAAAATTGTCATTTTATAAAATCGAGAAACAAATAGAATATGTATGTAGTTAAAATTTGAAAACTTAACCGAATTTGAACGAATTAACTGAATACTTTATATAATTTTACCAAAGCTTTAAATTGTGAATAGTTTTCTTAAAGTAATAAAATAAAACTTTAATCCATTAATATTAAGTTTAATACGAGACCAATAATGGTCACCGTATTAATATAATGTGAGTTAATACGTTTTTGCGGATAGATATGTAATACTTACTTTGAAAACTGCTGATGTGAAGAATAGTGGCAGTAATATAAAAACAACACCACAGAGGACAATTTGTAAATTAAGTTCGGCCACTGGTTCTATTTTCCACTGGATCAGTGAGCAACCTTAAAAAAACATAGATGGTATTTATTAAAGAATATTCAACACTTTGGTGAATTTAAATAGTGTAACCTTTTTTCAAAAAAATTTTAATCAGATAATGAGATAGTGGAACACCAAAAAAATAATGTTTCTATGAGAGATGTAAAATTTGATACAATAATATGTTAGATCTGATTAAATATAGCTCACAAAATTTTTTAATCAAAATCGTAAAAGTCGTTTTCGAGAAAAATAATATTTTCCTTAACGGATTTTAAATAGTTTTCGAAAAATTAAGATTTCAAAAAAAATTTGAAACTTTTATAAAAACCAAAAAAAATATCGGAAGTAAAAATTAATCCGTTATTGGGTAATAATGTTGTTCGTATGTTGTTCAAAATTGCGAATTTTTTCAAAATTTTGCCTGAATTCCTTCAAAGTTCATTAAAACAAGTTCACATATCCCAAACATTTATTTGAGTAAATCGTTTGAGTTAGTAATTTAGATAAAGATTAAATTGTTAAGAGGTCAGTGATATCATGTATAACAAGTTCTATAAAATTATAAAAAAAAAATCGCATTATTCTATCAAACCCAACCAAAACATTAATAATAATCAACTAGAACAAATTTATTTTTTGTTATTTAGTAAAGAACATTTATTTAAATCTTCCTTTTCTTCAAGTTGCTCATAAATGTAGATACATATTTGTTTAGTTATTATTTTATATATCTACAATCTACACCTATAATTAATTATTTATACAATATCAATAAATTGTATATCACCTTAATTTGTTGCTTTTCAAATAAACATTCAATGTTCCACTTTTGCTGGCTCAAATGAAAAATCATATTTCTCAGACTATAGGTAGATTTTTTATGAATGAAATATTATTTAATAAATATTTGCTATGCCATACACAAATCAAAATATGATCACAGTACCACTTATATATACATATCTATTTTTATGAACTGAGGAGATACAGATGAATAATTATACTTTGTGCTTAATTGTCCTGTTGTCGACGGCTGTAATAAATTGGGTGAATACTTGTGGGAATACAAAATTTATCGTTTCCAACAACTAGAAAATTGTCTATTAGATATTCCCCATTGTCCAACACATTTCTATAAGCTTTTGCTTTTATATAGATGTATATGAATTCACAAGAGATTTAATTTTATAGGATGGAGAGAATAAGATTCAATGTACCTAGTTGTTATGAAAATTTAAGAAAGTCTAATGTGGAAGTTAATTTTTTTTCGAAAAGAAGATAGATATTAGTATGACAGATGGATGGACAGATGGACATACTAAAGCAAAAGCTCTGCAATTTAGTTTTACCTGATTTTGAAAAGTAAATTTTACTAGAGTTACCCACACTCAGAAAGCAATTTTTATGAATTTTGTGAAGTTTATTTTTCTTCGCTCCAGCATATTTAAATACGCTTCACAAGGACAACAAAAAATCATCCGAAGGAGTTTTTTCTCAAAACAATCCGTAAAGTATATCTGTGGCAGTAAGACAGAGCACTTAATGTTAAAAAAAGAGTTTTTTAGAAAATCGCATTTTTTCTAAAATCTGTAATGGTAAGGTAATTAATGTTAATTTCTTTCTTTATAAGATAGCGTTACAACGCGTAATGATTTCAAAATATGGATGAGACAGGAAAGTAGCTCTCAAACTATGAACTATTAACAATTGAAAAACCTAAAAATCGATTATGTCGACATAAGCTACTCTGCCTTATTTCAACAGACATAATCCATATTCACCTGGTCATAAAAGTCGAAATGGTATTTGTTTATTTTTTTTTATCTGTCGTAATCATTTTGTGACTATACAACCAGGATCAACCAAGGTCCAAACCCGATGTATTACTCTTGCAAGCCGGTGTTATCCAGTTGCGCAACTTATGTTTTTTATCTTTTTAGAGAAATAAAAAAAACATTTATATAATTTATTTTTGATCTCTCTTTATTGAGCACCAACTAATACAATTTTTATTATTTTAAAAATTAAAATTTTGTATGTTTAGTTTGCATTTTGGATTTAATCAGAATTGCAATGCCTTGAAATAAAAGTATTATATTTCCAGACATTGCACTTCCTCTGAGAAAAATATTGCAATATGATTTCTTTGGTTTCAGTAGAATTGCAATGCCTCGAAATAAAAGTATTATATTTCTGGACATTGCAATTCCTGTGGGAAAAAACATTGCAATATGATTTCTTTTTAAAAAATATTGCAATATGATTACATACTTATGTTTTTTTTATATTTTCCAATTAATAGGAAATGAGTTTGTCGGAAGCTTCGACATAACCCGCATTTGAAGGATTCGGCCGTTCTATTCTATGGATTTGGGCAGCAAATTATGAAAACTTGTGCAAATTCGCAAGAAATTTCACGTTACCAAACGGACCTAATAATGTTCTTTGGCGACAACAGAGTTTCGTGTTGAATGTAGTAGATTTTCGTTAAGATTTGCTGCTTAATGTCATAAACAGTTAATTGTTTATAAATCAAAGTTTAAATTCATGGATTAATAATTGTTGATCAAAGATTTAGTTGTGAATTAGAGGATAATTAAGAATTTTTTATTAATAGTAGTGCTAGTTCTTAAATGACTTGGTTTATTATTTAATGTGAGAACTTAATTACAATAAACGGCAACTCTGCCAAACAAAAAATTCAACAAACCAAAATATAAGCTAATGGAAAAACAAAAATACAAAACTCACCCAAAAATCGATAAGCACCATGCACAGCCAAATATCCCTGGAACAATGTCAGCAATACACCATACCATATAGACCACAATGAATTCAAGTGCAGATAGTTTTTGTGATCCTTGCCGTAGGGTGGCGCTTGCTGTTGATTTTGTAGATACTTTGCTGATTTCCTCTTTGAATTTGGATACTTTGCATTGTGATGGCTGAGATTACTGCTTGTGGTTGTGATGACCGAATTGTTTATACTCGAATTGAGACTGGGACACGTCTTGGCCATTGAGCCGGCGGAGGTATTCAAAATTGAACGGGATGATGTTGATGAAGATTTCTTATTGTTATTGGCGACTTCGTTGTTGTTTTCATAACCAACAAGAGAACCAGTTATTGACATTGTGTCGTTTTCTTCGTGGCTGTCTGATAGTTTGTCTGTCGCTGGGTTAACCACTTATGTCACTCATCGAACGATTCCTTTTGGATTTTTTGTTTTGCTTAGATTTCTATATAATGATTATGATTCTTTCCATGATATGCTGCATTCTTTTCGTGCATTTGTTAAGCTTTTATAATAATAATAATATACAACAAGCGTCGTGTCGGCAGTATCTGCAAATTAAAATATAAAAATACAAGATTTTACCATTAGTGTGGGTATCATCATCATCATCATTGTAAATAATTTGAGAATATATTTTTCAAAGTAATTCTTTCAGGACTGCATATGTACATTTTACAATATACCTCCATAATACCTAGTTCACACATACACAATTTAGAATTCGTGGTTTGATGTTTAATTTTTTTGTAATAAATAAAAGTCTCTCTTCTTCCTTTTTCATAGCTCGTATGAAATTTAAAAGAGATAGGTTCGCCGGATAAGGAATGTAGCTAGTGAAATTATTAAAAACAAAATATCTCAGCGGTTAGCGTTAGGATAACGGACTTAAAGGAGTAAATTTGCGGTTGGTATTTTCTCGTGAATGCATTCTTTCCATTTGTATTATTACAATGGTGCGGGTGTGGATAGGGAAGATCGTTCTGTAAAGTCAAGGCAAAGAACTACCAGTATACTAGCTTTGAAGCTACATTTTCTTCTATTCTTTAATGTGGACATTATGATGTATGTACATTGTACATATTTAAAGAGTTAATTTTTAAATGGAATCGATAACTGCTGGTATATAGTATATATACTGATAATAATTAAGGTTTTATTTCAATTTTTTCTGTGAAAATTTTAAATTAGTGAAATAACAACCACAACTATATTATTATAAACGAGTAAATGTATGTATATAAATTTTATTATTTTTAATATACATAGGTAATTATTTATGAATAAATTAAGAAGTCTTCCCCAATGAAATATAAAATTCCCATCTGAATCTTGACTGAATAAACCTCGCCTTTAAAAAAAAAAAAAAAACAAGAAAACAAAAAGAAAATAATTTTAAATGAGGTTCGAGGCTCAGACTAAGGTCATCAAGGATTCAAAAGTAGATGATAATATCTTGAAAGATAGGAACCTGGTGTTTTTCCGATAAGAACCCTTGGCCTGGGAGGGAGCCTGCTAAACAAGTACGCAGGTAGTTTATTTATTAGGGGCCTATTATGGTTCATGAATTAAGTCTTCGCTTGCAGTCGAACGGCTTTGCGAATATCCTAAAATTCAATATTATAGGAAAAATCTTTTATAAGGTACATTCAGAAAAATAAGTTCTTAGAATTTTCGCCTGACGGTAATAAGGACCTAGTTAATGTTTTATAACTTAAATATGAAATCTTATATCAGATAAGAAAATACAGATAAGCGAATCGAACCACTTAAACGCATTACTTTCATTAAAAGACAATTTATTATTAAAGGAAAATAAAAGCTTAGGTACGATGTTATATACCTTTGCAAACTTATCCAAACAAAGTCATTGATTATGAATTGGATAAATATGTTGAACTTACAACAGAACCAAACACAGAAAAATAAAATCCTCTTTGTATGGGGTTATTAGAAGGAGGAGCGTTTGGTTTACGAACAGGTATTCGTTAACAATTCAAGATCTCAAACACAGATTGGGGATGCTGAGTGTAATCGTATAGTGTATGGTGGCAACATAAACGATGTTGTGTATTTAATTCATAATAATTATTGCCATACACCAAACATTAATATTCAATAAAGAACAATAATGGTGGTATGTAATTTACTCATAAAATATGCATCTATTTATTTTCACACTTTTGTAGGCTCTTATGCAACAAGGAAGGGTTGTTGAATAATTTATAAAAAATCTCAAAATAAACACTTAAAACCTCCTTCGTATTGGACCCAGTCTATAAAAATAATAAAAATCATATTAACATTTATTTTATTTTATTGATGAATTTTGTCCAAATTCCCTACCTTTATTTTTTGTTCAGACATTTGTTTGTATGTCAAATCATATGTAAACTAATGCTCCGATTGTTAAATTTGAAAACGTCGTAAATTAAACATGACTGTTCCAGTTCCCCCAAAAATTGCATACCACATTATTAGAAACAACAAAAATATTGACACTTGACAGGTGAGGGTGCACTGGATTCGCCATTTTCTTTCGATTTTCACAGACACAAAAATGAAAACTCTAATGAATAATAAAGGTGATATTACCTATAATATGTGTACTGTGACTGCAACCTTTTACTGAAAAAATAAATTTAATTAAATGATAACAAACTACGAACAGGTTTTCAGTGTCTGTATAGGGTTTCATTTAGCAAGTGTACATACAAACATACATACATATCTTCAACTTGCGCGACCTGGTATCTGGTATTATCATTAAAATCAAATTTATATATTGGACAGGCTTACAGATCAGCAGTTTCCGAATGCTATAAAAACACATTAGAATATTTGACTTATGTACCTTCGATGTATTAAATAGATAAATGGACAAACAAATTTGCAAACGTAGACAAAATTCGCATTGGTTTAGACTTCTGCTTCATCATCAAAAATTAACTGTAAAAGTCCTCAAAAATTCGACATCTGTTAAAAAAGTTATGTTAGGTTAAATGTCGAAACTCTGGGTTTTTGTATGTAATTTTTAAACGGTGGATTCTACCACAAAGTAGTTTATAAAAAAGTTTGTAGGTTATGTGATCCATTACACAAAAGATTATGACATATTTTTTCGTACGAGCAATCATTGAGAAGATATTGTGATTTAAAAAATGTCAAATTTCGAAAGTAAGTAAGGTATAAGTGCTAGTGAATAGTGGTTTGCCAATAGTTTAAAGATTACATTACATACACATTTTACCATAAATGGTTTTTGTAATTAACTCTTAAAATATTAAGTTTTTGTGAAATATTTTGAATTCGTTTCGTAGTCTAAAAAATATAGCTTTTGATACATATAACTTTTTCTTACGAGCTATCATTAAGGACATGATATTGCGTTTCAAAGAAAGTTCGATATCTAAAATATCGGTTTTTTGCCTATTATCCTTGTGAATACTATTATTTGTAGAATATGTTCCCCTCTTTAAAAAAAGCATTCCCTTTTTTTAAATAACTATGCATTCGTTATGCATTCGTAAAAAAAATCTAACTCGAGATTTTGATCAAAGTTGACATTAGGATGCTATAGCGAAGTCAAAAAATGTGGGTATCGAAATTCTGTCTGTCTGTCCTTTCGACTGGAGCCTAAACGCGTAGATAGATTTTCTTTAAGCTTGGTACCTAGTCTTTTTTGGGCATCCCCTGACAGGTTTTTTTTTTTCATAGGACATTGCTGCCGTACAAATTTTTTTTAGAACTATAGAACTATTTTTTTGATTTTCTCAAAAACGGTTCGACTGAATTTGATCAATTTTTTTATGACGAATGTTTTAAAAGTTTTTAAAAGTTTTATATACCAAAATTTTCAAAATTTTTTTTTTGGATTTTTAAAAAAAGTTCCAATTTTTTTAGAACTAAATAACTCGATAACCACTTGATAGAAATCAAACTTGGCATTTGGCAGATTTTAAATAAAAATTGTTTTTTTAACCAAAAATAACTGTTCCTCCCATATAAGTGTTTAAGAACCGGTAAGGAAAATCTAATTTTTCTCAAAAATAATTTTTAATTAAAATTTTTCTGTCACCTTAATCAGTACCATCTACCATATTTTTGGAATTATGTATATCTATTAAAAATGGTATCTCTCATAGAACCATTTTTTTGGTTTTCGAATTTCTCATTATCTTTTGGGCTGATTTAATGAAATTTTTTACATAAGAGCTCCTAATAATTTTGAACAATATTGTATATCAAAATTTTCAAAAAAAGAAAACTGGATTTTTTAAAAAAATTTCAAAATAATTTTTTGAAAATTCGATACTTCGAAAATGGGCAAATGATTTTTTTTTTTAATTTTTTAACTCCAGATTAACAAATTATAAAATATTGCTTAAAAATTTTTTTTCTTAAAAATGAACAATTTCAGAGGTTGTTGGATCAATTTATTTCTAATTATATTGAATTTTTTACAATTTTCAGTCTAAAATGTAATTTCCATGTATATGTACATAATCAGCCTTATTTATTAGATTTCACTAATACTCGTTTCAACCTCGGAATAGTTAAACCGAGTCGAAGCATTTACTCCGTCTTTACGCCACGTCAAACAAATTCTTATTTATTAAGTCGTTTTAGCGACGGAGTAAATTTACTGCGACTTTACTTTGCCTCTAATCCTGAAAAACTTATCTATAAAAAAAATAAACGGGGATTAGAGGCGGAGTAAGCTAAAACTGGTACATAGTAGGATTAAAGCCGTAGTAAAGCCGTTTTAGTATCCAAATGACATGACATTTAGTAACTAAAAAGGAGTGTAGAAGAAGTTTTTTTATCCGTTTGTTACTAATTGTAAGGCAAAATGGATAGTTATTTTTCATTAAAAAATGATTTAAATTCTTTAAACGCTTTAGTTGCAGTACAAAACTCGTTTAATCCCATATTATAATAACCAGAGAGATTGTTTTTTTTTGATAATATATTTGACATAAGGAGGGTGTAGCTAACTAAAACCGTTTGACATGGCGTTAAGACGGAGCAAGTGCTTCGACTCGGTTTAACTATTCCGAGGTTGAACCGAGTATATTAGTGAAATCTAATAAATAAGGCTGAATATGTTCATATGAATAATTACTCACATAATACTACCTTAAACTTACTTATATTTTAAGCAGGTGGAATAAAACATAGGTTCCTATATAGCTGATTTATTTCTTTTAAAATCAGATGAATATAGTTCTAAACTATTCAGACTTTAAAACCACAATAAGAGCTGCTTTCAATAAAAAATAAATATTTTAAGAATATGATCACAAGTAAAAAATTAAGGGTTTTCATATAACACTTAAAATGGGAATTTTGTAAAATATCATAAATTCAATTTATAGAATATGATAATTTCTACAAAATAGTTTTAGGTTTACTTAAGCGATTTTATAAGATATTTCGATTTAACCGTTAAAATGTACATAGGTTAGGTTAGGTTAGGAGGGGCGTGCCCAGCCCTGAGGCTGTGCGTACACGGGGGCCTGTTGGTCCACTGTGATCCCCTATAACAGAGATAACAACTAAACTAATGGTTCACATAGACTGGGTCATTTACGAACCAGCCCGTACTATCAATATATTTCCTCATGTTTGCCATTGAGACCTGCGCTAGATCGTCCAGTTCTCCAACAAATCTGCTCCCAAGGTAACGGAGGCGATTTGTTTGGAGGTTGGGGCAGTCGCAGAGCAGGTGCTTAATGGTTTCTATTTCCTCAACATCCTGACAGCTCCTACAGAAATCGGGTGCGTATACACCAAATCTAGTGGCCATTGTGCCAATGGCACAGTGTCCCGTTAGTACACCTATCAGGGTTCTAATATTCGTTTTACTCAGCGATAGAATATACTGAGTTTCTTTTTCGTTGATTAGAGGCCATAAACTTCTAGAGATGTCACAATCGTTCCTGGATATCCAGGAGTTGTTGATTTTCTCTTTCGTTATTAGGTCTATCTTCCTTTTGATCACGCCAATCGGAACGTCCGGTCTCGTGTCTGATTGGCTACGACTGTCTCTATTTGACATTGACCCTTCCCTTGCCAGTGCATCTGCTTTGTCGTTCCCTTCTATATTGCTATGTCCAGGGACCCAGCAGAGTTTGATAAAATGTACATACGAATACCAATAGTTACGACACTTAACTTTAACAAATGTCGAATTTATGAAGACTTTTACAATTCATTTTAAATGATGAATCAAAGATCGCTGAACCAATTTTCATTTCTATGCGATTTTTTTCCAAATAGAAAATCTATTTTGACGCCACAAGAAATTTTTTACAAAATTATAAATTTTTCATCTGAACCCTAATACGCTGCTGATGCGAAACGAAAAATCCGATACAAAAAAACGAAGTCATAAACGAAAAATTTCGTTCTATTTTTCGTATGCTGTTCGACGAGTGAAACGAAATTGATTATTGTAGTGTTTACACAGTACACAAATCTAAGGTAATATATTGCGCAGGTTGTCAAAGTTCTGTCAAAAAATTAAAAATGGCTATTCGAGCGCCCACAGGAACTACTTACTCATCGCATCATTAAAAACAATATCAACATATTGAAATTAGACAAGTAAAGGGGCACTGGATCCACCGATTTCTCTGATTTTGACAGATGCTCAGAACTGAACAAAAATAAAATCGCTAATGATATTACCTTCAATATATATGTGCAGGTACTGTGGTTTGGAAAAGTTTTCGCACTGAATTAATTGATTGCGACCATTCTTGACTTCCCATTGGAAGTTATTGTAATTGTTCACGTTCGAAGAATCAAAAATGTCGACGTATTCCCACGTTTCGAGTCCCTAGAATAAAAAAAAAAGTTGTAAAATGCCTTTCCTCTCGAGTATTTCGGGAACAATTAATAATCCCATCGACTTATTCTACACAAAATGACGTAACGAAGACTTCATAAGAATTACACGAATGTAGAACTCCTTATACCCAACTCTGTTTTTCATTCTCTTTTCAATATCCTGACATTTAAGACAAATGTACATCGTTATCTCCTACTCACTTTTTTTAAGACCCTTTTATGACATATCGGATTTTGCCTTCAGTACCACAGATTAAAACTCTCCATCAGTTGGTTTCAACCAAAAAAGTTCTTTTCTCTCTTATTTTATGACCTTTAAGTCATCTGTTTAAGCATCATAACATAAATGTTATTTTCAGATTATGCATTATATACCTAAAACAAAAAAACCTTCATTAAATCTTTCATGATTAATTTGACTATTTAGACTCACAGCACCACATAATCTAATTAATTTAATTAAATTCATTCTCTAATCTCCCTGGCTAATTGAAATGCGTAAATATTTGAAGAAATGTAAGTTAAAGTCGCTTCCTGAAAAAAAAAACATGAAAGGAAGTGAAATTGCTTATCTCGAAACAGTCACTTCGTGTGCGCTTTTGCTTCGAGGAATGGCCAAGCTTACATATATACAAAGATGCCCGGAAAATACGACGTTAATTAACGCAGGACTAACGAGTCCCTATATACTTACTAATCAGTATTCGTTTGTATATCCATGGTAACAGCAATATTTTTATCTCCTTATACTTCTATGTACGTACAATTTTTTTATATACTATAACTATCCAAGCATTATTCTTGTTCAAATGCACTTTTAAAGAGTATTATACATATATACTGAACAAAAAAATGATTTCCACTTGCCACCACCTCTGTTATCACATCATACATTTTTATTTCTATTTTATGGATTAAGGTATAAGGAAAAACTGTGAATAAAATAGCTTTTGTATGAGGAAATAAATTAGATTTTTACTTGTGATATTATTTATTTATGTATGTTCAAGTACATATACATACATATGTAGGTACTATAGGGCAATTGTTTTGGATTCATAAAAAAATCGACCTAGAGATTTAAAGGACTTATTGATGATAAATAACAAAAAAATGGACCACGGAGTTCTCTCTGTGCTTCTGCTTTTAACCCAGTGAAAAGATTTTTTGAAAACTTTAAAAATCAGCTAAATATCTCGAAAACCTAGTAAAATTTAAAAGCAATACGGATTAGTTGGTGTTGTTGCTATCCTGTAGGAAAAAACAGCTGATGAACAAACCAGCAGTTTTCCAAAATAAATCTGAAAGGTATCCTAAAATTACATATGTAATTGGTGAGGGCCTAGCTTATTTCGACAGTAATCCTTGATAGCCCCTTGTTAATATTTATATATGTGAACTATGGCCTCATTAAGGGAAAATTTTTAAGTATAACAGTTTGCACTTTACTTTACCAATTGCAAAACTGAACAGCCAACTTGCCGTCAGAGTAAGAACTTATTTTTGGATCTTAAAAATAGATCCAGATAGAGAGCAGGACCCCAAGTTGTTGTTGTATTACATGCTAAAAAATGATCCAGATCCGGCTATTATTAAATACTTTAAGTTGGCATTCCTTCCAAATTGTTATAAGCCCAATTTCTAAAAATCCATTTTATATTATGTTCAAATTCACTTGAACATTGAGGCAAGTGCGTGCGATCAAGTGATACATTTTATACCAACACCCATTATATACACTGCACAATCTGTGATATCCTTAAATAGTCTTGTGTTTTGTCTGACATCAGTATAATTATATGCTGCTTTGATAAATAAATTATCCAAGTAGAAAGAACAACTAAATTATAAAATGAGTGTTGCTCTTTATACAAATACAAAAAAGAGGTGAGAGATACAAACAAAAAGAAATGTCCTTTGACTGTGTGTTATCTTATGAGATAAATATGTCATAATACTCCTGATTATATCGCATTTACATTCAAAGCGGAAGAAGAAAAATACAAAAAAATTATATTCAATTAAAAATTTAAACAAACCTTCCATTAGTGGTAAAGACAAAAATAGTTTAAAATCAAATTATAGTATTTTCGTCCTTTACATATAATAAAACAAATTATATTATTATGATCGTAAAATCATTAAAATTTAATTCCGTTCTTTATTAAATAATAATAATGGAAGTTGGTCCATCTGGGTTTTTGAGTTTAATGGTGTGGATACAATACAATACATGGTTGTAAATTGCAATTAATTCCTCTTAACCTTTGTTAAGAATATAGAAGCGTAGTCTAAAATATAAAATCTACATAGTGATTTACTTGGAACATTAAGGATTTTAGACAAATATTTAGTCGTCCGTTAACGGGGAATTTTTTAGCAGATTAGGAAATACTTATGTTTTAATAAATAAATAAAATGGACGACTTGGTTTCCGTTAATAGTTAAATATATTTAAATTGCTAACTGAGACTCTGAGTTCGGGGTTACGTTTTTTAAAAACATCTTATGATTGAAATTAAATCAAATACAAATTGATAATGATAACATTTTTGTCTGAATCAAATTTTAGTAGTTTCGTAAAATTTTAAGAATTAGCCAAATGGATTTTGGGACTTGTGTTTTAGTTTTTAGATTATATGTTCGTTCCCCTTAAGCTAGAACCGTGAATTTATAATTAAAATTTTTTTTATATTTAGTTGGTTTGATAAATCTTTAGGTATTTCATGCAGTGATGCCACACGTAGAAAAAATCCTTACACGTATGGATTTTCTGTTTGAAAACTACGCCGTAGCAAAAAAAGGACGGATTTTTAAAATATCCGAATTTTCTATAGAAATACTACTTTAAGAATTTCTATGTCATCAGAGTGCGTCAATGGAATATCGGAGACAAGTTGAAAAACGTGTCTGATTTCAATGACATGTCATCTTATTCACTCCAGCACGAAGCATCCTCTATATAGTTTTAAAAAATTGGCCTCGTTTTTCAACTTTATGAGATATTGAATGGTAATACAATTAAAAAAAAAAAGTTTAATAAAAATTATAAAAAAAAAAATACAGAACTAACACTTTAAGTTCAAGAGATTATAATAATAAATTTTCAGTTTTCTACAGATTTTAAATAAGGTGAAAATTCAAATAAACAACAAGTGGGCGTGGCATGGGGTGGACAAAACTACACATTTAATAAAAACTTTTTCCATGAAGACAGAACCGATTTAAATAATATAATTAAATGAAATTCTAAGAACCTGTTAACGAGGCATTGATATTTGAATTCAGTTACTTTGTCATTTTGAAGAAATCCGACGCGACGATATAATTATAGGTTGGTTAATTATTAATCAAAATTGATATTTTAATCAAATTATGATGAAACAAATTTGTTTTACCATTATGTCGTTCTGTACATATCTGTAAGTATAGTAAGTGCTAAAGCTATGTGTGGAATTTTCCAGTGAGTTTTTGGATAATAACAAAAATAACGTAATCTAAAATACTATAATTATCAAGAAAAGCTTATTTTTTTAATGGCAAACGGCTTCAACGATTTTAATAAAAAAAAAATGTCTGTGTAGTGTGTATACGTAAACAGCTCTTGCAACTTTTTTTTCCAGAAGCAGCTCCTACGATATGTCATAGTCAGGCTTAAAATCATCTTATCGGACAGTAACAAAAATCTCTTCCATAAGTGCCCTCGTAATTTTGTATCCTGGCAACTGTTTCGATTTATAAATCATTACACTGTCTAATGAATGTTTCTTAAACTTTATCAGTTATCGACTACGTCATTGTGTGTAGAATAAAATTAATCCGGCTTCGAAATCAAGTTTTCTTTAAGTATTCGAGTCAAAAAACGTTTTTCAAATATTTTTAGTAGCCCGAAGTCAATATCATTTTTTGTTGTCAAGATATTCGAGCCGAAAAACGATTTTCAACAAATTTTTGCATAATTTTTTTGATAAAAAAAACAGTCTTAGTTTTTTTTTTTAATTTTTTCCAATTCTCATTATATTGTGTTCTAGAATAAAATTAAGCCGAAGTCATTCGCATTTCTTGTTCTCGAAATATTCGAGACGAATGTTTTTTTTTTTTATCTATAGTAAGAAGGCTAATTGAATTTTTTTGAAACTTCTTTCTGCACGTCATGACGTTATTATTTATAAAATAAAATTTATTGGAAGTCAATATCTTTATTCGTTCTTGAGATACGGTGAACAAAAAGAAAGATCACGATCGTACGAACGTATGTACACCCACACATACAGACATCTCTATAAACACGATGGATATGGATCGAGATAATATGTCAAAATTTTCGATTCGACAAATCGGACCAATTACAATAACTTCCAATGGGAAGTTAATAAAAATATAAAAGATACATACATACATGGAAATATTGTTTTTATACATATGGACATTATAAGTACCTACCTACATAAATTACAACATGAATTTTGCAGCAAGACAAATTGGAAGTATACCTAGAGTAATTTACATTTTTTGATATTTTTAATATTTTTTTAGGAAATCCTAAAACAACAGTAAAATAACAAGGATCTAAAAGCAACAGTTAGTTTTAAATAAATCTAAAACTTCAGGGTTCTTTTCTCTTCCTGCTGATGCGAAACGTAATATCCCATACAAAAATGACAACGAAATCATCATATTCAATCAGCGAAATTGAAAATTTTAGCAGATAAGTTGGAGAAATCTTCACTCTTTTTTCCAACAAAATTAATTGTGTGCATAATGTCAAGCTTAACCTCAAATGTCAAGCTAAACCAACTCCATTTTCGTTTTTCAAAAAAAAACATCATCCTTAATTTGCGAATTTTAATTATTACCGATACATAACACAAGTTGAGCACATTACAGCACAACTTTTTTTTGAAAATCAAAAATGACCCCGCTGACTTGACGCACATTATGTACATTTCGATTTCAAATGACTTTTTGGTATTATGTTTTGAATGATGACTTCGTTTAAATATTACTGATTTTAAATATAAAATTTTGTCCTCCATTGGTTCAAATTTGTATACCATCACATTTATTTTACCCAATTAGGCGGCGGAGTTTCCAGGACTATAACTCGGGCGCATATTAAAATGTTTTAAATTATCGAAAAATGTACGTTTCCTTAAAAACGATAAATATGCAAAAATGAAAAAAAGATAATTAAAACTTTATGTCGAAATTATTTTAATGGCATTTTTTTAAAGAAAATTCCTAAGTGTCCATGGTTACAATAAAATTTATAATACACAAACCTAAATAAAATAATTTCAATACAAACTTTTCACTATAAAGATTGAAAATCACGCCATGGATGGGTTCAGCGCGCAAATATCTCGTTAATTTGATTAAAAAAAAAAAAAAAAAAACATTTTTCAAGTTTTAAATACCTTCCTTAAAAGTTTAACCCATTCACTGCGATGCGATTACCAACCAACAAACGAATAGATAGCAGAAATACTTGTGTATACCCAGATATACACTTGCCAGATAAGAAAACGAGGCTGCTATATAGGTATACGAATAAACGGCTCACAGCCCATCCAGGTCGAACGAAGGCTTCAGAAGTGGAAACGGGAAGACAAGGCATCAAGCATTTGTTGTATTATGTAGATTTATTGAATAAGTTCGGTTGGGAAAAGTATTTCAAGAATTTTTTTTGTGCCTTCAGATAGCACGTTTAACTCTGTGCAGGAATGCAAGAACGTAGGCATTGAACACGCATTTTCAACCGTTTTATCTATATATTCATTCTACATTGACCCGTTTCTTCTTTCATCAGCTCTTCCAATGATAGTTGATATGAACGGAACTCTGTGGTGATGGAAGCAGTGATGAATTCATTATAGAATTTCCATTGATTTCTCATAGCCAAAGCTCTCCAACATCAGGATATGACCATCAAGAGGTGTATGTATATGCTTACAATGTACATGAACATAGCATGATGGTATACATAGCATAGCCCTTCTAAAATGAGAGCATTCACATTCCATATTCATTCGGAAAGAAGATGCGCCTTTTGAATGCCAAAGGGGTCAACGGAAATTGATAGCTTTTTCCCAAGCAATACGAAAATAATTACTCCATAACCATCAATCCAAGTGCCAAAGCTTGAAAGGTATATTATTCTAGAATCTGAATAGAAGGCCTTTAATTCAAGGAATGATAATAATCCTTTAGCTACAGTTTTATTTGAGAATCATACGGAATCATTATTGTTAGAAACGATTTTACGCTCGTTATCACTTTAATGGCTAACAATTATGGGCGGTTGAAATTTCTTAAGCAATTCACCATTTCCAAGGGTGTTTTTATATATTTTCATCTTTTTTCCGTTAGACGTAGAAATGGCGGTACGTACATATATAGTGGTGTTGCTTGGTGACGACTGTATATTTTTTTCTTAAATGTTTAGAGAAGAGAAAAGAAGAGAAACTTTTTCCATTTCCTGACATTTAAACTTTCTCTTAAAAAAAAATTTCAGCATTTTGGAAGTAGTTTCTTGAAATTGATTAAAATGAAAAAGTTGTTGCCAAACTAAGAAGATTTAATGCATTGTGACCGAAAGGTACTGACACAATGAGACGACGCATGGTTGTTCCAAATATATTAGGAAAAAAGTCTATTAGTCCAGTCAATAAAACATTTGAATCGGAAAAAATCGCCGGAAAGCTGGATTTTGATATATAGCCTCCTCATGGTGTCCTTAAGAAACTGTCAAAAGTCCCTATCAATATGAGCGCCGCTAAACATTTTATGGGGGGTTGAAGTTCCCCCACCCCCAAAATATTTTTTTACGAATAACTCTGAAATGGTAAGTTGTACAAAGAAATTATAAAGGACTAATTTGTAGCTTGGAAAATTTCCTACAAAAAACGTTAACATACTTTTTTTCATAAAAATAACCATTTCCGAAATAAATCAATTGGAAGAGTTAAGAGTCTTACTTTTCTATATAGTTGTGCACCTTAGTTAAAAAAAATTGTGCATTTTGTGATAAATGCATCCATTTTATATGAACATGATTTTAAGATATCAGCACACTGTATTTGTCCATCCCTATAGGTGGGAGGGGCAAATTGAAAAAAAATATTAAAAATAATGTTGATAATGTTGAAAAGTTAAGCAAAAACCGACAAAACAGTTCGAATGATTGAATTTTCAAACAAAATTGAAACTTTTTTTAAAAATACAGACAATTTTTTTTTTTAATTTTAGTATACAATACTATTTAAACATTCCATAAAAATTGGTTTTATGAAACCATTTTTCGTATTTTATTTTTGTCAGAAGGTAGCCACATATGTTTGTATAACTACATATGTATAACTATTATTTCTAATTAACTGAATGTGGAGCTATTTTTGAAAAAATGTATCTAATATTTTCCAAAAATGCTTTTTGAAAAAATGTATCTAATATTTCTCAAAAATGTTTAAAAATGTATTTGGCAGGTATCGTTATTTGTGATCCTTAAAAAATTGTGTCGGGGAAATTTAAATAAAATGGTAGATACCAAGTTTTAAGAAAATCGACACATCCATTCAGGCTTTAGATATGAACAGACAGACCGGCGGATATAATTGTGAGACTCACTTTTGTTTTTTTTTTTCTTATGTTATGTTATGTTAAGAAATTTGATCAAAATCCGAATACGAATCCATAACTTGCCATATACACATAATGGAGTACTAATAATGCTACTCCTACTAGCCTGTTCGCTCTTATTCAGATACATTTACTTACATTATAAACGCTTATATAATTCTACGGAACGCAGCTTTTGTGAATAATGGCCAAATCAATTTCAAAATGAAATGAGCTGTCAAATGAAATCGGCAAATTTTAAAAATGTAAACACTTTTTAGGATTTTTCTGTAATTTTCGAAATAATCATAAATGAAAACGTATTATAAAACTTAAGAAAATATCCCTAAATAAATATGTTACTATATTTTAGACCAAAAGCCACAAAAATAGATACGTACATACATATTATCGACGGTATAATGTGAAGGTTATGAGTTCCTTCACATTATACCTACCGTCGATAATATGTACGTATCTAAACAAAACATTCCAAAAAAATATTATTAATTCCAAAAAAAAAAACAGCAGAATGAGTGACACTTTTTTTAATATCAGCCAAACAATGTTGTTCTGAAAATTTGGCAGGTTTTTTTTTGATTTCTGAAAAACATGCAGAAACGTCTTACGAAGTTTTGCATTTTAACCGTCGATATTTATGCAGGTGCACAAATTTTATTGCAGATATTATGCCTGTTTTTCAACAAATTTCAGAGTTTTTTTCTATAGGTTTCGACAGCAAATTGTGAAATTTTTTTTGTATTTCGATCCACTACTGAAAGATGAGCCATAAAATGCTAGGTACCACACCAACTCATCGTCGAAATAACATTAATCCTAGTGTCCGACCGTCAATATATCATTGTTCTGTTGCATTATGTAGCAGCTGTATCTAAAACAAACTTTTAAACTTTTATTAAAGGTTTGATTAATGGCAAAACTACATATACGGTAACAGTACTTAGTCCGTGAATAAATCAAAGAGAAATTCTTTTATATGAGGCTTCAAATCGTTTTCACAAATATTTTGTTTTATTTTTTTGTAGACTATTCCATAGTTTCTAGTACTTTTCGTTTATGTAAATGCTTTTATTTTTTTGGATGTGAATACCTACGAATAGGTACATCATGTTGTTGCTACACACCTAATCTATGACTGAAGGACTGAAATAAACCACATCTTATATCAACAAGAAATAAACCTTACTCTATTTTTAACGCCTACCCAAAATATCACCAAAGCAAGTCAATAAGGTCAATATGTGTGTTAATATAAATGGCTTTGTGAAAAACACTAAAATCCATTCCTTGGTCAAATTAAGTTATTACACATCCATTTTTCAAATACACAAAAAAAACAACATTTTGAATAATTCAAATGGCCAAGGACCAAATAAAACAAATATACATATATCTCAAATTCTACCTCACCCACATACATACCTACTTCAAATTCAAACTCCAACCAAAAGACACTCGCATACGGACATAATATATTTTTTTTTTTTGTGTTCATCCTGATAAATTGCAAACATCTCGTACTCACATCCGATGCTGGCAAACTAATAAAAAATGGAAAAGAACAAAGAATACATAGAACTCAGTAGCTTTTTGTGTTATGCCTTTGTAAAGAGGACATGGATGTTCGGTTTTTCCCTTGGGAACTTTTTGGTACATACATCCTTAAAAAAAAATTCTTTTAAACGCTGCCGAGGCGGCACATAGGAGTATTTGCATGCAAAAACCGGACGAAAGTCGATTTTTCAAATTGACTAATTGAGAAGAGAAATTTTATTTCAATTGGTAATTTAATTCCCATGGAAGAATAAGCCGTTCGTTTCTTTTTATTTATTGGTTTACATTTTCATGATTTATTTCTTAAAACTTTTACACATAAAGATATGTATGTATCTTATGAAAAGTATTTTTAAAAATAGAAAATTGTACTGTTTTTTAGAATTACGTTAAATATGAACTAATTTCAAAAAATTGCATACAATTATTTGTGTAAGTGTATGCCTTTATGATCCTGTGACTAAAAAAATTAAAAAATATAAAGAAATTCTAAAAAAATGTTATCAACTGCAGTTTAAAATGAAAAATATTATTTTTGTCTCCGTTTTTTTATGCAAAAACTCCTATGTGCACCTTTGCCGCCGCAAGCCGGACCATCATCCATGCCAACAACAATTTGTTCTCAATGTTATCCTGGTTTAGCAACACGATTTTTGTACAGTGAATGTCTGACCAAACCGAAGGACATATAGATGATAATCTTTTACCTATACTCCCTCTCCCAGAGAATGCATATACCTACATGTATAGATAATTTTAGATGATGGTCGCGCTATGGAAAAAAAAGGCATATAGAGTGACAAGCTATCTGAGCTTAGAGGATGGTGTTTTATCGGTGAAAAGCGTCAATCTAGCAAAAAAACTGAAATTTCCGGCACTTTTATAGTTATAAAATCAGTTTCGGACCACCACAGGTTGGCAGTGACAAGCTGTGCGCTTTTTTTCTGATAGAGGACATATGTTCTCTTGTTCGAATGATGTGCAGATTTATGTATATATAAACTTTTGTATGCCTTTATATCACTTCACAAAATCTGGATAACTGGGAATCATCTATAGGCACGGTGGTGCCTACCATGATAAAATTATGTTCATCTGTAGATAATGAAAGGAAGTGGACTCCGCGGTCCATCGTAAATCGTACATATAAATGTAAATGAAGAGGAAGTTGCTAATGCAATTCATGGTGCAGAAAATTGATATAGACATACATTTTGAACCTTATTTTACATAACCTATAGTGAAATTGTAATGTATGAAAACGATAACATCCTTAACTCTGAAATGATAATCTAAAGAGGAAAGATGTGATAGTTAGGTACATACACTACAGTTCACTTGAATAAAGGCAACACGTTTATTGAACTTAAACTAGAATTATGTCCCTAAAATTCGTGACGTGACTTTAATAAGTTAGTGGAAAAATAGTTTCATAATCTCTCAAGAGAATACACCAACACAAATCACTTTATTGTACAAAGTAGCAGGACTCTAACAAATTTTGTAAACAGAGTCGGAAATTCGAGCAATAAAATTGGTTCACTTGTACGTATAAAGGCAAAAAACAATAAATAAGGAAAATGTGTATTCTTTGTTTTTATTTATTATTTCAAAATTAGGATAATAAAAAGATTTGTATCCTTTTGAATAGTTTTTTTTAATTGATAATAAATTTAGCGACAGGAAAATATATTTTATTATTATACAAAATTCTAAAAATTAAACAACTCGAAAAGATATACAAGTAAAAAACACTCCTCCAAATCAATCTTGCATTCTTCCTACTGGAATCCCTACCAATTATAGTAACTGTTTTGTTGCTGCTGATAGAATAACTCCTTTTGTTGCTTCTGGCGTCAACAAATACTAATATTTTCGGACATATTGATCGATTCCCGTTTTCCAAAATGGCTGATTTCACCAGGTGGTGTCTAAAAATCCTGCTTTTCTTACATATTTGTGTTTAATTTATTTTTAAATAAAATTAATTTGATTAAAATATGAAACGTTTCTTGTATCGTGTATAGGTACTCGAAAGTTGGATATATTCTAGAGAAAATGATATATACGTAAGCGAAACACGTGTTTCTACAGTTCTTTTGACTGAACAAAATAGATTTTTCCGTCGTAAGTTATACATTATTGTTTTCTTCGGGATAAAAATGAATGAAAGTGACATTTAAAAAAAAAGAATATGTCACTGACATATTTTTTCGTCGAAAATTCATAGTAGGCATCTACATACATATGCAAACATTTTTCTTGTTTTACATTTTTTCTACAAAAAGATTTCTCAATAATCACAATGGGCCATCACATAATGGGTTGATTTTGAACGAGACTTAACCCTGGGGTGGAATCGTGTAAGGTGATTTGCGATAAGTGAGTTTTTTTTAACCATTCATACAAACAAAAATATAAACATTCTTGTGACCAAAAAAGTTTATTACATTCCAAAAGATGAGGAAGAAAAAGTTTTTTGAATATTTTGTGAAGGTACTTCATGTACCGGTTTTAAATTTAACAATATTTGACACTTCCAACAACAAAGAATCGTTTGATTTTAGAAAAAAAAAAACATGTCATCCTGCTGTATTAGTAATTCAACATTGTTATTATCAACTCGAGAACATTTTGCCCGTGTCATTCCGCACTCTCCAACTCTTTTTCCCTATAAATTTCGATTTCCGCAGGTTGAATTGCTTCAGTGTGCGATGGCTTAGTTATCTAACAAAAAATAAATTATTTTTCATGAAGAACCAGGGTATAACTGACAGCAGTAACAACTGTGAACCATTCCTTTGTGCGTGTTGTTGGCCAGCAGGAATAAAGGGCACCAACATGTAAAACGGGTAGCTGCTCAACAACTCTTTTGGTTTTTTAAAATTTTCTCAGAAACGACTCTAACGATTTTGATTAAACTTCGTACCTCTAATGACCAAAGTGATTTTAAGAAAACTGCATTTCATGTTTTTTGGCGACGAAAATTTCACGAATCGGAAATAGGGTTTGATGTATTTTTTTCAGAAAATTGCCTTTGAATGGACTGATTCTATTTGAAATCTGAGATTAGTTCAAACTTCAAACGATATTGTACTTATTTAAAAATTTCAAATAAAAATAAATTAAATTTTTATCTACATATAACGATATATCATAATACAATATTACAATATCTACCTAATTTTCTCCACAAAAGTCCTGAACCACAAAAGCAAATTCGTGCGATCCCTTCGTGCATAATTTTATTAAAATTTTAATATGTAAAGGACCTAACGGAAATTAATTCACATATGTATGTACATACTTATATTATATGTTCGTACATAAGAATCTAAGGCTTTGTAATTATAATATTCTTAGAAAATAAAGCATATAGGTGTACACTTTTGTGAATTGGATTGGCTTAGTCATATCTAGTATTTATTCAATGGTTTAATTTATTGATTCTATTGCTGCCCCTAGAGCTTTATGTTTAGCCTGGATATCAATGTTTTTGTGCAACTGAGAGTATAGGTTTAGGTATAGTTTAAATTATATACAAAAAACTGCATCTATCCTTCTTTACAGACATAGGGAGAATTGGAGCGTGGAAAATCCAAACAAAAAAGAGGCTATACACACAACAAAACTATGAAAACAGAAATTGAATTACCCAAGTGACTGTGTGGCATACAGCCGCTGTTCTGCTGCGGCATACAACATAAACAACGGCCTCTAGCGATGGCGATGGGTGGTAATTTTTTCTCTTTTGTGATGTGTCGTTTATTTTTGTTTTTTGCATTTTTTTTATTATAATTTTTTTTTTTTGTTGCCAGATGGTGCTTTGTCAGAAAAGTTCAAATGTATGTATTTATTTTTTTTTAACAAGCTAAACTTCAAGGCAGAGGCTGCTTTGCATTTATAAAAGTGCGATAGGACATAGGAAACAGTTTTCGTTGAATTTTGCATTTAAATTATAGGTATGTATAGGTTGAGTATGAGTTTCTTAAATTTCAATAAAGTTTTATCAGTTCATTTTGAACAAAAAATTCTGGATGTTGTTGAATGTAGCTCTTTATTTGTGTCATAGATAAAAGTAATAATTTGTAATAAGTATAAGAAATAAGGATATACGCTTGAAATGCAATTAATTACTAATTTCAAATCCGCACCAAAAAGAAATTAAAATTAGTCTTAAAGCTTAAAATAAATTATCGGAAATATTTTATATGTGTGTACAGTGGATGGTCAATAAATTCGAACCCAAATTCATGAATTTTCGCCATATTCATTTAAACGGGTCTTACATCCTTTGTAAGCAAATGCAGGTCAAAAACTTCTACTTATACTCTTTGCCAAATGGTAAGGACGACCTTTTAATCGTACTTAATAGTGATCATTGACCCTATTATTGACGAACCGGCTGCCTTCACGGTCCTGAACATTTGACGTAAGCCAAGCTGGTACGACTACTTACATTTAAATTCAACTGAAGATCTGATCGTGTTCAATTTGGGTAGGGATATATTGCAAGATTCCAAATATACTTCGATATTTGATTTTTTTTAATTTGTATAATATAACAAGTATCGGTTGAAGCATAGTACGCTGCTGATTTGAAACGAAAATCTTCATACACAAATGACACAACGAAATCATAAACAAAAAATTTCGTTCTGCTTTTCGTTTAGCATGTGCCATGTGGGTACGCTGCTCGAAGAGCGAAATTTATAATTGCATCAGATTATTTGGAGAAGTCTCCAATACTTTTTCGCACTGAATTATCTGCGGAAAAATAATATTTGAGTTTGATATTTGTTTTAGTTTATTATTTTCTTTTAGCATGGGTTTTGGTGATTTTTTGCGTTTATATTTTGTATTATTTTTGCAATTGGTGAAACTCTCCGGAGATATTTTCCCGTTGTTTTCGCAAGCATTTCGTTGTTTTGTTTGGAGATCACAGAAATATTTCGTTTCGCATCAGCAGCGTATTATTCATGAAGCAAACTATTACAGTTCAAATTGTCTACAGTATCTCTCGAGCCCTGATTCTCAAAAATTGATTTATTTTATAGCCATAAGAATTGTGTTGTTTTAAATACTGTGGCATTTTGGCACTTTACTTTTCTTACTATTAATTAATTTATAAATATTCACTCAATAATTCTGAACAAAATGTTCATACTTTTGAGAATCTTCTCGTAAAAATAAAGAAGTTATTTCTTCACTTCAAAAATCAAAAAGTTATTTTGTGCATCTCAGCTGCTATATTGATCTTCAATTTATTTAGTTCGCGTACCTACTTTTCTGTTAGTTTAGGTATGTCTTATTTCAAATATTGTACTTTCAGTTTCAGTGCCAGTTTAGAGCTGAAGGTAAAATACCTTGCACTAATAAAGTTACATCAGTTTTCCGAAAGTTGCCAACATGCCTTAAGATGTACAGTTCTTAAATTCATTTCATTCCATAAGCCGTTTAATTTAAAGAATCGTTAAGTAATAAAATGCATCATAAAATAATGAAAAGTGTACATATGTGTAAGTGTTATTTATATACAAAAAAACTGAGAACATTTTCATTTCCACGCATACAGAGTTTCAACCTCGATAGTGATATTAAATCAAAAATAAATCATTCTTAAAATAAATTTATTAAACATCAACTGGTATACCATAAAGAAGAATTTCATAACTAACCAACATTACATACGTACCTAAACGGATTAAAATAATTTTGCTTCTTGACGTGATAAAAGTTGTCTTTCATGTATTGTGCTCTATCTCTCTCTCCAAAACTCAAACTAACTCAACTCGCTAACAGGATAACCACATTCATTTGAAGAAGAAATTCTTATGTGAAACTTTTCTGCACTTTTAACTCTCGACTCGATTTTGTAAAGATATTATTCTTGTGGTTGCTCGCTTATCCTGATCCATCCTACAACACCAATATTCTTTTTGTATGTACATATATAGGTCGTTCATGTCACGAAACTTTTTGCTACTCCTGTTTCATTATTCTTGACTTATATAGCAATTCAAAAAGTTTGCGTCGTTTTATGCTCGGGGAATACATATGCGACACTGTATAGTTTCAGAAGAGGCCTTTTAATAATAAGTTTAGAGCTACTGTTGCATGAAGAAGGCAGTCACGAAACTTTTCTAATTACAACACAGCGATGTCCTTGGGTTTCTTATGCGTAATATATTATGTCTTTCATTTTAAGGTGGTGTATGTTTTTTTGTTGATATTATTGAAAACTTTTAAGTCTATTTTACTTTATATTTAAATAGATATACAAATAAAAATTCAAAAAAGATAAAATCACTTTGTCATAGTATAAAGTTATTTCTAAACAATTTGTAGTGGTAATCTTAGTTAAATATAGGTTTTTAAGCTTCTTATGTTTTGTAGTTTAATAATAAAACTCCCCTTGACTATTACACTTATTCGCTTCAAAAAATAAAACAATCTCTAGGTAGTTGTCAATTAAGTAGTTACATTTATTTTTTGAAAGATGTAGTTTTTAAAGCTGTCAAATAAATTTCAAAAATTGTTGAGTACAAAAATTCTAAACTTTCCAGTTTGTTGAAGCTTCGGTTACTGTCGCATTTTTCGATGGGGATTGTTAATCCATATAAGTTCGACTCCCACCTGAAATCCTGTCGCTGTTGTTTATGTGTCATGTCGTATTTTTCATTAAATCACTATATACCTTGATTTTATGAATCGGAATGAGCTTTCATTTGAGCTTATCCAAGTTTATATTAGAGAAATGGCTTGTGCGTTCGACGATCAAGCCATATCCTATAGCCTAATTCACTTAAACATTTTTGTTTACAGTGGTACTGCATGTTGCGAGAAAGTTTGGATTTTACAGTATATTATAGGTTTTCCATTACTTCTGTCTAAGGAAGCGCCCACATGAATGGTTGGCAGGGAAAGTCAATAAGTCAGGTCCATATTTTCAACGAGCTGTCACGTTAAGTCACTGATTTATTTATTTATTCATTTATCTAAACATACTTATATCTATGAGAATCCAAATATCGCTTCCCTCAGCAGCTGCATCCTTCTTCCGAAAAGAATAAATTTCTGATGAATTCAGTTCCAATCTCGTTGATAATAATCGCCTACAGCTCTGGAAATGTCGTCCTTGAGGGTTCTATTGAAACGTTAAACCATCCCATCAGACTGTGAATGAAGCGTTGTTGTACTTGTCCTCATCTCCTGTTAAACTCGAAGTTCCTTCGTCTGAATGGAGTTGCATAGCCAACAGGTGGAATTCACCCAATTGAATAAAAACTGTTTCCAAATTATTTCGCTTCTGGATTTTAGGATGCCCTAAAGTCATTTGCTGAAGTAATCCATGACTATATCTGAGAATCTGAATATCGTTTTCACTGTTTAGTCTCAGGGTGATGTGTAGTGCAATATCCTACATCATATATGTTTCGACATTGTACTGTTTAATTTGTCTCTGAACTTGTATACCTGATGGTATAGCGATAAAATTTCGCTAATTTCCCCGCATTTTATTCACTCTCAAACGACCTCTAGAAGCAGCACTTCACTATGCATCTCTTGAAAAAAGTGCCCCTTTTTGGGGTTATAGTGAGTTCTATTGTGCCCAATATTTCATGAGAGCTGGATTTCTATCCGAAATGTCATTCCGGTCCCCAGTTTCCCCTTGTGTTATTTTTTGTTTTTATTCTAAAGAAGGGTTCAATATCCAAATCTTCTTTTTATGGTCATTTGTCAGTTTCTCATTAATTCAACCTTGCATGGAATCAGTTCGAATTCGTTGGACGCTTAAAATTTTAAGAAGGTGTTTTTTTTAATAATACAAATTCTATATACGTCACGACTGAAATACATCAGTCAATTAGGAATTCTAGTCTTGTTGAATATAGTTCACACTATGATATTCGTCTCGAAATCTATGTAAGATGAACTGAACTTAGCAAAAATTGTGTATTGACAAAGGCCCTCACTAGGTAACTGATGAGTCCAAGTGAGATCGCCGGGACGAAACATCAATTTTTGTAAGACTTAAAGGCTATTTTGAATTTTTTAAAATTTTGTTTCTTCTTTCCTTTTTTCAGAATTTGAGCCAAGAGCTAAAAACCAAGCCATCTTGTTAAAACAACAAAACGTTGACAACGAAAGCCACCAACTCAAGTCATATAAAATAAGGAAATCTTATACCATTTACCGGAGTAGGATTACACATTCTCTAGCACTGGTGTAATGTTTTTGGCTGAAAGGCGCGGAATACATTCAAGTACACAATGGTGTTTTTACTTCACAATTTTTTTAATAGCTCTTTTGATTGGTTGATTATACTGGCCAAAACAAACGCCAACTGCGTTGTTGTGTTCGATTGTCAAGCTATCCATGATTAAAAACTTGACAACTCTGAATCCTAGAGGATATATATATTACATGGAGTGCACGTTTCCATTCCAAAATGAAGCTTTCATAGGGGGCGCTCAACACACTTTCAGTGAACACTTACAAGTTTTTTGACAGCCGGCAGCTAATAATTTATCAGGGTGTAATAATCAATGGTACTTTGTCCGTAGGCAGAAGGCCATAACTTTCGTCATAATTATCTTTAAAAACAATACAAAATAATAACAAATTTCAAGAAAAAATATAAGAAAATAATAACTGACAATTTAATTTTAAGTATTCACTGAAATTGCTAACAGCGCCCCCTATCACGGCTTAAGGCTCTGGCCACTACAATGCATTACGTATAGGAACAAGCACTCCTTATAATATATATGCTCTAAGCTTTTAATAGAGAAAACAACAATTTATTTGACTTAAAGCCTTAATGACATGAAGCATCCGACTCGTCTGTTTGGAACACTGTGTAGAAGAATTTCATATTGACGACCCTTATATACAAATAATTGGTACAAAATAAATAATTCTGTAAACAAATTCTTTTGATATTTATAAACAAAGACTAATACTAAAGTGCTCCAGTTAAATGAGTAAATATTTTCAAAACCAACTTTTTCAATAAACCCAGTAAGACATTCTACACAGAGCTTAAAACCATACAAATCCATTCCTTTCAGCAATCATTATAAAATTCTCAGAGAATTATGTGTATATGTAGTATGTACTACCAAAGACAGGAGCCACAATGGAAAAAGATACTATAATATGTTCAACGCTGTGTACCTAAATATAGATAATGGCTGCTAGAAAAACAACGACACATTTTGACTGCATAAAATTGTATTTCTAAGGCAATGCGTCCCTGAAAGAGCTTTGGGCTAAAATACCACAGTTAAAAATGGAAGGCAAAAATAAGGAAAAAAAAAAAAAACTTTGATAAATCCTTGACATTTGTGTTATTTTGTCTGCTCTTCCTCTTTTATATCTGCATATTGATTCTTGCGTGGCACAAAACCAACAGAAAGGACATGTCTTCAGGGCTGTTTTGTATATACCTACAATACCATACTCTATGCCAAGTCAGGCATTGCTGTTCCATTTTTGATGTGAGAGACATTCAAAAAATCTGTTTGCGTTTTGTTGTCGGAGAAGGATACCGAATCTGATGCAGATAATAGTTTGTTCTCTAATGGAAAAAGTTTAAGGATCTCTGGCAGTTGAGTTGATAACGGAGTCCAACAACCAACGAGAACGACAACGACAACGATGGTGTTATTTCACTTCGATTTTTTTTAAACTCTTTTTTATAACTTTTAACTTGGAAAATGCATTTCGAGAGTTAAATGCAATTGCATTCAATATAATTGTTTTTTTTTTGTAAGTTCTGCATGTTGTTGTGTGAGTTTGAATGAATTGGTGCTGGAATTGATGTATTGGTATACAGATAATCGGAGGAAGAGTCTGGAAAAAAGTTATACCGCATCTGGAATGTTCTCTGTTGAATTAATTGAACATTTATTGAATAATACTTCAGATTAATTGCATTTTTTTACTTAAACTAGGTCAAGAAGAGTTTTCCAAGAAAATTTATTTTTTTTTCTTTAAGTACACACACTTACAACCACTTTAAGTTATTAAATATTCATTATTGAAGTTTTTTGTTTGTAAGTTGTCTTTGAAGATTTTTTTTTGTTAGAGTAGGAAAGGGACATTGTTTTTTTGAATAATTTTCTTGGGGCGTGAAAATCGTACTTAAGTTAAAGTTTTTGATTTCAAGTTTTTAATTAATTTTCAAGATTGAATACACAAAAAAGGAATAATACATTAACTTAGGAGGAGGAAAGATTAAGAAACTTAACAAATGATTTTTTTTGAAATCTTGAAGTAGGTATATTTGTATACAAGATTTAGTTGCAGAATCATCGAAATGAATCTTAAAGATGAAGGTATTTTTTTTATTGCTTAATACCATTCTGTTTTTTGTTCCCACTCAAACTTAAAAACAAAAGTGCTTTTTACAATTAACGTACCCATGTATAATGGATATACTAACTTCAGACAGTTAAATGTATATCTGTCACACCAATTTTTAGATGACAAACTGTCATTTTTATTCAGTTAGCTTTTGGCAATTTTATCTTTTCAACAAACTTTTTAAATTTTTAAAATTTGGTCCCAAAATTATGATTCTGTTCTCCAACCTTATAAAGTTGTTTTAGTCGTTTGGAGCGGAGATAGTCTGACCATATATTTTTTTAAGTGAGGTTAATCAATGTTTTCGCTATAAAGACCCATTATTAAAGTCTTTTTCGTTCTCTGATTAAATGGCATGAATGTGCTATATCAACTTCGTGAAGGAATCATTCTCTAAACGCATAATTTTGTTAAATGGACCGGTAAATTGTCCTATACAAGATCTTGTGATATGACATTTCTGGATAATTTTCTTTGGGGATACGTTAAGTCGATAGTTTACGCTGACAAACAAAAAAACAACTGGCGCATCATCGGTTCTGCTTTCACTATCGATACAAAGAGGGCGACACTATGCAGCATAATGAAAATGGGGATTTACAATATTATATCAAGTCGAACTCTCTATTTCGACAGTGTCAGAAGCACGCATCAGCTGTCAGAAATATCAATTCAGTTAATCCTGATTTAACTTACCAAATTCGTCAATTTAATTTGAATACCAGTTGACTGAAAAACATGTTTTAAAAGTTGACTCTGCTTTAAGTCTTAAATTAGAATGATCTTATAACACTGAAAAACCGGGCCTTACAATTTCTACAGTTTTATGGTGCAATATGGTAGTGAAGCAATATATGCAGCAAATGTTTAGGTATGTGCAGTAATATTTGGACTACTCACTACACCATTTTCACTGGAAACCAATTATTTTTTCCGTATTTTATAATGTGTATGAAATCTTGCATGAAAAGCTTCAGTTATTATTTTATAAAAAGTTCAAAACCTGTTAAAAATTAACAGGCGTATTTATTAGATTTTTTAATAGTTAGACAATATTTAAATAAATCAAGACAGTTCGAAATAGTTGGAAATATGTTTTATTTTATTAAATAAAATATTACATTAGCCAAGGTTTAGACAACCGAGTTTGTTGTCTAAGTTAGATAATAGATAGCTCTTAAATATCAAATACAAATGTTTATATCTATAACTTGGAAGGCTATCCAAAGTTAGAAAACGTTTATAAATACGACCGTAAATATTCTTTATTTATCTTTTTTATTCACAGACAATTTTCTACATTCAAATAATATTATCAAAAAAATGCTGTTCAGCGCATTCGACTTTTACACAAAATTAGACAAAATCAAAATATTGGAGTACCAATGCGCAAAATATTATTCTTCGTAATATAATGACTGTTTTCACTTAACATTTAACAAAAGGTCCCGTTAATATATATTTATTAAAAAAACAGGACGCTTAAGTAATTTTAAATGTTAGATTATGTTGTGGCAACAGCAATGACAGTACAAATATTTGTATAATTTATAAGAATTAACAAGTTACCCATCCCACCAACAACCATGTAATTTGCTTAATTTTGAAGTAATTGCTTTGCTTTTGCACTGTTAGTCGATTCGAATTTTTTTCCCCTTTTAATATCGACATTTATTGACATTGAGCCCTTTAAAAGTTCACATGCGAATCCCCAGAAGGTATAAAATATTATCCATCCATCCATTCATCCGCCTTTAGAAAGTTGTTAATTTTAAATTGCATACAAATATCCGGAGTAGAGCTATGAGAGCAAGCGTTTAATGAACTCTTCTGCTCAACGAATTCCATTAAAGCTTGAATATAATATCCTTATCGCGGCACTTCTTAAAGAGGGTGAAAAGTGGTCCATAAGGCATCAGGCACCCACGAAATGAGTAGGTACATTAGACGTATGTGTTTTGTTTTTTTTGACGAAATTAAATTTCTGTATACAAATACACATGTACTGCAAAAACTCAACTTTATATTTACGATGATGATGAAAAGGAAGGGAGTGCATATCCCTTTCTGTAATCGGGAAGAGGACAATAAAATGAGGGTTGAGCCAGTGGCGTAGCTAGAATATTGTTCGCCCGCGGAGAAAGAAATTTTTTTTGCCGCCCCAATCGCGCAGAAAAAAAGTGATTCCTCCTACAGCATAACGAATTATTCAATTATTTTAAAATGCCAAAAAATAATTTAGATTGTTATCAACGCCTTTAAAAAATTTAATTTATAAACTTTTCAAATCCTTGTTGTGGAATTCTTTTACTTTGAGAATTATTTGAATAAGTGATTTTAAACACGTATAGTTTATGTGATGAATGTTTGCCTTTATTTTAACATTTCGTTTATGAAAATAGTTTTATTATCCCATAAAGTTTAAAAAAAATAAAAATTAAAAAAGATCACTGTTTTACTCATGTTTTGAGACATCTATACAAATTTTGGCATACGATTTCGACTTCAGATATTATTTTTTTAAAACCGTGTCACTATACGGAAACTTAAGGAAAATTAAAAATGTGTCGCCAATATTGGGGTATTGGGCCACCTTTTTCAATTAGAAAAAAATGGACTGGATTCAGATGAAGAAATGCAAATTTAAATCTCAATATCAACTGCCCCAAACCTTTGCGCCTGGGGCGACGTTGACACGCGACTCCATTTGCCACCCCCATAGCTATAGGTATGTATCCTAAAGCTATGACACTGGGTTGAATTTAACGAATATCTACAGAAAATCAATATCCACCATCGATACCTATACACGTTAGAGTTGGAGACAGCACTTTGCTTGCTTAGTGCAGATGTGCGGAGAAGGGCATAGTAAATATCAAACAATACAGAAAGCGAGGGGTTGGGTTGATTGTAAGAAAATTTTAAAACTCGTTCGGGTCCTTAGATGTGGCAACATTTGTGATAGGAATGTGTTATAAGAACAACAGAGTTGGTCCTTATTCAGTAAAAACAAAAAAAAGTAAAAAAAAATCTGCGCATCGTTTCTGTCTTTCAAAAAGCAACCAAACCACGGACAACAGAGAGGGTGAAGGGAGTTGTTGTTGTTTTTGTTTGCATACTTTTGAGTAACAAAATTTCCAGCCTTTCCGAAATTTAAATCACCGTTCTTATATAATATAAAATGTACATTTAAAGTATGTACATGTTTCTATTTATATATTATATATGTATATTGTATATATATACATAGAATGCAGTTACCGCGGAAAGATAGTGGGTGTGTGTCAAGGAGCAGAATACAGGGATGCTCGCATATATTTAAGTATTAGGATCAGTTTGATGTTGCATCAAAGGATGATTATGCGATGGAATCCCTTTTATGAGTATAAAGTTGGAAAACTTTGAGGTGGCTAGCGGTATGCTTGGAATGTAAACACATACTCGATGTCGTGATGAAACTTTACTGTAGATAGGTTTTTTAAGATAGGTAGGGGAATTATTTTGAAAAAAAAAATATATGCAAATATTTACGCATATACCTATACAATGAATTATTTTTTGTATTAAATTGTTTGTCTTGCTTCAAGTCAATTGCAAATCAAAGTTTAGAGGTGACATGTCTTGGTATTTATGAAAATTGAAATTGAAATTGGGGTGTAATCGGCTTAGGTGATAAGTGATTGTCACTAAATTTCACGTTTGGGTTAGGTAATTCAACTCGATTCAATTCATTTGAACACATTCCAATGTAATTAACTGTGAGAAACGTGGTTGCCATAATAAAATTCTCAAATGTTTCAATGAATTTTCGGATTTATATAGAATTAAAATAGAATTAAAAACTTAAAATTCTTATGTTTTCTTCATCTTCTGAAGTTAAGAAAGCTTTTTTTTGGTCCCACGAATATATTTTCTTTGTTTCAATGGATAAAAAAAAAACTCAGAAAAAGTTGTACAATTATCGAAAGCTGGTGGTAACTCTAGTCGTATACTGCGGCAAATTCGTGACTATTACATTTTTGCTGTGAAAGCTATATCCACATCCATATGTTATCATCCACATCCTACACTGACTGATTGTGACTCCTAGTTATCGTAAATTACCTTACCTAATTCTACCCCAGTTTTGGTTGCATTCATTGAAATTTTAACTATATTTTAGGCAGTTCTACGAAATACTGAAATCCTATGTTGTCGACCAAATCTTAATTAGAGTACGGTACTAGTAAGACTATTCTGAACTTAATAAAATTGAATCCAGTGTTCCACAAGTAAGGACCAACAATGTATTTGTTATACTTGGGATATTGCAGTGGACAACAATGCTCTCATGGCCACATTCGCAAATGATATTGCCATTTTAATGCGTTGTGAATGCAAAATACAACCGATAAAGTAAAAGATTGGACGCAGCAATGGCATATCAAACTAAATGAAACACAATCAACTCATATAAACTTTATAAACAAAAAGATTATTATTTTTTATTTTACGTCAATACTGCCAAATACATTGGAATGACTTTGGATGACAAGCTAAAGTGAAAAGAGCACATAAAAAGAAAAGAAGAGAGAAGAAATACACCAGAAATATAGAGAAATATATTGGTTGCTGGGGTAAGAACTCTGACCTATCTATCCAGAACAAAATAATGCTAAACAACTGTCTAACTATGAGAATGTACACAGAAAACAAGTCTTGAAAACATCAAAAAATTCCAAAACAAAGTTCTTCGTGGAATAATAAATGGCCCTTGGTATTTTAGAAATTATGACCTAAAATAGTTACAGAAGTGGTTAGAAAACTCGCTATAATCACATAATCTGGGACTGTTTTAAATATACGAGATAATGTTTGGAGACTAAGAAGAACCAAGCCTCATGAGCTGATGGTTTAAAAGCAATGGGAAATACAACTTTAAAGTTTAAACTTGCGATTTTGTATTAAGAAATTAAAATCTTTTGACGATCTTTCATAGATTGGTCCTGATTTTCTGTTAGTGTTAGTGCGATACAAGTCCAACACTACTTGGTACTTACTGAATATTACCAAGTTTCTTTTGAAGATTTTCACCTGTACAGAAAGAAAAATAAAATACGAAATTGCACTTTCCTGTTCTAATTTACTGCGATAGTTTTCACTTGCTTGTTCTTCTTCATTATGTCTTCTTATCTTTTTTGTTTGTTTTTATAAAGACTATAGCAGGCGTATTTATTTGATGTTTTACTAGTTAGAATAAATAGATCAAAATAGTTCGAACTGGTTAGAAAACCGAGTCCATTGTCTAAGTAAGATAGCTCTTAAACATCAAATAAAAATGTTTATCGAAGGTTTGAATTCGATATTGAACATTCCACTTAGAATATCCTTCACTCTTTAGTTTGTTTGGTCAGGTTTTTTTTTTTCCAAAGACAAAGTTTGAAACTGTTTGACTTCAGACTATCTTATCAAAAAATCGTGCACTTGGAATCGCTCAATACAAGTCATATTGGACGGTTTCAAGTCCAATTCAATTTATAAATTAAATTCTAGTAAGCTGTAAGCATCTGTTTTGTCAATGACTTTCTCCAAACATTGTCATGTAGGAAACTTCTAAAAATTTAAATGATTTTGCAAACAACAATACTTTCAGCTCAGCTCAATTGGCCTAAATTATCCGCTTGTTTAGAATCGTAATTCCTAATGGGTCACAACTCAATTGGAACACAAACAAGCATAATGTGCATTATCACATCTGACTAATGCGGAGGAGGACTTCTATCACTTCCTTTTGCGTATGTCCCAAACTAGCAAGATCCAGAATTGTAGTCCTCGGAGAATGCTGTATTTTCCTATAATAGATATATAGATCAGAGATCTAAGCCGTACGGTCTGTACGGCTTAGATCTCTGAGATCTCAGTAAAAAAAATGGATATTAAGAAGATTAATGAATTAATTAATTTGATTATTATTTAAAAAAATTATTTTTTTCTCTTCAAAACAATGATAGCAACCCTACTTTGTTTCCCTATCGGCACAATATATGTACATAGGTTCGAAAAATTGTTTGTGTGTTAAACAATCTGTAGAAGGAATAAATTACCTATACTATTAACACCTTCAGTATATGTACGGAATGTATCTTTTGAACATGAGAATATTATCCCCTATATGAATGTAATATATGTATTATACATACTTGAATGACAAAATTTAATTACACCAACAATAAGTACATACAAGATAAAACTCTTATTGCCTATGCATTTGTTTAAAAATTACGAGTATTTTGACACAAAGTTACACCCTGATACTGATACATATATTGAGCTATGTGGTGCTTATATTATTCATAAAAACATTATTTATGAAGATAGACATATCTTTTCCCTGATGCAGTCTTTAATCTAAATCCAAACTTAATTGCTTCGTAATCTGAAAATTGAAAATTCCAAAAAGCATGTTTGTGTTTACTGCATAGTTATTCAAAATACACATATGTGATTGTCGAAAGGTTTATTTGGGAAACACACAGATGTCATAAGCAGAGAACATCATTAGAATGTAAATTTTGGAGAAATCAACACAAGTGAAAACATTTTTGGTTCTTGTTTCCATAATGTATTCATACAAAGGGTGTTTCAGAGATAAACTTAATTCCTTGCTTAAAAAAAATTCTTATAACTTGAATGAAATTAAATCAATAGTTTTCTTAAAATAAATAATATTTCTTTCTTATCTTCGTTCAAATTTTTCAAATGGCCAATAACTTGATTTTGTGATTTGTGCAACATTTGGTCTAATGTTATCTAGGCGTTGTCGAAAACAAAATATTAACTTCCAAAAGGCAATCATAAGGGAAAAACTTGAAATACAAGAGAAGTGGACGTGATTTTAATATGTTATTTATGACGATGACTGTTTATTCGACCATCGCGTTAAGTGGTTATATTTTATTACTTGGCAGTGGGTGATGTCTGTAAATTGAACATTCAATCGAGAATTTCAAATGCACCGAATCGTACCAAAATCTTATAAAAACGTTACAATTCACCGCAATCGTCTAGACTCTAGAGAATCTTTTACATTTTTAAAACTAAAAAAAAGTTGGGAATATGGTTTAAAAAACAAAAAAAAAGTTAATTCTGGAGTACCAGATGGGAACACGTTTGGACTTTTATTTAATATATATTGGTATGATATTAAATTCTATTTGTGCTTCTTTCTTCTTTAATCCTGTTTGTTTAATTTTTGCATATTAAATTATGTAGGGGTGTACCTTGAATGTTAAGCATTTATTTTGAAACTTAATCTATATAATTTATGTAATTTATATAATTTCTTTCCCACCAATTTATCAAACAAAATCAAAATCTCCAAATTCAAAATTCGAATACCCAAGAAACTACTTAATCCAGTATGGGTATGGTAGAAAATTACGAGAATAACATCCTGTTTATTATATAGGAACAAAATATATCCAAAACTTTGCATGCCATTGCCTCTTGTGTATCATATTTCTTCTTTGATACATTAAATCATTTTACAGTGCGTAACAAATTACGTGGGTTTTTCGTTTACATGTAGTAAATTTTAGAAATTTAGGACTTTGTGCACTCACATTTATCTACATACGACACGTCGTCGTATGTCGTCGTTGGTATGGTTTATGAGTAGTGTTACATCTCCGCTCCTTTGAACATGTTAAATGAAAGAATGAACGGTAATGACTGACGTATATATAATACTTCACGGGTTGTGAAGGCATATGTATATAAGAAGTTATTTATCTATACATCAAAAAGCCCGTTTGATTATATGTATGTACGTAAAATAAGAAGATGTGTTTAAATATGAAAATTGTGTAAATAAAATAAGATGTACTCATCAATGATTCACATGTTGTTGCATAAAGTTTAAAAGGAGATTTAAAAATTCTCATAAATATGAATTTATGGAAAACTAATTTAAAATATTTTTCGAAATGAGGTTATTTCAACTAAATTTGTACGAAATTCGATGGAAAATTAAGTGCGAAGCTTACGAACACAGCCAATAGGAATCCATTGAAAGTGTCAAATTTTGATGTATAAAAAACGGAAACAGAAAGAGAAAACACTAAATTGAAGTCATTATAAAGGGCCCTACACACTATCTATGTTACTGGTGGAGTGTTATTGGCAGGTTTTTTGTCAGGTTAAATTGAAGAAAAAACAGCCTCCACACGTATCAATGAACATTGAAAATATTGTAAGGGAATTTGTTAATCACATTTGTCAAATCAAAATAATGTTGTGTTTCGTCAACTTGTGAAGAACATTGAAGTGCCTATTAACGATCAATGTTTCCTGACTCGTTCAAGTAATATTGCCAGGTAACATTAATGTTGTCCGCAGGGCCCTTAACGGCCATATCAAATTCAATATGATAAGAGTTGTCAAGACGAAATTAGTTAATTTTAAAATGATTTATTCCGGGTTCTTTTGGAGTATAGCGATTCATTTCTTGTTGACGTGTCTTTTGTATCTGTTTACTTCACAAATGTAAAAGTTAAATTGACATTTGCCACCATTTGCAAAAATTATAGCATCTTCTGATAGAGTTATGACTTTTGCGCCGCCTTATACTTAAGATGTTAAAACACAGCTCTACACCAAAATCCAACTTTTACGGAATTTTTTGGAAGTCACATTCTAATTTTTCTGAATTACTGGTGGTGGCGAATATTTCCCATTTTAGCAGCTTTTCATTGATTCGCTTAAATTGCTTCTCTTGTTTTATAGAATTTATAAACAAAAGTCGAACTTTAAATAAATTTCAATAAATCACGATGTCAATGGCATGGCACTGGAAGTTAAAAATGTATGTTACAACAAAACATAATTATTAAATTTATTTAACTAACAAAATAGATGACAGTATTACATTACTTCATATTGTCTAGTCTTATATTATATCCCCAGTTTTAACACCCATTTAAAATTCATTCTTCTTTGTTTTTTTTTTTTTTTTGTTAAGAAACACAATCCTCCTGTTATCCCTTAATGTGTCAAAGGGTTCAAATTGACCGTGGTGTTAGTTTTTATTTTTGTTTTTGTATAATAGTGAAACAATTATCTTAGGGATAATACCGTCTTGTTTATTTTTTCAAGCACATGATAAAAGAAATTGTTATTTCGAAAAGAAAATGAGACGTTTTTTGCAAAATGAATGAGGTTAAACACAGGAGTCATGAATTTTTTTTCCGTTAAAAACTTTGATACCTTGATTACTTGAAAAGAGATACTTTGTTGTAGAACAGAAACTATAAAGGTTTTTGTTAACTAGTATAATGATTCAAATTTTGTTTAATGATTTTCGTATATTAATACATATTAATAAATGATAAAATTATCCTTTGAATATAGCCGTGATTTTCTCGAAATTCATCAAATTGAAATTCTATCAATATATGAATTCTACCGAGAGTCAAGAAAATTAAAAAAGTAATTATTTTTTTTGTAAAAGAATATATGTATGTTTGGAGTTGAAAATTAAAGAAAGGATTTCTGATTGTGTGAACCAGGACTCGCGTTAAAGATGTGTAGTCATTAACTTTTGTCTCTTTGGGTGGCTCACGATGGCAAAAATTTGTAATCCCCATCTCATAATCTATAATGGCCTAATACCATAAACTCCGAGTGTACTAAAATCCCAAATGCTCATATCTCATTTCGACTAAAAGAGCCTTGTACGCTGCTGCTGTTAAACGAAATTTTTCTGTGATCTCCAAACAGACAACGAAACGCTTGCGAAAATACAACGGAAAATATCCTTGGAGAGTTTCACTAAATAAATTCCAAAAACAAAATCAAACATAAACGCAAAAAATCTGAGACAACCATGATGTAAAAAATGATAAAAAAAAAAAAAAAACAGAGAATAAATCTCAAAAGCCATTTTTCCGCACACAATTAACAGTCTGTATAATTAATTCAGTGCGAAAAAGGAGCGGAGACTTCTCCAAATAATCTGTTAAAATTATAAATTTCGCTCTTCGAACAGCGTACTGCAAAACGAAAAGCAGAACGAAATTTTTCGTTTATGATTTCGTTGTGTCATTTTTGGAATTTTTCGTTTGGCATCAGCAGCGTACTAGACTTTAGGCAAAAATATTCGTTGGGTTTCATATTCTCTCGGTCCCGCTCAAACTGGAAGGGAACAAAAGAAAGGCAAAACGAGGACTAATTGCGTTTTTAAAGCAAAAATTAATCTTTAAGTTCGTTCCGCTTTCGCACAAACAAAATTTAATTCAAATTTCAACTAAATATTTCAAATATATTCACCGAACGAATGATATAAAGTATCCGGATGTGCATTCGATAACCCAGTATTTTTCAGAGGCAACAACCCTTCGCATAAGATTCTTACCTACATTTACGACCACTTCCGCTACATTTACATACATTTTCAATTTCCCTATAACTAGAGCTTTGATGTTTACACATTATAAATGCTTAAGCATGACAATTTTGGGTTTGTCATTGTGTTTTTAATATTTTTGTCTGGAACTCCCCTCCTGTCCGAACTAGGAGAAATTGCCCCCTTTCCATATTTCATTTTTTTGTTTCGATCCAACCTATATAAGCTGTCGCTTTTTGTCGCATCTTGTGCAAAATACCATGTTTACACATAAAACCCAAGTAAATATGTATATACAACGCACCCATTTTAAAAAATAATCGATCACTTGCGTTAAATTACATTCTTTAATACTTTCCTGAGTATTCATTGTTTTGGAAGCAGTACATAAATTACCTATAAAGTAAACACACTAAACAAAATAATCAATTAAAATATTCTCTTAAATACATATTAATCGAAACAAATTTTAACGCTATTTTCGCACGAATTTACGATGCTATAGAGTGTGTGTGCTTTGTTTACACATCGAGAATTGGTGATTAAACAAAAGGTATGTAAGCATACCTGATAGTGATATATATGTTAATTTACGGACATCATTTTTCATTGAGAAGTGAGATACATCTATCTATGTTGGTACATGTTACGGCACATTCAGATAACAACGTATACAGTCTACACACTTCAAAAAGTTAAAACAAAAGGAAGAGAGCTCTTAAGGGTACTATAAAATAGTGACACGCTAAATTAAAGTTTTTTGTTAGAAAAATAATTGCTTTTAGAACCTTTTGTAAAGAAGGCCACGGACTTCAAACCGGCATGTATGTATACATATATATACCAATACCTCATCATTTTACAAGTAGATACTTGGAAAGAGCACTAAAAACAGTTTAAATGGGATTTGCATACATTTTTATCATTATCTTTGTCCCTCTTGTTATATGACTAATGTATAAATTGAGTAAGAGACTTACTTGAATAAAAGTTCCACTGTTGTTGCTGATACTATCAGATACCTAACACAGGAAGTTAGTACGTCCTTAAATCTGAAAATGAAATTAAAATAATTATTATTATGTAGTACATATAAGTAAGTAGATAGCTATAAGCATTTAAAGTGATTAAAGAATGTTTTGTATGATATTATGGAAAAGTATCTACATATAAATACATAAAAATATAAAATTTAAATTGACTATTAACATTAATTGGAGAAAATATTCCTAATTATTTTTTAACGAAAATCAAATTTAGATTAAATAACCAACCAAATCAAATTTTGTTTTTATTATTTCAATAATTTAGACTTACAGATCTTTAGCTTCTGAATGCAAATAAAAAAAACTTAATTCATTTCTTTTACGACGTGTCGTTGAATTTTTCTAATTTATTTAGGGATTTTTTAAGATTTAAACAAAATAATTGGTGAGAATTCGAAAAAACTTACATCCTTAATAATAAAAACGCATAACTCATCTTTAATCTACGAGTTTGCTAGACCATGGAATAGGAGTTAACTCGCGAGTTAAAATGTCCTATTAATAAAAACAAAACGTTGGAATAGCAAACTGACGTTTTAAAATCATTTTAAAAAAATCTGCTAAAATAAACAGAAATTCTCTTTAATCTATTGAATGTTACTACCTTAAATTTTGGGAAGAACGAGATTTCTTTTTTAGTACATATAAGGAACCTAGATGAGAGGTTATTAATTTTTGTTTGGTGTTAAAAGCTTCCCTAATTGGATGTCATTTCAATTTGGAAAAGATGGTGTTTTCGTGATATCTTTAAAACGAAAAGTCGTACGTTTTTGAAGAGAATTGATTTCTCTACAATATTGGTTAAAATACTTTTTGCCGATAAATTTAAAATACAAAAGTTTTAATTAAAAATGTTCAAGGGTTTTTACTTTCGTCATCTATATTTTTAGTTTCAATTTTATATTTTCAATTTTAATTGAAAAAAAAAATGTTTGTGAGACTTTTATGATTCTCAAAGTAGGTAAGCAAAAAACTTGAAGGGTTTTTAACCCCGAAAATGATATTGTGTGCTCACAATGATCCCCCTACACATACATACAAACAAAATTTAGTCCTGTCAAAATTGCAAGGTTAAGCCTAACTTTTTGAGAAATAAAAAAAAAAAATTTGACACAACTGTTGCAAATTCTTTCACATACCGTGAAAAAGTGATCAACTCAGTGGAGAAACAGTATAGGGACATTCATCAACAATACGTCACGTCATTTCGTAAGCGCCTTATCGAACGATTAAGAAGTATTACCTAAATCAACTTATAAACTCAGGTTCCGTATATATTACTACTTCACAGTTTTTGAGTCGTAGAAATGTCATACCTTTTCTTTTGACCTTTTTCAACAAAACCTATACCTCTATAAGTTCCTTTTATTTTAGTAATAATAACAAAGGAAAACTGGCAAAACACGTAAAAGATAGAAAAATCATACGTGACTTAACATTTAGAAGAGAAGTCCTTGTCGCAATATGCTTGAGTAAATCAGAAACTCATTTTGCCTATATATTTATTTGATTGATATGGGTACACAAAATAATTTACTGGGTTGCCTTATAAATTCAAGTAGATATATATTATGTTGTGCTGAAGTGATTTTCCTTAAATCAAGGACAAAATTCCATGAAAACTTTCATAATATAAGATACTCAAGAAACTTATAACCTTTGATTAGATGTTATATTCGTAACTTAATTTAACCTTTATCAAACAATTATTATTAAAGTGTTTCTATAGTAATAAAATTATGTCCTTGGTATTAAATGAAAAGAATTAATTGAATGTATTTGAAATCCTCAAATAATAATATTAAGAAAATAAAATCCAAAATTAAATAAATTTTTTTAATGAAATTGATTTTATTAATCTTTACGAACATCGATTAATTATTTTAAAAACTATAAGTTGATGATGAGAGAAAAGGTTGGTTGTTAAATCAACCGGAAAAGAAATGATTGGTGTCAACATGCTTGGCGATGTTCATTGTCGCAACAATAACTACACCACCAATCATGCTTATTCTATATCCAATAGTTTCAACTACCGGATATTGATTTCAACAGAACTTGGGTTGCTCGAGAATCATAAATCTGAAATCAAAGTTACACTATTTTTTTTAAAGAAAACTGAATTTCTTGCAATTTAGGTAAAAAGCAGCCATTAAAAATTAAATTGAAGATTTCTGAAAACCCAACTAATTTTAATCTCAATTGCTGAAAACATCATAAACAACGTCAATCATAAACAAAAACAAAGCATATAATAAACTAACAAGAATTTCTTCCAAAATCTTCACATATAAACGAATACTTATCTCGAAAAAATTATCATGTTCTCTTCCTCAAACAAAACAAGAACTTTTATAACATAGGTACCTAACCTAGCTCTGAATCTATTCAAAAGCTACCAGAGAAATTTTTTGTCACAAAAAAAACCCCAATTCTTAATATTATTTTTCGGAAAATTCTTGTCATATGAAGAACGAATAAGTGGAATGGGTCGATGAAATTTTCTAGAGGACCCCCAGGAACAATGCCAATGTCAACTAAGCCAACAAAAAACCCAAATATTTTTCTATATTAATATATGTATACAAATTCCATCGAAATTAACTCGCCTTCCATTCATTCTTCTTATTTGCTCTCGAAGTTTTTTTGAAATATCACACCCTGAACATGGTTTCCAAACCAAGTCTTGCATATTAATTTTAAAATAATTTTTTTTTTTACAAGAGATAATATCTTCGGTTTGCAAATTTGTTTTTCATTCTATTTCTTAATAATACAAAAAAAAATTCTATTAACTTAATCTTTCGTAAATAAATTATAATCACAAAATTTATGAAATGGATGCAAATGCTATTGCGACAACAGCATCATAAATCTTTAACATTCCTGCCTTATATATGTATATACCAGAGGACATGCCAGTAGCGGTAGAATATGTGATAAGGATATTTTTCCTATCCTAGGTTATGTTTGTTTGTATTTATAGTATGTAGGTGAGGTACAATTGTACAAGTACAGTGCTGTGTGGACTTGGTAATAGATGAAACACACAATTTACAAACATTAAATTAAACCAGGAAATGCACCTCCACTCCATATATTATATTGATTATCAAAAAAGGAATATTTGCTCTATGCAAACCCTTAGGTTTAATTTTTACTTAAATATAGATATTTAAGGCACTGAATTTGGAATTTCACTTGAAAAATTGTGTCCTATAGCGGAGAGAGTTTATTACAATCAATAAATTATTATTATTTGACAAGTTTGTCCTTACTTTTCACACATATGGATTCAGGTTTCAGGTAGTTTCAGAAACTACTCATATATGTACAATTTATCTAAAATATGAGCCATCTGTTGGTTTCTTTGTGAATCATATGTATGACAGTGACAGCTTTAATGCGCTCAAAAAATTGAGAGAAACTTGCTGCACAAAATGAATATATTTTCGCTTGAAAAATTGGGAAATATTTGCAAAGTTACTTCAAAAGTGGAAGCTGTGTTGGATAACAGTGCGAATTATGAATATGCAAGTATACAAGTTGGATAACATAACAAGGGTATTCAATTCATGCAACGTCGTAAGCTTACAAATTGTGTAAAATGATAAGTTTACACAAAAGTTTGCATGAACGCCCTTTTTAATTCATTTCGTTAAATGCTGTGTAAATGCTGTTCTTTAAACGTCAAATATTAAACTTCAAAATATGTATATACAAATAAGCGTGTTCCCATGTCGAAGTTATTTTTAAATGGAGAACCTATCCCAAACCAACTCGAAATCGGAGCCGAATGTCTGAACGGTTAAAAAAATGTAAGATACAAGACAAAAGTCGCGTTTTTTTTAAGCCCGAAGGGAATTAGATGAGAAAACGATTTCGGGGCTAAAAGAAGAACTGTAATAGTCACAAACTCACAAACTCACAAACTCACGGTAGTGATCTAACGAAAATAAGCGAATACAAGAAAACCATACGGATTTACTTTACTTTTGTTTATTCATATGGCCCATTATGTGGGTTTGTGTAAATAACAATGCTGATCAACAAGAGTCAGAAAATGTAGACGTCTTAATTATTTTTTTTAGATATAAACTACGTTTTAATTCACAACTTTTATGCCAACTAATCTCAATGCGATTAGTACAGAACACGGGCAGATTATTTTATAGTTCTCTGAAATATCTTATATCTCATATTTCTGAACACGCTTAGTTTTAAAAGTCACGATGACGATTGGTTAAGTCCAGGATTGTCATCTATTTATACTAAAAGTAATTCTTTAATATCCTTAATTCATTGCCTTCCCTTAAAATCAAATGGATACTACTAAAATTAAAGAAACGAACATAATCAGTAATTGAGAACAAGAAATTCCAAACGAACAGAATTTTTGAGCTGTCAAACATCAAAATAATCTTTATATCACTAAGTCATTTGAATTTGTTTTTTTTTTTTTTTCTTAGATAATGTTTCGGATTTCGATTTGACTATACAAGCCCTTAAGATCAATATTGGTCAAGCTACATATGTATAATGTATGAAATAGTCGAGGAATACATCTAAAATGTATTGAAATATTATGTTGACAAGACAGCCTTCTGCTAAGCCAAATGGCCTGATTTTGTTACAAAATTGCTAGACAATTTCTTCGGCAACTTTTTCGACAATCCAAAAGTGAATTTCAAGTTCAAGTTTTAGGTTTTTCCTTTAGATATTTTGACCTTTCATATTTTATCAACCCTTATATTTTTCTTTCACAGCACTGTGTTAAGCTATGACGGCCATTGTACAACACGTACCACGACACAACCTCGTACAAGTTATCTATCCTCATTTTATATTGTGAATAAAACGAAAATTTCAGCATTTCATTTTATTTCGTGTTTGGTTATGCGAGATAGCTTTATATGCTATCGAAAATACAGTGAATGAATGAATGTTTTTTTTTTCTATGTATAGCTATTCCGGCTGTTTTGAAAAACGAAGAATCTAATTCGATAGTCTTGGCACGTTTTCTTGTCAAAAATGTCGAATTCACTGAGTGCAGAAAATAAAATAAAAAGAAAAAATTAAATGATAAAGATAAGCGAATAAACAAACGAAATTTTTTCCCACTAGAGTCGCCAAAAAAAATATATAGGTATATAAAATAAAATTTAATATCATGGTTTTTTTTTTCTGCGAAAAGTACAAATTTGAAAACTTCGAGCCTTTTAAATCAGGCGGCAGGAGCGTGTTGCAGCGTTAGGTTTAGCGATATATATTAACGAGTGTGTCTTTTCCGCATTAAGAATTCCAAAAGGAGATCCTTTTCGTGCTGCCATTTGGATATATTTGTACGTTTTTCTTCGTTGCCCATGCCTTCTATTTTTATTATTATTTTTTTTTTTTTTTCAATTTTAACGAGAATATAAATGATGAAAGCTTATCACACTCACTCACTCACACACATACAGACAACACAACAACAGCACTGAGTTGAAATATACGGACATGATTTCGGGTTTATAGAAAGCAGACGATAAGCTTCCAACTACATAGACGCGCTATAAGAGCTCAATATAGCTGCAGGTGTAGTAGGTAGCATGGAGAGCTCATTAAAAATAAAAGAATATAAATGATTTCCTTTTTTTTCTTGGTAATTAAAAAGGAGGATATTCTTGTGGTCTATATAGATACGAGAGGGATGGCAGAATAGCTAATCATTTATATTAAAGGGTAACGAGAACGACAAAGCATGTATAAGAATGTTCAAAAAAAAAAAACACGATAGAAGAAAATTTTAAAGGATGAAGCATAGAAATCATGTTTTAATTATTTATCTGTTTCCAGATGAAAATTTGCGGACTTTACAAACACATAGGTAAAGATGAAATACCTTGTGTTGTGAGTGGAACCTTTCGATACATACATACATACCTTACGTACACAGCTTTTTGTTAAGTTTAAATTATGTTTCTTTGAAGTTAAAACTGAAATTATATGTATATTTTCTATATAATATACAATATAATTACATCCTACATACATACATATATCTTGATATTGTTATTTTATATTATTTTGATTGTTAGTTTGACGGCATCAGAGATACTGAAGAAAAACATGAGTGCATGAATTCTAAGAACCTTGAAAATAGTTTGCGGGAAAACCGTTATCCACACAGAAAAAAGTTGTATGGTAGATACAAATTTCTAACTGTTCTTGTTTAAATAAAATTTCACAAATCGGTTGTAGTTTGGCAAAGTTAGACCCAGTCAAAGGAATAAATAATAAAAATCAGTTAAAAATCAGTTATATAATCAAACGAAGCGAAAACGAGAAAATTACCTCTTAAGTTTTTCGACTTGAAATGACCTCAGGAACTCATGGTTTTCTTCTGAGGCGGTAATTTCGGGACACCCTGTAGAATATTTATAAATTGAAACATATAATCAACGCACCTTCTTATTGCTTGTTTTAGTTAAGGCTTTTAGGTTGGGTGAAAAGAAGAAAAAGTAGGTACTAATGTTTTCTTCCGAACAATAGAAATAAAAAAACCTACTAGTGAAAATACACTCGGGAAGGTGATATGAAGAAATCGGTATATGTTTTGCTTTTGAATTTTTGCAACAATATAGAATAGAATACAAATCTAGTATGCATGTAATCTGATAAAAAATTTAAATGCACTATATACTCAAAAAATATGTTTCCACCAAAAACGCAGTTTTTGTTCTTTTCAAGAGGTGTTTTCCTTAACTTAAAAACTTTGTGCTTTTGTGTGAATTTCTACACATTTTATTGTTTTTTATACGAACTTTGACAGATTTTTTTGTAGAAATTCACGCAAATGGACGAGTTTCAAAGCAAAGGAACTAAATGCGAAAAATAGCTATAGGCAAAATTTAATTTTTATCATTATACCTAGATTCTTTCAAAACTTTGTACGATGATAGGGCTGACTTTATTCATTCATCAGATTTCAGCTGGGTAATATCGATTGCACATAGCACTTAAAGGATTTTGAATTTAACTTAATTTTCATCTTAGCGTCTACCTATGCTAGGTTGACCAAGGAAACAAAGTATTTATTTCATCCCAGTGCCACAAAGATTCTAAGATCTTAGTCTTTAAATATATTCTTAAAAAAAAAACAAAAAAAAAAACAACAAAATTTCCCTCTAAAAATACCATGTTCTTTTTTTATTTCGTTTTATTTTTTTGTAAATGTACCTATGTTCTCCTACAATTTATATAGTCTGTCTATAAAGGACTGTTCACATGAGAGCGACCAACGACCGACGAATAAAAGAACAAATGGGATTTAAAATATGTAATAAGCCTAAATTCCTCACAATTAGAAATAAAAAAAAAATATTAATATTAGACAAGTAAAGGGGCACTGAATATACCATTTTCCTCAATTTGACAGATACGAAGAACTGAAGAAAAATTAAAGCGCTAATGTGTTTATTGTCTGCAATTTACGGCGCATGGTCCACCCACTTGGGTGGGTCATAAGTCCATAAATCAATTGTGGACTTATGACCCACCCAAAATTGTCAACTTCGTTGTTTCTTGCGCGATATCAATGAAACTGACATAGGTATTAGCTGATTGGGCTATTTAGCGTAAATTGGAATTTTTTTTTCCAAAATTGCCGACAACAATTTCAGTATATGACAGCCCAATCATAGCCCATTCAGCTATAACACTCTACATGTATAGGTATATGCTATAATCCTATTTTGTCATAAGTCCATTGTGGACTTATGCCCTGTGGACTTATGCCCTGTGGACTTATGACCCTGCGCCGCAATTTACATGCTTCATAAGAATTCTCAACGCGTTAGCGTACCTACTCTGATTTTGGCAAATTTGATGTTTTTTTTCGGACAGCTGGGGTGAGGGTCAATTCTCGATCGGCGAATCTATGAACTAAGTGATAAATAAAATATCATTTAACTTTTCACAATAATTTTTTATTTTATCACTTTATCAACACAACTATGTAAAAAGTACTAAATGATAAATCATGTCAGACTTCTCTGACTTTTTTAAGTTTTATTTTTCAGATTAATTTAATAATTGTGTTGTGATTGTCAATCCCACACAAGAAGAGGAAATCGAAGAATTTCAGAGTGTCTAATGAAATGTTAACCCTTGTTTCGAGTGGAAAAACAATGTTTAATTACTAATACACACGAGTTGTTTGATCTATATGTACATACATTGTTTTAGCTTTTTAGTTATAAAAACCTCAAAAACAATGTTCTCGCTTAGATTAATTTTTAAAGAATTGATAATTAAAAGTTAAAACAAGTTTACTTGGGTTTGGGAGGCAAAGAAAAGATATTCCTAATTTAAAAAGAAAATCATCAGAAATAATACAAAAATACCATAACGAATGACCCATGTATATACCTATCGAACCTTATATACAGGGTGTCCCGTAACTCAAAGTCAAGCGGATAACGGGTGATAGGGTAGGTTGTACCTGTTCTGGAAAAAATAAGAAAAAAAATCTATCTCGCTTGCTTAAGTAATAATAGCAATATTTAGAAAAATAGTGAAAATCTATACCCTAGACCACATTTTTAGGTACTGTGGTCACAAATTTCCGAATTTTGACGTGTTTATTTTTTTTACGTAATTCTAAATAACCATGCTATTGATTTCAATCACAAATTTAAAAATAAATATTGTAAGTTTCGAAAGAAAAATAAAGTTTGACTGAGTCATGTTTCAAAAAAAAATTTTAAGCTAACTTTGACACTTCATAATTAAAAAAAAATGTACTATACTACCTTGGCAAGTTTTTTAAAAAATTGGCGCGATTCATCAGGATTTCAAAATGGTACAACACTTGCTACTTATTAATTCGTAAAAAATATTTTTGATTTGCAAAAAGGACCTCAGTTCACTTCAATCACTTTTACGAGAATAATGCTTTATTGTACTTAAAAATCAATTTTACCAAGGTGTACGTAACATAAACAGAGGCACTAGAATCAGACACTGTTTGCCATAAATAAGAGTGAGACAGATCTACATTACGTAATATGGTACGCTACGATCTACGTTCGGTACGCTACGTTTCTGGTTTTACTCGCAACATCTTACAATCGTGCGCTTTTGTGATACCCTGGACTCGATTATTGTTGTAAAAACTGTGTCAGTTATTATCTAGTAATAGGAACTAAAAACTTCCATATTTTCCCCAACATTGTTCTGCAAATATCGACTCTGGGAGCGTTTAGTCACGAGGTAGCAAACTTTGTACACGTTGCAGATGGTACGGGTGGAAGTAGTTTTGTTTTAAAATTCGATGAGCAATGCTTTTCGGTATTCCAGTGGATCGAAAGGTACCCAATTGTGGGGCGTCACTCATGACCACCGGGTGTTCATCTATGGACACCTATCATACTCGCAAGGACGATTGCCTTTAGTACTCGTATGGCGGCGCTGCAGATGGGAGACCCCAACGACATAACGACGAAGGAGTTTAAAATTAAATTGAATTGAATGTGATCCCAGCTCTTGATCAGTGCGATTGAAAGATCCACTGGAATACCGAAAAGCATTGCTCATCGAATTTTAAATCAAAACAACTACCACCCGTGACCCGTATACCATATGCCACGTGTATACAAAGTTTGCTCCCTCGTAACTATACGCTCTCAGAGTTGATATGTTGGTAAAAATTTGTGAAGTTTTTAGTACCTATTAATAGATAATAACTAACATAATTTCCACAACACTTTTCGAGTCCAGGGTAACAAAAGCGCACGATTGTGAGATGTTGCGAGTAAAACCATAAACGTAGCGTACCGAACGTAGATCGTAGCGTACCATATTACGTAATGTAGATCTGTCTTACTCTTACTTATGGCAAACAGTGTCTGATTCTAGTGCCTCTGTTTATGTTACGTACACCTTGGTAAAATTGATTTTTAAGTATAATAAAGCATTATTCTCGTAAAAGTGATTGAAGTGAACTGAGGTCCTTTTTGCAAATAAAAAATGAAAAATATTTTTTACGAATTAATAAGTAGCAAGTGTTGTACCATTTTGAAATCCTGATGAATCGCGCCAATTTTTTAAAAAACTTGCCAAGGTAGTATAGTACATTTTTTTTTAATTATGAAGTGTCAAAGTTAGCTTAAAATTTTTTTTTGAAACATGACTCAGTCAAACTTTATTTTTCTTTCGAAACTTACAATATTTATTTTTAAATTTGTGATTGAAATCAATAGCATGGTTATTTAGAATTACGTAAAAAAAATAAACACGTCAAAATTCGGAAATTTGTGACCACAGTACCTAAAAATGTAGTCTAGGGTATCGATTTTCACTATTTTTCTAAATATTGCTATTATTACTTAAGCAAGCGAGATAGATTTTTTTTCTTATTTTTTCCAGAACAGGTACAACCTACCCTATCACCCGTTACCCGCTTGACTTTGAGTTACGGGACACCCTGTATATTATATGATTGACAATACAATTCTTAAAGCTCAAATAGGAACTCAATAAAAACCACATCAAAGTTGTTGTTAAATAATAACAATCTTAAAAACCTCTATGACCTAATTTGTGTTCAAAGAGGAACTAATAGGTCAATATAGACAACATTATATGTATGTACACAATCATCAACAATAAAAGAGGATTTATATTATCTTTTTCTTATAAAATAAAAAACAAGTTAATTTTATTTGTGATATACAAGCTCACTTTTATCCGGAACATTATTCGTCCTCAAGAAAAGCTAACACAAACTAAACCTAGAAATGTTTATATGTATAAAAAAGAAATATATATACATTTATAGAGTTAAGTAAAATGTGTAAGTTGACAAGTAAATAAACATAAAAGAAAATAAAAACAAAACATTTAGGTATGTCAAAGAACTTAGTTGTTTTTTTTATAAACTGATAAATACAATTTAAGCATTTGAAAATTATTCGGGTGTAAACAAAGTCAAGCGGAGTAAAGACGACATGGTAGGTATTATGGCAGTGTAAGTGACAGGCTGCCAATTTATTGACACAATCTCATTCATTGAAGAAACTTATTTCAGAACTTCTTAACTTTTTTTTTCTTTTAATCCTCAAGTCCAATGTATACAGTGGGGTAAAACTGTTTCAAAAACAAGAGTCAATTCTAGGATATGCTGTGAGGAAAGTGAAATTTATTAGATAAAAAGGATAGATAAATTCTTTATTTATTTTACTTAAGATAAAGGACATGGCAATCTGTCTGTTCGCCATCGAATTAGAAAATGAAACACACTTATAACGAAAAATGTACAAATTTGTAACAAATGACGTACAGAAATAAAATGGAGGAATAGATAAATAGCATTGAAAACAATCAGTTCGAATTATGAAAGACCAAGTGTATCGAATTACGGATGTACTTAAAGAAAAGAAAGTTTGTTGAACCCTATTTCTAAATGCTGCTCAAACTTTTGACTGGGACTTGATTACAAACGGCATTAATTCTTCACAGGCAATACTTTGAAATACTGAAATCTTATATTAAGTAACCTACGGTGCCGGAAAAATAAAAATAAGAAAATTGTAAAAGCAGTCGATAAAGTAACAGTTTGAATCACCATAGCGTACCAAACTAAATGAAACAAAAATATAACTTAATATAAAATAATAAGCGATCGTGACTTACACAAAGAAGTGGTTAGAATTTAGAAAACACAATCAGCGACTGTTAAGTGCTACTAACCCTAAAATGGTAATCGTCTTAAGTGTAAGGGACAATGTTCGAAAGGGCCAAGCCTTGTAAGCTAATAATCCAAAAGCTATGGGATAGTATAAAAATTATAAATTTTCCACAATGCGATTTAAAATTAAAAAAGAAAAAGAAATTAAAGAGTCCCACAATACTTTATGCCAAATAATATCAATTGTCATTTGAAGGTCAATGAAGGTTCGATGAATTTTTAATACGAAAAATAAAAACGAATTAAACAATATGAACCAAATAAAAAGGGGTATCACACAAATGTTAAATAGACCAAAGGTAAGCAGGGGTGTACATACGCGGATGGAATTGACAGATTACAGGTATATATGCCCTTAAATAATTTAGGACAACTTATGATATAGATAGATATCTGGCCTTAAAAAAACCAATTGGATAATATGCTCGAACTTGCCGTCTTATTTTGATAACATTCTTTCTATTTTGGTTTAAGAACTCAGCCTACATTTGTCGAATTTTATGGTAAATTTTTTTGTGAAAAAAAATATTTTTTTTATTAAAATCTTTATTGTAATTTGTCATTCACCGAAATTAGCAAATTTTAGATGGAATCACTTTTGTTTTAAAAACATTGTTGTATTAAAAACGTAGCATTGAATTATAAAACTATGCCATAAATGTTTCGTATGTCTTATTTTCTCTAAAAAACAACAATACTAAAGTTGTACACTCGGGTGTATACGTCCTTTTTTTTAAATAAAATTTGTTTTTTTTTGTGCCCGTTATGTTTATGTAAATTGAAATATTATTATTTTGGTAACCACAACACTTAAGAACAGTTAGACAATATAAAAGAAAAATTGGAAAAGTTACCTGAAAAATTCAGGAAAAAGCGGATAGTTTTTTGTTTCCCATCTGATTTTTGTATACATTTTTTTCATACCCGTAACCATAATTTACAATTCAAACAATGGATTTACGTTAATTTTGCATCCACTTCCACGAACCTTTTCACACATAAGTCAATAGAATTGAGGTCTCTAGAACTTAAAAAAATAACATGGAAAATTTTATCCAGCTCATCTATGCTTATAAAAATGCGACGCCTTTCATTGAATCCTTATTACTATGGAAACCTTTCAACCAATTTTTTTTTAATTTTAAGAATTTGTTTAAATTTAGTTTTTTTTGGAAAATCCGCCTACTACTATGCACAATTTTTCAACTGTAACGCACAGTTTTCTCATATTAAATTTCTGTTCTTATATTAAATGTCCTGAATTTGAGTAGATAAGTAAATTGTAGATTAAATTAAAACATTTTCAAATCAATTTAAAAAAAAATATTTAAAATATATTTTAATATCTTTAAAGAACATAATCATAATAAACATGAAATTGCAAATATTTTCTGATGTATGTCATTTTAAAAATTAATTTTCGAGTTTTGTTTTAAGTTTTAACTGATATTTTCATTTATTCTGAATCGTCTATATAAGTTGCCCCACTGTGCTCCCCTCATATTTATACTCGTGTTTCCAGTTTGCACTTTCCTGTACTTTTCTGTGATTATCAATCCAAACTGTTTTCTAAAGTGTTCACAGGCAAACATATACAATACACATACCTATACCTACCATACCATATATTGCACAATGAGGTGGAAAAATCCTTTTCAATTGAAGCGTATACTTTTTACTGCGAAAGGCAAGAGAAGACAAGGAAGTAGCTGTACTATAATATATAAGCTAACTTGTAACGCAATGTCAGACGTTTAGAAGTTGGTATATTTCCAGTTTGAAAAACAATTTATGCACTTCAGAGATTCGATTAATATTTGTCAAGGAGTGTGTGTGAATTGACTTTGTTTTTGTTTTTTACGAAATTAACATTGCTGCTCCCTTCAATCATTAATATAGAGAATTATTCAACAAAAAATACTGCCATTTAAATCCATGGATTTGTGGTCCAGAATTTCAAATACGTCTGTTTTTCGTCAAAAACCTACCTATAACACACCCTGTCTATATTGGAATAGGAACAATTTTCAGTTCACTGGAATGCAACAGAACGTGTTTGAATTTTCTAATTCAATTAATTGATTCCAGGTGGGTTTCTCGATTTGTTAGAGAGGGTGTGGGAAAGGTTGGTGGTTTTATGGTCACTTTTCGTTCGAAAGGCATCCACAAAGCATAACCCAATAATTCAAAGAAGTATGTACCTATATGGCTATATACAAAAAGAGGGACTGGATTTATTATGTTCGTTTTCTAAAAGTTATTCCCTCGGGATTATGGCTCAATAGCTATTTAGATGAGGATCTCTGATAAGGTAGTCGTAGCTGTATGAGGTTTACACCAGTTGTTTTTTTTTTGTTGGCCAACATTAAACGGTCTTACTGAACATTGTTCAAGTTAGTGGTTATAGGTGGTGCGACTCGAAAGTCCCCCTATAATCTAAAGAATATTCGACACTATTGCATGCAAGGTGGCCATAAATTTCAACACAAGCTTTGAGAATAAGAATATAGGAAATAAGAAAGAATAAGAAGAGGGTGAACGATGACGAAGCTCAGGGGGACTGACTTGATTTCCAGGATTTTTTTGTTCATTCTTTAGGAAGGTATGTAGGAATTTGTAACGCTCTTCCTCTGCATGTAAAACAAAAACTATACAACTTTTCTATATATATTCCAAGGTACATTTATACTCCCTGGTGTTTGACTCGATTTAAGGTCACAAAAGTTTTTACAAAATGTGTAATAGGTATAGGTATGTGTTTTTGACTTTGTGTCGATGTCAAGGTATGAGTCTAAGTCTGGGTAAAAGTTCAAAAATTATTTGATATGGGTATAAAGGATGTCTGAATGATTTACGATGTAATTTTGAAAAAGTATAACATTGCGTCATTTATGAATTTCAACCGTATATTTGGCAGATAATTTAAGAATGCCAATAAATGGTTATAATTTGTATATTTGTTACGAGAGTCGAAAGGATTAGAATTAGAAAATAAACAAATAATAATAATAATTGAAATCTTCAAATAGGTTTTTGAAGTAAAAATCGATATTTTTTGATTTTTTTAAATTGGACATGGAAAGACGAAAATACTTACAAGCATATCTCAAGAAGGATTTTTTTGTAAATTTTAGAGTTACGAGGTTTGCTTTGTATTCTCTTAGTCAAATATCGAGATTCGACAGTTTTCGATTGTTTTGAGGCTAGTTTGGTTTGGCATTAATTAAAATTAATTTTGAAAAACATGGTTCAATTAAAAAAAAAAACCACCAAGTATTTTATTGAACATTTTGGAGAATAAATGAAAATCGGATCTCCAGATTACACTATGTTCGTGCAAGCTTCAGCGGCCACATGTTCAAAATCATATTCAAACGTTAATGCCTTAAAATTATATCGTCGCTGTAGATCGAATACCTTGTAACACAGAAAAGTTAATTTTTCAGGAGAAACAAAAAACTTGATATAAATTATTGAGGACCAATAACATTGACCTGCTTTTTATGCGTTTAGCTTTGAAACTATCGTTCTTAGGCTAACAAGGTATTTTTCATTAGATCCGGAAAGTTGTTTACAAATAAAAGTGCATCATTACCTAAAAAGTGAACTTTTCTGGGTTATGAGGTATTCGATCTACAGCGACGGTATATATCAAATACAAATCCAATTTCATATGAATATTAGAAACATTTTGTTTTATTTCAAATTAAAGTTCTCTGCGTCAAAAAAAACACCTTTTTCTTTTTCTTAATCTGAGATTACTTTTACTTTACATCTCCAGACATGTGAAATTGTTTACAAAATTGAATCTTAAGCATGCCTTGTTGAACTTCTTTTCAAAGTGCGCCTGCTGCCACACCCACTTTTCTTATATTTAAGTTATTTCCGTTTTTTGTAGTTTGACAAATTCAATAGTGGGCTCTGCCAAGCTTGGCTGGGTTGAGCTATAGTAATTAATAAAACACGATGAAAAGCTTATGGCAAACACAATTTACCCTATAGCAGATGTAATGCCTTTCCAAACTTCCTATTCATAAATACATCATCTTGCTCCAGGCAAGCGTTAGTGGAATGATAAGAAAAAGATAGTCTCATATATGCATGTACCTTCTTAGTACATATTTAACTCGCCGTATTTTCTACAAAATAAATTGTACTTTAACGAATTCAAAACAAGAGATGTGATTGTGGTTTATAAATTTTGTTTTGGCTATGCAGTAGCCACGTTACGTGCTGTATGTACCACTCCAAAGTCTCAACCGCAGTCAACTTTAGTTATTTTAGATTTTTATTTTGAAAAAAAAAAAAAAACAACTTTAGTTCTAACGTGCAACCTTTGGAACAAAGTATGAAGGTTTTTCCACTAACCCTTTTTAGAGAGAAAAGGAACAAAGCATATTGGACGTGCAGTTACCACACAAACACACCCGTGTAGAGTAAAGTTTGTGGTCCTCGCGATGGTATTGAGGCGTGTATCCATGTGCGATATGTTGTTTTGGTCTATTTCGACTTTATCTTTGGTGCAGCGTAAAAATTAAAAGATGAAAAACAATGACGGAGGTAATTTTTTTTCTTTTGTTTGAATTTAATATGGAGAATACAATTCGAGGACAAGCTGTGGCAAGAAGTTCTTTTCTCTCACCCTTGTTCTAGCAGATAAAACAAAAGTTTGCTTTACGGCACGGGGTACATACGCGCGGTAGGTACATACTTCAAATGGTTTCTCTCTTTCTCAAAAAACTTAACTGTCTACTTAGAATACAAAACAACAAAAAAAAATATCAGCCAGCTATGAAGCTGTACCTACCTACAATATATAACAGGATTATTTGGTGGCCATGTGGGTTATTTTCCACTCGAAAAAGTTTTTCTGTTTCGTTCGTATATCCTATGGGGAGTTTTTACCTCAGGTGGTTTTGTTTGTTTGGAAGAAAAACCTTGCGAGGGATGAGGATATAAAATGAATGGATCGATCGGTAATCTATTAAATTGTATATATTGAATTCTTTTACTTTTTATTGTTCTTTCTTTAGAAAGATGTTTGTCATATATAAATACAAATATACCTATGTGTTGTTCTGTGTATATGCATATGTGTGTTTTGAAAAGTTTGTTTTTAAGTCTTTATTTTGAATAAACGAATATTTGTCTACATACAAACCTTTATATATAAATATAATAAATTTAACAGTAATTGAATATTTTGTTTGATGTTTTTGTTAAGTTAGTAAAGAGATTGGTTTTGTTATAAAGTTATTTTTTTTTTTAAGTTGAAATGTATAGCTCTCTTTTCGTTTTATCAAACGTGGGTTATTAAGATTATAAAAAAAATTGAAATGCGCAACTGAAATTTGTCAGCCTCATAAGAAGACTTCGTTACTCCACCTTAAACCTACCAAAATTTACTTTTGAATGTCATTTTAAAGTATATTTGCCAATGCATCGGTCCAAAAAAAGTCCAGGCAAGAGTACGATAACTTAGGCGAAAAAATAACTATAGAAAAAAAAACTTAGAAAAAAAAAATATTAAAAAATAACGGTAATACTTACAATTAAGTATTATATTTTTATGTAAAGCCAATACTCTTTTCTATTCGCTAGTTTTTAAATCGAGTGAAGTCTATGCATAGTTTTTGAAAAAAACGGGCTTTTAACTCAAAATATGGAAAAACACAACAAAAAAAGTTTAAAGTGTAATTTTTGAAAACCGTAAAATTATATAATATTTTTTTTTTTTTAAATTCATTGCTCTAATTAGGTAGTTCTTAATCAAAAACTGAAAACTAGATGATTTTATGTCTTCTACTACTATGAAATGTTTGTTTTTTTGCTTGCTTACATAAATACAGTGCTAGCACCCAGCATTACGGCGTATATAAACGTTGAGGTATATGTGTATAAAAAAGTAGTTTTAGTAATCTCAAAAACTAGAAGACATAAAACCATTCGGTTTTTTGTGTTCGATTCAGAATTAATATCAGCATTGACCACAAAAAGTCAATTTAGCATTTCATTTCGCAATTTTGAAAACAATGGGTCTTAACTTTTTTTTTTTTTTTCATTTCTTGTATCAAAATTTTGAGTTTGCGTCCGATTTTTTCAAAAACTGTGAACATAAATAATTTAAATTAAATTTTGGATTAAAGAATAGATTTCTGTTTTTAAAACCGGTATAGTACCTACTTCATTAATTAATTGTTAATTTTTTAATAATTTTTTTTCATTTTAAGTAATTTTTTTCTGAAATTGCTCTTAACGGGACGAGATAGAAGTTTGAATAAGATTTATGGCATATCACAAACAAAATTTATTTATAACCAAAAAAATGAAAAGAAACGATCCTCTAATCTAATTAAATACTCATAAATAATTTTGAGTTTGCTCAAAATCTTAAATCTCAGAAATTTCTTCACCGATTACACGTTGCAAACGTGTTTTTAATGCAATAAAACTATAAAAGGCGCGACTACGTCGCACGAACTTGTACTTATGTGCGACTGCACTGTGGTTTTAAAGTCTGAATAATTACGATCTATTAGTCTGATTTTAAAAGAAATACATTAGTTATGAGAACCTACATAATATATCTTATGGCACCTGTTTAAAACGTATTTTAGTATAACGTAGTATTATGTGATAATATACAAAAATTAACTTAAAAAATATAACCCCCCAGTGCACATATGCATACATGAAACTTACTGTTTAAACTTAAAAATTGGTAAAAATTTAAATTTAAATTTAATTTAAATTTAAAAAAAGTGAAATTGTTTTGACACCAACGCTATAGGTACGCCATCTGAATTTTTACACAGATATTAATTTATGAGAACAAAATTTCAAAAATCGTTGATAGGTTAATTTAAATTTATATTTAATTAGTTTATATTAATTTTGTATATATACAATTTTGAAAACTTTTTTAAGAAAAAATATTGGTACGCCATTTTTAGTGTTTATTAATGCGAAGTTAAACAACAAATAAAAAAAAAAACATCTATCCATTTTCAAAACATGGAATTTTCAAAAAATAAAAACTAAAATTTTGATATGCAATATTGTTCAAACTTATTAGAAGCTTTTGTGTAAAAAATTTCATTACAATCAGAGAGATGATGAGATAATCGAAAACCAAAAAAAATATTCTATGAGAGATACAATTTTTAATCGATAAAATTAAATTAAATTTAGGTACACAAAACTTTTTTAACTTTTTAAAAGATTCGTGATAAAAAAATTGATCAAAATCCGTTTTACTGTTTTTGAGAAAATCGAAAATAAAAAAAAAAATCGTTCTATGGGAGGTACCATTTATGTATAACCAATTCTCGGAATTTTTCTTAATAAAATGGTAGCCTTTTTTTGAAATATTACTGAATTTTTATTTTGAAGTTGTGGGCACGTTTTTGAGAAAAATAATATTTCCAATTTTTGGCTAAAAAAATGTGTACGGCAACTACTGTTATTATGAAAAAAATATGTCGGGAGAATACCCAAAAAGGCGAGGTTAAGGATGCACCCGAAAGGACAGAAATACAGGTGAATTAAAATAAAAACTTCGTTTGCTATTTATGTTTCATAAATAGTTAGAACAGTCAAAACACCCAGCCGTACAAAAATCACAATCCTCCTATAATCCTACTTAAAATTCAGCCTTATTGTGAGTTTCGCCCGAACAACATTTCAGCCCGAAATTTTGTGTTAAAAAAATTCCCCTTACTGTGAACATTCATTTCGGGCGAAATGTAATGCTATTGACAGCCTAAATGATCACTATGTTCACAATTATTATAGTAGGCGAACGAAATTTCGTTCGGGCGAAAGACACAATAGCTTTTAAAATTCCGGGGGAACAAAAAATTTTTAAGGTGAAATATTTTTCGGGTGAAACTTACAACAAAGCTGATTATGATTGTGAAAGTACAGAGTGCTGCAATATAATTTCTTTTTTTTAAACGCAATAAAATAATTTTAATAAATTTATGGAATCAGATTTTTTCGAACTGTCAAAATTAAAGAAGTATATTCGTTTTGAATTGTTTTGTAAAGTGAAATTACACTGCAGACGAAAATGGATGCAGTATTTTTGAAATTTTTAAGGGTGAACAAAACTTATTATTTAAGAACCAATTATTTTGTTTGACAACTTCTAAGTTATTATGAAGTAAAAGATCAGAAATTTCAGAAATTCAGAAGATTTGTATGTTCCTTTACGATTTTTCAAATTAAATGTTTTCAAAATGGTGTTGATCATAAATTCTTCTTGCATTTTATTTTTAATTCATGTAATGTACATACTACAAACCCGTGCATACTAACATATTTATAAGTGACTTTGTTATAGGGAACGGCATTGATTTTCAATGAAATTTTTAGTCTTACTTGATTTTTTTTTTAATTTCTTGGTAAAGTGAAACACAAGTCATGCAATAAATATTTCGTAAAATAAAAGCGAAATTAATTTTGTAATACATCTCTATCAAGATAACAAATAAGACTTGAAAAAAAAATTATTTTATACGCAATAGTCAACAGAGATGCATTACCTTTTATACACAGAGGATAATGCTCTCTTCTTATAGCATAATATGTAGTTTTAATAAAGATTTAATACCTGCAGTGTTTTTCTTTTGCGGATGTTCATCGACTTATGTTACAACACAATGGGGCATATTCATAGTCACTGTTTAAGTTGTTTCTAAAAAAATACTGGGTTTATCCTATCTAATTTACATTGGATAAACTCCAGGCTAAGATAAACTGGGGTCTAAAAACGACTATGAATATGCGCCAATATGACAAAAAAATATTAAACTTAATTCAAACTCAACTGTTAAGAAAAAAAAAAGAGAACAATATACATATAACTTTTTAAGTAATATAAAGAAAATATTATGTATAATTGCAACAGTAGGAGCAGCAGCTGGAGGTAAAATAAACTTAGTGATGTTGGTGACATTTACATTTACCTGAGCCAGTGAATAACTAGAACGTAAGTTGTTATGGCATAGAGTTGAAAGTAATTATTTTTTTTTCGTTTGTACAAATTATTATCAAAAAGGTTATATATTACATATAATAAGTAAGTATATGAATCTGTGTATGTTACATGTTCATTTAGTTTATGATGACAAAAATAAATTCAGACTCGAGGGCGTAAAGTGTTTCGAATACAAGTTGCACTAACATATAACATACCTGTGTAGTTCATTTTTTAAATGAAAACAACTTTTTGATGATAGTTGGGATTTTAAAAGAAAAGGGTTGAACTTTTCTATAGGTAGTGACAGGTATATATATTTTGTATGTAGACAAACTTAGTTTTGCACTTAAAATATTTTTTTGTGAAAACTAAAAAGTGAACAAACTATAATTGGATTGGAAGGGGTTCATCTTCACTCAGTCAAAACATTCGAAATGAGCTAAAACAATAAATAAAAATTAGAAGTGAAAAAAAATTTCAAACATTTGTATTTACATTTCTTCTTTGGCTTATACACAATTTTCCCAGCTTAACTAACTCATTAAGATAGATTTATTTATAGCTTAATGATAAAATTTTTGTTCATTACTTTTCTTAAATTTTCATTGTAAATACTGATATTTGAGTAGCCAGAAAAAAAAACATATAAAACAAAAATTATTCAATAAAAAAAAAATCAGGTTACATAATTTCAAAATGTGTAGAAAATTTCAAAATCTGACATTTTTCCTTAAAATTTGAATTTTTTTGTTCATTAAAATTTTAAAAAATAATTGTCCTGCCTTTTTGCCTGCAGCAGAGTGGGTCGATTTTCTTCAAACTTGTTACCTAGCGTTTTTTCGGCCATTTCCCCAAAACGTTTCGTTTTTTTAGGAGAAAAATAACGTACAAATTTTTTTAGCAGAAAATGCAAATCTTATTTTTCTCAAAAATGTGCCCACAACTTTAAAAAAATCAGGAATTTTTTTTTATTATAAAGCTACCATTTTATAAAAATAATTTATGAAAAATTGTTTTAAATGGAACTATTTTTTTGATTTTTTTAATTTTTTAATAGACAACGTTTCAAAAAGATTTTAATGAATTTTTCAATTTTTTGATTTTTAAAAAAAGTTTTAAAATTTTTATTTCAGAAATTAATAATTCGAAAAGACTTCATCGACTTTTACTAAACTTGACCTTTAGCAGTTTTTTAAGATTATCTAGGAGATTTGAAATTAAAATTATTCTTATAACCAAAAATTAGTGTTTAAATACCGGTAAGGAAAATCTCATGTTTCTCAAACGGCTCCTACGATTTTTGTTAAAATTTTTATGTGAACTCATATGAGTACGATCTACCATATTATTGGACAAAAAAATGATCTTTCGTTTAAAAATTATATCTCTCATAGAACCATTTTTTCGGTTTTCGACTATCTCATTACCTGTTGAATGAAATTTTTTACACAAGACTGCTAACAAATCTGAAAATCAAACCATAATTGAAAATAAAAAAAAAATTTGGATTTAAAAAAAAGTCAACATTATTTTTTGAAAATTCGATATTTCGAAAATGAGTACCTGATGTTTTTTTTTTAATAATTTTTTAAATTCCCCATTTATAAATACGAAAAAAATGGCGTTCTTTAAATATTTTTACAAAATTTTGTATATAGGTAAAAATTAATTTCTTAAAAAATCACTCCAACAATTCTCAAAAATTTGGTCTAGTAAATTGAAATTTATTTAAAAAATCAGATCATCGTTGGTGTCGAAACAATTTCAGAGGTTGTTCAATAAATTTATTTCTAATTATATTGATTTTTTAACAATTAACATTCGCTCGCAAGCAATGCTTTCACTTTTTCGATTCACTTGGTGTAAATAAGCGATTCTGGTTCAGTAAATAAAATTCTCCGACTAACTATGTTACCGATCAGCCTTGCCCCCCTACTACAATTGTAGCGTTTTTTCTACATTTTTCTTCCAAAGAAATCGTACAATCGCAAAATATTCGTAAAAAACTACAATTTCAAAATTTCAGAAATTAAAAATCTTAGAAATGATGTCGCACAGTATGTTGGTAGCCCTTCGCCATTTTGTTGGATCGGAAAACTTTTAGTAAATTTTTTTGTTGGGTTTTCTGTTTTGTCTTTTTTTTTTGTTTGGATTAAATTTATTTTTGGGTTTTGTTTTATGTCTGAATGGTTTACTTTTTCGTACCATACTGCAACACATTTTAGAAATACAAATAGGTATGTATAATGTATATACAAAATATAAGAAGCTATACAAATTGGCAATAATTAAATTATCGTTACCATGTTTATGGTTTTTTTTTATTTGAACAAATTACGAGTAATTTTCAAAAAATCGACATTTTACTATATTTTGAACCAGTTGGGGGGGAGCAACACCCCCAACCTCCTCATCATTTTCCCTGAAGCGCATGCGCAATCAGAGCAATTCTCTCATTTTTTGGAGAGAAAAGAAAAACGCATGAGATAGAAAGATTTTTTTCTTCATGAATAGGACAGAGAGGGACATATTTTTGTTTGTTCGTATTCACCCTTTCTCTTCACAGATTCACTTCCAAATATCGGCGTGAAAGCAAATTATTTACAGGAATGTTTTTTTACGTTTGGTTTCGCAGAACTCGGATTTAGTGTAAAAGGGTGAACATTTTTTCAATTCACTTTTTCACAGAACTAGAATCGTCCCCCTGGAGTGTAAGATTGGCGTAATTGATCTGTTTTAGACCTAACTTTCATCCATATACCGATGTAATCAACAAAAAAATTCATTGGGGTCTCTTATTCTAGAAATCACTTCATTATTATTAAAAAAAAAAAAAAATCGAAATAAATAATACGATTCTTGATCACACCGAAATTGTTTGTATCATAAAAATATAAGAAGGAACGCAGCCTTGGCAATCTAAAATATCAGATTCTTTTGACATCTTTCAACTTAATGAGGGTATAAATTTATTTTAATGTAAGAACCTATCGTCTATTGCTGGCTGTCTACCTACCGAACTCTAAGTAGATAACCATCTTAAATATAGGTAGGTACCTACTCAATAATAATAAATTTAATTCCAAAAACCTCCGTTAAAATGTTTTCATATTTATGTACATAGATGTGTAATTTATATAACACAAAAACTCTCTAATCTTCCAAAAAGCTTTAAAAATGATGTTATGTTCTATACCTTTTATAGATTCTGAGTGCCTTTCCACAACACAATCAGCACTTAAACTCAATTATTTCATTAATTAGCTTCGCTTCTGTTTTGTACCTATAAGTGTCAAATGAAATTTTAAAACCTTTATTAAACCAAAGCAAAATAAGTCTGTGGTTTCCTGCAAACAAAGCAATTCAATCTGAGCAACTGTGTGAACGATGAAGAAGCTACAGCAGCCAGAGCCAGATCGACATAATAGAAGCCTGCTTCGCTATAAAAGCTTCAACTCATTGCTATAGGTACGATATGAGTATTCTATACAGTTAGTTGACATACTCATATATTTATTTTATATCTAACATCGATTTTATATTTAAAGTAATATAAATAAATATATAGGTACTCGTATACTACTCTCCTGCTCCAGAGTATTCTGACAGCAATGAGTGTGGGGATGGCAGCATGGACGTTGACGATATGGTTACTAAAATGGCACGAGTCACCTATATTGATGTAGTTATATACATATGTAGCGCACATCTATATTGAGTATCGCAGAAAACATATTTCATCGCTCAAGATTTTGTCGTATATATATTTAGGGGAAAGAAGGGTACAAACTCGGAAAAGGAAGTAGGTACCTTCCTATATAAATACCATCACAGAGGGTAGGTTAGGTATAGCTATACCTCTAAATACCATTGTAAGGAGGTAACCAAGCAACTTTTTCTAGCAGTAATACTCCTTAAATTGCATTTTATCGATCCTTCATACATATATACCTACTTCTACTATGTACCTACCCACGAGCCTCTGCTTTCTGCTATTTAAGAGCCAAACCAAGCTGTGAGGAAGAAGAGAAAGGGCTCCACATTTATGTTTGTTCCTCCCCAAAAATCAAATGCCAAGTTCAGAGTATATATTTTGGCAGGCAATCAAAATATCAACCGCAATCATGAACTTTATAGCGTTTTATTCGTTTTTACTATTTCACTTCTTCAGGGCAAGTATTGGTTTTGTGTGACAAAAAAAAAAACAAAATTTCAATCAAACAGGACATTAATAGTGAAGTTTTGACGATCGATGTTAAGATACTTATTTTTTTGTTTCGGGCCTAGTTTTTTAGTACGAGATTAAAGTTAAGCCGGAGTTAACTCACCATATTTGGTAGGTGAGGGAATTTACTGAACAGATGCTTTTGATGTTTTATCCTCAGATTTTGTGAGATTAACCCACACCAACGCGAATCTGTCGCGGCAAAAATGAAAACAATAATAACAACGTGTCGTCGCCGCGACAGATTCGCGTTGGTGTAGGGGAACTTTTATACTACGCTTAAATTAGAGCCGAAATGAGATAATTTCGCAAATTATAGAAAATGTATTTTTATCTCAAATTTGTTAATTTCGTTTGACATTTTGAATTTGATTTGACTATAAATCACTTATTTTTGTTATTTAGCTACTTTCTTATGATTTTTATACTACATACAAAGAAAACGGATACGGTTTTTTTTTTTTTATTTCTGACATATATATCATATTTCTCAAAATGTTTAGTTATGTTTATCAAATCACTTAGGGAATTCGTTGGGAAATTATATTCAATTTTTGTAAATCAATTTCCATACAAATTTTGACAGTTCATTGACCAAATGGGAAACTTAGACCAATCGTAATTTAAGTTCTGTACGTAATTTTAGTGGTGCGATATAAATTTGAGTTTATAATTCTAAGATATCTACAGAATAAAATTTCCTGACAGCAAATATGTCCGACACAGTCGTGTATTTTATTTGTTTGCAGTTCCTCACTTTTTCCATCGAAAATCAGCACCGCTAACGTTAATGCCACAAAATTGAGTGTGGAGAGATAGGATGAAGAATTTCATAGGGTTTTATACCATCGCAGGATTTCGAAATGGGGAAAATAAATAGAAAAGAAAAAAAAAATAAGAAGTTTATTTTTGTGTATGCTTTTGACATTTTAGCCATTTAAGTTGATTTGATTGGTAGGATATCGGACTAAAGCACTTATGTACATATATATATATACATATATGTATATATATATGTGTGTACGTTTTTAATGTTAATGTACATAGGGACAAGAACAATCAATTCAAGTATAAATTTGAACGAAATGGGATAGCTATAAAACAGTTTTGGTTTATGATTTAAGTTAAGGTATATCAATAATATACATACATACATATATGTATGTAGTTTAAAATTGATTTATTGTTCGTTTTTATTTTCCTTTTTTTGTTTTGTAACTATAAATACATATAATAATGATTATTTATAATACACATTATTTTATAATTAGAGTCGTTTGGGGTAGGAATGTTCCTTTTACTAGAAGTTTTCATCATAGAAAATATCCGAAAAATTGTGAAAATTCTAACCCCATGAACAACTTAATATATCTATAGAGTTTCCCTAGACACAACTTTGTTTTATTGTATTCAAATTTCAAGAATGGACAACACAAACTTATTTTTATTGTGAAAAGGTGTGCCGAGTTGCCGCGCGTTTTCCTCTGCAGCGTTTTTTGTTTATTTTTGCTGTGGAACTTTTTTCGTTTATTATATATGTATTTCAATTTATTCTCTGCACTTGATAAGCATATACATATACATATATCTAACGTTCAAAATGTTTGAGTAGATTTTTCTTCAGAAAATAAACATTTTGCCATAATTTAAAAGCATTCGGAAAAGTATAGAGCTGTTTTTATTCCAGGAAGTATTTCAATTTTTGTCGGCTTTTGTTATTCATATCGCACTTTCAGATTACAAAAAAATAAGCAATCAAAAAATGACTGTCAACGCTAATTGAGAATGAATAAGCAGCAGCTCCAATAAATCTTATTTAGGGCCAAAATGACAGTTCATCAGTCACAATCATAGAAGAAAAAATACAGGAACGGGCATATCGAACAAAATGTGACACTTTTTTCAAAATATAGTGTGAGTTACACAAACACAAATGCATTGACGCAGGGTCGGCGTACAGTTAGACACCGAAATTGGGGCGCACAAATGTTCAGCTGGTTTTTTGAGGAATTTGTATTGAGAAACAAAAGGGAGCGTATGGAAATCCCGGTTTTTAAAATCCCGTTTTTCGAAAATCCCGAAAAAAATGTTTTAAAATCCCGTCTACTAAAATACCGTTTTTTTTAAATCCCGTCTTCTAAAATCCCGCTTATTCATAATCCCAATGTATTAAAATCCCGCTTTTTAAAATCCCTCCAAATACCGCCAATCCCGTTTTTCGCAATTCATTTGTGTATTAAACTTGGTTCCTTATGAACGCATTCACATTCTTTTTGGAACTAACTACCAAAATGATAAAAAGAAATTTTGCATACACCTAACCTCGCACCTACCCCAAATTGTATAGTGTGCCCAGCAGGGAGGTTGCACATACCTCACTGTTTATTAAAATCGTTGGAACATATTTCATAATGAACTAAGTCCCAAATGAACTAACTCCCAAATTTATGAACTAAGTCCCAACGAAATTTTGTTGGGAGTTAAAATAAGTAGTTTTAGTTCCAAAAGCGGGATAATAAGAAACGGGATTATACAAAACGGGATTATAAGAGACAGGATTATAGAAAGCGGGATCTTGAAAAAGCGGTATTATAAAAAACAGGATTTTAAAACCGGGATTTTAAAAAACGGGATTATAAAAAGCGGAATATCGAACCCAACCCGATACAAAAACATTTCTATTGTTTTGTTTTTCTTCTTCTTCGTACATACATATGTATATATAAGTTATTAACAAAATTATATTTCCTATAACATGAGTTATGTTTAATCAGTGAGTAACGTAAAGTTCACACTTTGTGAGAAAATGTATGTGTGCACACTAAATAATACCCTTTGTTGACCACAGAGTTCTTGTTGAATGTAGTAGATTTTCAGTAAAATTTGCTACTTTACGTCAATTAGCCTTTATTAATTGTGAATTAATTTTTGACCAAAATTTTAGTTTATTTGTGAATTTGTCGATATAATCAAGTATTTTTTTTAATAATAGCGGTGGTTCAGTTTATAGAGTGAAATTTTTAGGTAGGTACATACTGCTCTTGAAAGCTTAATATTTTGATAACATCTGTCTGATTAAGCAGTAGCTAAATGGCCTAGCCTAGTCTTAGCGTCTCCAAATTTGTTCTCATAGTTCCCAAACAACCTACATATCTACATATTTTCGAATGTACCTATCTAATCTTCCAATATTTCCATATACAATTGCCCTAAATGTTCTGTTTATATTTAAAATAATCATCGATTACACACAACAAGTTAAATTGTTATATAAATCAAAATAATTTAAATTACTAACTCGTATATCTTGTTCGCATACCTACCTATATAGAGAACTCGTTGAATTTCCCATTTCAATAAAAAGATATGGTATATGTACGTATATATGGTACCTTATCCTAAAAGGTATATATAAAACAACATTTATCTTAAAATACCAAAATCAAGGACAAACAAAACAAGCAAAATAACTTATTTAAGTAGGTAGGTACAGGTTCCTTTTCTTTCCCAATCGACATTAATCTACCTGAATTCGATTTAAGCCATCCAAAAACGTATAGATATACAAGAACAAACATGTACATAGGATACCTATACCTATAGTGAGTAGAAAATATACAATACAAACAACAGGTGGTTGCCTTAAGTAAATCAGGTAAATTTTCGTAACATCTTGCACCTGCTGTTAAATCAAAAACAAAGCAAAGAATAAACCAACCCTACATAAAATGCGATGAAGACGCACAAAAAATAGAAACCAGCTTTTTTTGTAAACGACATGTGTCCAGTCACTTCATCATCGCGGAATCTCGGAACTGTACTTCTCCTGCATCTGATGAGAATGACGATGATTTGCAGACATATTGGTTAGGGCAACTTTGCTTTTGCGTTGTTTTTATTTAAAGACACAATAATAAAAACCGAAAAGTAAACTAAAGAGTCTTGGAGGGGGTTTAAGAAGGCAGGCAGGCAGGCGACCAATCGTTCGGGTATAGGAATTAAATTTCGCGAATATATTTGAAAAAGAATGTCGTAATTGTTCATCAACACTACTCCTACTATGGTGTCACGATAGTTCGTTCATAGTGTTCATTCTTCTGATATAACTAACACTAACTGTCAAAAAATAAAAAAAAGAAAGTTTTAAGATTGAGGTTTTGAAATCCAAATGTTCACGGTACCGAAGATTTTTGAAGGAAAAAAAAGTATCAAATTTCACTCTCTAAATACAATTTTTTTGTGAATATTGAATACCCTTACATGTATGTTGATGTAACTAATCTATTTTTGAACATACCATCATCATGTACTTACCTATCATATAAGGAAGCAGAAAATCACTAAATTGAATTATGAAACTGAAGCATATGATGCGATGAGATTTCAAGGACTTGTTCGTTGCGGAGATGGATGTCTTTTTATTTTAATGCAGAAATAGAAACTGGATAAAATAAAGAATATATACATATATAGGTACGCCATATACGTACATACTAAGGCAGAAACCGATTTATGCTCTCTTTGCTTTGAGTTTAAATTAGATTAAGGCATTAGGTATGTATATTGCATAGGTCAGTACCTATGTATATCTACTTATTCCATATACATATATCAATGAACAGATGCATATACTATATACATAAGTAATATTATATACTTTCATGAGTTTTAAGGGTCCTCTTGAAGTATGTACCTACAAAACAAAAATACACACATAGGTACCATGAATAAGGTATTGTACCTAAACATTAATGGAGAAAACTGGCATATTTTAGGAAAGGATATCGAAAATATTTTGTTTACTTATTCCTATTAATCGTTATTTTTGAACGCCCGTATATTTATGCATGAATCGTGTTTTTTATCCATCCATTTTTTATTTCCTCTGAAGATATTTTGATCGCGAATTGGGACGGACACTTTACAGATTAATAGCTGATTGAACAAAATATTCAGCTTTGTGTGAGTTATGTAGATAAAATATGTAAATGCGATCTAGGAATCATTAGGCAGAAAAATTGTTCTTTATTTTATAGGAAGTAGCAAATTCAGACTAAAGGTACCTACGATTAGACAGTTAACATAAATGGTCAACTCAAAGCCTTACTAATAATCAAATTTAGTTAATAGTTAACGAAAAGCTCCAGATTACAGAAATATCAAATACTAATAACAAATTTAGTCTCCAGGTTGGTGACTAGCAAGACTTAAAAGTTTAATGCACATGAATCCATGTTTAAAGCTGTACACTAAACAAATGAATTAGCATATATGCAAGTCTTGTCGGTTGTTCTATTTTATAGTACGTACATACATATGTATTTAATACACTTAAATTTACTTTTGTTATTTGTCGATTTCGATTGGTATATTCATGGTTTGGTTTCAATCTTCAAATATTTTGTTTTGAAGCGAAAACAGATGTGCTTTTTCACTTTTTATAAATTATTTTATGTCATATTTGACAGATTGTTTGATTTTGTAAGGTCAAACAGAACTTGAACTGGTGGTGTGGCAATTAGCGTGTTCAGAAAAATGAGATCTCAGAGATATTTCTCACTCAAATAGTGAGCAAGCGAATCCAAGATTTTTTTCCTCAGATTTTTGACAGCAAAGCTGAGAAATTTAGCTGAGGAATCCTGTTCAGGTAACTGTGTTAGCTGAGATATCCGAGATCTCTTTTTCCTGAACATGCCTAATAACTCTGCCCGTCGTTTTCTCTGTTTTAGGTAGAAACAAACCCTGTCGTTCAAACTTAATGCAGATAATTAAAGAGGAACAGAAGAAAAGTGTGACGGGAAAATTCAATCTGAAGACGATGGACATAATTATGTAGTTAGAAAACTTAGTCATGGGTATTTTGATATACCTAGATAGATAATCAAACAAGTGTAAGTTTTTCATTTCTTCTGTTTATTGTTGGTGCAGATATATGGACTTTTTTGTTTATGAGGAAATTATAGTAAAAACTAGAACGTCAATTAATAATGCCTGCGTTTTGTTTTGCATCAAAGAATGTAGAGAGAAACTAAAATTATTATAATGTGCTTTGCGATAAGTCACTTTCGTTTTTTCATTTTTCGTTTTAGGTAATTTTTTTTAGAATTTTGCAGCTCCCGCCAGCTCTTTTTTACTTGGAAATATTTCGTGGAAAAACAAAAATTCAATGTTTTAATCAAAATTACTACAATGATTCAAAAGTCAGAAAAAGTGGGTTTTCTCATATACATGTAATTTGAGCTAGAGTCTTAATGGGTGGACCGTTTTCCTTCAAATTTTAATACAATTCCATACATGGGAAATTTAAATTTTTGTATTCAAGTTTCGGAAAAAAAAATTAAAATGACGGAAATAGGGTTTTGCACGGTTTTTTTGTTGTTGTTGAATAAATTATTTTTGGGTTATTTCCGTGTATTTTCTTTATGTATATAGACAGATTTTGTTATAGTTCTTCAATCCGATGGTGTTTTATAGTTCAAATAATATTACATTTAAAAGTTTTACCTAACAACGTGTTTATAAACAAATAAATTATTAATATTTAATGATTTTTTATGATATTATGTGCTCAAATCTCGACCATTGTGTGAACAGATCTTCCGTTTTTTGTCAACACCTCTTAAGTTCAAAAATCACTTTTAAATAATATTTCAGATCAAAAAAAATCCTGGGGCCGAATTACGGCATCAGTGACTGAACGACACGTGAGGGAAATTTCATACGAAATATCGAATATTATCGATATTTTGTATGAAATTTCCCTCACGTGTCGTTCAGTCACTGAAGCCGTAATTCGGCCCCTGAATTCAGTTTTTAGGTTCTAAAAATTTAGTTTTATTTTTTCTTAAATCGGTTGTTTATGATTCTTTAATTTTGTTGACTTAATTGATTTTGATAGAAAGCTAACTACATATACATATGTATTTCTGCAAAATTATTTTTAAATATTTTGTTTTATTTATAAACAAAGTTTATCTTACTTTATACAGCTCTCCAACTCCGAAACTGTATTTATACATATATAAATATATTTGCCATCAATTGTCTAAATGAGACACTGAAATTGGTTGTCAAAACCTTAGCGGTGGATAGCTTTAATAAAAAAAAAGTAAGACTGATTATAAATGAAATGTTCATTGAACGTATCCAAAAGTTCCCAATTGACTGATTACAGAAATGTAGGTGAAAATATGAGGACGTATTTAGACAATTGTTGAAATGCATTTATAAGTAAGGAGATGTCCAACTATTTAGACAATGGCTTGATATATGGACACTTATCCAAGAGCGTTCTAATCAATGTGACTGATTAAGTTTCATCATTTTTTTTAAAACAAAACCTGAAGATTAAATTATAATTAAAACGAATAATTATGTAGTTAAAAAAATAAACGAATATTTAATCGATATCGACTTGTTTCTTCCATCAGGACGAAAAGTATAAAAACCAACATCCATCTCCCGTGCAGTTTCAATAAGAAACAAAATGTCAGAACAAGATTTGGTCAGTCATTGATTTTAAAAGACGAAGGGTTTCTTCTGAAGACGGGATAGAACTTAAAACACACATCAAACCGATTTTTAAGAGCTTGAGTGCATACTGTGCAGTGTGCACTCACACTGCACACATTTTACTATGTCAGCTCACTCGAACCAAAATAGAAAAACTGACACAGTTTTTGTGTGTTAATGCTTTTTATACTCATTATATACGACGAAAGGATGCACATGGATTGTGGGTGGTTTCTCGGGCCTGATAATGGTAGCAAGAGCTTAAGCGAAGTGATTTCTTCTAACTAAACATACGACAAAAAAAGGAAAGCATCGAAACACTGTAAATCCAGGGCAAGAGTATGGGTATAGGTATGGCGTATAAATAAAGAGAAAATATAGACGAAAAGTGCTTAGGGTGTGCAGGACAAGTTAAATAAAAAGGATGTTGATCTTATTGTGATTAATCTACACACTTTCCGTTCCATTAATTTTTGAGTGCGACTCTCCCCCATTTGTCAAGTATGTACATAGGTACCTACTTTCTCCAAAGTAAAAGAACAAAAGAGACCTTTCATCCGCTTTCCACCAAGGTTCTGTTCTCCACCGTCTTAGTTGAATTTTGCATTAGCGACAACGGGTAACGTTACTATACCAGGACTTGTGCAAGAAAATAGATCCATAGTGTGCTTACAAATGGACAAGAAATGGTTTTTATCTACTACATATACATACATATAGTTTTCGTTCAATATCCTATCGAGTTAATGTTGCCATAGAAACACCCTAAAATTTCACTTCTATATATTTATAAACGATGCACATTTTAAACGTAACTTCGATTGACTATGCGCACAGAAAATTATATTTCTTTGTAGGTATGTACACATACATCCATATATAAATATATTTATAGACAAACATTCATGCCAGTAACTAAATAGCAAGATGATATCCTTTTTAAAGAAAAACAGGATGTGTGTTATAGAAGTGTTGATATAGGGTATCTCTGTTTAAGATTGGGATATACTGTCCGAATCATATACCTATACTTTATGTAGGTATGTATGCGCCGACTGCTGAGCCTCCCATAGAAGTAATCAATCATCAGGAAATATCATTGTGACACAGTAGAAGGAAAGGAAAAAAAGGATAAACAAAATTGAAGAAGTTTGTTTAAAAAAGAAAAGGCTCAGGGATATGTTTTGTAAACTTGATCAAGTTTCACGTGTTGCCAAATTGTAATTGTTATTACCTTCGGGGAGAAAGTGAAAACATACATTTTTCCTAAATATCTAGAATTATTTATTATGGTTTAGAAATTTTTGATCAATTTAGATGTTGGTTTTTAAAAATTTAAACTCATTTTTGCATAAAATGTATGCTTGTAATAAATATAAACATCATTTTGGAAATTTTAAGGATATTCTGATAGTTTTTTAAGTTAGCATTTAAGTATTAAAACTCTTTCTCCAAAAACTAGGAAAAGCTATTTCCATATTGCGTTTTTTTCTTGCCAAAACTTGACACGCAGTTTACCAACTCACTTTGGCCAATGACCAGAAGGTTAATACACATTTTTAGAGTCGTTTTCGAGAAAATTTAAAAAAACTGAAATCGATGTACGGCAGCTACCCGTTTTAGATGAGCTAAAGTGAAAATTGCACACATACATATAGTCCAGGGAAAACTGACCTGAACCCAAAATTTAGGTATATACAATACATTTTGATGGTTTCTATATGAAAAAAGCGTGCTGAATCCGAAAATGCCAGGTATACTTCTAAGATCTTTGAGCGTTTTGAGATATGACGTCATCATTAAAGGACATATGGAAAAAGGCTGTATCTGGTATGCATTACATTTGTCCACCGGACAAAAAGTACAGATCCTTTTAACTTTGATTGTTCTTAAATGAAAAGGAATCTAAATTCAAAATATTTTGTTTAACTATAATATTCTAACATTTGTTTTTGACACTATAGAGGAAAAAAAGAACGATCCACTGACAACTGACAAGCAACTTGTTTGGTAAGTTGCGTTCCACCTAACCTATAATGTGACGTGGAAATAAGCAAATTCAGAATTTGACAGGGACCGTAGTAGACTCGTGAGTCCGTTTTGTATGTTTTCTTCGTGCCTCTCAAGCGTCCTAACCCCACACTTCTCTTTCCTACGAACTGCCGTGATAGCGGACTGAATCTTCCCAATCTAAACATTATCGAATGTACCTAACATGCTTGTCAATACATGCCCAGCCCGTGTAGCCTCGGGTTAAGACAAATTTTGCGTTTTTAATACCTTCTTGTCCGATTTTTCATGGAATTACTCGTTAGATTTGTTACGATCAGCGTTGAGTTGAAAATTTGAAAACTAAATTTTCGCCTATTGTGAGTTTCACCCGAAATTTCATGTTCCAAAAATTCCCCTTATTGTAATGATTCTTTTCGAGGGGAATGTAATGCCATTGACAGCCTAAATTTTTAGTAGGCGAACGAAATTTAGTTCGGGCGAATCTCACAATAGCTTTTAAAATTACGGGGGAACAACAAATTTGAAGGTGAAATATTTTTCGGGTGAAACTCATAATAAGGCTGAATATCTTGACCATATCGTTGCCGTTTGACCATTTAAGAAAATCCAGGAAAATAAACGAAAAATTAATTTTACGGAACAAAAGCTTAATATTATTAACATTTAAATTTGGTGGAAAAATTCTTAAGATTTAATATTATTAATCGATTCACTAGCCCTTGCACTGCACCTACATAAAATTAGTCACGCTTAAGTTCCACTTAGCAGCTATTTATTTATGTTTATTTATTAAAATAGCAATACTTATATTTTTCAAAGACCAATACATTAACCCTAAAAATCAGGAAATAAAAAGAACAAACTTTTACGTTATAAATCAATTCAGCAAAGTTTATTTTATTCCCCTATAAATTGCCTATAGGCTATATATTGTTATACAATAGAATATAATGTGTATATTATATTTGTGTGTATTTTTTTTGTAAGCATGAATGCCCAGTGTTTTATGAAAAAAAAAGAAGAAAAACTTTTTTGTCTATACGACTATGATTGAGTCCGGGTGTTCGCTGATGGGGGTTAGGAAGGTATAGTTTGTTTTTGAAGAAGGTTTTATTTGTATAATGTCAATATTGTTCTTTTGGGAGCTTTTTTTTTATTTCAATATTTTATTGTTTTCAAAAATGGAAATGAGCTACAGAAGTGTTTTACAATCGTAAATTAAATGTTAATGCCAAAAAGGCTTTATGTTTATCGGGGATTTCGTAACTGCGCCGACTAAAGAGCCATCAAGACTCCTTAAAATCGCCTACAAGATATTTTTTTTTCTGTATATTAACTGAATGCCTGAAATCCTTCATCAACAACCTTATATACCCACATTAGCGTGGCCTTTTAAATAAGAAAACCACCCAATATTCACATCACGGCAGATCTTGAATAAAAAAAACAATAACTTTAAATCGAATCCATCACCACCTTTTCATCGATTTCAAGGGTTCGTTTGACATCATCCATAGTGAAAAGCTATTTAGAACAATGTATATCTTTGGCAACCCTGCCAAACCCGTCCGTTTTAGCAGAATTAGCGCAGCTGCTCCATCAGGGTTGGCAGTAGGTACTCATTGATACCTTTTCATTCAAATTACCTGCTTGGTAATTTTTTTTTCCAACAAATTTCCCAAAACTTAGTTTTTTCCTATGTGTTTTGATAGCAAATTGTGAAAATTTTGTAAAATGTTGTGCAAATTCTCAAGAAATTTCACGTTACCAAACCGACCGACGTTATAAGTTTGCTCCCGACATTTTTCGCACTAAATCTAGCTAAATGTCAAAAATTGAGGAGTACGGATGATATGCTCACGAGAGAAGGAAAACTGTCAAAATATCGGGCTGTTTGAGCACTTTTTCAACGTCAAAAAATATTTTCGATTAGAGTTGTTGTAGATCAATGATAAATCATAATCAATATTTTTAAGAATCACAAGCCAAGAAAATTCTCCGGGTAATTGATAGTAGTTGTCATCTATCAGGATCTTTTTGGTGTATGTGAGGAATGTCAGGTATTGTTTTTGTTAATTTTATTAACCGCGATTGTCTTCTTTTCCATTACAATTCTCCGGGTAATTGACAGTAGTTGTCATCTGTCAGGATCTTTTTGGTGTCCGGTATAGTTTTTGTTAATTTTATTTACCGCGATTGTCCTCTTTTCAATAACAAAAGTACAGTAGAATCTCAGAAATATGAACGGTTCTAAAAGATGAACAGCTCGGAAGATGAACGGAAAATTTTCACTTTTCAGTGTTCAAAAAGATGAACGGGTTAAAATTTTGTACTCGAAAAGATGAATACTTCCCAACATAATTTTTTACTTCTTCTTTGCCTTTAGTTCCTCCTGAACAATACTTTTGAGCTTGTTTTAATTTGTTATATAAATAATTTTTAATGTTTACTATATCTTCTTCCTCAAACATACGTTGATGCTCGAAAAGATGAACGGGCCCTGTTTTATATCTGTCTTTATATCTTTTCGAGATTCTACTGTAATTGTTTAATATTTTTAATTCATTGGATTTTCTTAAAATGAATTGACTACTAAAATTAAAAAAACGAACAGAACCAGAATTGAGAAAAGGAAATTCAAACGATTTTTCTTCAAAATTATCTTATTTTTGAGCCGTCAAACTTCAAAATAATCTTTACGTGACTTAGTAAGTTGTATTTCCGTTCTTTTTAATTTAATTTTTAAGTTTATATTTTTCAAATCTCGGAGATCTCAGCAATCTCACAAATATGTATAAAAAGGATCCCTCAGCAAAATTTTCAGTTTTTGTGTCGAATACTTGGACAAACATTTTTGGATTCGGCTGTTAAATATTTGACGGAGGAAAATTAGGAATGTGAAATATAAATTGAACGAATGTTTTTGAGTTTGATTTGCTGAATTTTTGACAAATTTAATTACATTTTAGATGCGTGATGTATGCAAGCACAAACTTACGTTATTATTTTATTTTATTCAAATAATAGTTTAAAACTATGAAGTATCTTAATAAGTATGTCTTCTTTAAATAAAAAATATTATATGTTTTTGTTCTAGTTTTGTGCTCTTTTTTTATTCTAATTTATCCGGTAAAGCCCCGATTATAAATCACTATGGCTACTTTCATCAAAACACTGCCGGAAACCCTAAAAGAAGACGCACCCAAGTGGAAGAGGTCCTCAACCAACTTGGTGTAAGAAAGAGACAACTATAGCTAGGGTCCGAGCATAAAGAAGCTTGTTGGCTAAGGCCCTGGACCCCACCAGGATGTTGCGGTGCCTTAAGTGGGTAAGTACCTAGATATGGAAGTACTAATAGTGTAAAGTGCTTCACTCGATTAAAATTTAATTGCACAATTAAGACCGCAGTATACATTCCCAATAAATAAAATACCCATCAATAAATTCCCTTGCGGAGCAGATCCTTGCGTGAAATAAAAAAATATAATTTAGCAAAAAACACACTAAATTTGATTAATTCCGATTAAAACAGATTCCTCTTCAATCAATGTGCAAAATTCAATTTTTAATTTTATTATTCATAATTCTTGATATCCTGTTTTGGGGATTAAAATTGAATGCCATTCAAAAATCCATCGATTAATTTTTATTATTTAATCTATAAAAAATAAACTATGTAGTTGGTGTGTACACATGTATGTACATTATGTGTACTTCATGTATACATTATGGTTTGCCGCGTGGAATTTAAGAGTTGAAAACTCAATTGCAAATATTTACACAGAGATGCTCGTTATCGTTAGCATTTTCTCAATAAAAAATAAAACAATATAATCATACATACATATGTAGGTACTCCTATAAATATTGTATGTGCATATTTTACTCCACACTTAATCCTGCCACAAATGAATGCTCAACCAGCAACGAAAATCGTTTATTCTATATAAATATATCTATATGAACTGGAGTGTTCTTTTTTTTGTTTTTGGTTCAAAATGTGCCAGTGGAAAGAGGGTGGCAATAAATTTTCATATATCCAATTGTGTCCTTTAACTCCTGTGGTGAATATCTCAAATATCACACGAGGCAATTTATTGCAAAACGAGCTTTACAATATTATATGCTGTGACATTTTTGGTTTGTGCACTGAAAAGTTCATTCTAATCTTTAATGGTTGACAAATTCCATTTTGCTTTGTTCGGCTGATGCTTGGCTGTGTGGTGTGCAATGATGATGGTTGGTTTTGGGTAGATGACGGAAATTTATTTCTTTAATTTAAATGATTGTATATACATACGTTTGGCATAATGGCGAACAAAGGTGAAAAATTTGGGTTGGTTTATAGCTTGAAAATTTAGGATGATAAATATGCTTTATATTATTTTGAACGAATTTTTCTCACACACGTCGCAAGGTTATGATTAACATATCGGTAAGCATACAGCCCTGACAATTTAATTTGAATATGAAATTTTTTAAAGTTAATAGGTGATATGAGACCTTCTCCAGACTGCAAATTTTTCAAGCATGTGTGACGTAGCGCCCTCTTGCTAGAACCACATCTATTCCACATTCATGTTATTTAATCAGTGAACCAAAAAGTCATTTATCATGGATTTATAGAGAACACCGTTGACCGTAGGATGTAACGGCGTTTATAATCTCATGTGGACGCCCCAAATACGACAATTTTGCGTCATCGGTGAGCACAATTTTTCGATAAAACAGCTCAGGAGTTTGGCGCACAGAACCATAAATTTACAAAAAACTTTTAAAATTTGGTAATTTTTTTGAATCGCGTACCTTATATTTTATTACCTACTATAAAATTCAAAGACCAATATGTAAAAATGGCACTGACAGTTTGGAATCTGGCAATTGGTTTAACAGATATAACTGTCTGATGTTAGTATTTAGTAAAAAAAAAGCTCTCTTTACTTTGTAAGAAAATCATGATTCATGTGCTAGAAAACATTTATTTTTTTATAAATTCTGCAAGTTTCTAAAAATCACAAGATGAAGAAACTTATGTTTTGAATCTTTTTCGCAATAACAATAGTTTGTCGATTGTCAAACCTTAGACAACAAATGTTCAAAATTGAATGTTGAATATTTTAAGCTTAACCAATTTTTCTTTTCAATAAATTCCGTAATATCATTGCCAAAATGAAGGAGAACCTCTGGAAAGGGTATTGCGCCAAAAATTTGTTTTATGCCCTCTTTATACGATAAGACGGTCTGATGATGTCAAGTTCTGTCTAAAAATTGTCTTGGTGCGTGGTCATCAACGCAGAATACTGTCAATGCGTTGACACTCGCTTTGACATGCATTTTAGAATCAACGCACGCGTGGATTATTTTGTGTGACCGTGTTCGTCAGCGCTTTGGCTGTATTTAAATGTTGTTGTACCGAGTCAATGTAGCCTGCGTTGGCCTTCATAGCAATCCTAAACATTTATATATTTACGGATCGATATCGTAGCCATCCCGTAATGAAATATGACAGTTTTAAAGCTTAACATATGGGTAACAAATTATATTTTAACGTATATTGTATACGTCGATCTAAATGTAATCCAAAAGCCTTAAAAACGTTCTCCGGAGCAAAAAATTAAATCTAAGAAATTTCGTTTATCATGTCAACGGGTTGACCCATATATCACGTCAACGTATTTTGAAACGACATTCATGTGATCGTCAACTTTTCGGCGCAGGGACATAAGGCCCAGGGACAAAAAGCCCAAATTTTATTTTTGGGGCTTACGTCCCACTTGGGCGGGACTTAAGGCCCAAGTTCAATTTGGGCTTTATGCCCCAATCAAGTGCGACCTAAGCCCCAAATAAAAATGTTGGGGGTTATGTCCTCCTAAATAAAACTATACCAAATGATAAAAAGAAACTTTGCATACACCCAACCTCGCACCTATCCCAAATCCTATAGTGTGCCCAAGCAGGGGGGTTGAAGGGGGCAGCATGCCCCCATACATACCTCACTGTTTATACGCCGTAATGCTGGGTGCTAGCACTGTACTAATTATCTTTCAAATAAAACATCAACATATTATTGTCTTCTATGCCTCTAAAAAATTGGGGATTTATGTCCCATTGTTAACAAAACATATTTGGGGCTTGGGTCCGACTTGAGTGGGACTTAAGGCCCGAATTCAATTTGGGCTTTATGTCCCACTCAAGTGGGACGTAAGCCCCAAAAATAAAATTTGGGCTTAATGTCCCTGGGCCTAATGTCCCTGCGCCCAACTTTTCATGCATTGACAATCAATATTATTATCAATAATTATCATTATCAATAATATTATCGGTAAAGTCAAGAAGTCAAGGCATTGACCATTTATGTTGACCTTCTAATCATAGCTTAATATATTTTACATTTCAGCTATATACATTATACAGTTTCCCATTGTGCCCTGTAATACCTACCTTTTAATACAAAAAAAATCACAAACAATTCCATGCTTTCCCCACAGCCTGTATTAAATGCCAGCCTATAAAATTATGACGATACGGATGGTAACAATGAGAAGGATATAACAGTTAAAGGAACTAGAAAACATTATTACTTTTCTAACTGCTTAAGTGAACGGTATGTATATTGTATATGTATACATAGTTCCTCATCTATTTATTTTTTTTATTTTTATTTGACTTTCTACTCCCGTTTTGTGTGGACTTACATTTTATTTTATTTTTCTCTTCTCCTCTATGTATGAGAACAATTAAGTGTCAGCCCTTTAACATAATGCGGTGCAAGTGGATTAAGCGGTTTATTCAAAAGCGGCTTACAAAACACACTCAATGTTCTCGTTATGTCGCGCACAAGGGTTTTTCAAATAACGAGTGAGCGACTGACAGAAAAGCAGTCTGAGTCTGGGCTTCAACTGCAGTCACACAATTGTATAAATGCAACAAACGAGGATTGTCTTTATATGCACTCCTGCCAAGAGAAGGTGGTAAAAAAACGAGGAGGGTTAAATAAACATAAAGCCACCTCTTTTTTGTTATACCTATGTACATACATACCTATAGCGCAGGATTCCTTGAAGCATTTTATAATTTTTTTTTTTTTTTATTTCATCATTTTTTTGTTGCTTTCCTTTGATGCAGGACATTGTAAGATGTTTATAATTAGCATTTACCTGGCTCATTTGAACCGCATAATTTTGGCACAGCATAAATTCATTATAAGAAATTGTTCATTTATATGTTAATTAACACGATTCTAGACACACCCCTTATACCCGCAGCGCATGGCCATCGCTTTTTTGTCCAGCGTTTTTTTTTTTTTTTTTTTTGATAAAGAAAAATAAGTAATTAAAGTTTTTTTTCTTCTAAGTGAAATGGAATAAGATTATAAATATTTCATCAAGGGTAGGGGCCACATAGCCGTAGCTAAGTGGGTTATTGGGTTTAATCACCCTCACCCATCTGAAAATATTTGTGTACCTACTACATATTTTTCTTAAATTGTGCAGCGAGATGAATGAATATGTGGTGATTTTTTTTCACTTAACTAATATTTTTGTGGCGGAAAGTTGAAAAACTGCTCCTGAGTTGATTCGGGTTCAATTTATTAATCTGGGTTTGACTCAGAGTTAACTCAGATAAAGAAAACTGGCTCTTAGATGATGAAAGAGTATTACTATGTGGTTTCGTTATAACGGGTGATTTTTTAAGAGGTTTAGAACTTTTTTTTTAAAAAAAACACAAAAAATTCGAAAAAATGAATGAAATATTTATTTGAATCGATAGTTTGAACCTTGCAATTTAATGTTTAAAGATAATTTCATGCAAATGTTGACCGCGGCTGCGTCTCAGGTAGCCCATCCGCTGAGTCCAATTTTGGCATACTCTTTCACACATATCGGCCGGTATCTCACGAATGAATGCATGGATGTTGGCTTCCAGTGCGTCAATCGAAGCGGGCTTGTCCCTATAGACATTAGCCTTGACATACCCCCACAAAAAATAGTCTAATGGTGTCAAATCGCACGATCTAGGCGGCCAATTGACCGGCCCGAAACGTGAAATTAACTGTTCACCAAACTCGCCTCGCAATTGCGCCATTGTTTCGCGTGCTGTGTGGCATGTGGCACCGTCTTGTTGAAACCACATATCATGCAAGTCAAGAACTTCCATTTCGGGCAAAAAAAAGTTTGTTATCATCGCTCGGTAGCGTTCACCATTGACAGTAACGCTGCGATTCGCATCATCTTTGAAGAAATATGGCCCAATAATGCCGCCGGCCCATAAACCGCACCAAACAGTGGCTTTTTCGGGATGCATTGGTAGCTGTTGCAATGCTTCTGGCTGATCTTCACTCCAAATGCGGCAATTGTGCTTATTTACGTACCCATTCAACCAAAAATGAGCCTCATCGCTGAACACAATTTTTCGATAAAAAACATTTCGAACCGAGCACGAATTTTAATAGTAAAATTCAATAATTTGCAAGCGTTGTTCATTTGTAAGACGATCCATGGTTAAATTGCAAACCAAACTGAAGCTGTTTGACAGTGACACAAGGTACTAAACACACGTCAGCTGTCAAAACCAGTGTTGCCAAAACCAAACCAGCTAAAAAATCACCCGTTACCTTCCAACGTCTGTCTGAGCGTCCGTGTGACCACTGTAATATATGTTAGAGCCTAAACAGGTGGACCGATTTTCTACAAATTTGGTACAGATCATTTTTATGTGATTCGCATAAAAGTGAAACTTGATTTTTTGGTTTTTGTTCACACATATTTTCTCGAAAACGACCCCAAGATTAAAATTTTGTAGGTACATGTAATTTCTAAAGCAATTGAAATAATACTGCATTTAACTTTTTGTCAAGAAAATTGCTTAACGGAAATATGATTTTGACGTCTTTTAACAAAATTACCTTGTATTTGTATTCAGGTATACATATTGGACCAATTTTTATTATAATTTTACAATCCGGTGCTTCTAAATAGTTCCACCAATATTGTATTTAAAAACAATAATAATAATTATTGATTAATTATGAATAAAGAAAAATATATCAAAATTAAGTTCGTGCGATTCAGTCCTATTTATATATTTTTTGTACGCAGTTTCTTAATAAATCAATGATGAAATGTCATCGTGTCATTATTGACATTTTCATGCACTAAAGTTGCAGTGTTTAATGAACCTATTCTGTACAGTTAAGCAGTTACGTTTATACGTATAAATGTACTTATTAAAATTGGGAATTTCCAACAGACGTCAATCACAAGCAAACAAATTATCTGGGATATGGAAAAAGAGAAATAAATACACTGTAGGGTGGGGCCGGGCGTAGGTATACAAAAGAAACTCATTTCAAACGAAATGCACTGAAAAGGGCAATATTCCTTCCACTTGATATATAAAAATGCCCAATCTATCTCTTCGATACAGCAGTTGTACCAACAGAAAAATATTCTGTTCATATAGGTATTAATATTTAGTAATATTTCATTTGCAATATAATAAATTCATGTTAAGTATTTTTTATAATAGAAAATAAAGTCCTGTATGAATGTGTTGGTATAAATTCCTATAAAAAAAAGTGTGAGTGCCGGGACTCACGGTTAAGATGTGTAAACATCAACATTCGTCCGAATGCCTCATAGACCGAGAGCCTACATCAAATTTACGGTGTGGATGATAACAAAAATTTACTGGAATTTTTATATAGATCTTAACTTTTCATAAGCAAATTTGAAAATCGGTAATGATGCATGGAAAATGCATTTTTTAGTTTACCGACAAAGGCCCCAACCACGCTTATAAAAAGTTAAGATCTTTTTAAACATACTAGTGAATTTTTGGGATCACTCACACCCACAAATAGCAGTGGGCTCATAGCCAATAATTAAAATATTTTCCAGTTAATGACCTTATTTCGTCTAATTTGCCAAAAAAGGGGGCCTTCTATGTTAAAACCCTGCAGCCATGATGAAAGCGCAGTCCATGTACTATATGGTCTAAGCAACCAATCACATTTCAACCCAAACTGAACTCGACTTTTTTATTTCGTATATAAACACTCAGCGTTTAGTTACTGAGCGTACATAGCGTTGAACGCACTCAATTTTCGTGAAGCTCAGAACAGAGATTATGGATAATTCATAAGTCTGCTATTACACGATGAATCCAGTTGCATGCGCCTTCTTCGAATCCTTCTTTGTTATTTCGTCCGCTGTTTCAAGCGCTATTACACGTTGAAACCAGTCATGAATCTAATTTGACAGTTCTCTTTATTTTTCATTTTCGTGTTGGGCTGTGCTCAAGCAATAAAAAAACTCTTTGTGTTTTATTTTTGTTTTCATTTATTGATACATAGAAGAAAGAAAGGTTTGTGTGCCTTTAAATGAATATCAGTCAAGAAAAGCAATAATTTATTTTATTTATGTTGTTTTTAAAGATGAATTTCTCATTTCTGGAAAGCCTATAAGGTTATCAATACAGTGCGTTGCATCGAAATTTACTCTTTGAACAACAAAACCATATGAAGCAGAATAGTAAAAAACGGACAAGAGAAAAGAGAAACGTCAAATAGTTGCACCGAAAATTTTACCCTCGCGACACCGGTCACTTTTTTTCCGTCTCATCTTTTCGATTTTTTTTTCTCTTTTGCACTTACGTAGTTCGAAAAGTCGCATGCGTCTAGATGCATCGTGTAATAGCAGACTAATCTCTGGCTCAGAATCAAAATCACGACCACGGCTACAAGATAAGAATCACGACTACAAGATACGTTACGTTTTTTTTCACCCTACCGCCAGTATAGATGTTTACACATCAAAAATCTCTGGAACTGAAAGGAAAACAAAATAGAAAAACCGCTCTGGTCTCAAAGCAGTCATGTAATTGAAAAAAGTACTGCAAAGATTACAAAATACGGATAGTACTAAAGAAGCGTCAAAAAGAGTCTCGTAAAACTTGGCCCACGACTCACAGGGCAACTGGTCTTCCGTCTTATCTTTTTTCTTTTTCGCACTCATTATGTTCGAATAGAGTCAGACGCAAAGAATCCTCGTGTAATAGGGGCTTAATATATCCTCTAAGCAGCCAACCAAATTTCAACCCGAACTGAACTCGACCTTTCGATTTCGTATATAAATACTCAACGTTTAGTTACTGAACGTACATATTGTTGAACGCACTCAATTTTCGTAAAGCTCAGAATCACGATCACGACCACGATCACGATTACAACGTTACGTTACGTTTTCTTTTCACCCTACCGCCAGTATAGATGTTTACACATCAAAAATAATAATAATAAATTGTTTTGAGACAAAAAAGTATCACTTTGAGTATCATAAATGTACGAGTATGATAATTACCTACAATATAGGTAGTTGGTCTTTTAGTCGGCTATACTACGTTTTCATCGAAAGTTGAGATTTAATAAATCCTATAGAGTATTTTCACCGCATAAAAAGATTAAAAAGTAGATAAACTTTGACAATACATTTCAAAATTTAAATGCTGTTTCATTTTTTCTTCAAAATTGGAAGTGAGATAGATTTGATTCGATTTTTATCAAATGATGAAAAAAAAATTAGATTTCGAAAATGATTTCTCGATTCTCGAATATTGTACTGAGCGCAATAGGGTAATAAATGAGTTCGATTTGTACAACTATTAGCCATATGAAGATTAAACAGCTTTAATTTAGTGTAGCCTTTTGGCCAAGTTGCCCCTTTTTCAGACTCTGGACCCATGTCCCCCACTTTTTCAAAAATGATCAAAATGGCCCTTTTTTCTGTTTAAGTAAGATTTTATTCTTTATTGAATGAAAAAGAATGAAAAGACTTGCGTTTCTATGATATCTGCACTAAATTTATTAGAAATAAACAAAGATTGAGGGAAAATTTACTTAAATTTCGTTTAGCGGTTGGTGAAAGCGTTATAGTAAAAATAGATCAAAGTATTACTCTTCTATCTAATTATTAAATCTTTGCGAGTACCTATAATTATTGCAACAGCGAATACCTATTCCTTTCCATTTTTTTGTTTTAAATATGTTCGCAATCGGTGTGACACCCCGATACAAATTCTAGCTACGGCTTTGTTTGGCCCATCCTGCTGGTACGTACAGTCCTCGTCATTTCATTTTCTTTTCGACAGATTGCCATTATTATTATATAGGTAAGGGTGTGAGTGGCACTTGCTATTTTGCCTTAGGTCGCGCCGACCATACCGACAAAGAAATAGGAAAACAACAAACGTGTTTTATAAAATTTGACATTTTTGCTTACATACATAAAATATTTTCCATTACTCGCTTGTTTAATGCTCGTTGAATATCTTCTTTTATTTTTTTAGAGGGGTTGGTGTTCGAAATTGATGGGTATCGGAAATGACGAAATGACACAAAAGGGAGTAAAGCAATTTCTTTATAAACCTAACCTAAGACTTTTTCCTGCAGAAGAGAGCATCAAGAGTAGAAGTTCTTCCATTTAAGGAAGGAATCATCTCTTCAATCTGTGTTCAAAGAATGTTGGCTCATTTCGTTTCCGGAAATAAATTAATATTGACGGTATATATACGACGACGGTCATTATTATATTGGGTGGGTAAAACAGCTGTTGTTTTAGTAACGGTAATCGATTTTGTAAACATTCCAAGAGTACTTATATATATTTTCTTGTTTTCATGCCTTTAGAACATGAAATCTAATTGGATTTTCGAACAAAAAATATTGGTAGCATAATTAAAAACAATGCTATAGGACCATATAAAATTAATTCTTTTTTTTTTAATTTTTTTTTGGGGATAACTGAAATACTTACTTCAGAACATTTATTTGATCTATTTTTAACACTTTTTTTTTATTTTTGGGTATTGCTATTGCGTCATATGTATTGCTCATTGAGGTTATGTTTTGTATATTACACTATATTTGAGGGTTTTTCTTTGTGAATTTTTTCAAAGGATGGTGGTTGGCATTGCGTACATTGAGTGCCAGAGATGACCGATACGTTCTGAAGTAAGGCTATAAGAACAAAATTGGAACTTATTGATATCTCAAAAGTTTGTTTGAACTTTATTGCATTTGACTGAAGCTAAATACATACTTAAATATTATGTACATTCAATTCACTTTTTTAAAAAAGTGAAAAAACAGGTTGCCTTCTCAGAAGGCACTATCGATCTCGTTTCTCAAATTTTTCAAAAGTAAAACTTTAACCGTTCTTAACTTTTGTACAAAAGTAAAACACCAAAACATATAAACAATCAGTTTTAAAAACGAATATAGAAATCGCTATTGTGGGGAAATTTTAAGGAATGAAATCAAACCACTTTATCTTGACATTTGCTTTGGTTTCGGTGGGGAAAAATTAAATTCAATAAAAAAAAGGTGTTATAAATTTGTAGATGTAAGTTGTGTTCCATAATCATTTATACGAAATTTTGTATTGAAAATGTATTAATTTGAGATAAAAAATAGTCTTTTTTATTGTAAACGATATTAAATTTTTTTAGACTTTGCTAGGGCTTTTTTTAACAGAAATGACAGAAACACAATGTTTGTAAACTTTCTAGAAAACAGACGTCGCTATAAAGTATCAGTCGTATTTATCGTCTACTTAGACACTGTCTAACTATTTTCAAATTGATGGAAGCTTTATTTAATAAAAATAAATATCACATTATTCACGGTTAAGACAATGTACTCTTGTGTCTAAGTAAGGCAGCTATAGGCCACAAAAAACAAGGTTTTTGAACACATTTTCCGAAGTTGAACAGTTGTTTAAAGTTAGACAACGTTTATACATAAGACCATATGTGTTTATTTTTTCATTTTTATGCAAAAAGATTTGAATTTAGCATTAAGCATTTATGAGAAAAAAGACAACAAGAAGCTAAAAACTAGGTTAATCACATAATATATTTAGAGCTTTGTTATATATACATACATAATATGTAGGTAATCAAATTGAATTTTAAACAAATTTGTAAATTAATACGAAATCAGTTCATAGGCAATAGATATCGCAATATTTATGAAACTATGCAGAAAATTGGATAAGTTTACAATTTTACGTACCTACTGCCAAACTTAACCAAACGTCATTGTGTTTTTGAATCAGGCTTGTTCAGAAATATAATTTATAAAATATCTCAGAGAAATAAAAAACTGTCAGTTTTTAGCAACTAAACTATCGCACCCAGCATAAAATGTATTGATTGGCGAAAAACTTTGTGATTTGGAACAAAAAAAAATTAAATTAAAAGCAATTCGCTCATATTTCTTAAATGGTGTTATAAAATGAAATAATTTTTGTGCTCAAAAATAATCTTTGGCGTTTAATATTTTTTGACGTATTTTTCAAACAGCATTTACTCAAACGATTCAACCGTCGTTTATGCAAACTCCTTCACCATGGCTTTAAACTCGTCATACCTAAACTGACGAATAATATCAGTTTAATATAGCTACATACATTCGGAAGTATACTTCTGTTTTTAGCCACATTCATTTTGGATTAAAATAAATCTGATTTCCGTTTCAGTTCTCTTATCGATTTAATGGAAATTGTCTGAAGATACCTATAAGAAAAGATTTTACGTAGTTATGTAACAGTATTCTATAGATTATTATGTAGGTACATAATTATACTATAGAAAATGGAATTTCCCTACATTTGCGTATTTTTCAAGATATTGAAAAACTCAAGTGCCCTTTAAGTGGGCGACACCCTATATCCAAAAACAAAAAAATTTACATAATAATTCAATTTTGTCCACAATTCAAAAAATTGAACGCGCATACTCTTTTTTTTTTCTTGCCTCTATAGAAAACATACACAACGATTTCTCGATTCTGAAGTGTATGTATTTTTTTCGGTTTTACTTAGGAGAATCCATAACCCCAAAAGTTATACAAAAGGGAGCATTACTTACTTATTTCACTCAAATTACAGCTGAGTTCAGCGGAAAATTAATTTTTTTTTCTTCCTTTTTCGTGTGAATACATTAACCACAGAAGTCACCGATGATGACTTCAAATTTAACTCGTCTGATGAAAACAAAAAAAGGAAAAAGAAATGGAAACGACTAAAGTTTGAAAAATGTGCGGTGTGGAATTCAGAAGTGTGTTAAAGGTATGTAGAGGTTCACTCCATGGATAATGTATGCAAAACAGGAGAAATATGAGAGACAATTTTGTTCTTTTATTTTTGTTCAGGTACGCCACAGTTTAAAAGGCAGAGGTTAAAATAGAAATAAAAGAAGGATATAAATGATTCAAATTCATTATCCTTATGTGTATTAGGGTAGGTATACGAGTAGGTTGAAAGTATAATCCCTACTAATTTAAAAACCATAGCTACATTATTGTATCTACTTTGTCAAAGATTCCATTCAAATATAAAGCTCTCTCTATAAGAAGTCGACATAGACACCTTAACGCCTAAGAATCCGGAAATAAAAGAATTTTCAAGCGAACGTATTGTTTTTGTTACAAAATTTAAAGAAAAAAATTTAACTTTTAGGGCAAAACGGTTGAGCGGAAAATGCTTGAGGTAACTAGGAACGCTCTTACGATTTGTTGCATCTATAAGTTTATATATTATAGAAACTGAACCCTGTCACGCTTTGCAGCTCCACTTATTCCATCATATTCAAATTCCTTGTTGTATTCCAAGGGATGACATAAACACTACGAAATTGACAATCGGCTAATTTTGTCCCTCACGAAAATAGAAACATCACCAGATGGCGTTACGCTATCAAACTGCTACATTTGTGTATATAAACTATTTGCAGCGTGCCAAAAAATTCATTGTTAAATTTATTAACAAATTTATAAAAAATTCCGTGCAAAGCTGGACGGTATTTTTATAAGGTAACATGATATACCCACTTTGTTTTTATCGTAAAATATTTTTTTTTTTGATTTTTTTTATTAAAGGTGTTTAAGAATTCATTCAAAATTCTTGAACTATAAGAACAAGAAGGTGCTATACCAGCCTTGCATTTTCTTTAAATATTTAGCAGAGATATTATTCACTCTTTTCATTGGGTCGGAATTTTATCTTTTTAATGCGGTACCCAGTTAAAAAATTCTGTAATGCTATTATAATCAGTTAATTTTCACCATTTCTTCTTTGATGTCATCTTAGCCATAATATTTCCCTTAGGAAATTTTCTTACTGACACTCATCATTAACTCGGATTCAAGATAAATTTATAAATTATGTGATTTTATTTCAGAAAGTCTCACCGTGCACACGTACAGGTACAGATATAGATCAAACATCGTGGCGTTTTGTTTTTGTTTTTAATTAGGGAATTCATTATTTTCCAGAACATACTAAATAGTTTTATCTGTCATCTCATTGAATTATTTTCTTTTGCAAATAGGTTAACTAACTTTTGTATTGTTCTATATATATTCACCAGATTATCTTTTTGTATTGTTTTTTATTTTGAGTGATAAAGTTTTTAAACGACATTAATCTACCGAGATCCCGACATGCCAAATGTACACAAAGCAATTAGTTTGTTTACGAGAATAAAAAAAATCTTTTCCTGACAATTCCCTTGAGTAGAAATCACCAAATATGAATTCTGTCAAAAATATTAGGTATTAGTATGGTGCATGTTGTGGCTTCTCTTCTTTACGAACATGAATCTGTGATTATTTCGTCCTAGGCTTGAATTTTCTTTCCATGGCAATGATCTACTATGGATATAAATAGGATGCCGGAAATGAAAGTAAAAACCTATAGTATGTAGCATGGGCAGTTTTATAAAATAATTATTTAAAATAAATAAAATTATATTAAAAATCAACAAAAAACTAACAACATTAAATTGAAGCTTTTTTAAAAGCCAAAAATTCATTCCAATCCAAGATAAATTTTGTTACCGATCACTCTAATATACATATATCTACGAACTGGAGGTGCTTATAAGAAAAAGATTAGATAGATGCAATTATGGTTCTTACTTTGATAAAATTTTGGAGGAAACGGAGACAGCTCATACTAATTAAAGCCAATTTTTTGCTATATTGGTTATTTCACTTATTTTTCATGTACATACATACCTGCATACATATATATGCCAATACGAGTAGAATATGACATTTCAAAAATATCCGACGCAGCTTTGCACGCGGTGGCACAGATCCGGGTTCCATATTTAAAAGACTCTCAATTTGAAAGTTGGATTGGGTAATGTTGATTTTGAGGGCATCGGTCTATTGCTGCTTATTAGCATAAACCTGCGACTTCAGAAAATCTCAAAAGAAAAAATCTAACGGGGTCAAACAACTCGATCTTGGTGGCCAATTCACGTCACCTCTACGACAGATAACCCTACCCTCAAATCGTTCGTTCGGAATATACATTGTGAAGTTCTGTGCGTGGCACTTCGCGGCATCCTGCTGGGTCAGTTGCATCCTGTACGGGTGCAGGCCCAAGTCCCGACGCAAAATTCGTTAAGTTAAAGTCTGCAGCGAAAGGCCAAGTTCTTGCGCACGGTGAGCAATATCATACACACTTTGACTATACCGAAAACGCATTTTGAAAATAAAGTTTTATTATTTGGATCTTGTTTTTCGCCATGGTGATTTTGCACCAGTGACTGGATGGATGATAAACAACAGATTAGACGCCAACAAAAAAAAAATCATGTCTGCTCGCTCTTAATGAAAAAAACGATGAATGAAATGGAATTGCGAATTTGCATTGAATGATTTTTTTTTTTTTTTGAAAAAAAGACAATAACATGTTGAAGTCTTCACTTATCGATTTTAAATTAAGGCAATTTAAAAGCTTTTTCTAAATAGAATGAAAATGTTAAGGGCTTAAAAGAAATTACAAAAGTTAGCAATGGGACTTTTGAAATATTCGTCCCTTTTTTCGATAAAAGGGTTTCCTACACTTCTTTCCCTAATTAAATCCACTTTTTGTTAAACCATCAATACAACCTTTACACATTTCCTTAAAAATGTCTCCAAATCGAATTCAAAAAGGACTTATGTAGGTAGGTATTATATTAATTTAATACTAATTTTTTGATGGAACTAAAAAGGTGAAAAGTAATTTTTTAGGAATACACACCAATGCGTGATTAATCGGCTTTTCCTTTTTTTTATGTTCTTATAGATATTTCAATAGGTTTAGGTAGTATAAGTAGATTTGCGTTGGCCTTTAAGAGGTTTGAAAATGTGAAAGTTTGGAGATATTTATTTATTTAGCTCGATAAGAAAAAAAAAAAACACTAAATCTCATCACAAAATCTTTTTATTTATTGTTTGAACTGTAATTAAGTAATTAAGGATCAACATATCTTTATATGTCACTGTAAAAACCCTAAATATGAAAATTCTAGATTTTACCGGTAAAACTTAGAATTTTTTAGCAACAAAGATTTAAATCCAAAATGTTTTATTTTCATAATTTTTTCCAGACGTAAGCTTAGAAGAATAACAAGAGGACCTTCCTGGTATAGTATAATTTATTTAATATGAATGGTGCAAAATTTAATTCGTTCTTCTTTCTAAGGACGAAATGATTCTAATTATTTCCCTAGTTCAAGAGACTTTGGATGTTTATTTCTTTTTTATTATCATACTTTATGTAATATCCTTTCCTTCTTGTTCAGGGAATGAGTAGAAAGGTTTTGTATCTATGTACCTCTCAACATTAAAAAAATTCTGTACAAATTGGGGATACATTTTCATTTTCCCATTTGTATAAGGGGTGATTCTACAAAGCTGGATCTATGCAACAAAAAAAAGTTAACAAATTAAAAAGAATCAAAAGAGCTCTATGAAGTAATTCCCAGGACGATCCCTCTTACAAAACCGTGGAAATAATATTTTAGCCTAGGTTTTCAATAAAGAACTATAGGAAGGTACTCCCACTATGTCTTTATTATTAAGTTATATGTGTAGTTAGACCATGATGAAATTTTAGGTGTATCTTAATGTGTATCTTTATTCTTTTCAGTTTGAATACCATATTTATATCTAATTAATTAAATAGCGGTTAGAAATGTTTATCTTAAGGATGTGAATTTTTTCAGTCTTTTTTTCGATTGTCAATTTATATGTGACTCATATACGACTATTTTTTTTAAATATATCTTAACAAGCCATCCTAAAAATTGCCCTAAGTCGATTTATTGTATTTCAACTTTTTCCTAAGATATTAAGGGCCAGTTTCACAGTTCACACTTAATAAAATTAGTGGCACTTAATTTTCCCATTCTGGCACTTAAGCCGCAGTTTTACTACCTGAGTAAGTGGAACTTAAGTGGCCAACATGGGAGACTTAAGTGTCACTTATTCCGATAAGTTTACACTGTGAAATTGGGAATTAGTTTTCCATATTCGGCACTTAAGTGACACTTACTTCACTGTGAAACTGGCCCTAAGACTTTTATGTTGATATTAATATAATTTTTTAATTCTTTACTTGTATAAAAAATAAAGTTAAATAAATTCATGGAATTGGGAGGCATCCATCCCTCAATCGTTAGAATTCAATTATGACAGTCAATATAGTAAGAGAAGTTTCTTTTTTTTTTACTATTCAAACCGTAAATCAATTATTTCAAATAACTAAACAAATTAACCTTAATACAAGCAACAACAACAAAAATACAAAGAAACGAAGGGCAAATGGTCAAAATAAAAAAGACTCAAGAAAGTAATTAAACGAAGTTACATTCATTGAAAAGGATGTTTAATTTGCGAAACTGACTGGAATTTGTTTTCTTCATCCGTATCCGTCTGTGATGTGCTTGGTTGTAGTTGTTTTATACAAAAACAGACATACAAAAAGGATATAACTCCGACAAATGTAATTTAAAAAGTTTCTTTTTTTTGTGTATATGTATATATATTTCAATGTTGTTTTTATTTTGTTTAGCTGTTGTGTTGCAATTTAAAGCAAAAAGTACCTAACGCTTTTTTTTTGCTTTTCAATTGAAAAGAAGTTTTTCATTTTTGCAGTCTTCATGTTTTTGTGACGTTTTTGCCAGTAGTGCCTTTATACGATTTCGCTTTAAAAAGAAGTGTAATTCTATAGTATAAAATTCCAGAATTCAAAGCTTTAAGAATCGAAAGAAAACTCATTCTAATATTGGCAGGTTGGAGAAAATTGAAAATATGTGCAACATAAATTAAAAAACAAAAAAAATTAATCAGTGGCACTCCCTTTCCTCCGTTGAGTTAGTTGGATTTTATTTCTTTCTTCAAGCCATTTTTTAAAAAGTAGGTTTTTCAGAAAACAACGATAGCCTTTGCGTTTGGTCATCCGGAAGCATTCCGAATGAGTCGGAAAGCGTTTGTTTGGTACTATAGATGCCAGTTCTTCTTTTCAAAAGAAGAAAAAATCGATTCTGGATTTGAATAAGAAAGAATGAAAACCAAAAGCACGTATACCTACATGCGAAACACTTTAAACGTGAAATGGTTTTGGCTTACGATTGTGTATTTGTTATTAAATTAAATTTGAATTTTTTTATTTCAATTACTACATTTTTGTTTAGTATATTCACATAAAGGAATATCACTATTTTTTCGCTAATATAAGATCAAAAAATTCCAAATTAGAGTTCGTGCATGTTTACAAACAAACAAAATTATATCTGTATTTGAAGTTTCACAAATACAACGAAACACAAACTTCAGAATCGAAAAATTCGTTTGGCATACCAGATCGCAGAGTTCTTCTTGATTACCAAACGAAGGGGACTTACAATTTTCTGCCGAAGTCGAACGCCCAATGTGAGTGGTACTTTATCATGACAGATATACACACTTGGAGGATTTTCAATTACTCGGAAGATGAACTTTTTTGATATGGTATACCTACCTATGAATTTATTTCATTCGCCAAAAAATTGTCTCTTTTTTTATTTATCTGAGTGATTCAAATAAAATAACATGGTTTTACATTTATACAATCTCATAGGATCGTTAAGGGCCAGTTTTTTCACAGTTAGTTAAATCTGCAAATGGAATCTCAAAAATTCTTCTTAATCCATTCTTATGAATCAGTGATAGGCATAAGTGTTTGTTCACATTTTTTTTTCAGAATCATTACCTACTCAATTCATACATATTATACTTTATATGATAAAGTAAATGTACAACTTTTCTAAAAATGTTTTCAATTTGTTTCTTGAGATTGATTTTTTTTTCTTTGTAAAAACAGCTGCTAGTATTTTGATTTAACTTCGTATTTGTGAAGCTTAAATTTATTATAAAAAAAAATCACATAGTTTAAAATGTGGTTCGGCTTTATTTTTGCAAAAAAGGTCTTAATTTCAAATCTTTGTCAGATTTCTCTTTAGTAAATCTTCGGTATTAGCTGTGTTTTGTAAAGTTTTATCAAAATAGGTCCCAGTGCTCCATTCTTTTTCTATAAAATGTTTACTATTTTTGTTGTGTCAAAAAAAACTATTAAAATGTCAAATTTTGTTAGAAAAAATGTTATGATCAATTAAATTTATATCTACAATATTTAAATTAAATTCACATTAACTTTATATTTGCACAAAATCGAATCAATAACGAAATAATATATGAACATTTTTTTTCCATTCATAATGGACACAAATTTCCCTGTCAAAAATCTACCAGAATGAAAGATTTAAAGACATAAAAAAATAACATTCATCTTAAAATAACTGAAAACAATTGAAGCGTTGAGAATGAGAAGGGGTCAAGTGACATTTTTAAAGTTTTGAGTTACAAGCGTTTAAAGTTTTACGTTTATAACTTTTTTTTTCAAATCGAGAGACTTATAAAAAAGCCATCAAAGAGAAAAAAATTTACAATTTTTAGTATATCAACCAATTTTATTTAAATTCATTAGAAGTTGGTGTGTTGGAAAAAATTCAGCACTTGACCCCTTTAAGCGAAAATGAGTTTAATTTATTTTTTATGAAAAAGGGCCGTCAAGTGAAAGTTGGATTTCTTAAAATTTGGTTTTAGGCTTCTTTTTGTTATCAGGAATTTCAGATAATGCCTTTTCATAAAACCAACGGTGTTCTTGGGGTACAAATTTCATCTGGTCATCGAGATTTTTAATTTTTTCAATAGAAAGTTTTTTTGGTTTTCTTCTCTCTTGGGAAGAAATCTTGGTCTATAGCACTTACCTGCACCTTTATGCAAAAAACAATATATTGCTTGGTATTTAATCTTTCGGCTTTTATTGCATAAAGGGGTTAAGTGTGCACTGAAAACATTCAAAGAGGTGTTAAGTAATCTTAACCCCTTCTTGCCTAAAAAAACTTAAAAACAAAAGTGTAGTTAACCCCTTTATCTGAAGCTAACTTTGTAAGTAGGTAGGTAATAACAATAGAAACACAAGAATTAGACCAAAATTTAAGTTGTCGCTTAAAAAAAAACAAAAAAAAATCAAAAAATGTCACTTGACCCCTTTTCACTCTAGACGCTTCAATTGCAAAACTCAAAATCGGCAAAAAAAATTAATTTAAAAGAAATACAAAAATACCTATATGTTTTAAGAGATTAAAACCTATGTGTGTTTTGGTGTATGCTATCCAAATCTTTGGACCGAAGTGGGTGAAATCCACCCACTGCTACACCCACATGTCTTATTTTCTAATCTTCTTCGTATTCACCGTGCAGTAAACGAAGATCTTGAATAAGCGATTTCTTTAGTTTCCAAGTGCAAGAATAGGAAATTACCAGTGTTTATTTATTTATTCCGCTTAATTCAAGCTGGCTAGGCAATAACAATAACAACAAAATGTTGGTCGCACTCAACCTGTTTTTTCCCTTCATGGTTTTAAATAAGTTAAAATCTAGGTTTACAGTTTAATTGAATTAATTACCTGCGGCCTATTCCAGACTGAATACTATTGTCCTTGATGGTTATCGACTACTATAAGTTAATTAGGTACCTACCTACTTTATTTGATAATGTGATTAAATAAACCTCGTTTTGACATTCATTGTCTTCACATGCTATTTACCGCGTTTGTTTTTTTTTTTGTTATCATGTGAATTACATTTGGTTTTCATTTAGGAATTAAAAAAGTGCACTTACCAACAATGATGTTCTCAATTACTGAATTTATCCATTCGAATAGGTATTAGGTATACACTGACTATAAGCCCGAGACTTTAATCAATTTAAACACATCGACACTTAAATAATTCAACCGAAATTGTGATTAACGTTATAACTTTGATGTTTAATACATATACATAGGTATATAGGTATTTAATGCTATTGATATTCTCACATCATCACTATATCAAAATGAATCGACAATAATATATATACATATATGTATATATGTATGCAGGTATTTCATCAACTATATTGACATCGAAGGATTGTATACTAACCGCAGTATTTATTGTGGCAAATTAACACTTCACTGTACGTTACCCCGTTAAAAGCAGACACCAACAGGAGCATATCAGACACAACAAATGAAAATGGAACCAACCCTTATACCCGATTAATGGGGATTGTATCGAATTTTCTATAAATTTATAACACCCCGTCAATTTATTGTTGGTTATATGTATGAGGTTTATTTATTTGGGGTTTATGACCGCACTGCATTAGTTACACACTGCATCTGAAGCATTTTCAGTATGCATTTAAGAAATCTTTCTCCAAAGTTGCACAGAGAATAGTCTTAAGGTCAGACACAGCATAAACCACCCACCCACTATTAAAACAAGAAAAAACCGTAAAGTCCTGTTACTATATATCACAGGTGGGAAATGTCGTGGGGGAAAGAAAACATACGTCGACACAACAGAGTATATTTGCTGCCTCTTCGCCACCCTTTCTTCAAATAGACGAAGTATCTACAATGCAATGTTGACTATCCGATCTTTGGCGGTAGATACCACGAATGCCACACAGACACAATCAACCACCAGTTTTTTTTTTTTGAAAAAAGCAGAGATGGTTGCTCTTCCTTCCTTATTTGAGTTTTGACTTCCAAGTTTCGTCGAAACGACTGGCACACTGCCACCCCTTATAAAAGGTCGTTGTTGCCAGTGTCAGAGCACTGACTATGGGTTGGAAGGACTCGCCGTCGTCGGTCGTAGACTCAAACTCTATGCCACACAAAAATCGATATGAACAACTAACTATACCTACACAGGCTTACTCATTCAGCACAATGGAAGCTTTATAATTTGCGTTTTATTTTTACCGGCATAATTTATAGTAGGTATACAACAATCTGCACATTTGTTTTTATTTAAATTTAACACTATGATTTTTATATGAGTGAGATTGAGTGGGCATTTGTAAAACAGTTTTTGCCTTCAAAATAGATTTCTTCACAGTGAGTTTGTGTGTTAATTTAAAAACCGTCTGGTTTTTTTTTAAGGAGTGAGATACAGATACACAGAGATGAATCTATTTTAGTCCTGACTTCAAAAATTCCGCCACCCGAACTGGCCACGACTGCGACTACTTTCCGAATGAATCTTTTAGTGCATGCCGGCAACTTTGAGAGTAAATAAAGGCAAAAAGAGAGAGAGAATGAGGTGACGGTGAGTCGGTTTCTCGGTGAGTTGAATAATGAGAGAAGTTCGACGCATTCCATCGACGCGGCGACTTCCAGTTTTCAATTCCAGTTTGCGGGGGCAGTAAGAAAGGACGAAATGCAGAGTGAATTATTTGTTTGGTTTATGCAGACTTCTGATGAACAGTGAACGAGGATGAAGCGGCTTGGTTATGTTGATGCGTGGTAGGTACATCGGAATCACAACTTCCGCAATCCTTGGGATGTGTATCTATGTATCTACCTGTGCGTTAATTATGACGTTCGTTCTGAATTCGACTTTTGCTTGTGAGTTGGAGTTGGTTTTTGACATTCGGGATAAAATTTGTTGCATTAAACAAGTGTTTATTCTTTTTTGGTCCGTTGTCACTTGAGGGTGTGTACTTTAATAAGTCTGCAATAAATCAAACAGATGTCTGAACGTTTAGTACAGATTCTCTTCACTATGGAATAACTCTGTGATAAAAGTAGGTACATAATAATAGACATATCTACATTAGATACCTACATATCTATATAATAGACAAATATGTATAGCTCTTGAATTCAATAAAAAAAATAGTACGTACAAATGAGGTGCTCAGTTCCAAAAATGGTATCTAAATCTCCATTTAGACTTCCGGTTTTACGCTCGGTGTAGGTATACGTTATTGGTTGTTAGTTTTAAGCGCATACAACAAGTGTAAGTGTAAGATCGAACAACGAATGAAAAACGAATAAGTTCAAAGCGGTTTTGAATTTTTGGTATAAAATCTGAAAACTGGTAGTTTTTTGGAGGTATCATTTTTCTAAATTTATGGGTAGTAAGTATAAGTAGTTGGTATAATTAAATTTTACAAAACAAGCGTTTGTTGGATTTAACATAAAACTTATAAACGATAGTAGGTAGGTACGATGCTTATTATGCTTGTATTATACTATAAATGCCTTAACATTGGACTAAACCATATAAAATGTTATTATTATTATTTATTGTATTATTCATACTAGAATGTCAGTTTATTAGACTTGACCATTCTTTATTCCGTCAATTTCATTGAATTTCTAAACAACAACAACAACAACTTAAAGGTGCTACCACCAATGGTATATACGAATTAATTTATAATTCGTTTGAATTAATTATTTGGCTGGAGATATAGCTATTTCAAGGGGTGCCAAGCACTATCATCAGTCTCCTTATTAGTGGTGCTGAGCTTTAACCCAATTTTATTTGAAAACCTTTCTACATGCACACCTAGGGATCGAACCTACGCATATCCGATTAGTCAGTCTTAGAAGTCGTATGCACTACGCATTCCACCGCTTAAGACCACTGACGTCACAGGTCGAGATGTGTTGTTTGTTTGTTTATCAAATGCATTTGGAGCATCAGCATTTTTCTAAGCGCCTTCAAGTATGCTGTCTTGTTCCGCCTCCATTTTTCTCCATGTTGTTCCATGTAGTTTAATTAAATATGTGGGTTCTAAATAAAAATTAAAATACTGGACCGTACGATATCTGCAAAATAAAACTAATTCAGTTATATATTGTTTTTTTTTTTTTTTAATTATTATTATTTTGGTCTTACATACCTACCTACCTACATACAATTTTGTAAATTATATATTTAAGAAAAATTGTTACCTTCACAAATTTTTAGTAAGAATTCATTCATTTGAAGTTATAAATTCAATTTCTAAAAAATATTTAACCAATTTTTAAAATATCGATTTTTGAAAAAATTTATTTTGAATTTTTTAAAAAACTAAAACTTATTTTTTTGTACACTATCGTATTTTTGCCGAAAAAAGCTAATTACAAGCTACTAAAGATTTGCCAACACAAAGTATGTGTTTATCCGGCCAATCACTTAGTCCAGTGTTAGTATCGTTAGTTAGTATAAACAAAAACAACTATGTACTTCAGAACATACAATTTTGATATGGAATAATATTTAAACTTATAAGAATTAAATTAAATCGCCTAAACAAAATCGTTGAAGAAAAGTTTTCGAGAAAAACTAGATATTCCTTGGCGGTGTTAAAACAGTTGCTTGGTGTGTACCGTTATTTTTGGTTGTAATCATATTTTTTTGTTTGAAATCTGCTAGGTAAAGTTACAAAAACCCCCTGGCGCCAATTTCAATGAAACTCGACTGAATAATTTTCGAAATATTGAGTTTTCAAAAAAAAAATAAAAATTTGATATACAATATGTATCAAAACTTTTTAAAAAAATTTCTTCTTCAAAATAAATTAAACCATTTCAGAGAAAAAGGAAAATAAAAAAAAAAGAATTATGGAAGGTGCCAGTACCATTTTTCAGGTATCGTTTTTTGGTCCTTTAAAATTAAAAAGAAAATCGACCGATCCGTTTATAGGCTTTAGTCGAACGGACAAATATGTTTATTATATAGACCAAATATTTTCATCTTCCCCATTATTCAGTAAGTTAAAAAAAAATAGTTTTAGAACATACAAAATATTACACATACGCCACAGTTAACCACATTCATATAATAAAATCATGTGTCTTAGATGGACAGCATCAATAACTGATGAGCCTAACTGTTGTTCTACAACAAATTTAAATTTAATTAATTATATAACAAAAACTCATAAAATAAACTTGATTTAATTATATTATTTCTACTTTTATAATAAATTCACTCGTAGCTAACCGAGTTAACTCCGAGAAAACTGGAATTTTTAGGGAGTTAACGGTTAACCTTGGATTAACTGAAGATGGAAATCGACTTTCCCCCATTGCATTTCCATACTGTCGCACTTTGATCTCCTATACTGAAAACTGCTCTGAGTTTACTCGGGTCCACAGGATTAACTAAGCCTGCGATTTACCCAGGTTAACTGAAGCACTGAACTCCACCAAAATAAATGAAACTGTTGCAAATGTTTTACTTTTATTTGTTTCAGACCCATTTATGATTAGATTCAAATAGCTTTAACTTTTAAACTAAGAGGTTGCATATGTACTTGCGTAATAAAGGTACATTTCTTCACTAATAATAAAAATATTGATTACTAATCGATTCCTTTACGATGGAACTCGATTAATCCCTTAATAAATTATTTAAAAACAAAGACAAATATACCAAACCGACTAGACAGCAGATGTTTGAAAACATCTTTTTCGATTAATTTTGGGGTGAAGCAATTAGATTGCGACGTGACGTGCGGTGCGAATATTCTTACAAATTACGATTCAAAAAACTTCAACTTCCATGCTAGTTTGCAAAAAAAGAAAAACAACACTCTTCCCCAGCGATCCTAATTATAGAATAAGAATGAGAGAATCGCCGCACGATTGCATTCTATTAATGTAAAGGTGAAATAGTTTCGTTGCCAGGTTTATTTAAAAATAGGGAAGATTTAAATGTTTATTGGGAGTTAGTAATAAATTCCTATCTCTTTGTTTGCCAACTAATAACTTCCTGAATATTACAATGTTTACATATGTATATGACAAAGAGGAATAATAATATATACTTACATATTTACTTTAAACAGCGAGATGGAATTATAATACATTGACCTAATATATAATACCTACTTGCTTAACATCCTCTATGATTTGTGATGTGATCATCCGGATAAATTTATCAATTCATGTAAAGCAAATTAAGTTTTATTTTTAAAGTCTTTATGTACAGGTGTACTAACATACATATGAAGTAAAATAATGTGATAAAATATTCGTCATCATTAAGTGAGTAGCTTATTTGATAATTGATTGATGCTATGCTTGTAACATATCTAGAAAAAAATCAAATGCCAATTTTAGACAACATTGCGTTTTTAAGAGAACCATAATGTCCGAACTTAATTTGGCAACAAGATCAATGAACATTTTATTAAACTCAACTATTTCTTTGAAAAGCAAACATTCTTATTTAATTTGATGTTCTTATTATCTGATGAAATAGATGGGTACAAATCATCCATAATAAAGTGTGTTTCACCCAAAAAATATTTTAAGTTTCTCCTAGCTGAATGTAAAAGCTATTGTTAGTTTTTGTAATACAAATTCTATCAGCAAGTAGGAGACTTAACACTTTATTCCGCAGAAGTGACATTTCGCACAAACTCATTAAATATGCCGGATATGGGTGGTTAAGTATTTTAAAAATTAAAGTCGATTAACAGCGTTTTCGTTTGGTCTTCCAGAAGTGTTCAAAAGCATTCTGAATGCTTTTGAAATCGTTCGTTTGTTACTAATTTTCAGTTCTTCTTCTGAAAAGAAGAGAAAATCGATTCTGGATTTGAAGAAGGAATCAAACCCAGAAGCACGCACACACGCGTACGGTTAAAACGTCAAAATCGTGACATTTCATTTTTTGTTGTTTAAATGTGGAATTTTTATAGAGATTTCGAAAGTTAGGGGCCAGTTATAGCTTTCATTGAAACTCATCATTAAAAATTTAAATTTTCAGTTTTGAGGCCCTTAAAAAGCGATATCAGTGATTAGGTATTTTGATACCAATAAAAATCTGATGACTCGATTATTATTTCTAGTCAAAAAAATATTTCATTTTGGCCCTACCTTTCACATTAAACGATTTCTAAGATTTCAATGATCAATGATAAGGTATAGTTCAATCATTGAAAAAAAGAAATGCATTTCCCACGATAGGCTGAGCCAAAATGCAATATTTTTTGGACAAGAAATAACAATTGAGTTATCAGCTTTTTAATTGCATCAAAATAATCACTGATTTCACTTTTTAAGTGCCTCAAAATAAACAATTAAAATTTTCAATGATCGAGTTTCAATGAAACCTCTAACTGGCGCCTTATACTGAAAATTAAAACTAAAAACAAACAAAATAAAAAAACAATGGATTATAATTCTTCATCTCATCATCCTCGCCAACATCTTCATCATCGTCATCTTCAAGTAATGATGATGAACTTATAACGAAGTTCTTGTTTTATCAAAGCAAAAGAGACAAATACATACAACTAAACACAAATTTCAGAATCAAAAAAAGTGTTGCAATTTGTTCGTTTGGCATTCCAGACACTCTTCCGAAAGACCAAACGAAAACGCTATAATTGAAGCTATGCCCAAGCCAGCTCTTTCACACGTTGGAAAAGGTTCCTGGAGATTTTTTGAAGTTTTCTTTCAATTTCCAATCTCTTCCAATCGTATAGTATTCACTCCTCTTATTTGGTTCCCTTCTCACCTAAAAACTATTTGCTGAAAACTCAGTTTCCCCGTGTGAAAGTTACATAACCCATATTTGTTCGATAATTCTGTTTCTTATATTTTTCATTTTAATCTGAACCTTTTCGAATGTTTGTTTTGTACATATGTAATGTATGTGGGTCAATATTTCAAAATATTAATATTTTCCACCTCGAAATGGACATTTACTAAAACATATTAACTAATTTTTTCGTTTCTCTGCAATCAAAAAACATTAAACATTTTAAGTCAGTGGGCCCTATTTTTATTATTTTAAATGGCGTTTTCGATTGGTCGCCCAGTTCTTCTTCTCGATAGAACAGAAAATGCTTCTGAATTTGAATTGAAAATCGAAATCAGAAGCAACTTACACTTCAGAATCAATAAAAGCCTTCGATTGGCATTTCTGTTCCGGATAACCAATCAAAAACGCCATAACATTTTTTTTCTTTATAAAGGGAACGACAGATCTGACACGGAAAAACAGAAATGACACACCACACAATAAAATTGCCCATTATCAAATATTTCACAATAATATTGCCCAGTTATTGGGGAAAGTTCAAAGTATGGCACGATATAAAACAAATATAATCACCATTATTGCGTAAGGTGTTTTAGTAAAACGACACGGCTCCAGAAGCGTTAATCGGCGTTTAAGTAAAACTAAACTTCTTTTCTTTCTTCACCCTTCTAACCATTAAAACGGTAGTCGTTTTACCAACGCCCATATTATTCACTCGATACATCCAGATTAAAATTTAAATCCAAATGTAAAGTATACAAATTCAATGTAAATACATCCGGATTTAAGTTTCAATATGTATCGAGTGAATAATATGGGTGTAAAACTCCAATTGCCGCTTCTAGAACCTTGTCATTTTATTGTCGTTTAACTAAAACGCCTTACGCAATAAGGGCGAATCTATTCAAGCCATAGCCACTACAGTAATATTCTAAACTAACAGCAATAAACAAACACTGACTAATATTACAGAAAGGCTTTAATCTTGGGAAACGAAAAATTGTTATCCCCAAAATTTTGTTGGATTTTCGCTTCCCTCGAAAACGGTTCAACTGATTTTTAAAATTTTTGTTTTATGGGTAGTATTGCAAATCAAGATTTTCGAAAAAAATTATGTGAAAACAATTACAGAAGTTCTTTAATCAATTCATTTCCAATTTTTTATTTTTAACTACACTCTGCGGCACGGAATCTTGGCACCACTTGGTTTTTGTTGTAACTCGCCCTCAAATATTTTTTTGTTAATGGTTTGATTGTAATCAAGTTAAATGTGCATATTTTGATTTTTTTCAACCCTTTTAAGATAATAATTTAATAACGATAATTTCAAATTTTACATTTTACATTTTCTCAGAAAAAAAACATTTAAATTAAAAACAGTATAAAATGAAAAATTAAGTATTTTTTGGGAGTTTAGAGACGTGTCAGTATTGTGTGTTCCCTCCTCTTGGCTATACTACAGCCTGCATTCGATCTGGCATATCTCTGGATAATGTTTTTAATATCCCTTTGCGATAAGCTCTCCCAAGCAACCAGTGCAGCATTCCTGAGCTCGTCCAGTGTTTGTAGGGGGTGGGATGAGCACTTTATCTTTCTTTTTAGCATGTCGTAGATAATATGCTCTATGAGATTTAAATCCGGACTGCACGCTAGCCACTGCAGTTTTTTAATACCAGCGCCTTGAAGGTATTCATATACGCAACGCGCTGCATTTGGTCGTGCATCGTGCTGCATAAAGAGAAAATGATCGTACCCTATGAACCCCATATAGGCTAAGACGTGTTCCTCAAGGATCTTCTCAACGTATCGCGTTGCTTTAAATCGATTATCAACGATGGCCGACTCCGTACACCCTTCGGAACTTATACCTCCCCATACCATAATTAAGCCTCCATGAAAAACCATAGTTCCTGTGGTGGTGATGGGTAAAAACTGCTCTCCTCTTCGAAGTTTATGGAAAAGAAGAGGAGAACGTGTATGGACAAGAAGAGGATAGCGGTTTCTACCCGTCTACCACCACAGAAACTATGGTTTTTCATGGAGGCTCAATACTGTCGTGTCTCGTGCTTCCCGAATTTCGATCCATTGTTTCGAAAGGACTACAGTAATACAGTAAAACCCGCTTAAGAGAAAGTCCAAAATGTCACAGTCTTTCTTTCACTTAAGTGAGTTTTTCACTTAAACGAACCCTGCTTAAGTGAACAAAAATTTCACCTAAGCGGATTTAAAAATTCCAAAAAGAGTTCTAACATATCAGAAATTTAAAACACCTATTCTGGCAAACCTCACTGATACCTCACAAGTCACAACAACCTCACAAGGAAAGGTGAAATCGATTTTGTGAGGTTTTCGTACCCTCACAACTGTGAGCCTCACAAAAACTATCGAAATTGTGATCTCATTTTGAGAACCTCACAACAACCTCACAAGAAATCAACCTCACAAAGGCTTGTGACTTGTGAGTTGTGAGCCCTCACAACGCCAGAATAGCCCTGTAAATGTCATTTTCGTGATGAAAATTTGATGGAGGTGAAAAATAAAAAAGAAGTGAAAGCGTTCAGCAATTTTTTTTGTTCTGTTCTATTAAATTTTTTTTCACTTGAGAGTTTTTTCAATGAAAAATATTAAATTTAACTGAAAATATGTTTTATGTATCCTGGTTTTTTCACATAATCAAGTCGCTTAAGCGGAGTGTTATAAAGGTAATTGGTCGACAAATACTCGGGGATGAAAAAAGTGTTTCACATAAGCGGGTTTTCTCTTAAGCGAGTTTCTTTTAATCGGGTTTTACTGTCCCAAAATTTACAGTTCAGAAGATACGATTAATTGTAATAATATGCCTGTTTGGTAACTTTTTTTCAACAAATTTCCCAAAAACTGAGTTTTTTTTCTATGGGTTTTGACAGCAAATTGTGAAATTTTGTGAAAATTTGTGCAAATTCGCAAGAAATTTAACGTTTCCAAACAGATCAAATAAGATTAATTGTAACGGAAATCTTGCATCTTTGTCATCTGCAGCACCACCGGACTTTAGTTCCCAAGAACTATCGACAAAGACTGGAATTTTTCGAATTATGCTTGATACCCGCTTGGAAAACCCGCTTTTGTTACGTGACGGCAAATCGCAATACCAATTAAAAATCAACTTATGGACTGTCATTTTGAATGGCAAGTTATAGGACTCTATGAACCATTAAACATTACCAACAACTTATTTGAATTTTATTCGGTTGGACAACATCTTCCCTCGGACATGCCCCTCGCCGTTGTCCAGTTATTGAGACTTCAACACGACCGACGCACGGTGCCCAGCAAATAATGGCAGTATTGTAAAACACTTCTTTAAAAATGTTTACCTTGAACGATGGATCGGACCTGGTGGACAATTTTGTGGGCATTTCGGTCACCGGACTTAAATCCGTTAGAAATATTTTTACTAGGGCTATGCAGATGGAAAAGTGTATGCAAAACCAATAAGTAGCAAACGGATACAAATGGCTACTCAAGAGATACAAAATTCGTGAAGCACAAAACTCTTGAAAAGACAATTTTGAAGTGCAAGAGGTGACCATTTTGAACAATTTTTCTAAGTTAAGGAGAGAAAATTTGACCTAATTACTGTAAAAATAAAAATTAATAAAACAGCAATTATTTAAAAATAGATTTATTTTTATTTGTTTTAGACCCCTGTTTGATTGAGTTCAAATTTGTGTAACTTTTTATTTAAGGCTAGTATTGGTAAGTTTTATACCTTTTAAGAAACTTAACATGGCAAATTTTTAAAACTAAAAACCAGTAATGAGTCATACGATTTTTTTATCAGGACGTTTCGCAGTGGTCTAGAATAAATATTTAGCGCCAAAAATTTCTAAACTTATATGAAAATGAAGGTTAATTGTGTATTGTTATATGGAAACAAATATTAAAAGAGAAAATTTCTTCAGTCTCAGTTCTGTATATTTGGGAATTTATACAACACATACACGTTGGGCAAGTTATACACGTTGGGCAAGTTTCGCTGAAACACTATCTAATTGTTGTCATTAATTGTTATTTAATTCTTTCTTTTTGTACTACATATTTATTCCAAAATATATATTTTCCACTTTAAAACTTTTGCAGCCAAACTTCGAAAAACTCCAATACTATGACCTAGTTGGATGGTTTTAAAATAAATTTAAAAATTAATAGGCACGTGATTGCACTTTGTATTTGCTTAATCTTGGCGAGAATTAATAAGAATAATCTTCGCACTTGCAAACACTTGCAAATGTTTGTATGCTCTACTTAAAAAAAAATAATGATAAAACATTCCTCATAGGATTTTATTCAGCCCTCCGAATAAAATTTCTCCGGAGTTTTTTCCCATTTTGGGAAATTTGCTATCGCGAATAAACTTGGGAAAATTCCTTTCAGCAAAAAAGCTATAGTGAATAATTTTTGGAAATTGTGATTCGAAATATTCTTTCCCGGCATTTTTTTGTTTTTCCTGGGAAAAAAAGTTCCCATTTAGTTGGCGATAATGCTGATTGTAAAATTCTAATTTAATACGATTTTTTTTAATATTTAAAAAATAATTACTACTTTAAGCCTTGTCTATGATTATAATACGTATATACCAACACTCTTTAAAAATGATCAACAAAAAACCACTGATATACCATGCTCCTATAATGTTTACTGAATTTTTTCGTTCTAACGGGTCTATAATTTCTATCTTTGATCTTTTGTAAAAAAAGCAATGTTTTCAGTGGGTATATAGGTAACTTCTACTTTCTTTAAAACCAAACATTATTTTAGACCACAGTGCGCCTCTTTTAAAAATTAAAGTAAAAAAAAGTTGGATCAAAATGTCATATATTCACCCTTATTGCGTTAGGTGTTTTAGTAAAACGCCAGTAAAGCCAGGGTAATTATCTATTAATTTTGGGCAAAACGGTGCAAGATATCAAAAATATTTTAATGCAGAAAATTGGTCTTACTATCATAGAATATTTAAGTAAAAAAATTGGAAAAAACAAAAATCAATTATGGACAGGGTGATCACAAACCTGGTTCAAAGTAGGTGTTTTTTCGGAATAAAAAAAAAACAGCCGTTACTCGAAAACTTTTATGATGCGGTACGGACAAGTTACTAAATTCTGAGTGGTCATGATCAGTCCTATCACCAGTTTTAGTTTGGACCATTGATAATTGGACACCATGTATAATTTTGTAATTTCTTGTATATTGTTGTATTTTATAATTTTTGATTTCACAAAAGAAAAATATTTTATTTAAAACCTTTTATTTTTAAGTAAACTTTGAATGAGTACTTTTACAATTAAGTTTTTCTCTACATTTACAGGCTTTACATTTTTTAGAGCAGAAAGTTAACGAACAGACCAATTTATTCCTCAGAATAACAAATAAAAACATGTTATTTCAACTAATATTTATTTATTATTAAATTGTTACTAAACATCACATCCATATTTGAAGTTAAGTGAAAAGAAAATAAATACAAAAGAAATAAAACACCATGTTGTTTTGAAGTAAGACACATTCTTTTATTCAGATTGTTCTGAAATGTTGAATTTATTTTCTTGTATGTAAAACAGAAATGTACATAATAACAGACCTCAAATTATACATAAAAGACAAACATTTTAAACCTCTTTTTAGCTAAACATTTAATAGACAATACATCCATATTAAATGTATAATGAATTTTACTTCTCTATTTTCCAATTTAAAAAATTAACCAAATTTTTTTAAGAACTTTTTTTGATTTCTAACCGATTCTTAACACATCAATAACACATTAATCGTAAAAAATTAAGGTATGACTTTCGAATCGGATAGGACCGCCTGACATAAAGATTAAAAAAAAGTCATTTGCTGCATATACATAAAGTTATTACAATCTTTGTTTCCACAAAAAAAAAAGTATTACAAATTATTATTCAGACATAATTTTTGTAGAAATCGCACAAAACTCCTGTTAATGTCTGGATGTATTGAGGCTTAAATTTTGTTGTTTATATTTAAGAGGTACATTTAAAGATAGTTATACGCACATAACGTCATACTGACAGCAAAAGGATAAACGACGATTAAGAGTAAGTAACTAAAAACTAACGAGCTTTTATCAAATATAATTGTTTTTTTTTTCATTCTGTTATCAAGTCATCATCGTGTCCATTACACGCATCAACTACCTCCACATGATCCTCCTCATCTTCGTCATCGCGTGGTTTATCATTTTCGGTATTTTTTGACAAATAAACCTGCACTAATTCCGAAGTAAACTGATCTATCAAAACTAAAGCTTCTTTTTCTGGAAGCTCTATTAGTGAAGATGTTAAAAATTGCCCAAATGCATAGAACTTTTCACTTCCCGGTGGCAGACTTTTAACTTGTGTCTGGGGCTTTCTTTGGTAAATTGCTTGCGCATGTCGCGATGCGTATACCTGTCGGGGTAGCCGTGATAGTCGGGTATGCGATGGACCGGATGTAGTGCGAATTGCTGACGAATTATGTGTATTGCGATAATTTTTCAATTGCGAAGAGTTACCATAACTGCGAGAAGGTGGGGCGTGTTCTTTCCTACTATTTCTGAAAAAATAAGATTGATACAAATTATTGTTAGTTATTGATAGAAACAAGTTTAACGTTTATTACAAAATATAGGACCGCCTGACAAGTGTCATGAGATGCGAATTTTAAAAATTTTCTAAAATATGTTGTCAAACTAAACCGAAAAAAACGTTATTTTTTGAAGCGCAACCAACTTATCGGCTTCTTAGGAATGTTAAAAACTGTATAAAGTAAACAAAAAAATCATAAATCACTCAAATACATAATTTTAAAAGGTTTTTGTTTTTATTTAATAATACAAATTCTATATACTACTGAAATACATGACTGTATAAGACTTAGCACTATCTTTTTTGGACTTTGTTGAATTATTGATTGAAAATAGCGCTTGACTTTAAGTCCTAATTTTTTACTTTTTTAAAATGATGCGATTATTATTTGGATACCGATTATGAGTCCCAAGAGAAGAAAGCAATCATTTCGAGCCTGACCCTATGCCACTATCATGTATTTTGTTTTTCTTTCCAAACCTTCAACAAAATGAATTCAATGAACAGGGTTACCAACAAGGTTATTTTCGCCCGGGGACTACGGGAATTCGATCAAACCTCCGGCTTAGCCAAAATTTATCTGGGCCTAATGTTTAGTTTAATTTATTTCATTCTTGAACGCATTCCTAAGCACGAACCGAAATCTTAGAACCCATTGGCTAGAAAGCTTTTAAAAAATATTTTAGATATCCGGAGTTGTTTTTGCGTCAGTGACATCAACTGTTTTTACACAATAAATCTGTGCCTACGTTCTGTAACACTCGCATCGGCAAAAATAATCGAAAAAAGATGAAAATTGAAATAAATCATTTGAGTTTTGTTCCATTCTTCACCTTTTCTCGTCCAATTTAATCGTTGCAAGAGTTACAAAACATAGGCACTGATCTGACATTCTCGTTAGAATTGAAGTTAATTTCGCTGTCGTTTGCGGTAATCTAACTGTTTGGTAACGTGAAATTTCACAAAATTTCATAAATTTTCACAATTTGTTGGAAAAAAAATTACCAAACAGACATGTTGTTTGACAATTCGCCATAAGCGAAAAAGCAGCAAAGCGACAAGACATCAAAGACGCTGATTACACGACTCGTTTTTTCAGTTGTTTTTCCTTTCGTCTTTTTGACAGCTGGGGTGAAGGGTGTAGAACTGTAGGGGAATGAAGCAACAAATCCATACATTTCTACAAGCTGTCAAAAAGACGAAAGACGAAACGACCGAAAAAAAGACTCGTGTAATCAGCGTCAAAGTGACAATGGTGCAAAACGACAAAACTTAAAAGCGAAAAAGTGTCAAAGTGACACATTGACTGACAGGGCTACAAAGCATCAAAGCGAAAAAATACAATGGTTTTGGGAAAACCTCCGGTTCCAGACTTTTCCTATGTTGGTAACTCTGTCAATTCATCAGTCAAGTTTCTCCAAAGAATTCTAGACTTCGCTTTGGCTATTTGGAAAATAATTTTTAACCACACCAGGGTTACTTTCCACGAAAGCAACCAATAAATTCAATTGTTTGGTTTATGTTTGGTGGTTATAAATGAAATAAAATAATCAACATGTAAATGTTCGCTCATAAATTTACTTTTTTATAATTAACTTACATTCCTGGAGCTCGACATTCTACCGCCTGAAACAATAGGTGTGTTTTATTCATTGCTGCATAGCCAGCGCAGCAAAATTTCTCTTGGCCAACAAAAAAAATTTGTTTGCTGACGAAAAAGAAGCAAGTAAAAAAAAAAAGATGGCTGTGCTGGCGATAGAGCTTTCAATTATATACGTATAGAGTAAGTGATCGTTTTATTCAGACTTGTGCTGCGCTGGCTATGCAGCAATGAATAAAACAGACCTAATAATATTATGACAGCTAAACGATAGCTAAATGTCAGGCGTAAGGAAAAACGAGTATAGTTAAAATGAAACGATTATCGTTAAACATATACCCCTATTACACGTCAGCATCGAACACTTTACCGACAAAGCAATCCGATTCTGTATGGGCATTTTCGCACCCATATGTCGGTGTGTCAATTGTCAAAAATTTCCATTTGGTTAACAATTTTCTTATCTTTTATTATTTCTAATAAAACATTCACTTCGGAATGAAGCTAGATACATTTATAGGTTTCTGTCATAATGAATCATCCTTTAGTTTCCCTTAGATGAATAAACAAACTCACTTCCAAACAAAGGCAAACTTTAAAAAAAAAAATCAAATCGCATCAGTAAGGCATTCCGTCCTTTTTTACACACCAGTCGGCGTACTACACCGGTGCAATACTACTCCATATACTGGGTCGGTATATCTCCATTTTATACGACTATAAAACCTTATAGACACTATGCATCGATACAGTGTTCCGCGCGTGTAATAGGGGTAATACATAATCGCATTTGAACGATAACGAGGTAATTTCACCGATGATCGTTTTACAAAATAGGGCCCCTGAGAATCATTGCGGATTTAGTATTGCCGAATATATATGAATATAACTTCTAATCAAAACAACATAAGTCCAAAATATTTTTATTTTGAGATAAATGCATTTTGAAGTTAAAAAATGTAGTCTAAATCAAAACTGAAGTGTTGTTAAGACTTGTTGGAATATCTTTTGAATCGGTTTTCTTAGACTTTTACTTTTAAGATATTTCAAACAGAGTGGTAGGGCGCAATCAGAAAAGGCTTTAATCAGACATATGGCTCTAGGCATATATTGAACGATAGCGACACACCGCGACATATGAGTAATCGTGGTTCCGGCTTTTTAAATGCAACAACAACTAATCCCAGAGAATTCTCGGGGTTTAACTTAAGCGCCCAGAAAAACTATGTTACGGGCATGAATTACATACATATTATCGATAGTTTGTATGAAAGCTCCATGTTTTTTACTGTCATGGCGTCGCTAATCCCCGCTGTTGTTTTTTTTAACCAATTCCCCCCGGGCTTGCAAAAAAACACGCCTTATGACTACAATTAGTTTTAAAAATTGTCCCCAAAGCCCATTTATTAAAAGAGCACATGAAGAAGTCGTCTCTCGGTTAAACAATAGACGATAATTGAAATTTAAGTCATAATACTATGGCATCGATGTTTCCTCCCAACTTACCTGTATTCAAAATCTCTCCCTCGATCGTCACTGAAATGAGAAAAATAATTTAAAAATAAAATGAGTATTTAACGAGTAGCTTTCTTACGATCCGTCTGTATCTGGCTCGCTTTTGATCACGTACTCACTCTCGCTGTACTTTCGCTTGCAACGCATCGTACGAAATGAACGTCTCACTGGAATGTGTTCCGATAGAAAGGCCAGTTGTTCATACAACGGCCACTTCGATTCGGCAAAACTTTTAGGATTATCGTTTTTAAGAGTCTCCAATCTTTTCTTCTCCAGATGGTATTTATTTCGAATTTGAACCATTCGGTCTTTAACAATGCTTACTTAAGAGAGAAAATTTGAATCAAACTTTTGCTGAATGTTATAAAGGATTTCAAACACTTACCATCATATCCCAGACAGTGTGATAATTCCTCCCACAATTCATCGTGATACGCTTTGTCCTTGAAATTGGGAGCATTTCGATCATAGAGATCTGGACGTTTTTCGAATTCTTGAATAAGATTTATATCGAAATCATCTGTTAATTCCACACGACGTGGACGTCCTCGTTTTCTTTTTATGGTCGCCAGCTTGCAGAATTTTCAATGTCGCCGAAAGTACGATAGAAGTAGCAAAATGTGTACCAAAATATTTGGCCTTGTAAAGTTGCAAGATAGGACCAGTCACTGCAGAGGCAGACACGTTAGGATCTGTTGATTATATGAAGAATATATCTTTGTAGGTTGATTATTTTCTGAAGACTATTAATAGTAGTTAACAGCGAAACTTGTTTATATAGAATTAAATTATGAAAAAATGATTTTAACTTTATTTATTTATTATTTTCTTTTTTTAATCAAAGACGCTTTGCCCTTTCTTGAACATTTGCATATTGTACGTCATTTTGACAGCAACGAAAATTTTCGAATTTTTAGCACAAAATTGTACTAGAGCTCAAGTGCGTTCCTAAGTTAAGCTAACTACATGGTTATTTTATTGGGTCTACACGATCAATATTTTAGCATGCTTTGAAAATTTGCTTATGGGTAACGCCCATATTATTCACTTGATACATCCAGATTGAAACTTAAATCCGGATGTATTTACATTGAATTTGTATACTTTACATCTGGATTAAATTTTTAATCTGGATGTATCGAGTGAATAATAGCCGTGTTTTTTGCAAGCCCGGGGGGAATTGGATGAAAAAAACGACGTCTGTGCTAAACAATTAACATGTTAAATGCAACAACAACTAATCCCAGAGAACTCTCGGGGCTTAACTTAAGGGCACAGAAAAACTGTGTTACCGGCATGAATTGCATACATGTTCAGCCTTATTTATTAGAATTCGCTAAACACCTCTAAACGGATGAATAGTTATGTAATGCGTAAGCATTTATGTAGCCACTATTCAACGCAATATAAATTATTATTTATAAAAGATTTTCCTACCCTGTATAGTTATAATACGCTTGTGTCAAATAAAGTACCAAAAAGAGGAAATCTATTACGTTTTACTTCCAAAACTGACAAACCAATCTCAGCTGTTCATAAAAAAAAAAACAATTCTGTTGCGCAGCATATTGGATTCTTTTATTTTTTCCTAATATTATTATTCAGATTATTGTTATATGTGTGGTTTTTGTGTTGTTTGTCAATAAAGTAATATATTTTGGAATAAAAAAATTATTTTTATTGATTCATTAGAAGATTTGTGTTTTCTTCACTCTACACGGTGGTGTTTTTATTGAAAAGAAAATATATCTATTAGGGTGGCTCTTTTGTTCACAATGTCTAAAATAATTCTAAGTCCTTTCCTAAAAGTGATAAAAAATTTCTAAATTTGACACATTTTAAGTAATTTGGCATCAATTTGAAGTTCTATTAAGTGTGCAAGAATTTAATTCCTCGAAGAGGTAGTATCCAATAAAAAAACATTTCTCTTTTTTACTTTTAAGGTGAAAAAAGGCTGGGATTCAATCCGTATAATTATTTTTCGGTATTACTAAGCTAGCCCCTCCAAAAAAAAAATGCACTACGTGTTTGTATGTACATTGTACAGGTACATAATAATCATTTTTAGGGGAGGACAAAAAAGAAATTCAAACATTGCCAAAATAAGCGCTACCCTAATATCTATGTATTATATTGTTGTGTGTGAGTCAAAGTGACATTTCGATACTAAAATATCCCTATACAGACACTATTCAACCCTCAAACGCGTTCAGCTTATAATGCCACTATTCAACGTTGCAAAGTTTTATAAATACGATTTTCGTGTTTAGAGGCATTATAAGAAGTGTATAGGTTTATGCACTCGCTATAATGCGTTTATAAATTCGGCTGGTTATCGATATTTTGTATGAAAACGAAGCAAAAGTCAAACAGAATCGCGGAGAAACCATTTTGAAAAAAGTGAAACGTCAAATCAATAATTGCCTTCCATCTAGGCCGAGCAATATTGCCACTGCCAAAGCGACTTAGTGTTCCTTAAACATCGATAGTCGTCACTTGCGATAGTTGGCGATAGTTTTCGAAAAATACCCGATAGTATCGATATTTATCGATAGTTTCCAATAAAAAATAAAAACAACTTAAGCCCAAATAAATTACTATTTTTTTTGTTCAGTAGTTTGGTTGTAAATATAATACAGTATTTGACCAAAGATGATATTTTTAATTTTTAACCAAATATTTCATCATTTTGTTTTAAGAATAATAATTCGGGTTTACCAAGATATGTAGAAAGCAAAAATGTAGAAAGTAAAAAACTCGGAAATAAAAATCTAGAATTAAAAGAATCTCGAAACAAAAAATCTAGAAAGCAAATCTATAAATACAAAAATCTAAAAAAATCTCGAATGCAAAAATCTAGAATCGCTCGCGCAAATTATAACCATTGTCTCAAAAATTAATATATTAATTCTGGATTACTTACTTTTTTGTTTTATAAAACGCACAAATATAAACAGGATTCATCACCAAAATTTCTCAGTTTTTGTGTTAAATACCGAGGAAAAAATTTTCGATTCGTGTGCTGAGAACTCTGAAATATAAACTGACCAATTTTCTTAAATTTTTGAATTTAAAATCAGAATTCGATTTCACAATTTTTATAATTTGAAAAAAGCAAATTTTGCGGAAGAAGAATAGCAAAGTAGGTATGCAAAGTAACAAATTGGCAATTTCCTTGTTCCGTTTTTATCCCAATATTTCATTGGACAACACTATTTTTCAATGTTTTGGCACTTGCGATAGTTTTGAAAACATCGATGTTTTCGATAGTTAAAAACTATCGATTACTATCGATAGACTATCGATGTTTAAGGAACACTAAAGCGACTCCATTGGCAATATTCAAGGCAATGGCAATGAGCCAAGTAATTTATTTCCTCAAATAATGCCAATGGAGCCGCTGGGTTAAAAATTGGGTGTGCATGCACGGACTTCGTACGAATTAAAAAAAAATAACTGGGAGTCCGAAGTATGCTCACTGGACACGGGGAGACTGCAAAATGTATTGCCTCAGCGCTCGAAAGAAATAATTACAAGCTTCTCCATTAAAAAGAGGCACTGGTTTTTCATTAGTGCTTCTGATTCACAGTACACATATAACATATTAAGGTAATATCATTTCCGCCGTATAGTTAGCAGCACTATGTCGGGAATTAAAATTTTTTTGGTTTCTAGAATTTGGAAAACCTGTTAATTAGTTATTAACAATTAAAGGTTTGGCGTATAGTTAGCAGCACATAGGCACAAAATTGGGCTTTTTTTATCAAATAGTGTTTTCTGAAATAGTGCAGTGCAGAGCTCTCTTTTCTCTTTACCCATTTGTCATGAAAAGGAAACACTGTACTGTACTGTATTGGCGATTCTTTAATCGACATGAATATGTATTGGATTCAAACTAACGATGTTCATGGTACATGGTGCCGAGAACAAGGGAAAATCAAAGAAAAACTAATTTTTGCGATGATAAAAATCAACCGATTTGCGTTAAGCCTTCGATATGTTCGTGGTAAATGCACGAACTGCTTTTTTGCAAATACAATTTTAGGCAGATACTTTTTTTTACCAACAGCAAAATAATTTACCGTTGTTAGTTTGCAAATGTGTTTTTTGATTGCATTTATTTAAGTTGTGAAGTGTAGGTTGAAACATGTAGGAAATAAAGTGGATCAAAGGATGAAGATGTTTTTAAATACTGACAAAGGAAGAAAATTAAACGAACTCAATGACATATTTTAAATCAAGTTGAAATCGTATTCTATATTCGCACCGGAAAAAATCAATAAAAAAACTTCAATGACATTTTAGCAATAGCTGGAACTGCGCTTATATATTTTTATAAATATACATAAATATTATTTGCTATAATTTTAACAGCTTATACTTCAATTGAAGCCAAAACAAACACACGCATTCCAATTTTATGTGTGTGTTTATTTTGGAATACGAATATCGTCAACAATACATATAATTAATAATAGATTTACCGTGGAGTTTTATATGCGTTATGGTCTTAGCGTGTCTTATTTTAATAATTTTTCCCAAAATCACGTTATACATTATCCATATTATAATAGGTATATGTAATTAAATAATAATTTTTGTTTAATAATATTATTTATCTTATATTTAATTGTAACAAAGCTTTAGAATAATATTATACAACTACGCCAGTTGGCGGTTTAGCACCTAATATGTCAGAGAGCTTTTGCTGGAAGCCAGCGAGTGTGTTTGAGTCTGCAATGCCACGTGCCTTGCACGACAATTGAAGAGCATTTAAATATTGCATTTCACTGAATTGTGCTCCTTTTTCAATGATACTAGTTAATATGTCCTGTTGGATAGAAAATTATAATAAAATAATGTTTATAATTTAAAAATTCACATACGTCTGGCTCCATACAAAGAAGATCATAAAAGTTTTTGGCTTGATCAAGAGCTACTTCTCTGGAAGCAGTTATGTTGCTCAACGTTTGTTGCAGTGCCAATGAGTTCCTACACATTTGTTGGATGATAATTTGATCGATACTTTCTAAGTAGTTCGAAGCTTGAATAAGAATTTTTGCTGCTAAATGTGCGAGTCCTTCAAAGATGTACTGAAATAAGACAATAGTTAAGTACATAATAGGATATCAATTAAATAATTAAATGTTAATATTTGATAAAAGGCATTGGCGCAAAATTTGAAACGATTTAGTATTATGTTAAAGCATTTTTATTATGATAAAATTGCGTTAGCATCGTACTAAATCGTTTAAAATTTTGCGCCATTCATTTTATGTTTTTGGCCGTATGTTCGATAAATAATTGAACGCAAAACTTACCCTCGTTTTTCTAGGATGCAATGTTGAACTAAAAGCTTCATCCATTTCTGTCAGAATTTTTGTAAGTTTTTGAACTTGTCTATCCGGTTCAAGAACATCATCTTTTGAAGTAGCATAATCTGGTTTGACTGTTGGCTTCGATCTCAAATAATGAAAACATTGAACACGAACCTAAAATAAATTTATTTTTATTAAAATCTAAGCCAATGAATTCAATGAAAATTAGTCTGATTCCAGATTCATTTATTAAATGGCCCGTTTTATTAATCGCTGTTGCATTGTTTTATAAATGATTTTATACATTTTGTTTGGTGGCGGAACAATTAGCTACTTAAAACCATTAATACTATGATAATTCTGCGACAATAGATATTTTCTAAAATTGACTATCGGAATAAAATTTAATATCTTACCTCTAAATGAAGAACTAAAAGACAAGTATTAGCCAACTCATCGAATTCTAATGCCAAATTAGTCAGAACTTTAATGGTGCCTTCTTTTATTGTAACTGAAGAACATTCAGTAGCGGCTGAGTTTAGACCATTCATAATAGGACGTCTCAGTTCGTTTGCAAATTCAGATACACGGCTTGAAAACCATTCCATACTCTCTTGCATTATTGCAAGCTCTTTAAGAACACCAATGTCGGAGAGAATTTCTTGTTGGGTTATTCCCCCTTCTCCTAGATTGCTTGTTAGCATTTCTGCTTCACGCACATTACGTTGTTGTACTTGTATAGGACTTTCTTCTTCAGATGGCTCAAACTGTCCACGATGTAGTTTCCTAGCATGTTTTGCACGATTACTTGAAGTCTTTAAATCAGTCCAATTCGGAAGTGTTCTATAATAAAAGAAATATAATTTAAATAAAATAAAATAGACAAAATATATCGCTTACTTTAAAAACCGACTAATATCTTCATCTTTTAACCAGGCAACACTATAGATTCGCTTATCTTCTGAGTCTGGCTGAACGATACTACGATAGGCAGCTTGACAAGTCTCTCTATAAGTCTTCAACAACGAACAAACCATTTTTAAAAGATCCTCCGAAAAGCATGGTAAATCTTGAATAAGATTTTTAGTCTCTGCTATTCTTCGTTCCACCATAACTGTAGATTGAAGAAGAGGACGAGGGATGTTTAGTGATTTAACTTCTTCAGGCATAACAATTGCACGCCAAGCATCTTGATTCTTCGACAGTGATTCTATGGTTAAGTGTAAATTTTTAAAGTGACCCTTAGCGAGGAATGTTTCTTTAATATAATTAGCAATGAAATCATGAAGGCTACAAGGTTCCCTATAAAACAAAACAAAAAATAAATGAATCAGTCATTTATGTTATAGAAAATCCAGATTACTTACCCTAATTTACATTTCATAAAAATTTCAATTTCCTGAATATATCCCATTAGTGGGAGGTAAACTTTGGTAATGACAGTTTGATCTGGCTCACAAATGAGAACTTTTTCACGCTTTTCTGCTCCATTAAATGCTCCTAGATTCTCATCGTTTGAAGTATTAGATGGATTCCTCCTGTGTCCCTTGAACGAACCAGTTTGTTGATGGTTTTGTGCAATGTGAGATGATTTGTCAAATTTAAAAAGAATTTTTTTGTTGCTGTTAAAAAAAATAAGAAATTACTAATTACAAATAAACAATATATATTATTTATTTATAAAAAAATGTCTTTTTCAATTCCGAAAACTTTTGCCATGGTTAAAATGACACAATTAAAGTGGTGCACAAAATTTAAAAATTAATTGTATTGTATGAATTATTCTCACCTTTGAACTTTTCTCCTTACAAAGTATGAATTCACATTCACTGCTGGCTCGTTAAAATTTGCCTGTGAAGCTTCGTCTGCAGATTCATTTTGAATGTCCAAGTAATCGGTAAGAAGTAATTGCAACTGTAATTGATTTCAATCATAAGCAACAACAAAAAAATATTAAAAATTTAAATGTAGGTACATACCACAGACTGCGCTTGAGCCCAGAAATCACTTAAATCATATGGACTGGCCATTACCGAGTATTTTTGTATTACACTTAGATAGTTTTTCAAAAGTAATGCGTGTGTCTTTGCGATTGCCTTAAACTGTTTGAATAATACTTCTAACAAAGCCAACAATGGATGTCGATCGGTGGGCACCAGATTCAAAGCAATCATTTGATTCGTTGTAATACGAACAACGTCCAGCAAGTGCGATTGGATTTGAACACGTATTTTCTCAATAGAATCTGGAACTCGATTTAACATTCCAAAGCATTCAACAGTTATCGAAATAAAATAGGTCACACTAAGATCGGCATCTATCAAATGTGTGTCATCTATAGTTTCCGACTTCTCAAAGTCAAAGCCCTGTGACATGTCGACCAAAGCCTTTCGAACACGTGCATTTGCCTCCATTCGGTCGGTAGAACGTCGAGCGAAATTTCTTGTAAAATTGGATGCACTATTGCGAGCCGAATTCTGTCTTTGGAAATTATTAAGCACTTCACCGGACGAATATTTGTAAAGCTGTTCGATAATTTCTTCGTGCAGCTTTTGATAGAGTTGATTTTTGCGTGTTACCAAGTCATTTCGAAAATCAGACAAGCCTTCGACATCCTTCAAAGGTCCATCACAAGCAGCGGATGCGTCGCAAAGAGCTTTAGCTGCATGTAGATATTGTCTCTTTAAAGAATATGCCGTAGCTTTGTGAGGCACTTTACGAAGTTCAGTACTTATTGCAATGAAAAAGTGAAATTAAATTTATTTAAAAAGAAATTATTTTATTAATAAAAATACAAAAGTTTTAATTCGACTTATTTGATAATGAGTAAAAAAGAAAAAAACCGATAGGTACCTAATAATAATAAAATGTGTAGTAAAATTGGTGCCAGCGTGTAACTCGATACAATCGAGTTTAGTCGAGTTATCCTATCCTCGATTGTACCAATGAACTCGATTATATCAAAGTTACGTTATGTATATGCTTCAAATAACGAAAATACTTTTTTCAAATTAACGTAATTTGAGAAATATTTACGTCCGATATTTTGAATTATAGGGGTTTTTATTTGGCGAAGAATTGTCTTTTTTAAAAGATTCCGCTTTGTACGACCTACTTTGATACTAAAAACTAATAAGAAAAAGGAAAGGCTAACTGGAATATGATACACTGTCATCGGAATAAATATGAACAAAATTTTTGCTCTATCTGAAGAATAAGTGTACTATCTGATTTGACCAACTTTTGAAAAGATGGCCTATTGTTATAAAAAGGACCGATTAAAAACAAAAGTTAGGGTTTTTGAAAAATACTTACATTTGGTCCAACATTTCCAACACAAACTTATGTTGTACCGCATCAGTCCAAAGTTTTTTGAGTTCATCGCGACGACACTGCAAGAGTTGCTTACATGCTATTAAATTCTCCTTAACGGAGTGGATTTTCTCTCGGCTGGCAGTTATTTCAGTAGATACTTGGCTAAAAAGGGGCAGGACCCTAGTTAAATTTTTATCATGTTTCGAAACGAGTTCGTTTAGACGTTGGTCCGACTTTTTGAACTCCTTTTCGATGCGTTGTTTTTCTTTTTGTCGTTCTTCATTGGTTTCGCTGAAACCTAGCGATTTGATGACGTTAACAAGGAAACCACAGCCAGCCTAGTGAAAAATTAATTAAATGATAAGATTTATTTTGTGTTTTATTTTAAGATAAGAAGAACGCCCAAAGGTTTTTAGTGTTGAAGTAAAAAGTGAATGAAAAGCCACAAATATTTTTACTTGTCAAGTTGTATGAACATTTTGGTAATCAATTTGTATTAACATGCACATTGATGATTTAAAGATTTCAATGTTTTTTTTGAAGAAAAATATTTTTATGAAGCACCTCACTATTTATTTGTTAATAAATTTAAGGATTACCTCATCTTTTCCGTATTTAATCCCGCGCGGAGGTTTTGTTGGCGGTGGTGGCGTAGCCATTTTTGAGCAAAGCTAGCGATAGCGAAGGCAAACTGACATTTGAACGTCAAAAATTAAATTACCAAGCCACCTAGATGTGAAATTTGAATGGTATATAAGAAAGGTGAGGTCACAATAGTAATATGGTTTCCCTTTCGTTTAAAAAAATTAATTTTATTTTTGATTTTGATCTGAGACAAGTTTTTCCTTTCAAATTTCAATACAAAAAATCGATTTTTTTGATTCTTAAAATCTCTATTTGAAGCAAGATCAAGGGTCAGTTTAATAAAGGCTGAACATCTTTAATCAATCAAGGATTACTGCAACTGATAAATCATGAATTGAGAATGTTTACCAAATTTTGTATAAAGGCTCTCCCGAACCAATGCGAAACATTCGCCGACGACAGATATTTGTTGTTGTTTAGCGTTGTGTATTTGTCATATTTTGTGTTATAGTGAATGATTCGCTACGATTTCGCGTTGGTTTGGGAGAGCCTTTAAGGTAAAACCGCACTCGACAGAACAGCACTTCAGAACTGAACAGAACTTCATGTCGCGACAAAGTTGGTCAGATTATCAACGCTCCCAGAGTCGATATCTTCAGAACAATGTTGGCGAAAAATATGGAAATTACCTATACTAGATAACAACTGACAACATTTTTAAAACAATAATCGAGTCCAGGGTATCAGAAAAGCGCACGATTGTGAGATGTTGCGAGTAAATCCTAGTACACTGCTGATGCGAAATGAAAAATCCCATACAAAAATGACACAACAAAATAATAAACGAAAAACTTCGTTCTGCTTTTCGTTTTGCAGTAGGTACTCTTTTCGAAGAGCGAAATTTATAATTGTAGCAAATTATTTGGAGAAGTCACTGCTCCCCTTTCGCACATTAATTATAGACTATAGTGCCTGTTTACATAGGCATTTTACTGAAGGGCGCATCCAGTGAGACAGGTAGATTTTATGTGCGTAGAAACGAGAAGGATTTTGGGATGGAATTTACCCTTCTCGTTTCTACGCACACATAAATCTACCTGTCTCACTGGTTGCGCCTTTCAGTAAAATGCCTATGTAAACAGGCACATACAGATTATTTATTGTGTGCGGAAAAATGACATTTGAGTTTTATTTGTATTTTTTTGCTTATCATTTTCTTACATCATGGGTTTCTCTAATTTTTTGCGTTTATGTTTGATTTTGTTTTTGGAATTAGTGAGACTCTCCAACGATATTTTCCTTTGTGTTTTCGCCAGCGTTTCTTTGTCTGTTTGGAGATCACAGAAAAATTTCGTTTCGCATCAGCAGCGTACTAGGCTTAAATAGGAACGTACCGTACCGAACGTAGATCGTAGCGTACCATATTATGTAATGTAGATCTGTCTCACTCTTATTGACGGCAAACAGTGTCTGATTCTAGTGCCTCTGTTTGCCTCTGTTTATGTCAAGTACACCTTGGTAAAATCGATTTTTGAGTACAAAAAAGCATTATTCTCGTAAAAGTGATTGGAGTGAACTGAAGTCCTTTTTGCAAATAAAAAATAAAAATATTTTATACGAATTAATAAGTAGCAAGTGTTGTACCATTTTGAAATTTTGATGAAACGCGCCAATTTTTTAAAAAACTTGCCAAGGTAATGTAGTACATTTTTTTTTTAAATATGAAGTGTCAAAGTTAGCTTTTAAAATTTTTTTGAAACATGACTCAGTCAAACTTTATTTTTCTTACGAAACTTACAATATTTATTTTTAAATTTGTGTGCAATCAATAGCATAGTTATTTAGGATTACGTAAGAAAAATAAACACGTCAAAATTTGGAAATTTGTGACCACCTAAAAATGTGGTCTAGGGTATCGATTTTCACTATTTTTAAATATTGCTATTATTACTTAACCAAGCGAGATGAATTTTTTTTCTTATTTTTTCCAGAACAGGTACAACCTACCCTATCACCCGTTACCCTCTTGACTTTAAGTTTCGGGACACCCTGTATACCACCTTCAAAACTGAGTTTTTTGAAACCCGAATCAGTGAGTCAAATTTGAACATAACTCCCAGATCTGCAGGTATCTGTAGCTGATTTTTTCTGTAACTTGAATGTATGGAGCACACGTTGATATACGTCAATGCTTGGAGGCAAGTGGAGCTAAACTTAAAACTCAATGAGTTTTCAATAAAACTATTTTTTTAGTACCATTGTTTGAGGCTACTTATAGAAGGCTTCTTTTATTAATTATCTTCTTTTTTTTTTTAGATATAGTCAAGAATAGACCAATAAAATGTTATATAAAATTAAAGAATTAATTTTAAGAAACTTCGGAAAAAGACATTAAAGTTTGTTGAAAATGTGATTTCCAACTTGAATAAAATATTTTTTAACTTTTTAATATATATATATATTAAAAAATACTTTGTAATTATACGCTCGGGTTATCTAAGAGTAGTTAGACATAAAAATAAAAAGGCTAGGTACATATGTATTTCTCAAAAGACCTTTTTTCCGTTCTCAGCCCACTCTACTGTACTTACATTTTAGCTTCAAATGAAATTTCAGATATTCGAATGTATTTAGCAACGAAAATAGAGTTGTCAAGTACGACATTTCATATTTTCGAGCAAATGTATCCAGATAAATGAAATTCGGATTTCAATTTCCGATTTTCAAATAACACAGTACATATTTTCCGAATTCGAACTTGGTTAGGCCCCCTTTAGGGAATCTAAAATTTGAGTTATTAATCATGGAAATCGTTAATCTGCCGATTTTAATTGATTAGCGTCATTACGGAGTTAGGATCCTCTTAAAGTAATGGTGCAGATTTTAAATATTTTTGAATTTGTTTAAAAGCTAATTTTGTCCATGCATAATCTTCACGCATTTGTGCAACAGCTGCTTTCGAATCGGTTGCTAAACGCTTCCACAGATTATTTGAAGTTCTCCGTTCGTCCGCGTTTTTTAAATAGCCCTTAGACAAATCCGGATGGGAACACATAAAATCAACGATAATTTCAAATTGATTTTGTTTTGTATTCATATTTTTGTTCGTGGTTTCCCTTTTAAATAAATTAAAATCACCATGTTAATATTTATTATGTTTTCTTCAATTAATTTATAATTTAAAAATAAATATATACTTACATTTTAGCAATTAATAACTTCAAGTGACCTCAACTCCAAAGATTGCGTTTCGCGAAACTGTCGTACCTGGGCGAAACGCAATCTTTGGAGTTGAGGTCACTTGAACTTATTAATTGAATTATATTCAATCGCTCCACTAAAACAGAAGTAGTTTTCTAAATTTCTTCACCTTCGTTATTACGAATTTTCAAAAATTATAAATGCTTCTACTATATTTCTCTTTTTTGTTTATATTGTATTATATGAAATAAAGTCGTTACTACAATGCAGAACTAGTCCAAGTCCAAAATTTTAAAATGAGTTTTTTTTACGTCATAACGAAACTTGTTGTGTTTCGCGCATTTTCTACATATTCTGAATATTCCTATATGTAGAGTAGTTCCTTCAGAATTTTAATAATAGAATACACATAGTATCGAATGTCAGCATTTTACGGACTAAGGTTCTTCTTGAAATTTTTTGTAAATGTGACTTAGGCTAGTTCTGCATTGTAGTGACGAAGTGTTATTGAATAATTATCTGAGAAATAAAGAAATGTATCTATCTATCTTACTTACAATTTAGCTTTCAGCAAAATTTTTCCGGATGGTAAATAGATATCGAATGAAATTTCAGATTTTCGAATGTATTTAATTTAGCAACGAAAATAGAGTTGTCAAGTACGACATTTCCTATTTTCGAGCATACATATGTATCTAAATAAATGAAATTCGGATTTCAATTTCCGATTTTCAAATAATACAGTACATATATTTTCCGAATTCGAACGATTTGTTGTAAACACCCTCCCCCCTCCCCCTTTTGGCGGGCGCCATATTTGAAAAGTTGAAAATATAAAAAGGTTTCGTCATTTAATCAATCAAAAAAGTTAAACGACATTTTTTTTTAAATGTAGTCTATTTTAAGTTATATCTTTTCTATTTGCGATTTATCAGTAAAAGAATAATACAAAATGGAGTTCATACTCGTATGAGCACCTGTTCTTTTGGCAACTGCACAGAAAATACGTCAAATTACATAAAAATACTAAAATCTGGATGTGGAAGCATGTGGAAACTTATTAATTTTTCACACCCGACTTTTGATACAAAAAAGAACAAAATACTTTCACGATTTTTAATTTCTTATTAAAATATTAAATAACACACCTGATGATGTCGATTTCACGTTCAAACATAATTTTACCGTTATATTTAAGGAATTACTGCATCTATTTAAATAAATTCCCAACCTTTTTCAACTTTTTTAAACCACAATTAAAAGGAACTAAAGTCACTTCAAATGCACGTTTTGGAGTGAGAACTCATGTAACAAAGTAAAATGAGTGGGGCTTATATGCATTCGAATATTTTATAACAGAAAAACATCAAAACATACTTGTCTCCTTTATTTAATTTTTTTGAATTAATTCCAACATTGCCAGTCGCCCCACTGTGCAACGGCGAAAAATATCGTCATTCATTAAAATGTACTTACAATACCATCACTACTAAACATTTTACGATTTTGAACTATATTTATGTTGATAGAAAAATCACTTTTTACTTTTGTCAAATAAAGAATATTAATATATATTCCATATAAGGAATATAAGCTTCCCAGCAAACCAATTTCTTTTACGTACCTACACAAATTCCTCCACTTGCCTTTTCTATGGTACACATTAGGAATGTTTTATTGTAAAATCTATCCGTTGTATAGTACGATTTTACATGCATTATCGCCAGTAGAATTACGGCCGATAAAAGCTAAAGTAGTATCCTACTGTGGATGGATTTTTTTTTTATTTCAAATTATTATGACAGGTGTTCAACTGTGCCAAATGTGAAATATAAAAACCATGGTACTACCGATTCGTTTTTTTGGAAATTTCTTACTGTACTATAGCCGTGTTTTTTTGCAAGCCCGGGGGGAATTGGATGAAAAAAAACAACGTCGGTGCTAAACAATTAACATGTTAAATGCAACAACAACTAATCCCGGAGAATTCTCGGGGTTTAACTTAAGCGCACCGAAAAACTGTGTTACCGGCATGAATTGCATACATGTTATCGATAGTTTATATGAAAACTCCATATTTTTTACTGTCATGGCGTCGCTAATCCCCGCTGTCGTTTTTTTCAACCAATTCCCCCCGGGCTTGCAAAAAAACACGCCTTATGTATAGATTCCTAATAAACCTGGGTTCAGCTAAGCCCATTGGGGATTAGTTGTCAAATTAAAACAAAAGCAAACACAAACACAAAATCACTTGCTAGGCAACTATCGATACTGCTTATTGGATTTATAAGCTAAAGACAACTTTATTTTCCTAAGTTCTATTATTATTCCTATGCGTACCTAATACATATTAGCCGTGTTTTTTTTGTAAGTCCATATGGATATTTCGAAAAAAAACGACATCTGAACTAAGAGTTTTAGCCGTAAATACAACAACAACTTAAGTCCACTAATTATCATTCTGATATCCATACTTTGTATGGAAACGTCAAATTATATGAGTCATGTACCAGTATTTTATAAGATAACAAATTAATTTATTAATATATTTACATAGATAGCCCAGAACTTTCTATTGCCGTAAATATTTTCCATATTGCCCAAATATACGCCGCAGTACGCAAGTCGTTACAGAGCTCATATTTATTTGCCGTTTCCATTATACCAATAGCTGATGTTTCCATAACGTACTGCAAGGCATAATCTACAATTTCTGCTTCTGTGTTACAATCTCTTAATTCTTGTAAGCCTTCGTTTGGCTCCATTTTCTAAAAAAAATTTAATTATTAATACTTTTAACTTTCTGATATGGAACATTAATATCATTATTGAGGTTTCAAATGATATTATATAATTTTGTTTGTTTTGAAATACTCACTATGCACTTTCCTCCTTGTTGCAAAGATTGTGTTATGGAGCTTAGTATTTCATCAATCATCAATTGGTCACGTTTACTACTGAGTTTTCCAAAAGATACATGGTTTATGTTTTTCAAATATTCAAAATAAGATGCTTGAAAAAGAAAATGTAAAATAATAAAAATCAGTATCAATTAATTTAAGACTTAAATCATGTTTAAGAACAGGCAAATGCAAACATCTACGTTATGTGTATGTAATTTTTTTTTAGGCTGTATTTCTGAAAAAAAATTCACATGCCTAACAATTAAAGTTTTTTCTCACTTTACTCATTTTTAACAAAAAATAATAATACCTGTCACTCCACCAGCATTGCAAAACAGATCAGGTATCATTAGAATATTCTTCTCTTTAAGAATTTTATCAGCTGCGGGAGTTGTCGGACCATTCGCACCTTCAGAAATAATCTTAGCTTGAACTTTATTTGCATTATCACATGTTAAAATCTTGTGAGTTGCACAGGGAAACAAAATATCACATTTTTCAAATAGAAGATCTTTCGTAGTTTCCTTTGACTTTGGAAATCCTTTGATTGAATTTTGAAGGTCCTTATATTCTATCAAAGCCTATACAGGGAAACATTTTTTTAATTACTTAATGAAGATTGTTTTTTTTTTAATCTCACCGGTATATCAATTCCTTTTTGATCGAACAGCGAACAGTCCGTTTCTTTAATACCAATTACCTTGCATCCAGCTTCATGAACGAACTTTGCTGTATTACTTCCTACATTACCAAATCCCTGAACAATGGCTGTTTTATCTTTCCATCCAGTTTTTAAGCCGACTAATTTCATCCAATCTTTATCGTTAAGGAACATATCTGTGGCTTTCCAAACACCTTTCCCTGTCGCTGATTCTCGACCACGAATGCCGCCATTATGAACTGGCTTACCTGTTACTATAGCCAGTGCATTTATATCCGTATAGCCGAATGTCTTTTGGTATTGATCTGCCACCCAAGACATTTCTCTTGCTGATGTACCATAATCAGGAGCAGGAACGTCTATGCCTGGACCTATCATATGACGTTTCAGGAGTTCTGTTGTATACCGTCGAGTGATTCTTTGGAGATCACGGGGAGAGTATTTTTTCGGGTCGATCCGAACACCTCCCTTTGCACCGCCAAAAGGTACGTTCACACAAGCTGTCTTGAAAGTCATTAAATAGGAAAGAGCTTTGACCTCATCTAAATCTACGTCCATTGCATACCTGATGCCTAGAGAAACAAAGAGAATTTTGTCTTTATACTCGTAGTGGTAATAATAGCTTAGTTTTCTATACCTCCTTTTAAAGGCAATCGGTGATAAGTATGATGCGCTCGATATCCAGTAATAATTTCATATTTCCCATCTACCTTCGTTATGGGAAAGCTTATTTCAAGACAACAACTTGCGTTACCAATCAAGTCTAAAATAACTCCAACTCGGTTTTCTTTTTCTTCCGGCTTCATTTGAGGATATTTTCCGAGGTAATCAATCATATCTTTTTCCATTAAATGCGCGGCTTTATGGAAGTAGTATTGAATCATTGCAGAAAACTCAGGATTTTTAGATTCAGCAATTTCTTTTAAATGTTTAGGTATCATATGAGCAAATCTATAGGAGCATGATGAATTTGGCTTCAGAAACTTTAAACGTGAAAGTGCGCTAAACATTTTTGTATATAAAATGTGTTTTTATTATTAAAAACAAATAGGTATTGTTTTATTAAAAGAAAAATAATTTTCAGATTTGACGTTGAAAACGGAGCAACTATCGATGAAATTTACCCAACTTTACTTTGCTAATCAAAAGTTGTGTCCAACAGGTTATAATCCCGTAAAATCGTCAAAAAAACGAAAAGGTTGCGTTGCGTATTCCAGCTAATTGCCCATTGAAGTTTAAGAAGTTTAAAGCGATGGCCTTGCAAGATTTCGATAAAGCTAATTCTTCATATTCCGTGAATGGACCCGTTCTTGTGTTTTTCTGAGTTTTTGGAGTGCAGGGTCACGTATCTCTGAAAAATTGGTCCAATTTTTACCTACTTATACGTTAAATGAACTCATATGTCAAAACAGGTTAAGCTCATTTTTGCTAGTCAAAAATAAAAAAAATGTCTGTTGCAAGAACAATAACAGTTTTTGAAAAGGTTTTTTTTGTGTGTGATAACACACCTGCAATTAGTTTGTCAAGCTTTCATACAATTGTATTAATATTGAAGGTTTTAATGAAAGTCATGAAATAGTTATAACTCCAGCCTATAAAAACTGGGTGGCAGCTCACCCAAGTGTTTGTTGATTTATTCAAACCTTCAAAAACAGTTTTTTTTATCAAAATGTAGACTATTATATCAAATAATGCAGACTACGTAGAAAAACTCTTATCTTTCCAGTAAAGTAAACTTTTTCTTAAAAGTTTGTAGTGCAGGCACAGTTATTTGAAGAGTTAAAAAATGTCTAATTCCTCTGTAAGGTACAATCACTTTAAATCATAACCAATATAAGTACCAACAAAGAAAGGCTCTAATTTGACAATTTTTTCTCTTTTCTCCAATTTAACAAGGTGATTTAATTGAACAAACTGAGGAAATCAAATGATCAATTTGACTTACTGCCCGAACACAATGGAGACGGAGCTGCAACTGGAGCTGCGCAGCTGGAATAGCTGTCAAAATATTGAATACACACAAATTCAATGGAGATATTTCTTGACTAGCTTTCCAGTCAACTTTCCAATAAAGTTGCCTTAATTGGAAGGCAATTTTTTGACAGCTGACCAATAATAGACTAGAAACTTGCCTTAATTTCTAGTCCCTACGTTCTTCTGAACGTACCCAATGTTGTGAACCCAATGAAACGCAGCTCCAACCGGAATTAACAACGTAACGCAGCTGCAACCGGAACTACAGACGAGCACTTTTGACGTTTCAATTTTTATGGAGAAACTGTCGAAAACAGGTATAAATTCCAACAGAAACAAAGAACCGGGTACAAATATTAGCCATTTTTTATTATGACCCATGATCCAAATGAATCATCCTGCGAAAATAAAACAGCCTCACAGTGAGAAAAGGCAGAAGTCTGTTTTCGGATCATGAAACGTGAATCCGATAAAGAGCAGGTTCATGAGTTGTTGTTGTTATCTATGTAATTTGATGATCCATATGGATCAATTCTAATAATAAAAAACGGCTATTAAAGCTTAAGGCTTATTTTCGTGTTGCGAAAAAAATTATTTATTAAAAGAAAAATATCGGAAACAAAAAAGTGAATAATTGTGGGCACGCAAAAAATAGAACGTAAAACGCACGTTTACAAAAAATGTAATAAAATGGCTAAAAAGATTTTAATTAAATATTGTATAAGTACATAGCTTTTACAAAGTATGGGTATGTGTTCAAAAAGGATTTGGAAATCCAAATTCAAAACAAAGTTGGATCTTGTGTTGTTTAAATACATGTATTTTCGTACATGTTTAAACCAGAATGTAAGGCTAGATTTGAAACGATTGTACCGTCCAAATTCAACACTTCAAATTTAATAGCTATGTATGTATAAGATGACAACAATAAAATCAATAAAATTATACAAATACATATATGTATATGTACATTGTACATACATATATACATATTCCAATAGTCTCAAATAATCTGCTACAATAGCCTAGTTTCTTTACTTTGAAACTCTGTGCATTTCCTGGAATTTCTACACCAAAGTCTGTCAAAGTTCATATAAAAAAAATAAAATGACTTAGAAATTCACACAAATGCACAGAGTTTTAAAGTAAAGGAACACACCTTTAGTCACCTTTAGTTCAATTTCACAACAGAATTTTATTTAAAAAATTCGCTTATGAAATTTTAAATCATTAAAAAATGGAGTTGAGGAAACACTCATGAGTATACTTAGCTAGCCATTTTCAATGGAACGCACAGAACTGATTTCACTACAGATTTAATCTACTCGTACATTTAGAGCACCCAGTGTATGTAGTTGGTCAATGTGTACTATATTATCGTTTCCATCTAATCATGAGTAAATTCACCACCTCTAAAGAACACGGCTGCTAGCGCCTCCCTTATTGGTATTAATAGCTTAATGTCAACAATTTCCAATTTTTGATTGGTTTTTGAAAAAGAAAATTTTTTTGAAAACTCAAAAAACAAAGAGTTGATTTTTTGTTAAACTTCGCACCAAGGTATTTTTAATATTATCTGTAAAATTTTTAAATGTTTAAAAATCGTAAATCTTATTTTTCTCGAAAATGAAAATGATATTGATATCAAAATTTTTGAAAACAATTTCTAAAATTTCTGCTGTGTCCGAATGGCTATGTTGGGGAGCACTTTTTCATGACAAGTGATGTAGATAAGATTTTCAATTCCTCCCATGAAGCATGTAGGTTTTCATGTGGCATAGGCATACCTACTAAAATTGGCTGTAGGTAAGGTACCATATTTTTTTGTGAAGATACTATAACATAATACTCGTACTACCTAAAACTAAACTATTTTTAACAGGTGGTATAAAATATAGGTTCCCATAACTATGTTATTTATTTTTTTTTATTTAATAAATATTGAATAGGTTTACATTCAGACTTTAAAATTACCTCTACCCTACGATGACAAACAAAATTGTTTATCCAAAAGAATTTTGTATTAACAAATAGGAATCTGACCAACTAAAGTGAACTTTTTTACCAGAACATTACAAATAATATGTAGGTATGTAAAGAATAAACTTGCCACTTAAATACTTTTTCTTATCAATAGCTCACAGTTATTTCATTAAAAAAAATAATATGAAAAAAAAATTAGTATTTTTATGTAAATAGGAACGAACGTGTTCTTAACAAAATTTTTTAGTTAATTTTGTTATCAAAATCTATAAGTTATTTTTTAAATTTTTGTGGGAAAATTCCTTAATTTTCTGAGTGCTATGGTAACTTTTACCGGAAAAGTATTAACTGCCATAAAATGCTTACATCTTTTTTTTTTATGTTTTTAGTCCTTTTCAAATCGTGAAACCATTTCTCTTCATATTGGACAAGCAGGTGTCCAAATTGGAAATGCTACATGGGAACTTTATTGCCTGGAGCACGATATATCTCCAGATGGATCATTAACACACCCACAAGGTGATTCAGATTCCTGCTATACTGCTTTTTTCAATGAAACGCAATCTGGCAAGGTTGTTCCACGATCAATTTTTATTGATATGGAACCAACAGTTATAGGTAAAAAATAAAAGACAACTCTGAAAAATTAGTTAAGAGTATTTTTTTTTTTTTTTTTTAAAGATCAAATTCGTAACGGGAAATACAAACAACTTTTTCATCCCGATCAACTTATAAATGGAAAAGAAGATGCAGCGAATAATTTCGCACGTGGATACAACACCATTGGAAAGGAGATGATTGAGCCAATTGCTGAAAAAATAAGAAAAATGGCAGAACCATCGAATAGTTTGCAAGGATTCTTCTTGTTTCATTCATTTGGTGGTGGAACCGGTTCGGGATTCTCTGCATTGCTTATGGAAAGGCTAAGTGATAACTTTTCAAAAAAATGCAAACTTGAGTTTGTAGTATATCCAGCACCAACAATTGCAACAGCTGTAGTGGAACCTTACAATTCAGTACTTACAACTCACTGCACCCTAGATACAACAGACTGCGCATTCATGGTTGATAACCAGGCAGTTTTTGAAATTTGCAAAAACAAGTAGGAACTCAAGAACTATGAATTTTACATTTTGTTTTTTAAATCTTGTTTTACTATACCTATATTACAGACTTAACATCCCTCGTCCAAGCTACTGCAATTTGAACCGTATCGTAAGTCAAGTTGTATCCAGCATTACTGCTTCATTACGATTTAATGGAGCCTTGAACGTTGATATGTCCGAATTCCAAACGAACCTTGTACCATTTCCAAGAATTCATTTTCCATTGGCTTCATATGCACCTGTTTTACCAGTTGAAAAGTCAAATCATGAAGGTCTGAGTGTAGCTGAACTTACGTGGGATCTTTTTGAACACGACAATCAAATGGTGATATGTGATCCAAATAAAGGTAAATACATGGCGTGTTGTATTCTTTATCGCGGAGATGTAGTACCGATGGACGTTAATAATGCCATTGCAACTGTGAAGGCCAAAAACAGAGTTCATTTTGTAGATTGGTGTCCAACAGGGTTCAAGGTCGGAATTAATTACAAACCACCTTGTGTAGTTCCAAATGGTGATTTAGCTTCAGTAACGCGAGGAGCTTCTATGTTGGCATCAACAACATCTATAGCTGAAGCTTTTGGAAGACTTAATCACAAGTTCGATTTGATGTTCGCTAAGAAAGCATTTGTTCATTGGTATATGAGTGAAGGCATGGAATCTGATGAATTTGTCGAGGCTAGAGAAAACTTGGCAACATTGGAGAATGATTTTGAGGAAGTGGAAGGTGATAGCGTAAGCGGTGCTGATGATATGTTATCTGAAGAAAGTTTGTGATATCAAAAGTAAATTAAATAAAATAAGAAATTTATAGTGTTAAATATTCAAAAGTGTGAAAGTTTTAAAGAATTTTGGAATTTGTACAGCTTTACTCAAAAGTATGAGGCCCTTAATGAACGTGTACCCGTGTTACTTGTGTATTTAAAATATTCGTGTATGAATATTTGTATTTATATTTACACGTGTACTTAGTTTTACACGTGTATTCAAGCAATATATGTGTGTTTAAGTAATACACGTGTATTTAAGCAATACACGTTTATTTAAGCTGCCTTACACATGTAATTACTTCTTAATAGTACCTACTAATGCTGTTTTATGGTTCAAAAGACGTTAAAAAAATAGATACAATGCCGAAACTGGTGTGATATACACCCTTATTGCGTTAGGAGTTTAAGTACAACGCCAGTAAAACGACAAGGCTCCAAAAGCGTTAATCGGTGTTTAAGTAAAACTAAACCTTTACCGTTCTCTTCTTTCTGCACCCCTCTAACCGTTAAAACAATAGTCATTTTACTAAAACACAAACAGTTAAAATCTTTGTTTTTTGCATTTTTTAGCAAAAGAATTTAGCCGTTTGGTTTTAAGAACATTTCAGGCCGTGAGTTAATTGGATCAAAATAATGATCTGATTTTGCCAGAGATTAAATTAAGATGTTTCCGAGTATAGATTCACCTTATTAATGTCAGAAATTAAACTCTGGATAATATTTAACTCCATTTCAATACAATTTACATACCCACATCAATTACAATTGAACATCAAAAATGTCGACCATTCGTTCGTAATACGCGTAACTATCCATATTGTAAAATGACAAACCTTAAATATAGGCATATATGTACAATCTCGGATGACAGATTGGTTTGACGTTTATGTGATTGAAACATGTGAAATCTAGTACCAGAATTTGTTTTTATTTGGTATTCCATTAAAACTTTAGTGAAATCAATTTTTTTGAAAAACAACTCTTTATTTAATGTTTTCATGATTATTTTATGATATGATTATTTATTTACTTCATCTACATAGGTAAGGTATGTACTTAAATAAACTAATTTATTAAAATGTTGTATACATATTAATTAATATTGGCATAATATTATCTTGTTTGTAAGCAAATGGAAAACTTTGAACTCATTACATTAAATAACATTAATAAAGACAAATTTATGACCGTACCGTACCTATGTTTATCAACGTTTTTTCACAGGACATTCTAATAGGAAGCAATTTGTGCATTTCTTTTTTAATTATCATATATTTTATCAATTCCTCCTTTCCTTTGTATAGGTACATTTAAAATAAAAGTTACAATTTGTTTAACACAGATTGTTTGTATTCACTTTTTTTCTTTGGTAAAAATATATGGTTCATAAGGTGTGTAGAATTGTTGTAAAACTAACAATTTCAAGTTTAATTTTTTGTTGGTGTAAAAGACACAATAGAACTGAAGGTATTAAATTATTTTATATATTTTTTAAATGGATTTATGTATTTTATATTATTTGATACTATTTTAAAATATTTGGCATCAATTAGATAAATAATTACATATTATTTGACAACAAAAAGTTGATATTCATATATTTTTTTTCATTTTCTTACTTTCTAATCGGAGGAAGATCATTGTTAACAGTAACGCTGAGGCGACGGATATTTGGTTTGTCGTATTCTTCCATTGAAATACCACGAGATAGCTTACGATTGCCATTTGTGCCTTCAGTGGATCCTCCAGAGCTAGTGGAAAATGCCCTTGATCGATCCACACCAGGCATAATGACAGATGTAAGTAAACCCACTCCTTTACAAAAGAGCAATATTGATTGAGCAACTTTAGCAGGCTAAAATTAAATAAATTTAATATTTAGAATTTAGAATTTTATACAAAAAAAATAAATATAGAAAACTTAGGGCTTGTTTCACAATGTCTGAGTAAAGGTCTAATTAATTACTTGACACATAAATAGTGGCACAGGGTCGTAAGTCCACAGGAGAAAAACTTACAATTTATTGTTTTTTCACGACGATAAATGAAAAAATATTATTTTTTGGTTTGTTGACTTATGACCCTGTGCTAGTATTTATGTGTCGAGTAACTAATCACAACTTTACTCAGACATTGTGAAACAAGCCCTTAGAATATCTTACCGCATCAGCCAAAACATCTCCAGCTCGTTCAATCTTCAACATTGTTACTTTTTCCTTTTCAACATCTCGATGAAGTTTCTCCACCATTTGTGCGTAAGGGCTGAGCATACCGGTTATTAGAATAAGATCAACTCTGCAGTCTCTTAAGGACAAATCCTTACGACTTGAAATACAAAATAATGACAAAAGTAAATATTTGGTTTTTCTTTTAATTATGCCCATACATACTTCATAAATGCTTTTACATATTGTCCAATATTTTTACTGTTAAGTGAACTTCTTAATCTCTTCTGATACTCAGACACAATTTTGTCCTTGTCTGGATTATCTCCGACAAATTGCTATAGTTTGTGATAAAGAAAAAATTACCATTGCGAGGAAAGTAAATTTAAAAAAAAATGATTTTTTGTTACATATTTTCCTCAAAAACACGTAATGCATTTGTCAGCACTACGTGTTTCAGAGCTGTGACCGCCAAATCTGCACTTAGCTCATCGGATTAAAGATTCATACAACACTTAATCTATAGAAAGTGTGTATTTTTTGCAATCCCGGGGACAATTGGTTGAAAAAAATGACAACGAGAATTAGCGACGACATCGCAGAAACATAATGGAGTTTTCATACAAAATATCGATAAAAAGTGTGTAATTCACACCGGTAATACAGGTAAAATTTAACATGTAAATTGTTTAGCATCGAAACACGTCGTACGTCGTATTTTTCATCCGATTCCCTCAGGGATTGAAGCATCTAGAGAAACCCAAGTGAAATTAAAGGAATAAAGGAATATAAGATTTCTATAGCCAATTATATAGTGGGATAATTTTGAGCAAGCAAATTTTTGCAGATACAAAATTTTGAAATACATAAATTCAGTTATACACAATTTTTACCATATAATATTTCCCAAAAAGACTGAATTTTGGTCGTATAAAATGTATAAAGGGTCTGCAATATCGGCCCGTTCCTTGTTCAACTCGTATGGAGAAATAGTTTTAAAATGATAAAAACTGAACCACTTAACTTTCTAGCTAAAACAAGAAGCTGCTGACAAGATCGAAAGAGGAAGGCTACAGAATAATTTCAAACATTAAAGATGCTGGTAAAGCAGTATCAAGACAGCATCCTAATAGCTTCAACAAGCCCTTACAATTAAATATTTAGACAAATTTTGTGTGTTTTAAAGTTGCACTTGTACTGTTCTGCCAATATGATTCAGTTATAAACTAAAATTTAAATAATTTATCTATTGATTTAATCATATTAACAATTTTACTGAATACAATCACATATTTCAACAGCAGTTTGCAATCTATTGTTTCGTAATCTATAGGCAACCTAGAACCAAGCAAGCAAAATAAGAAAAACGTAAGAACGAATCCAAAAATTTGCGAAATTTACAGATTACAGAGATATTTCATTGAGTATATGATTGTCGGAATGCATTTATAAATAAGGAGATGTTCAACTATTTATTCAACAGCTAGCTGGAAAATTGTCCAAGAATCATAAAAAGAAATCTAATAATAATGATTGCTTGAGTCTATATTTATAGGAACAATTTTTTACCGACTTTACGTTACATCTATACCAACATATATCTACATATGTAGGTATACATACATAGTTCTTGTGGCATGTACAGCAAAAAAGTAAACATGTGATTCTTATCTATACAGACTACAAACTTACGTGTCCAAATTTATGGTACATCAAAAAACTTTCAGCAGATTGAGCAACTTCATCATTCTTCCAGGTAATAAACTTTTTTAAAAATTAAAAATATATTAAGAATACAAAACACAAATATAATAAACAAAAAACAAATCACCTTTGATTTGAAGGATTGCAAAACCGAAGCAGCACTTCCTGTGCAGTTGATTAAAATTAAGCCCAATAGTCTTGATGGATGTGCTAATCCAAATCGAGCCAAAACATTTGCACCAGCACCTTCACCCAATCCAATTACATATTTTACATGTAAGAAATCCAATACCGTAACTAAGTCTTCACCCAAAGTTTGCAAAGATGGAAACTGAAAACTACATATATACGCACAACCATTAAATGTGTTCGAAAAAATGTAAATCACTTTTATGCTGGGATTACATATGTCAGTTTTACTTACGTAAGTTATGTACGTAAACAACAAATTTTTGAAAAATTTACTAATGTAAAGAACTCTGAAGGTTAGTAAGTTGAAACGAAAAAACGTGAAATGAAAAGATTTCACTTATGAAAAATTTACATATGTACATATCTATTATCTAGCACCGATAAGTTTTCTGCTTTCGGTAAGCAGAATTTGAAATTTCAAATAAAAATTTAAATAAAACGTACATATTATGTATGTACATTGTACATGTACATATGTACAATATGTAATACTACACTTACGATTCTGGTAGTGCTTCAGCTCCATCAGCGTGTCCTGGAACATCAATGTGAATAAAACATGATCTCTCCTTGATTTCTGTCATACAAGGACTATTGACAAACTCCTGAAAGGAATTATCTGAAAAAAGAAACACAAAAGTTTGTTTTACGAAAACTGACACATTTTTATTATATAAAGTAAAATTTGTCGTCAGTTATTCTGCAATCGCAGAAACTAAAGTTGAAAATATGATAAATTAAGTGAATTAAAGATTTTAAAGAGCAAATACAAATTTGACAGCGGTCGTTATTTCTATACTGAAATTTGACAACTGAAATTATGTAACTATTTCCAATAGAAGTTCCATCCAGGCAATAAATAGTCATTACTATTTAAATTGACATTGCCTCAAATATTGCCAATGGAGCCATAGCGTTAGGATTTGTTAATTCCAATCTATTTTTGTGCAAATTTCGTAGACATTATCTCGAAATGTGCAATTTTTATGGAAAATCTGACGTTTTGAAATTGAATTTGGTAATTTTCAACAAAATAACCTCATTTACCATTATTATTAAGAAGTGATATAAAGCTGATAAATCTGCTCCCTCTGATATACTTTTTGTTTGATTATATAAGTATAGTCCAGCTGACGGCATAGCTTTTAAATATAAGAAATATATCGTTGGTGAAACCTGAAAAGTGTGTAACTTCATTTTAACAAATTTCAGAGGAGACCATTCAATATTCTAATTTTCTGATTGAGTGGTAGATATTATTTTTCATTTCCTAAACTGACATTTATTTTTAGCGAAATGGGTATTTCCGGTTGAAGAACTTGTAGATATGCGCCTAAGCTATCGGATGGCATTAAAATCTCATTTTCATAAAATTTGGAGTTACACACTTTTCAGGTTTCCCCGACGATATGCAAATCCTGGTTCACAGAAAGCTCCTGTTGCGAAATACAAAATCCCATACACCAAAGTCTGCTAAGTTCTGGGGTACGCTATTCAACCAGCGAAATTAATAACTGTTCTAGATTATTATACGTCAGGGTGTAACGGAAATAACGGGACGACGCGACGTAATATTTCCACAGAAAGATAATTACTCTAAGGCCAACTATATCAATTTTATCAATACAAAAATAATTATGTAAATTGGGTGGTGCGACAACTCGTTTAGAGCCAAGGTTTAGTGATTCTCAACCATTCCTGTATGCGTTTTATTTGCACTTTTTCATGACCCGTCAATCAATCAATAGGTGTGTTCCTTAACTTTGAAACTCTGTACATGTGTGTAAATTTCTCAACAAAAGTCTGTTAAAGTTCATATGAACAAAAAAATCACACGACACCACCAACGTAAATGGCATTTTTAATATCAAATAATTTTAACTACTTTTATATAATATGTATATATGAATTTTGGAGAAACTCCCAATCTCAAAAGTGACGGTTTAAAACCATTTTGAAGCTATTTAAAACTGTACCGGTAATTTGGGAGGTTGAATAAGATTCTAGATGTTTCTTTAAAAAAAAACACTCTACCAAATAACTAAAAAAAATGAATAATGGAAAGAAATTAATATAATTGGCAAATTGTTTAAATATATGACAATATACTTACGGTTACATCCTAGATCATGGACTGTTATAAATACTGCTCTCTTTTCTTGTTGTGTTAAATCACCCTGCAAATGTTATCATGAGCACTCGTTCATATTCAATTTATTGGTGGTGGAGTCACCTAAGCTTTGACTTTTGGGTCGATATATCCTGGCTTTAGGGTAAACAAAAAACGTGATCCTTACGTGTAGAGCATTACGTTTAATACCCTACGTGTCACACGTCATAAATTTTGATTGGGGGGTACGTACAATAAAAAAAACTACAGCACTTAGATGAACATTGATGTTACACATCTCAACCGTGGGTCCCGGCACTCACAATTTTTTTAGTTATTGGTGATGAATGATTATAATTTATGATTACAATTGTGTACATATATGTATAGTTTTTGATTATAACTAAGCTATATGATTTCAAAGAAACTTAATTTGCTTCAATTTGGTCTCTGTAGAACCAATAGTTTCCTAAATTTAGTAATAAAAGGTTGAAACGGTCATCGTAGTCCTTTGCAATGGAAAATTGACAGGTTCTATAGTGAATGGTACCTGTGCGACTTTAGAACCAGCTCAACATAAATTGCACCTTAAGTAAATTTATAAGAAGGTTTGAAAATCTAAATCCAAACAGTTTCAGATTCAAGATTCAATTTTATTTTTTTGATGTGTAAACATCTATACTGGCGGTAGGGTGAAAAGAAAACGTAACGTAACGTTGTAATCGTGATCGTGGTCGTGATCGTGATTCTGAGCTTTACGAAAATTGAGTGCGTTCAACAATATGTGCGTTCAGTAACTAAACGTGGAGTATTTATATACGAAATCGAAAGGTCGAGTTCAGTTTGGGATGAAATTTGGTTGGCTGCTTAGAAGATATATTAAGCCACTATTACATGATGATTCTTTGCGTCTGACTCTATTCGAACATAATGAGTGCGAAAGAGAAAAATGATAAGATGGAAGACCAGTTGTCCTGTGAGTCGTGGGCCAAGTTTTACGAGACTCTTTTTAACGCTTCTTTCGCATTAGGCTACGCGCAAACCACCGCGATGGCGGTGGCGATCACGATAAAAATCAAAGCACACTTCAATCGTGTAGATGTGTGCCTTTCCTTTGATTTATGTGTATGGCATCCACAATTTTATAGTGATCGCCACCGCTATCGCGTTTGTTTGCAGCTACCTTTATCCGTATTTTGTATTCTTTGCATTACTTTTTTTCAATTACATGACTGCTTTGAGACCAGGACCCATGTTCTGTAACTCAGCGATAACTTTTCGCGCGAGAAACGGCGTTTCTCGACGCGAAAAATTATCGTCGAGTTACAGAACATGGGTCCAGGGGCCTATTTCACGGAACATACATAACATACATTGTATGAATGTATGTACCTTAAAGTAGACGCCAAAGATGGCTCAGTGTAAATTTTGAATTTTTTGAAAAACTTTACGTAAACTTAGAAAACGCATAATTTAAAAAAAAATTTAAATTTACGCCCACTCATCTCGTAGTCGGGATTCTTATCTTGTAGCCGTGGTCGTGATTTTGATTCTGAGCCAGAGATTAGTCTGCTATTACACGATGCATCTAGACGCATGCGACTTTTCGAACTACGTAAGTGCAAAAGAGAAAAAAAATCGAAAAGATGAGACGGAAAAAAAGTGACCGGTGTCGCGTGAGTAAAATTTTCGATGCAACTATTTGACGTTTCTCTTTTCTCTTGTCCGTTTTTTACTATTCTGCTTCATATGGTTTTGTTGTTCAAAGAGTAAATTTCGATGCAACGCACTGTTATTGATGGCCTTATAGGCTTTCCAGAAATGAGAAATTCATCTTTAAAAAAAAACATAAATAAAATAAATTATTGCTTTTCTTGACTGATATTCATTTAAAGGCACACAAACCTTTCTTTCTTCAATATATCTATCTAATAATGAAAACAAAAATAAGAACAGAAAAAGTTTTTTATTGCTTGAGCACAGCCCAACACGAAAATGAAAAATAAAGAGAACTGTCAAATTAGATTCATGACTTTGGTTTCAACGTGTAATAGCGCTTGAAACAGCGGACGAAATAACAAAGAAGAATTCGAAGAAGGTGCATGCAACTAGATTCATCGTGTAATAGCAGACTTATGAATTATCCATAATCTCTGTTCTGAGCTTCACGAAAATTGAATGCGTTCAACGCTACGTACGCTATACACTGGATAGTGAATAGCCTATAGTGTATAACAGTTTTTGTGAGCCAATTTTTGAAAGGGTACCAGCCACGACCTCATATCTCGCTCCATACCAACGAAAAAAAAGAGATGGAAGATATTTGCCGTAATTGAGCATTTATTTGATGTCAGTTGATGCCGACAAGCATTGCGGCTGTAAATATTGAAAAAAAAATAAAAGAAAATCCAGGTCCAGTAGCGTCCATACCGCTGGCACCGCTGTTATACTGTTATATGAAGGTACCGGCCACGACCACTGATCTCTATAATACACTGGATAGTGAATAGCCTATAGTGTATAACAGTTTTTGTGAGGCAAGTTTTTTAAAGGGTACCGGCCACGACCTCATATCTCGCTCTATACAAACGAAGAAAATGATTGAAGATATTTGCCGAAATTGAGCATTTATTTGATATCAGTTGATGTCAACAAGCATTGCGGCTGTAAATATTGAAAAAAATATAAGAAAATGCAGGTCCAGTAGCGTCCATTCCGCTGGCGCCGCTGTTATACTGTTATATGAGGGTACCGGCCACGACAATATTTTTGCCTCAAAAATTTTGTATGAATACACTATCCAGTGTATATAGAGATCAGTGGCCACGACTATATTTTTGCCTCAAAAATACAGAGACGTCAAAACAAGTTGCCGGAAGTAGTCCAATGTGAACACCGTCAATGAAATTCATGACATTTCCACTCCATGGTGAGAAAGAGATGCCTTTCTTGACCAACTCTTCCTCGCAACGAAGAAGGAATGAGAAAGGTATACAAAGACGTCAAAAAATTTCAGTTGAGTCAGTCTAATGTCAACATTTTCATTGCAGGTTCGTTCAGATTAGAAAATAAGTGTCAAATCCCATTAGAGGGCTACGGTGCCACTAGATTGAAAACACAATTTTAGAACTTTCTGCTGTTAGTTGGGACTAAATTAAATTTCATTGACGGTGTTCACATTGGACTACTTCCGCTGTTTTCTTTTGACGTCTCTGTACTTTTACTCACTACCACTTCATGCCGAGAAAGAGGTGGACAGGAAAGGCATCTCTTTTTCACCATGAAGTGGGAGATGTCTTTCTTTGCCATCTCTTTTTCGCCATGAAGTGGGAGTGAGAAAGAATAAAGAGACGTCAAAACAAGTTGCCGGAAGTAGTCCAATGTGAACACCGTCAATGAAATTCATGACATTTCCACTTCATGGTGAGAAAGAGACGCCTTTTTTGACCAACTCTTTCTCGCAACGAAGTAAGAATGAGAAAGGTATACAAAGACGTCAAAAAATGAATTTCAATGACGGTGTTCACATTGTACTACTTCCGTCGACTTGTTTTGAGATGTCTGTACTTTTTCTCACTCCCATCTCATGGCGATAAAGCGATGGCCAAGAAAGACATTTCCACTTCATGGTGAGAATGAGATGCCTTTCTTGACCTCTTTCTCGCAACGAAGTAGGAATGAGAAAGGTATACAAAGACGTCAAAAAATTTCAATTGAGGCTGTCTCATGTCAACACTGTCATTGCAGGTTCGTTCGGATTAGAAAATAAGTGTCAAATCCCATTAGAGGTTCGCTACGGTGCCAATAGATTGAAAACATAATTTTAGAACTTTCTAATGTCAGTTGGGACTAGATTAAATTTCATTGACGGTGTTCATATTGGACTACTTCCGCTGCTTTCTTTTGACGTCTCTGTACTTTTGCTCACTCCCACTTCATGTCGAGAAAGAGGTGGCCAAGAAAGGCATCTCTTTCCTACCATGAAGTGGAAGATGTCTTTCTTTGCCATCTCTTTATAGAAGACGTCAAAACAAGTTGCCGGAAGTAGTCCAATGTGAACACCGTCAATGAAATTCATGGCGAGAAAGAGGTGACCAAGAACCGCATCTCCCAATTCAAAGCGAAAAAGAGATGCCTTTCTTGGCCAAGTATTTCTCACCACGAAATGGGAAGGTTTATACAAAAAAGTCAAAATATGTCAGCGGAGGATAGTCCAATATGAAAACTGTCATTTTAGAGGATTCCGCTGTCAGTTTGGGACTAGATAAATTTTACATGTACGTCAAAATATAGATAGTTAGTTAGTATAGATATCTTTTCAAATGTTCGAACTTCATTTTGGAACTCATCTCCCATATTTTGGAAGTTCTTTTGTGTTGGAAGTTGGTTGACAGTTCGAACTTAATTTTGGAATTCATCCTTTATCTGTTCAACCAGTAAGTGTCAAATCCCATTATAGGTTGACTACGTTGCCACTAGATAAAAACCACCATTTAAGAGCTTTCGGTTGTCGATTAAATTTCATTGACGGTTTTCACGTTGGACTTCTTCTGTCGACTTGTTTTGACGTCTCTGTACTTTTGATGTGTAAACATCTATACTGGCGGTAGGGTGAAAAGAAAACGTAACGTAACGTTGTAATCGTGATCGTGATTCTGAGCTTCACGAAAATTGAGTGCGTTCAACAATATGTACGTTCAGTAACTAAACGCTGAGTATTTGAAATCGATAGGTCGAGTTCAGTTCGGGTTGAAATTTGGTTGGCTCACTGATCTCTATATACACTGGATAGTGTATTCATACAACATTTTTGAGGCAAAAATATAGTCGTGGCCGGTACCTTCATATAACAGTATAACAGCGGCGCCAGCGGAATGGAAGCTACTGGACCTGCATTTTCTTTTATTTTTTTCAATGTTTACAGCCGCAATGCTTGTTGGCATCAACTGATATCAAATAAATGCTCAATTTCGGCAAATATCTTCAATATCTTTCTTCGTTTGTAAAGAGCGAGATATGAGGTCGTGGCCGGTACCCTTTAAAAAACTTGCCTCACAAAAACTGTTATACACTATAGGCTATTCACTATCCAGTGTATTATAGAGATCTGTGGGTTGGCTGCTTAGAGGATATATTAAGCCCCTATTACACGATGATTCTTTGCGTCTGACTCTATTCGAACATAATGAGTGCGAAAGAGAAAAAAGATAAGACGGAAGACCAGTTGCCCTGTGAGTCGTGGGCCAAGTTTTACGAGACTCTTTTTGACGCTTCTTTAGAGTTATCTGTATTTTGTATTCTTTGCAGTACTTTTTTTCAATTACATGACTGCTTTGAGACCAGATCGGTTTTTCTATTTATGGTGAAAAAAAACGTTACGTATCTTGTAGTCGTGATTGGTCACGTTCGGGGATCAATCCAAAGCTATCCGGATAGGTTTGTGTTGTTGTGATCTTTTGCTGATGCAAAAACAACTCAACGTATCTGAAAATTTTTGGATGCGTGGATAGCTTATCTGATAGTTTACCGAACGCAAGGATTCTTATCTTGTAGTCGTGGTCGTGATTTTGATTCTGAGCCAGAGATTAGTTTGCTATTACACGATGCATCTAGACGCATGCGACTTTTTGAACTACGTAAGTGCAAAAGAGAAAAAAAATCGAAAAGATGAGACGGAAAAAAAGTGACCGGTGTCGCGTGAGTAAAATTTTCGATGCAACTATTTGACGTTTCTCTTTTCTCTTGTCCGTTTTTTACTATTCTGCTTCATATGAGGGGTATTCCCGATCCGATGCAAACTGGTCTTGCATCATTGCAAAAGTGTAAAGTTTTTTTTTTACAATGGGGTTAGGGTATAGCAAATTTACACTTTTGCATTTTTGCAATGATACAAGACCAGTTGCATCGGATCGGGAATACCCCTATGGTTTTGTTGTTCAAAGAGTAAATTTCGATGCAACGCACTGTTATTGATGGCCTTATAGGCTTTCCAGAAATGAGAAATTCATCTTTAAAAACAACATAAATAAAATAAATTATTGCTTTTCTTGACTGATATTCATTTAAAGGCACACAAACCTTTCTTTCTTCAATATATCTATCTAATAATGAAAACAAAAATAAGAACAGAAAAAGTTTTTTATTGCTTGAGCACAGCCCCACACGAAAATGAAAAATAAAGAGAACTGTCAAATTAGATTCATGACTTTGGTTTCAACGTGTAATAGCGCTTGAAAAAGCGGACGAAATAACAAAGAAGAATTCGAAGAAGGTGCATGCAACAAGATTCATCGTGTGATAGCAGACTTATGAATTATCCATAATCTCTGTTCTGAGCTTCACGAAAATTGAGTGCGTTCAACGCTATGTACGCTCAGCACTGATCTCTATAATACACTGGATAGTGAATAGCCTATAGTGTATAACAGTTTTTGTGAGCCAATTTTTTAAAGGGTACCGGCCACGACCTCATATCTCGCTCCATACGAACGAAAAAAAAGAAATGGAAGATATTTGCCGTAATTAAGCATTTATTTGACGTCAGTTGATGCCGACAAGCATTGCGGCTGTAAATATTGAAAAAAAATAAAAGAAAATCCAGGTCCAGTAGCGTCCATACCGCTGGCGCCGCTGTTATGCTGTTATATGAAGGTACCGGCCACGACTATACTTTTGCCTCAAAAATTTTGTATGAATACACTATTCAGTGTATATAGAGATCAGTGATGTTCAGTAACTAAACAATGAGTGTTTATATACGAAATCAAAAAGTCGAGTTTAGTTTGGGTTGAAATATGGTTGGTTGCTTAGACCATATAGTACATGGACTGCGCTTTCATCATGGCTGCAGGGTTTTAACATAGAAGGCTGCATTTTTCGGCAAATTAGACGAAATAAGGTCATTGACTGGAAAATAATTTTTAAATATAATTTTAATGATTGGCTAAGAGCCCACTGCTGTTTGTGGGTGTGAGTGATCGCAAAAATTCACTGATATGTTTAGATAGATCTTAACTTTTTACTTGGGGCCTTTGTCGGTAAACTAAAAAGCGCATTTTCCATGCATCATTACCGATTTTCAAATTTGCTTATGAAAAGTTAAGATCTATATAAAAACACCAGTAAATTTTTGCTATCATCCGCACCCTAAATTTGATGTAGGGTCTCGGTCTATGAGGCATTCGGACGAATGTTGATGTTTACACATCTTAACCGTGAGTCCCGGCACTCACACTTTTTTTTTTAACTCAAAATATTAAAGGACTTGTTTGAGAAATTTAAAGAATGAATTCTATGCTTGTAAACATTTTTACTAATTACATTCATGTTATTATACATTTATGCATATGTACGTTTATATATATTTTTACATTATGTCGATTACATATTTATACAATCTAGCATCCAATGAGAATTTTCATTATTTTTTTTATATTGCAAAAATAAAATGAATTTGAATTTACTAACAACAATATTGCTTACAATGTTAAGATAACAAGAATCTTAAATATTGAAAAGCCTGATTGTATGTATAAATGTGTTAAATGACTAAATACAATGTCAAAAATACGTATAAAGTTATAGATATACATATTAATGTGATTTTATGGGTTCAAAACTCAATTTATTAATGATAATTCATATAAACTTATTACTATTAATTAAGTTCAACAATTAATAAGATTTAAGTGACCTTTTCCTTTATAAGTGATTGTTTTGTTTAATTCCGGTCAGGACCTGAAGCCCATTAAACAAAACAATAAGTTCAACAATGTTAATTATTTAAGTATATTTTATATAAGGTAATTTAAGTTAGGTTGAGATAAAGACCTGGACACGTTGACGGCTGGTTAAGAAGTGGCGTAACCTTCAAGAACGTGGCCGGAAATTCACTTGTCTGTAAACGTCATTTGAAGCACTTGTCAACAAGTTAAGAGTACTTCGTGGAACTATCAAACTCAACAGACATGTGTATGTACATATAATTGAATATTAAAATATTTAATATTAATGTGTACAATGTGACTGTTTCAGAGGTCATATATTTTAAAATATAATGCACAGCTGAAATTTGTTTATGAAAAGAAGCAGTCTCTGTCAAATTAGAGTCTGGATTGGTCATGTAATACATGTAAAGCACACAAATTTGGACTGAGTCCAAACGGTCGCAATCGATTCGAATGGCTTCCTCATATAGGTACCTACAATGTGTATAATGTGTATAGTGCGTAATTTTTTTAAATTAATTCAAAATAAAGAGTTGTTTTCCTAATTTAAAATTTTTCAAAAACTAGAAGACATAAAACCAACTGGTTTTCAGTATCCGATTAAGAATAAATAAAGATAGGAAATAACTACATCCAATTTCGAAACTTATTTCAAAATTAAAAAAAAAAATTCTTCTTTAAAATTTTAAATTAATTTTTTTCTAAAAATATTGAATAAATAATTTGATTTAAAAATAAAATAAACATTTTTTGGTTTTCAAAACGTAATAATTTATAGTATTATGTTGATTGGAAAATATGTTTTCCTTCGGCTGTTTTGGTCACAATAATTTTAGCAATGAAACAAGATTTGTTACATTTACTTTTCCCGACGTTTCGACAGGGGTTGCTGTCTTCTTCAGGGTGAACTTTATTACATATAAAATAAAAATATAGTTAATCACAATGTTATACAACAACAATATACAGTGAAAAGTAAAACTTACACTTTAAGAGTTATAAACGTAGTTTAAATTTTACATAGTAAACTTAAATAATTTATAAAATACAATTTATGAAAACAAAACAATGAGACTTCCGATGAAGAAGTTGAGTCAATAACTGAAGAGAGAGAGGTAGATTACGCATTATTTAATTTGAAACGAGGGAGCAGTATACCGCTGAAATATTCTGTGTGTCCTGTTTTCGATTCATGTTGTTCTTGTTATTTAGAATATGAAGTGTCTCTAAAGTGTACCGCTTGGAAGTGTGGGTTTCTCTTTGGAGAACTTGGACACCGTCAAAGTCGGGAGAGTGGCCACTTTCAATTACATGGCTGGCGAGTGCAGTTTTGGCTGGATTATTGGTGTTTATGTCGGACCTATGATTTGACATTCTTTGACGAAGAAATTGTTTTGTCGTCCCAATGTAACACAAGGGGCAAGGTTCACCAGTTTTGCCTTTACAATTGATCTTATAAATTACATCCGTACATTTGTCCTTACCAGGTTTTGCCTTCAATTTGGTGAAAAGATGTCCAAGTGTTTGGTTGGACTTAAAAGCTAAACGAACATTTTTAAGATTTTTGTTGACCATCTCTTTGAAGTTCTCGGTTAAACTTTGTACATAAACAACACTTTTGAAGAAACCATCCGTAGGAAATTCGCATTGTTGGCGGGGGGTTTTGTAGTTGTATTTTGAAAACAAACTCCGAATAGCTCCAACAGGATACCCGTTATCATTCAAAATGTTGAAAACTCTTTTTTGATTAGCGGAGTGGAATTTTACATCACTCAACGTAAACACTTTGTTAATTAAGTTGGAAGCCGTGTTCATAATAATATGTTTGGCCTGACTGGAACGAAAGTTGATGAGTCTTCCTGACGCTGTATTTTTTTGATACCAGTCAAAGGAGAGATGATTTTCTTCTCTATAGACTTTTACATCTAGGAACGCTAGTGTGTTATTCTGTTCCCTTTCGACGGTAAACTGTATTTTTGGGTTGAATCTGTTTAGGGTCAACAAAACATCATCAATTTTACTCCTATCCATCACCGCAAATAAGTCATCCACATATTTTACTATGAAGTTTGGTTTTTCTTTTGAGCCAATAAAACACTCATCAAGCAAATAATCCATCACAAGGTCAGCAATAGTCGGTGAAAGGGGGTTGCCCATAGGCATTCCAAATATTTGCTTAAAAATATCCTCTTTAAATTGTAGAAAATTGTTTTCTTTTATGCAAAAATCGAGAATTTCGAGAAATTTGCCCTGGTTGATTTTAGTGTTTTGACTAATAATTTCCCATTTCTTTTTAACTATGTTGACAGCTAATTGAACTGGGATGTTAGTAAATAGTGATACAACATCAAAAGAAACCAAAACATCATTCTCTCGTATTTCCACTTTTTTTGCTTTTTCCACAAATTCAAAAGAATTTCTTACAGTGTAGAGTGATTTGTTCGTCACACATTGTAAAATCCTACCAACAAATTTAGAGAGTGCATAGCAAGGCAAATTCGTTGATGATACGATGGGACGCATAGGCATATTGGGCTTGTGTGTTTTCGGCAAGCCATATATCGCGGGAATTTGGGCAGTATATGTTGTCATCTTTGCTTTTTCTCTATCATCTATGAATTTGTTGTTGTTAAGCCATTTCACTAACTCATTATTGCGGGTTTGAAGCGTTGTTGTTGGATTATTTCTTATTCTCCGGTAAGTGTTGCGGTCTGACAATAGTTCACACATTTTCTCCTCATATTCTTTACGCTCCATAGCTACTGTGACATTGCCTTTGTCAGCTGATAGAATAATGATGTTCTTGTGCTGCTTGAGAAAAGAAATAGCTTGTTTGTTCACACCTAGTACATATTTTGCAAAAAGATCATTGTGTTGATGACGTTGAAATGAGTGCAACATATAGCTATATTGTGCTCTGATATTTTCTTGATCTCTTTCATCTTGAACGTTGCGTATAATTTCTTCCCCATCGGCTATCAACTGAAACAATGGAAAGCTTTTTTTGTCAACAGGTAGCGCAAACTTTTTACCCATCGATAACAGCCATTTGATTTCAAGAGGAAATTCAATGCAGGTTCTATTGTCAAACCATCGTTCATGCATAATGATGTTAAATTGTTTCCAAAGAGCTGATTTTAAATGGTCTATTTTTTGATCGAGTATTTGTTGTTTTTTATTATATGTGTCTCGAAATGTTTGTTTTTGTTTTGTTATGAATTGTTTATATTCATTTGGCCTAAGATTCTCCTTTATTCTTTGGTCGTGGAATCGAATTGAATTATTGATGCGTTTGATTTTGTGGTGCATTTCACATATTTCTAGGTTAAGAACTTTTTGATGAAATTTTAATGCGATTTTATCGAAAACGTGAAATGATTCTTTGCTGGAAAGAAGTTGTTTAGTGTTAATAGAAGAATTTTTAATGTGATTAGGAATAAGTCCTGACTGTCGGCATATGAGTAGAAATTTAAGAGATTGTTTGTGTGATGCTAATTTTCTTTGGGAGTTGCTGTATTGTTTTAGGTTGTCGCATACTTGTATACCGTATTTATATTTGATGTGTTCATAATAGTTCTTCATGTTGGTGTTAAATACTGCTCGGCAGGCCGTCCGACGTTGATATTAAGATGTAGATTTTATTGACCAATTTGATTTGTATTATGTTGATTGGAAAATATGTTTTCCTTCGGCTGTTTTGGTCACAATAATTTTAGCAATGAAACAAGATTTGTTACATTTACTTTTCCCGACGTTTCGACAGGGGTTGCTGTCTTCTTCAGGGTGAACTTTATTACATATAAAATAAAAATATAGTTAATCACAATGTTATGCAACAACAATATACAGTGAAAAGTAAAACTTACACTTTAAGAGTTATAAACGTAGTTTAAATTTTACATAGTAAACTTAAATAATTTATAAAATACAATTTATGAAAACAAAACAATGAGACTTCCGATGAAGAAGTTGAGTCAATAACTGAAGAGAGAGAGGTAGATTACGCATTATTTAATTTGATGCGACAACCTAAAACAATACAGCAACTCCCAAAGAGTTTCAAATTAAATAATGCGTAATCTACCTCTCTCTCTTCAGTTATTGACTCAACTTCTTCATCGGAAGTCTCATTGTTTTGTTTTCATAAATTGTATTTTATAAATTATTTAAGTTTACTATGTAAAATTTAAACTACGTTTATAACTCTTAAAGTGTAAGTTTTACTTTTCACTGTATATTGTTGTTGCATAACATTGTGATTAACTATATTTTTATTTTATATGTAATAAAGTTCACCCTGAAGAAGACAGCAACCCCTGTCGAAACGTCGGGAAAAGTAAATGTAACAAATCTTGTTTCATTGCTAAAATTATTGTGACCAAAACAGCCGAAGGAAAACATATTTTCCAATCAACATAATACAAATCAAATTGGTCAATAAAATCTACATCTTAATATCAACGTCGGACGGCCTGCCGAGCAGTATTTAACACCAACATGAAGAACTATTATGAACACATCAAATATAAATACGGTATACAAGTATGCGACAACCTAAAACAATACAGCAACTCCCAAAGAAAATTAGCATCACACAAACAATCTCTTAAATTTCTACTCATATGCCGACAGTCAGGACTTATTCCTAATCACATTAAAAATTCTTCTATTAACACTAAACAACTTCTTTCCAGCAAAGAATCATTTCACGTTTTCGATAAAATCGCATTAAAATTTCATCAAAAAGTTCTTAACCTAGAAATATGTGAAATGCACCACAAAATCAAACGCATCAATAATTCAATTCGATTCCACGACCAAAGAATAAAGGAGAATCTTAGGCCAAATGAATATAAACAATTCATAACAAAACAAAAACAAACATTTCGAGACACATATAATAAAAAACAACAAATACTCGATCAAAAAATAGACCATTTAAAATCAGCTCTTTGGAAACAATTTAACATCATTATGCATGAACGATGGTTTGACAATAGAACCTGCATTGAATTTCCTCTTGAAATCAAATGGCTGTTATCGATGGGTAAAAAGTTTGCGCTACCTGTTGACAAAAAAAGCTTTCCATTGTTTCAGTTGATAGCCGATGGGGAAGAAATTATACGCAACGTTCAAGATGAAAGAGATCAAGAAAATATCAGAGCACAATATAGCTATATGTTGCACTCATTTCAACGTCATCAACACAATGATCTTTTTGCAAAATATGTACTAGGTGTGAACAAACAAGCTATTTCTTTTCTCAAGCAGCACAAGAACATCATTATTCTATCAGCTGACAAAGGCAATGTCACAGTAGCTATGGAGCGTAAAGAATATGAGGAGAAAATGTGTGAACTATTGTCAGACCGCAACACTTACCGGAGAATAAGAAATAATCCAACAACAACGCTTCAAACCCGCAATAATGAGTTAGTGAAATGGCTTAACAACAACAAATTCATAGATGATAGAGAAAAAGCAAAGATGACAACATATACTGCCCAAATTCCCGCGATATATGGCTTGCCGAAAACACACAAGCCCAATATGCCTATGCGTCCCATCGTATCATCAACGAATTTGCCTTGCTATGCACTCTCTAAATTTGTTGGTAGGATTTTACAATGTGTGACGAACAAATCACTCTACACTGTAAGAAATTCTTTTGAATTTGTGGAAAAAGCAAAAAAAGTGGAAATACGAGAGAATGATGTTTTGGTTTCTTTTGATGTTGTATCACTATTTACTAACATCCCAGTTCAATTAGCTGTCAACATAGTTAAAAAGAAATGGGAAATTATTAGTCAAAACACTAAAATCAACCAGGGCAAATTTCTCGAAATTCTCGATTTTTGCATAAAAGAAAACAATTTTCTACAATTTAAAGAGGATATTTTTAAGCAAATATTTGGAATGCCTATGGGCAACCCCCTTTCACCGACTATTGCTGACCTTGTGATGGATTATTTGCTTGATGAGTGTTTTATTGGCTCAAAAGAAAAACCAAACTTCATAGTAAAATATGTGGATGACTTATTTGCGGTGATGGATAGGAGTAAAATTGATGATGTTTTGTTGACCCTAAACAGATTCAACCCAAAAATACAGTTTACCGTCGAAAGGGAACAGAATAACACACTAGCGTTCCTAGATGTAAAAGTCTATAGAGAAGAAAATCATCTCTCCTTTGACTGGTATCAAAAAAAAAATACAGCGTCAGGAAGACTCATCAACTTTCGTTCCAGTCAGGCCAAACATATTATTATGAACACGGCTTCCAACTTAATTAACAAAGTGTTTACGTTGAGTGATGTAAAATTCCACTCCGCTAATCAAAAAAGAGTTTTCAACATTTTGAATGATAACGGGTATCCTGTTGGAGCTATTCGGAGTTTGTTTTCAAAATACAACTACAAAACCCCCCGCCAACAATGCGAATTTCCTACGGATGGTTTCTTCAAAAGTGTTGTTTATGTACAAAGTTTAACCGAGAACTTCAAAGAGATGGTCAACAAAAATCTTAAAAATGTTCGTTTAGCTTTTAAGTCCAACCAAACACTTGGACATCTTTTCACCAAATTGAAGGCAAAACCTGGTAAGGACAAATGTACGGATGTAATTTATAAGATCAATTGTAAAGGCAAAACTGGTGAACCTTGCCCCTTGTGTTACATTGGGACGACAAAACAATTTCTTCGTCAAAGAATGTCAAATCATAGGTCCGACATAAACACCAATAATCCAGCCAAAACTGCACTCGCCAGCCATGTAATTGAAAGTGGCCACTCTCCCGACTTTGACGGTGTCCAAGTTCTCCAAAGAGAAACCCACACTTCCAAGCGGTACACTTTAGAGACACTTCATATTCTAAATAACAAGAACAACATGAATCGAAAACAGGACACACAGAATATTTCAGCGGTATACTGCTCCCTCGTTTCAAATTAAATAATGCGTAATCTACCTCTCTCTCTTCAGTTATTGACTCAACTTCTTCATCGGAAGTCTCATTGTTTTGTTTTCATAAATTGTATTTTATAAATTATTTAAGTTTACTATGTAAAATTTAAACTACGTTTATAACTCTTAAAGTGTAAGTTTTACTTTTCACTGTATATTGTTGTTGCATAACATTGTGATTAACTATATTTTTATTTTATATGTAATAAAGTTCACCCTGAAGAAGACAGCAACCCCTGTCGAAACGTCGGGAAAAGTAAATGTAACAAATCTTGTTTCATTGCTAAAATTATTGTGACCAAAACAGCCGAAGGAAAACATATTTTCCAATCAACATAATACAAATCAAATTGGTCAATAAAATCTACATCTTAATAATTTATAGTGTAAGTATAATGGTAGGTTGACTTAAGGTCTATAAATAACGGTTGAGAGACTAAAATTAAGTCTCTCCTTTCGTCTTCCCAATCATTGGATTAAAGAATACGTGGTATCAAGCACAGACATCCGAATTTTCTCAGACAGCCAAGCAGTTATCAAATCTTTCAACTCTGTCTCTAAAAATTCAAAAACAGTCCTTAACTGCCGATCATACCTCATGGAGATGGCAAAAGCAGTTCAATATTCACCTTTGCTGGGTGCCGGGTCATAGAGACATTCCTTACAAAACAATATACTTATCGTCAAATCACTATAATATCGGTATACCCATCGCTACATTTAAACTAAAGCAAGATGCAATAGAGGAAATTAATCTTTAGGTGGAAAAACATTGCCACATGTCAAACCACAAAACAGATCTGAAGCGCTCTAAGAGTTTAATATCTCTAAGCAGACTGCACATTGGCTTCGTTTTGCATCAGCAGCGTACTAGGCTTTATGTACAATTCGTCAATTGCTTCCTGATTTTTTCCCAAGGTCAGCTCAAAATAAATGTTTATAAGATGAGTTCTGTTCACACAACTATTACGCATAAACCATAAGTTGCATGCAAAAATTGGGGATAAATTCTGAAGTAATTTTTAAGTCAATGCAATATTTTAACAAAATTATTTTCCTATTGAAATTATATTATTATAATTATATTATTATAACTTTAGTTGCAGTTTCAGGTTATAGATTTAAAAAAATCGTATGACTAAGATCCAAGTAATTCTTTTTTTCACCTTAAGTGACTCCATTTTAATTTAAACAATATAAGTTTTAGCAAAATTAATAACTCACCTGAACTGTTACAGTTAACTCCCCACTTTTATCAGTGCTTACCATATATTTCTGTAAAAATAAAATAAAAAAAAAGTTAAATAGTTGAAAACAAATTCAAACCAAAGAATATAAACACTGTTTGGGAATTAAAAAGCATCTAGATAAAACGCTATGAAATGACCAAAGTGAATATGTAAAGCTAACTTGTATGGGACAATCAGCCCCGCATTCCCTTAAGAATTTGTTTACTATGCAGGGTTGGAGAAAACATAGTTAAAGTGCTGTAAATGGGTTTTGGGAAAAGGGTATATGAAATAAATTGTATACCTTATTTTAAGGTTTATGGTTTAAGCAAAGCTATATAAAAGTATTTTAGTCACAATTTATTCTTAAATCAGGAAATAAATTAGCAAAATTCTCGTTTTCGTTTAAGTTATACCAAAGTTGGTTTAACCATGCATTGTCTCTTACTGGTGGGTGTCCAGTGTCCACACAGTCTAAAACTGATGTGCTATTTAACTCACAGCATGATATTTTATTTATTCTTTAAAATTTGTCATTTTATCTAATGAAAAACATTTTTTAGGAAATACATTTTGGTGGTGCTTACGCCAGCACGAAGAAAACAAAAATAAAATTGGCAACGGTTGAATGCGAGAAAAAACACGATAAAGAATATTGCTTACAACAGAGATGTCATGTTTTTGTTGAATTTACACGACTAACAATAATCGCCATATTATCTGTCATTCCATACTCCTTTGCTGTCAAAAGACTTGAGTACACAATTACTAACTTAAGTGCATACATTAAAAGTTTAGCTCCTCGGGGGGCATACCTTATACTATATTGGGTAAAAAGCTCCCACTCAATTGCTTGTTCCGCAATAACTCTTCGTAATAAATTTGGTACGCAAATTTTAAGTATTAATGTATTAAATATGTGAAATCATTTTTAAAATATCGAATTTTCAAAGAAATAATTTTTATTTTTTTTTATCTAAAACTGGATTTTTTAAAAAATGCTCTTATCAAAATTATTCAGAATTTTTAGAAGCATCTGTATATAGGAAATTTAATTTAAATCGATTAAGCGATATAATGAAAAAGTTAAAAATAAAAAGAACTATTCTACAGTTTTATGAAAATAAAACTTAAAAATAATTTTCAGGAAAAATAAGTTTTTTTTTTAGGTAAAATAAGATTTTCCTTTTTGGTTTCTTAACAGTTTGTATATTATTTTTGGTTATAAGAACTTTTTTTTATAAATAAATAGGCTATACCTTTTAAGGTTAGATAGGCTAAAGCCTTTGTGTGAAGAATTTAACTGGTGATGAACTTGACAGCCAATTCGAATTTTAGTCATTTTAAGGGAAAATTAATTCCAAGTAGGGAGGGACAAGGTCCTCGCTGGAACCACATCTGCAGTGCCTCAAAGTATGTGAGAAGTGGTGCTGTAGTGGGTATAATATATGTTTTGAGAGAGGATGATGTCATGTCAAGATTCCACCTATTCTGAAAAGTATAGCTGAGCACTGCTAGCATGCCTTTGCTCCTTGCAACATTCTTTTCCTTGCGTTTACTTAACAAAACTAGTACTTTTTTAATCGATTCTTTTTTTAACAAAAATAGTTTGTACTTATAAGTAGCTGCTTGGCATAAAAAAAGTATTTCCATATTATTCGTATTTTTTTCCCGTATTTCTTCTTATTGTACTTGCACAATTTAACATCTAGCGTCTTTGTATAACATTAAATCATAACCCCAAGCTCGTTTTGTCTAGTCGTGGAATTTATTTAAATATACTTTACCGTGCACTATGGCGTATACGCACTATTTTTTTATTTTATTTATTTTTTTAACATTTTTCTTTAAGTTTGGTTTGTTATCCTTAAAATTGCTAGTGTGAACTGAAATTTTGTGAAAATAAAAGTCTAAGTCTTTTGTCATATATTAACTGCTTCATATTAAATATCCAAAGAAGAAAATACAGGCGGACTAATTTTTTGGTGTTACATTTTATCAAGATTTTATGAGATTTCATACATGTTGGCAAGTGAATTGGAATTCTCATACAAATCCCAAAACTGTATGATAGACAATATATTATGTTAATATTCATTTTATCTTCTTCAGAACTGTTCAATTAAAGCTTCCATATTCAAAAATATTTAAAAAAATTAAAACCCACAAATAAGAGCTTATATCAATATATAAATTAAATTATGTATATAACAAATAACTTAAACAGCAGTTAATTAAAGTCAAAATATTGATTATTTGATAGGTTCGGTGACCCAATTATCGATGGTGTACGCCGCGCCGCGCCGGCCGCGGCGCCGTAGCTGTTTTGATATCGTAATTCATTTGACCTATCGGTGAAATAAGATTTAAAATTTATAATTTGATAATTTTGCTAACATTCCTGATCATTTATAACTTTTGAAACCGCCAACAATAAGAAAAGCTAGGTAAGTTGTTTTTTACGCTGAAGACGCATACGATTACCTAAACATTGCGAATTGGGCTTGGTACTCTAAAAAGTCCCCGTCTGCTCTCACCAAGTGGAGGTTAATGGATATCAATATGGTAAGATCTACCAATACAGCTTCTTCCCCATAATAAACTAATACCCTATCGATCTAGATTCTAGATATATCTGAGCTTCATTAAACTATTAATAAAATACCTACACGAGAAACAGTAAACAAGTTACGAAAGCTGTCCAGATGTATACAGATGTACATAAATATAAGGAACTTTGTTCCCTTTTTATTTCAATTTAAATTGATGGCAATTGATCATTCATTCAATTTAACCAGCCGATGAATCGTAAATCTTTACAAACTAACTGCGGAAGTGCGGATACAGTCCTTCGTTTAACGTTTGCAACCGTTCTCTGGGAGAAATGAATTTAAAAATATATTTTTTAAAAAACAGTTTTTCTTTGTGTGAAATTAATAAAAAGTTCATTCATACAATTTTTTTTTATTTGTAGGCATCTATATAAATACATATGTATGTATGTAAAAAACATAAGAAGTGTACCTGTTGAAATTTTATTTCTTCGCTAATGCCTACCACCTGTGAGTATAAAAAAAACACTGATATATACAAGGGTTAAGTATGGAAAAATCCATCGAAATTTTCTTTTAATGAATCTTTAAAAAATATACATACATATATTAAAACAATTGTGAATTTACCTTAAGTTATGTCAAAAATATGTCAATCAATTCATATTTTGAACCAACTTGAAATAAGACGCCGACAAAAAATTCAATATAGTTTTCTAGGATACTTTTTAAACAATGTTTAGGCTTTATAAAAGGCTTTTTATATTTAAAAAAAAATAAACTAATGCAACTTGTATTTTATGCCAAAGAGCGCCAATTTTCAAACGATGTTAACATCTTTAATTACATAATTTACTAAGCGTACCTTTTTTGTTTTCGGACCAAACTTTTTAAGAATTTTTAATTGAAAATAATAAACCTTTGAATTATCTAATGCAACAAATATTATTCTACAATTTTTAAATCACGTGAACTGCATAATGCAAGTACGTGCGACTCCCTCGCGTGCACTCTATTTATTTCAATTTATTGAAATTTAGTTCAATTGACCAGTTGGTAAATGTAATCAATTGAAAATTAAAGATTCATTAAACGTCATGAATTTCGGATACATGCCCTTTTAACTGGTAAAAGTAAATGCAAGTCACTATTGTTCCTTATAAACTAAAATTGTTCATAAACAATTATTATTACTGTGGCATGCTCGTTAAGATTTTTTGTATGTTTTCGTATTATTTATACGATGCTTTCGTAAGAGAAAAATCAGAAAAAAAGGATGAATTAATTTAATCTACATGTGAATTTCAACTGAGAAAATACGTTTTTTTAATATTTTCTTATGACGATGAATGGAAGGGCTAATGAGAAAGTGTTTATATCAAGTTTTAAAACTTTGATGCATACTGCATATGTGAAACAAAAAGAAAAGGATGCTGTGACATAAAGATTGCTGTTCACTTTACATTGACATCTAAAGTAATTTTTAAAGGTTTGCTTTGAAGTTGATAACTTGAAAACACTTTTCTATTTATTTTTACTCAAGGTATATATTGTGTATATGTGGATTATAGATGTTATAGATTCTTAAAAAAAATAAATTCGAGATTTCGATAAAACTTGAAAATTAAGATGATATGGAAGACAAAAACACACACATTTTTTAGTAATCAATGAAAATGGTATTTTTCTCTCTCAAAAATGTGTCAAATGAAAAGAAAAATAATAAATTTTTTATAGTAACGATTAAATGATATCATTCATAAAATGTTTTTTTTTTTTTTCATGAAATTAAACTCATTTTGATCAAATTTGTAAGGAGAATGTTTAATAAATTTTTAATATGAAATAAGTATTGTGAACCAATTTTTTAGAAAAAAATTTGGATTTTTAAAAATGTTATTAAATATCTTTTTTTAAATCTTAATATTTCGATATTATTGAACCTTTTACCAAGTTTTTTTTTATAAAAATATCGGTATCTACCATATCAGTGTTTAAAAGCCGTTACCCAGTGGAAAATTTCTAAAAATTCAATGCTGAATATCTTGCTTCTTCCTTGAGGAAAGGGAGCAGCACCCGCTTCCTTTGTGCGGAATACATCGAGGATTTTAACATGGACAAGTCATTGGCAGGGTACACATGCAACTATCTCGACGAAAATTCCACAACTAAATCACTACTTCCTTGGAAGTTGCATATTCACCAGTTGGACTGAGGACTCCGGTGAAAAATATGATGAATATTCAGCGAAGAAATACTTAAACAAAAGTAACTTGCTTATTCATCAGATAATTAATTTTTGATGAAAAATATGATGAAAATTCTTTTATGAAATCGCTAAATAATTTGGACTTGTTTTTTCACTACCTCAATATTTGCAAATGAAAAATATGATGAATATTCAACAAAAAAGTAACTAATTGAGTGTTACAGTAATTGATCATATTTATTTTTTTTCGATGAAAATTATGATGAAAATTTAGTAGTGAAATGGTGGTCAATTTTTACCGACCCTTATAAAAACCAACGCATGAACATACTGTGAATTTTATATTTCTAAGTGAATTTTTTAAATTCATACACTTTTAATGCTCAGTTCATGATAAATGTCTGATGAAAGGATACATTACTTTTCTTCACAGAAATAATCCTCATATTGATCGCGTCAGGAGGAAAGGATAGTTCTTATTCTTTTTTGGTCAGGGAAAAACAAGCAAAAAAAGAGAGCGTCGTGGGAGAATTATTTTTTCTTCTCTCTCAAAGTATACTTTACAAAGCAGACGAGTGGATCTAGACAGCGAACTGCTGAATTTATGCATTACTTTTCAACGATTGAATCGTCGAATAATTTTACCTACTAAAATATTATCTTTTAATTCCGCATTAAACTCACTTGAATTTTTTGTACCAGGTAAAAGAAGGGGGTGTTTCGATATTTTGCGCATTTACAAAGCAGACAATGTGCTCAGAACCATGAACTGGTGAAACTGTGCATTACTTTACAGTAACTAAATCAGTGCTTGCTGTTTCTTCGAAGAAGTGGCATTTGAATTCAATGTTGAATTCAGCTAAATTTTTCAGTGATTATGAAATTTCCTTTTTTTTCTCTCGACTCCCATGATTTCAATTAAAACTTTTCTATTACTTCTGTAATTGGAACAAATTTTACAAAACCATTGTTAACAGTACCTCCCATAGAACCATTTTTTTTTCATAAACACGTACAAATTAATTTCGTCACGAAAAATTGGAAAAAATTTATTTAAAGAAATGTTAAAACATTCATAAATTTTATGAAAAATATACCACTGTATGATTGATAATATATGTATCAAGTTTCATTGTTTAAATTATAGCATGTTGACTTCAATTTGTTTACTGACACATTCATCAATGCATCATTCTGTATTTATGGTAAAAACGAAAGGATATTGTTCACTTTTAGTTACAGTATCCGAAATCATCACTGAAGCAGGTGCTTGTTAATAAACTAGTTTAATTTGTTTATTGTTTATATTGAAAATTATTGAAAAAATAACACCCGCTTTTTTGGGCAAACATTTTTTTTTTTTTTGAGACGCTATAAGTAGATAAAATAATAATGAGTGTAATTAAGTAAGCTGCAAAATATAACTGCGAACTTTTATCAAACAACAAAAAAGCTGTCATTTATGTATATAGATGTATATATACCAACACAAAAAGGACAGTATTTATTCAAATGTTCACAAGAGCAGAATTTCAATGTTTCTTAAAAAGGTTTCATTAAATAGTTGTGGGATAGATGTACATATGTTTGTATATTTTTGATTTTTAATTTATATTTTTTTATAAACTAATTAAAATGGTTTTTTTTTTAGTCTGAGATCAATTAATGTACAAATAAGTGCTTAGTAGATATTTTTGTAGTAACAGCAAATATTGATTTGATGCCATTAGACTCACGAAAAAGACCCATGTCAAAAATATTTTGGCATTTTAAAGCTCTTTAAACAGTGCGTGTTTCGTATTCGTCGGTGATAGATACATGCAAAAGATTCTTTAAACAGATGTAAGAATTCATCGACTCGCTGGCCGAGTTTAATATTGCGAGTTCGATAATCGGCGGTGAACAACTACATAAGTTTGTGTCAAGGAAATCAATGATACAAATCTTTTTATCTTCTTGCATACATGTTAAAATGCATTAAATAAATATCAGCGAAATCGATTCCAAAATTAACGCTACCTGCATTATAACCGTTAAGGAAGAGGTTTATTTAATTTGGAAACGGCTCTAATGATGTTCAGCATTTTAATGAAATAAAGTTCCCGTAGAAAGTTTTTTCCGAATTTCTCATTAATAGCTTAACTCATTTCGATCAACATTTGTACGTATAGGATGTCGTTTTAAGTTGAAATAATGGTAAAAATATTATGGCGTATAAAAATTTTCAAAAAATTATGTTTTTGATTTAAAAAATAAATACATTTTTTTTTTAAATAAATATTTCCAAACGGGGTAATATTTTTGTTTTTAATTTATAATTTTTTTTTTTTTAATTTCCAACTATTTTAAAAATTCAGACGGTGACGTTCTTTACTTTGAGAATAAAACATTTTTAGAAGTTTTTTTTTTTAGCAATTTGAAAAATAAAATTTAATGTAGATATTATAAATATACGTGCATAATAAAAAATCTATAAAATTCTCAGCCACTCGTTTGATCCAGTCGTGCATTTCATTTCTCCCGGAAAAATATAAGAATTGAAAAAATTTGATTTAAACAATGAAAATTTCAAATTGGGGGGGGGTAACAAACTAATTTCATGTTAATTTGTTATCAACAATTTATACTCTCTTATTGTATGTTGTTTTTCGCCAATACTGTTTTGGACTTTAAAATTGTAGCATATTTGTAATTTTTATTTATCAGCTTTAATCTGGTATTGTGTTCTGTTATGTATGTATATACTTTTTTTTAATACGACCAAAATTTCTTGAGATTCGTTGAAAATAAAAACGTTACAACACAATATCATGATTTTTCAGGAGATGCAGAATAATAAATTCAAAATTTAATGTTATGACTATTTTTCCTTCAATTTGTTTGTTTATGGACTTATATGAAATTTTACGCAAAATAAGGTCAGTATTATATTATAAAGTAAAATTTATTTATACATAGTTGTTGTGTTATGCCTGCATATTGATTCTTAAACACTTACTTGATATCTAGAGTCTAGTATACACATACATATACGTAATATGGTACACATTTTAGTTGTGAATACAAAAAATAACATTTTACTTCTCCTTCATTGCATCATTAACATTGAAAAATGCTTGTGTCATCACTCATCATACTCGTATTCAATTTATTAAAGGTACATATCAGTTTCATTTTCTTAAAATAGCTTTACAAAAGAAAACAGTACTAGATGTAAGTTCTGTTATTTATGTATGTTTTTATTATTTATTTGTAAAATTTCAATCAGTTTTGAATGACAATCCTTCTGCCAGAAGAATCCTCTTTATATGGGGTTTAAGAGCAGTAAATATATGATTCCTTAAAAATTACAGCATAAGTGATACTATTTTTGAGTATCTAAATAAGTCTTCGTTAACGTATAATAGACCAAAAGCCTTCAGAAAATTGTATGTATGTACATATTATGTAGCTAAACGCAATGCTGACGTGATATCGAATCCAAAAGGCATGTAGGGTTTAAAATTGTGATTTTTTCAATTTGTGTTTCGGACTGACTATTATTCAATTATTGAAAAATTAGAAATGATGTTCTGTCATTTCAACATTAATTCTTTAATCTTCGCTATTCAATTAACAGAAGATTAGAGGATTAATAGAAGACACAGAAAAAATTAAAGAACCTCCAATTTTGAATATAAATAAAAATTCCCGACATAAACCTTCCAGGCTTTTTTTATTTTATATGAAGCCGCATATATCTATTTTGGTTATACATCTAATGCAATCGGCTCTTGGTCTAATAAGTCTTTATTATCAAATAAAGATGCGAAGACATTTCTCCAACATACATGTTGAAAACCAAAAACTGCTTTTATACATAGGATAATTTTAGCTTTCATTTTATATGCGTTTTATACGAGATAGACAGAAATAAAATATACTCAGCCAAAAATTGAACGGGAAGGGATCATTTTCTGACCAAAGGATTTTGGGTTCCGTTCCTATCTGCTTCGAGGAAGGTCACCTTAACATCAATATTTATAATCTTAATTTTTACTCCGGAGTAACAAAAGAAATACGCATTCACAATTTAAGTGAATTAGATAATATGCAACATCATCACTAGGCATGTCATTTTTTTTAATTATGTCATTAATTTATTAAGGATATTAAAGTACAACGGGCTGTAATAAAAATTAAACCAACAAAATACAGAATGCAAGTGAATAAATCTCACAACAACATTTATTTTTATTGGAAATATTGATAGACATGTGATTAAATCTGCTTAAAGGGTTATTATTTAATTGTATTTAAGTTGGAAAAAAATATGTAACCATGACGGATTTTTGGAAATCGAGTTGTTCAGAGTATAGATAAATGATACACAATACAATTTTGTTTAAATATAATTTCTAGAATTAACTTACACTGACTTTATCGTTGGATAAATGCTGATTAGTATGTCTATCTGCAGACAACATTTTGAAGAATAAAGTTAAATAAAATCCTTGAAAACGAAAAACGTAACACAAATGCCAGAAGTTCACATGGATAAAGGAATTAATTTAATTAAATACTTCAGTTATACAATTCAAAATAAAATAAACGATTACACTGCATATACAATAATATATTAGTACCTTCTATTATGCTTAAGATATTAAACGACAGAGTGGTTAGGATGTGAACGGTCTTAATAGTGCCCTTAAACTATCTGTTAATTTGAAATTAGAAGACTATGATACGGGTATCACCATTAACTTATAACATACAAGACTATTCAAATCAATTTATAAAATTGAGCTTTTTCGGAGTGATGCCTTTCACACCTTATACCTTTAACTTTTATACACAAACGAGAAGCTTTGAAAAAAAGCTATCAAATGGGGAAGTATCATTATTTTGACGAATTTTTGAAGATTTCAACCAATAGTCAAACAAAAATAATAGCAAAAATATCAATCAAATGGAAAAAATATAAAAAAAAACACCGAATAAAATTCAAATATGTATCATATTTTTCCAAACACAATTAATCATATAATAAAACACAATTTAATTTCAGTGTGAAAAAGTCCAAATAATCGACTACAAATATCAATTTCAATCAATTTTTTTTACTATCGCAAATAAGTAAACCTGTGGTCTATTTCACCATTTTACAATTTACAACTATGTACAAACTAGTACTGATCTTGCATTCAAGTATAAGTAATTGAATACATTATAAATTAGTAATTTTACATATTTGTTGAATTTTGTAAGAAAATTTTAAAACGGTGAAAGTTGATCTTTAAAGTTTTCTACAATTTTGTATTCTTTAAAATTTTTCTGAAGCGTTTTTGAGCTTCAGAATAAATAAAAATGCAATTACAAATTTGTAGTTGTAAATTGTAAAGTGGTGAAATAGACCACTGGTACCTATCTTTTTTTTTGTAGGATTATTCTTTTTCCGGCTTCAAAGAACTATCTTCTTAACGCATTACAAATCCCGCGTTATCCTTTTAAAATCCTTTTTTTCAGCCTAGGAAAAATGTTTCAAATTAATTAGAAAACATTCAATACTTTTTGTAAAATCGTTTGCCTTAGTTTTATATTTTGAATAATTTTGATTTAAAAAAAATGCCTTAACCAACTAGAGGGAAATGTGTTTTGAACGCTAAACTTCGGGAAAGTATCCATTTCTTAAGACCACGAAGACAGACAGTGATATATTTTGTAAAAAGTGGCACCTGAAACTGTAATTAATTTCCCAATGAAAACTGCAGTGTTGTATACCTATGCCCATCTCTTTTTTCCTTATGTTTATTTATTTTTCAAGTAGATACTCAATACTGTCTTTTTTCTTTACAATACAGTTTGCCCTACCTTACCATTTGTAAAACTGAAAATCCATCAGCATTTAAAAGAAAACCTGCGATCATAACGCTGGCAACGGATGCCTCATCGCTTATTTTTAAATTTAAAGTGTAAAAATATTTCGGTTAGTAATACCCGCTAATTCTTTGATTTTACTCATGGATTAAGCTGAATTCGGAGCCATTCTAATATTTGTTCGCTTATATTTTGAGGTCATAGTTGTCTTAGTATTCAATATGGCACGTTTTTCTTATTTCCACTTTTTACTTCGAATAAAGCGAATCTTGATAAAAATTTAGGAAGAAAGTAAAAACTGGCAAAAACTCTTATTTTTTGACAATACACTAATAGAGAAATTTTTTTTTTTAATTTTTGTTGTATTTCACCCCACAGTTGAATAATATTTTTCTGAAAATGGCACGACTTTTTTCGGCGGCAACGCTGTACCGCATGCAAAGACCTTGCGAAAGGTAGGCGTCGATTTCATTCACCTTTATTATATTGTGTGTAATAATCTGAATAAAAAAATGCTGTTGTTTTTTTACATTACCTACTGAGAAGAAAGAGAAACAAAAATAATCGTTAACTTTCTTTCACTAAGCTTGTAGATATTTGTGCTTTTTTCACTGAGAACTAAATAACTTTTGGGATAAATTCAATGGTTTAGTAATTAATACAAAAACGATAAAAAAAAAATAAATTTATGAAAATAAAATTTTTGCGTCTTAACATAGTTTTTATATGTATGTATGTCCATATTTCCTTATTTAATTAATGAACTAATACTTTACAACTTTAATAATAAATCACTTATAAGAGCAAGTGACTTAGTGCTGCATTTAAATTTCTTCGGCTATCTTCTTTGTTTATTTCAAGTTCATAAACAAAAACAAAACTCATATTTAGCCGCTAAAAAAAAAAAAAATTAATCATCACAATTACAAAACGAAAAACAATCTAATTAAAACAAATTTGTATTTATTCGAAATGTCTAAGACGTAAGTAAGTACATATACATACATATATCTTTTGAGGTTTATCATTCTTGGCTTTCGAAAGAGACATTTATATGCAAGTAGTAAATAGTTAGGGAGCAAGTGGCAGTCATTTATAAATGATTAAATAGCTTCTTTATTGTGGCCATCATCCGCCTTACAATTTATTAAAAACCTAATACGCTGTACACGACTCCTGCGGAACAAAAAGCCCATACAAAAACTGACACTATATGATATACAAAAATTTCGTTCTGTGCACTACGCTGTTCGGTGAGCGAAATTGATAATTGTATAGCAGATTTTTTGTAAAAGTCTCAACTTTGGTATAAGCTAATTAACATGAACTATTTTTTTTTTATTAAAAGCCGTTCTGAACCAATGCGGCAGTAAATCCCTTTCAACACCTGTCTGTAGACATTTGACACCATTTGCAAAAATGATGGCACATTCACATTTCTTCTGTTCTTTTACTATCCAAACTTGCCAATTTCTACCAATTTAAGTCCAACAACAAAACACGCCATCGGGAAGAAAAATTGGGTTTCAATAAAAAAAAACATAACAACTATGTTGTTCACATTGGTAACAAAGTTTTTCTCTGAGCTTAAGTCCGAAAATTCTCTGCATTTAGCTATAAGCCCGAAAGGGATTAGTTAAAGTTGCATCGTTTTTTTTCATACAAATCCCTTCAGTCTTGGAAAAAAACACACCTTCTTATATGCCTACTTAGTCTTAGGGCGCAATTTTTTTCTCAGTTTTGTTAATTATTTTATTAACAAAAGCACAATTTGGCTGGTAAAGAATTTGACAGATGGCACTTATCTACCTATATTTTCCCAAAGAAGCTTTTTCAAAATATTTACAACCAAAATATTATATTTGTTTACTCTTTTTCAGTTAATGGAAATAATATTTTAAATGCTTGTCCTCGCACTTAACAACAATATGTACAACAGTGTTTATATTATATTTTAATCGGACAAAATTGGTTTACAGACGAAATTATAATAATGCTTCTTGTTATCACACTTTAATTACTTAAATTACCACCAGCACTCTAACTAAAAATGAATTTTTAACACAGTCATTTTATTTTCTATCGATAGACAATATGTTTTCTTCGATAGACGACTTAGTGTACTTTTTGTACGTATAAACTTGTGGTGCATGGATGCCATAATAATATCTTCTGGTTCATCCAAGGTTTGCTTAATTTATTATGTCAATTGATTAATAAAACTGAGACCAAGATGGTCAAGTGATGGGCGTAGGTAATATATAGGGAGAGCGTATCAATTATTGTTTTTTCTGTTAAATTAAAATTTATTTATTGTCAGTTACATAGTTAAAATTAAAACTTTGTTTACGGTTTAGACGTAAGTTCAAAAAAATTATGTGCACATATGTTCGGTGTTACAAGAATTGGCTTAAACATTAAACGAATTGGCCGTATTCACAGGCGTTTGCTAAACTTGAGCTTACCTAAACTATTGTTTAGAACCAAATTCTTTAGTTTATTCAGCTTCTATTGGTAGCCAAATAGATATCATCTTGTTTTAAAGTACACAAATAGCTTTAAAATATGGACATAGTTAGATAGGAATGCGCTGAAAACGGAATTTGCCAGAATTAATTGCCAGAATCATTAGTTGAGTTTTATTTGGTTTGATTTTGTTATTTCTTTCATTGTTCGTCCCTTGCGTGTTGTTTTTTTATTGCTTATTTTTTATTTTTGTTTTGTTTGTAAATGGTTAAATTCTCAATGAATATTCGTTTGCTCTGTTTTTACAAGCATTTCGATATCATGTTGGAGACCAAACAAACTTTTAGTTTAACATCAGCATGGTACTATACGCCTAATAGTTAGTACGCTCCTGATGCGAAACTAAAATTTCCTGTGATCTCCAAACAGACAACGAAACGCTTGCGAAAACACAACGGAAAATATCCTTGGAGAGTGTCACTAATTCCAAAAACAAAATCAAACATAAAGCCTAGTACGCTGCTGATGCGATACGAAAAATCCCATACAAAAATGACACAACGAAATCATAAACGGAAAATTTCGTTCTGCTTTTCGTTTTGCAGTACGCTGTTCGAAGAGCGAAATTTATAATTGTAGCAGATTATTTGGAGAAGTCTGCGCTCCTTTTTCGCACTAAATTAATTATACAGACTATTTATTGTGTGCGGAAAAATGACATTTGAGTTTTATTTGTGTTTTTTTTTTGTTTATCATTTTCTTACATCATGGGTTTCTCTGATTTTTTGCGTTTTTGTTTGAATTAGAGAAACCCATAATGTAAAAAAATGATAAACAAAAAAAAAATACAAATAAAACTTAAATGTCATTTTTCCGCACACAATAAATAGTCTGTATAATTAATTCGGTGCGAAAAAGGAGCGGAGACTTCTCCAAATAATCTGCTACAATTATAAATTTCGCTCTTCGAACAGCTTACTGCAAAACGAAATTTTCTGTTTATGATCTCGTTGTGTCATTTTTCGTTTCGCATCAGCAGCGTATTAGGCTATAGTTTTAAGGCAAGAAAACGTGTGAAAACTGAAAACATGTGTTTTGTTTCGTTGGTTTGTTGTATGTTGGCACAAGAATCAATGTATTGTTCTTTCGTGAGGCAGGAACAAACTTTTTGTCTGATTCGGTGTGTTTTTAACAAAAAGTCAACAATAACAACAAAAATGCTGGACACGCAGTGCTCGAGAGAGAGAAAGCCAAGCGATACCTATTTGATTTACCACTTTTTCAAGTGTAAACAAAATTTAACTCGACATTTTGATCAAGCTTAATTTAACGATTATACAGGGCGTGGTGTCCCATAATCATTGGTCCAAATTGAAACTGGTTATAGGCCAGGTCAAGACCACTCATCTAGTAACTTATCTGTACTGCATCATAACGGTTGTCGAATGTTGTTTGAATCGATGTTTATATTATTGGTTGAAATTTAATTTTTAACTGTCGTACCAATAATTTTTGTTTTTAATTTAAAAATGTATGTGTATACAAAATTATTTGTTTAAAGAAACCGCTGTAATGTTTTTTTACTATACTAGTATATATATCTAGTTATTTAAGAAATCAAATGGTGAACAAACATTGGATTTAAAAACATTTCAGAATCTTTTTAATCAATTTTAAATGTAGCTGGTTTTTAACAGTAATTTAAATTCAACTGTAAATGCTATATTGTTTATTTTTATATTTTCACAAAATACCTACTACCTTAAACTGGACTACGTTTTTTGATATCCATATACATAAATGGAATAAACTATCGGTTACCATAACGAATTTATTTATTTTAAATTTCATGTTTGTTCCCAAAATTTAAAACCACACTGTGTATTTAACAACAAGTAAGTACGTGCAACCCAGTCTTCTTATCCTATGCCAAGCAAATAAACAGCACTGAAAAGCTTTTATACTGTGTGCACAACGTCGCATGACGCATATCGCATTGCTTTTAAAATAAGTTCTCACCTCACTTCTCCCACTAGTCTGCCCGCAGACTAATAAACAAATTAAACAATAATAACAAAGAAACAATTAATATTTTGCTCACAGCTTACTTCTCGACTAACTTTTACTAAAACAAAATTTAATTAATTAATTTTAATGAATTAATTAATTTAATGTCAAATTAAGCATCGCAAAAAAAATGTTTGATGCGCAGTATGCTCATTTAAAACGCATCAATCGACGCATTTTGGAATTCAGTCTACCTATTGAGTGATGTAACGGTAAGACTTTTCAAGAGAATGCGCGACTTTTCTTTCATTGAAAGTCGCGCATTCTAGTTGGCGTTATATGATGACATATTGAAATAAGTGCGGTACATTTTTTTTTTTTAAATTAAAACAGCTACGTTTCAGGAATTTGTATTCCTCAGAAACACAAGTACTAGAATTATTTATAATTAATTATACTACTAGATTTAAGAATATATTTCAAAACCATATAGAAATTTTCTTGTAAAACTAATACATACCATCTGAAGGCATAACAAGTTCATCCAATTTAATCTTCATTTTGTTTTGTTGAACATTCAAAAAGTCTTAAGTCTTACAGAAATATTATGATGACAAAGAAAATGATTTTGACTGTAAAATTTCTGGAAAAGTGAAATGAAATGCTTTCATCATTCTTCAAAACTCTCGCAATAAAACTCGTGAATGGAAAAAATTAAAAAAAAAAAATCTAAACAAAAAAACTAATAAAATGTCCAAGCAATTTTCAAACAAAAGTAAGATTATCATAAAATTGGATATCCGATACCTCGTATATTGTGTTCAAAGTTCTCACCCTTTCCAAAAGGCTTTCTGCTCTTCTAGCAAATGATTTTCTTCGTTCTTGAACAGTCGACATGATTTATAGACCACGCACTAATGAATTGATCTATTTCAATGACGTTTTCTTCCACCTAAAAATAAAATAAATTTTTTTTTTTAAATATGCAGCAATAATAATAAATACAAATACAGGTATGTTAATTAGATTTTCTTTTAAAGTATGTAATATATTTGTTATCGCGTCCAACAATTGGTTTGGACAAAATAAAAGTAAGCACAGATTACTGGTAACTCAAACTACAACACTATCCCACATACACAGAATATACCTATTAATAATACCTACCTATAAACATTAATTATGTCAAAAATGTTTGAGGAGATTTTGAACATAATTTGTTATGATACCTACATAATTGGTCTGTTTGGTAACGTGAAATTTCTTGCGAATTTGCACAAATTTTCAAAAAATTTCACAATTTGCTGTCAAAATCCATAGAAAAAAAACTCAGTTTTTGGGAAATTTGTTGAAAAAAATGTTACCAAACAGGCATAATATATATATCCAATGTTAAAAGTGTGGAAGCAGAAAATAAAACTCATCTCGCAAAACATGACATGGGTTAATTTATTTTACTTAATACAGTAGACGTCCAGTATAACAAATGATACGAATGTATTGTTGGATTTGAGCTAATTCTCTTAATTGAGAGTGATCGATAAATCAATTTTTAATACTCTAACCATGTGCGAACAATGTAGAAACCTCATAGTTATCAGTTTTTAGAAGTCAATCTTATTAACTTTTTTCTCTAAAGGCTTTAAAGGAAAGCAACTTCGACAGTTCCGGCTACTTTGGCGACCGAATTAAATTTCAAGAAGAAGGAAATGGTAAGTAGTTTTTATATAACTTTATAACAGAACATTTAATTTATTCCTTTGTGCAATATTGCATATACCTACATTTATATATATAATATCTATGGCGGTAAGACAGCGTAGCTTATGTTAAACAAATTTTTTTTTTAGATTTTGTTACCAACTGTGTCTTATTTTTTCGAAAAAATCGCGTTTTTAAATTCGAATTTTAAATTAAAAATTATGAATGAAAACTTCATTTTATTTAAATTTTTGTGCAACAAACTGGTACCTATTAAAAAAGGTTCAAAATATGACATGAGAAAGACTTTTAGAATCTACGTTTTAGATTTTGTTTGTTATTTTTAGACACTCTAAGTGAAAACGCGCTTTTCGAAATTAAATCTTAAATTATAAAAAATACATAAAAGTAATTTTTGCGGAACAAATTAGCATTTAAAAAGCGAAAACTTAAATTAAATATTCAATTCAAGTTACGGCTAAAATAATACTAAAGTTCGAATAAGACTGAAGTTAACAAAATCGGATTTTGAGCAACTAAGTAGCATTTAATTAAAGAACAATCATTACAAAATTTAAATAGTATTATTTTTTATTTTGTGCGATAACTAGACTTATTTTATAGCGGAAACTTTAATTACATAAAAAGTATTCAAGCTACAAATTTTCCGCAACAAATGATGATTTAATTAGCTACAAATTTAGGACTTGTTTAATACTGAGGAAAAATATTTAAATTCGCTTGTTCGGCTTTTTACTGAGCAACATTTACGTTATGGCAGCGGTCATGCTGTTTTTCGGCCAAACTTTCTTTTTTCAGAACTGGTGTGATTTGGTTTTGAGAGTTTAGTCATAGGCTTACTAAAAATATTTTTACTTGCTCATAGGGTAAGTATTTGTTTCGTGTTAAAAAAATATTTCATAGTTTTCTTTATTTCCGGTAGATACGCAAGTTTTAAATATATTAAATTCGGAAATATCTACACATGTATGTATATTTTTAAAAATTTAATAAAAATCAAATAAAGTAATGACCTCTGTTTTCTAAATGTTAAGTATAAAATTTAGGAATATTTTTGCCAAAAATCTAAACAAATAATTGAACTTAAAAAATTAAATCAATTTAAAAAAATCTTGGTTCCATCTGAAAACATTTAAAATATTTAGCAAAAAACGAAGCAGTGTTTTCAGGTCAACATACATAAGTAGCAATCAATATACTTGAAATAAACTAAAAGTATCTACCAAAATAGTTCTTCGCGCGACTGTCTATATATGTTGTAGGTTCATTTTATTTACATCCATCTCATTAAACATTATTCAGTCCGAATAACTTCCATCGCTTTCTTACGCCCAAATCGAACAAAACAAATACAAATTACGTATCTAAACATAAAGAACATTATGTTTTTATTTTTTCGTAAACAAATACAAGTCAAACCTCCTCTTCAATATGACTGTACATAATTTTTAAGAAACTATAAGTTACCGGAAAACAGTACCTAAACGACACGACGAACCGAATATTATTTTTTTGCATTACATAGATATTTTTGTGTAATATGTAGGTAGGTAACGAAGGTTTGTTGCATTTGAAATGCCAACTAGAAGTTTAACAACATACAAATCACCTTTCACCTTATACATAATTATGTAAGTGCGCAAATTATAATTCGCACTGTTGCATCTGGTATTATACCCCACATAATTATAACAAACAAAACAACAAACAAATATGAATACATTATGCATGTACGAGTAGGTATCATAAATGCTATTTAATGATTTTAAAAATACACATTTTTTCTTTAATTAATTGATATTTCAGTTATTGAAATTCTTTAAAAAACACAATCTTTTAAATTAAAAAAACAACATATTTTGGATTTTTGTTATTTAAAAAAATTTATGTTTGTTTTCAATGTGAATGAACAAATTTGATTGCACTGTCGCTATTATTGGTGACATACCTTTCGATTTAAATATAAATTAAATGCGATTAAAAATAAATTTAAAATGCGATTCTTTTTGTTTGTCTGTGTTTTAACAACAACCAAATTCAATATTTCAAAAAAAAAAATTCAAAAAAATATTATATATTTTATTCAACGGATTTCGATACCAATGATCAAGACAATTCAAAATTCACGACGGTACTGAAACATAAAGCTCAACAGGGCATTTTTGTTTACTCTTTCTCTGGTGTGGCGTTCTAATGGCGTTCTGATGGCATTCTTTGAAGTAAAGTATATAAGTCGGTTTGTGAGAATTTTGTTTATCACTTTCGATTAAGATATAATGTGTATTGCTTCTATATACTCGTATAAGGGCAAGTTTTGCATTCGTAAAATAAATTGAATTCGAGATTTGAATCAGATAGATATAATATTTACGATAGTAGAAAATAGAGAAAATTAGGTATTTGCATTAATAGAAAGCTTTTTTCGATTTGTGTAAAATACAAAATTAGGCATAAGTTTAAGTTTGGAGATAATTTCGATTTTGTTTCTTCTCTGTTTCTAACTTTTTGTTGTTGCTTATTTTGTATTGTTTTATTGAATTGATTATTAACTAATCTTCGGAATGCTTACATAACATTATTACTTGCGATTAGTTTTAGATTCGTAGAAAAATCGACTTCGAGATTTTAATGAAACTAGATATTACGATGATAAAGAACACGAAAAAATTGGGTCCCGGAATTCCGTCTTAGTTACAGCCTAAGCCTGCACTTAATCGATTTTCTCTAAACTTGGAATTTAAGGTTTTTAGGTGGATATACAGACGAAATTGAAATTTTGTTTGGAAAAAAAAACCGTACCTGCCATGAAAAGATTTATTTATGTACCTCGTAAACGAATCTTACAAAAATTTTTTTTGATGATATTATGTATGTACGTTCTACATCGGAAACTTTATTACGGTTTTGACAACAAAATTAGAGGGTATGCCTACCAATTTTTTTTTAATGTTACAAACATTTCTATTTCAATTCAATTTAATATAATATGTATGTAGCTTAATTATGTAAGGGATGGAAATAAAAATCTGAAAAAATTAGAGAAATATTTTTTCTTCATTTGGAGTTAATACATAGGCCCATCCAAGATGAACTTTTTTTTAACGACCACCCTAATACATAAAGGTCGGTAGTATAAAAAAAATAATTTTTAAGAAAACAGTATTATTATATGTAGGTACATTCAGAACGGGTAGCTGCCATGCAACGATTTAATTTTTTTTTTCTTGAAAACGACACTAACGGTTTCGATTAAACTTCGTACTTGTCATTTTATCAGCCAAAGAAAAGGTGCTCCATTTTATTTTGTTTTTCCAAAAAAAATTAACATAAAAGGAATTGTTACGTATTTTGAGAAAATTGCATTATTTTCGGTTATTCACGTATATATTTTTAATTGCTAAACCGATTTTTAAAATATATAATATCTGGTAGAGCAATTCTGACTTAGGATTCTAGTTCAGAAAGTATCAAAAAGTATGATCTAATTCCAGGGAAAAAAACTATGTTTTAATTTATGTACATAAAATAATCATAATGAACTTATGTGGCAAATGCAGACGCGTGCCTCCGTGGCGCAATTGGCTAGCGCGTTCGGCTGTTAACCGAAAGGTTGGTGGTTCGAGCCCACCCGGGGGCGGATTAATTTTTTCTTAATCTAAAATTGTATTTTTAAGCTTTTCAATAGAGCTTTTTAATTTAAATTCATCCCCATTACCGATACTTTTATTAAGCATCTAAAAGCTCGGTATTTATATGAAATACAAGATAATAAGCTTAATTAGTATTAACAACAAAGTGATTAGCGAAGCAACTTTCAATTTTCATAAACAATAAATTTGTTTTTATATCAATATTCATGATATAATTTGCATTTTATAAAAGTATTAATTGCTGTCTAGTGTTTTTGTATAATATGGCTTCATCATGGTGTGGTCGAGACTTTAAACCCCGCGTTTTTAAAAAACACTCACCTATTATATGCTATGAAAAGTCTTCCAATGTAAATGTGTCCAAATCAGATTATGATGATAGGCGACATGCTGCATTGATAGGTGAAAAAATCCAAACTCTTGTTGTTCCAAAGCGATCTGCCCGAACTTGGAACATGCAACCTGGTGACTTGTGCCGCATCACCCTATCCGAAGGATCCCAAGTGGGAGACATGAATTTCTGGAATTCCGAAAATACCAAGGAGAGATTCTACTCGGGGAAAACTAGACAGTTGCATAGCACTCACTTAAAAGTATACGATCGATTATGGAGTTGTTTACCCTACTTGCGTCCAATGGCAACGTTTGTGTTCGATTCACTTGCTAAATATGGCATTGATGAGGATGGTGGTTCGTTACATGACGTCATTGGAACGAGGTGTGATGATTATACTTACAAGCTGATAACAGGAAAAGATCGATTCGGAAGTTGTCATAGCTATTTGACAGAGGCGGTACAAGCAAGGGGTTTGACTGAAGAAGATGTGCATGATGTATGGAACATTTTTATGTGTACTGGATTTACTAAGGTATGCATAAGTTTTTCGTCAATATAAATTCAGGAGACAAATAACAGCAAAACAATTTATCACCCGATGATAACGAAAATCCCGAAAATGGGATAGCTAGAAAAAAAATTATATGTATGTATATGTATATATTTTGTGCATACGCTTATGATTTTTAGTGAAACAATTTTAAATATGAACCTATAGGTATATATAAAGTGATTAAAACAATTAATTAACAAAAGCAAGTTCGCCAGAAATTTCACGTTACCAAACCGACCTAATTTTTTAATTCCTGCGTTAAGGGCGTTTTTCTTTTTTAGTTCAGAGTAGAGCACTGAACAGAGTCTGAACACTCCGAACATACTCTGAGCGATCTCTGAACTGAGCGTGCTCTGCTCTGAGAGTTAAGATTTATTTAAAGAAAAACGCTTCACCAGTTTTTAAAATGGAAGAAAGGATAAAATTGATAATTATCGTCCAATAGCTAAACTGTCGGCTCTTCCGAAGCTCTTCGAAGCAATTACTTGGAAGACATTCAGTTTTTACACAAAATCTTTTATTGTTCCCAACAAACTTTTCTGATGGAGTTAGCGTATTAATTCCTTTAAAAATAAACAAACTGATTATGTTCTAACTGATTTTAGTAAGGCATTTGACAAACTGTCTCATAATGTTTTACTTAAAAAAATGAGCAATTTGGGGTTCAGCGCAAATTTCATACCTTGGCTCAAATCCTATTTGCTTGACAGATCCTATGCTGTGAATTTTAATGGCTTTCATTCAAAAAGTTTTGTTGTGAATTCTGGGGTTCCACAGGGTAGCCATTTGCGTTCGAGAACATTTCAGATAGTCTATTTCCTGCAGCATGTTGCTTTAAATTAATAGATACATAATATGAAATTTTGATCACATTCATTTTTTTACTTCAATCTTTAAAAGAGCATCCTGGAAAATAATACTGTTTTTTACTTTGAAAAAAAATTTCTGTGTTCTTTGAATTTCTTTAAAGATGTAAAAATTACCAAAGCTAGCCTTAAACAAAAAGTTATTACAGATTTAAAACAATCTGGCATAGTTCTAAAATAAATAAAATAAAAATAAATATTTTTGTGTACATAACAGCTGTTTTATTTTTTATTTTTACTGTTCGCGAACATTTTTCTTACTTAACTTACGAAAATTGTCGAAAATGACCCTTCCTCGCACTTATACAGCTCCGACAACGTTTTAAAAAGTGTAGTTTCAAGTCTTTTGTGCTTACTGAATTTCAAATAAAAATTCAAAATGTTTGCATACGGTTTATATGAGCCTGGAAGCAAAAATAAAAAATGGGTGCACGACTGGGTCGCACGGACCTGCTCTTATGTGTGATCACACTGTGTTTTTAAAGTTTTAATATTTCAAAAACTATATTTATCTTATAAAAGAAATAAATAAGTTATGGGATCGTATATTGTATACCACCTCCTTAAAACGTAGTTAAGTTTAAGTAGTATTATGCGAGCAGGTATATTTATTTATGAACAATACCTATAGCACCGTGTTGCAAATATGCGTGGAACTTACAGTTTTTTTAATTGATTAAACAACCTCTGAAATTGTTTTGACACCAATGCGATGTAAGTACATCATCCGATTTCTTAAGGAAATCTCAATGTATGAGAAAAAAAATTGAAAAATCGTTGGAGGGGTTTTTTAAAAAAAATAATTTTTTATATATAAAATTTTGAAAAATTAATTTAAAAAAAATGTTAAACAATTTTTTAGCCTTTATTAATGCGGAGTTAAAAAAGTAATTAAAAAAATATCATCAACCCATTTTCGAAAAATTGGAATTTTCAAAAAATACATAATTTTAAAAAATTTTTTAAAAATCAAAAATTTTGTATGCAATATTATTGGAACTTATCTGAAGCTTTTGTTAAAAAAATTCATTAAAATCAGTTCAACTGATAATGAGATAGTCGAAAATCAAAAAAAAGGTTCAATGAGATATACCATTTTTAAACGATAGTTTTCTATTACAAAGGTAGATCGTATAGATATTAGTTCACACAAAAAATTTTAATCAAAATTGTAGCAGCCGTTTTTGAGAAAAATGAGATTTTCAATACCAGATTTTAAACATTCGTAAGGGAGGTAACATTATTTTTGGTTATAAGAAAAATTAATTTAAAAAAAATGTTAAACAATTTTTTAGCCTTTCTTAATGCGGAGTTAAAAAAGTAATTAAAAAATATCATCTACCCATTTTCGAAATATGGAATTTTCAAAAAATAATTTTGAAATTTTTTTTAAAAATCAAAAATTTATGATTTTATTCCAATATTATTAGAACTTATCTGAAGCTTTTGTTAAAAAACTTCATTAAAATCAGTTCAACTGATAATGAGATAGTCGAAAATAGAAAAAATAGTTCTATGAGAGATACCATTTTTAAACGATAGAAAAAATTTGTTTTTTATTAAAAAGGTAGATTGTACAAATATTAGTTCACACAAAAAATTTTAATCAAAATCGTAGCAGCCGTTTTTGAGAAAAATGAGATTTTTCAATACCAGTATTTAAACATTTGTATGGGAGGTACCATTATTTTTGGTTATAAGAATAATTTTCATTTAAAATCTGCTAGATAATGTTAAAAAATTGCTGGGTGCCAAGTTTAATGAAAATTGACCGAGGCGTTTTCGAACTAGTTCCTAAAAAAAAAAAATTTTAACTTTTTTTAAAAATCATTTTTTTGAAAATTTTGGTACCTATACAAAACTTTTAAAACTTTTTCAAACATTCTGTATAAAAAAATTAATCAATATCAGTTGAACGGTTTTTGAGAAAATCGAAAATCAAAAAAAAGGTTCTATCGGAGGTACCATTTTTAACCATTTTTCGGAAAAAAATTAATCGTACGACAGGTACCGTTATTTTTGGTATTGAAAAAAAATGAAAAAACGGTGGAGTGCTATAACCCTCGCGGCATTAAACCCCACAGGGGATAATTCCCAATTGCATGGGAATTAACACCCGCGGGGGTTAATTCCACTTTCAAATGGTAGGTATTAATCCCAACAAGAAAAAGGCAATAACACCCACGGGTATTTATTCCCATTCAGAAATGGCTTTAACCCCCATTTTTGTTTAGTTTCAGCTTTGCTTTACCATAGTAAACAAATAAAAGAAAAAAATAATAATTATATATAAAATGCACAACAAGCAAGATCTTGTTCGTGAGTTGAAATTTAAAATAATTTATTCAAATATTTTTGGACAATAATTATTCTATGTTGTTTTACGCATTTATAAATGTCCTTAAACCTTAAACTTTAACCAAAATAAAATATCAATTCTTTTTAGAAATTGAGAGTTTTCAAAATGAAATTCAAAAAATTATGAAATATTTAACACATAACTTCGCGGGAACTACCTTCACATGCGAAAATGCTTCACCTTCGTTTAAACAGTGAGGTATGCAACCCCCCTGCTTGGGCATACTGTAGGATTTGGGGTAGGTGCGAGGTTGGGTGTGTGCAAAGTTTCTATTCCATTTAAAGAATTTGGATTTAAAGAAACTTTTCATACACCCAACCTGTATAAGCAAGCAAAAAAAGTATTTTTTGTTTTATTTCGAAAAATAAACTAGAAAAATAATTTTGTTCCTTATAATAATTGTTATATTAATTTATGCGGGTCTTATTTCCATCTATAATTGGGAATTAACCCCAACAAAAAAAGGGATTAACCCCCACGAAAAAAACGGGTGCGGGAGGAATGCCCAAAAAACGCTAGGTACCAAATTTGAAGAAAATCGACCGACCCGTTTAGGCTGCAGCCGAAAGGACAAACAGACAGGCGGACAGAGTTGCGAGACCCACTTTTTTCGACTGCGCTATCATCGTAATGTCAACTTTGATCAAAATCTCGAGTTCTATTTTTTTGCGAATCCATAACTTGCCATATAGTACCTTTATATCGCAAGTAAAAATAGTATCGGCCTAAGTTGCTTAGTACCTACTACAGATATGATACTTTTCAACTTTTAAAATGTGCATTCTCACGATGCTGTTAAAATCACAATATCATCACCGTAAACTTATGCGCTGAGATAAAAATTATAAACAGAAATTTAGATATATAAGTATATTGATCTGAACCCAATTAACAAAAATGTTGCTATTTAAATGTACATACCTTACCTTTCTAAAATTTTTGATATTTTTATGGGAACTTTTAAAAATTATTTACAGCAATAACTATTTAATGTAAGGTTATTTTAAGTATAATAAATTTCTAATGTTTTTATTAATTTCTATTTAAATTTTTTTATTTCTTATAGGACACTCAACAATATTTTTGCAAACCGAGCCCTGCTCAAAAAGGTGATTACATTGAATTTATCGCTGATATGAGTTTGTTGGTTGCATTGAGCGCTTGTCCCCAGGGTGATGTATCCATTCCTGTCGGACAAGACGTCCCAGATGATTTATGTCATCCGCTTACCGTTGAAATCTTTAGAAAATCAAAGTAGTTAAGACTAAACAAAAATAAATAATTATAAAAAATATACAACTGGTGAATGTTTTTAATTTAGTTACATTATACATAAGTCAAATAAGATAGTTCATAAGCAGGTATACAAAAATAATTATTATGAAGAACCTAACTTTATTATGTATAAACAGTTTATGATATGACTTCTATATAACTGCATAAAATATTCTTTTTGTAAATTTTAAATTTAAGCTTAAATATCTCAAAATCCCAACGAACGATTTTGAAAAAATTTCAATCATGTAACGATCTCAACGATATATTCAAAAAGAATTTTCAAAAATCCTATACTCCAATAAATATTATTTTGTCATAAAAATGGTTGTATAAACTATGTAAAATTCAATTTTACGATTTAATTTTAAAAAAGAGTAATATTTTCTCTATTAGCAACTCATACCAATTTCTTTGTGCTTCGCATCACGTAAATGTTTTGTTTTTGTCAAAATATAAATTTTTTTTAAATAAAAATTAACTGTTCTAGATTCCTTGGAAAGGCTACGCTTTTATTAGCGATCAGTCAATAAAGCATTTGTTTCGGAAATCTGGATGTTGGTATATATCCTCTTGGTGTTCTTAAGAAATTGTCAAAAGTCCCCATCTATATAAGCCCTGCTAACAATTTTACGGGGGGTTAAAGGCCCCCAAAATGGTTTTTCAATAATTTTTCCCAATTGGTTTGATGTACAAAAAAATATCAGTGACTAATTTGTAGCTTACAAAATTTCATACAAGAAATATTAGCATACTTTTTTCCGTAAAAATTACCTTTTTCGAAATAAAGAGAAAGAATTTCTAAAAAATGGAGAAACTTAAACTAGAACTTTAACAAACGCATTATGCCTGATTGGTAACTTAAATTTTAAAGAAGTTTCATAAGGATGAGTTTTTTCTTTTGGGTTTTGATAACTAATTGTGCAAATTCGCAAGAAATATCACTTTGCCAAACAAACATATTAAACCACTTAAGTGTATAAAACATCAAAACTCCATCAACACATTGGGCCCTACCAATAATCAAATTTAGTGACGACTTAAATATTTCAGTAAAATGGACCATAATAGAATGGGCTCTAGCTAATAAACCCATATATAGTATGACCTTAGTATTCAAGTGGACTCTTAATAATGAATCATATATGGAATGGATTTCAAAAAAATAAACATTCCATGAATGGTACATTATTTGGGATCACCCGAATTAAGGTTAATTTTACTGAAATATTTAAGTCGTCGCTAAATTTGATTATTGGTAAGGCCCAATGTATAATTCCCGTTGTGATAACTATTTGGGTTTAGTTTGAAAAATTTAATTATACATCTATTTATTAGTCTACATATTATTATGGTACATAAATTTCACTCAAGCCTATTTCATTTAAATTTAAAGCAACCATTTCCAAAAAAAAACTAATTCTTTGTCGACCGTGACAGGACTCGAACCTGCAATCTTCGGATTCGAAGTCCGACGCCTTATCCATTAGGCCACACGGTCTTATATCCTTTGTACTTCCTAAAGATTATTTAAACGGAAAATATTGTGTCCTTTGTTGCTATTAGGTATACAATATATTATAATAATGTATGTACCTTCTTTTAGCTTTAATTTGAATTCTTGTCAACTTTGAAAGCTAGTTCCAATAGTAACATAAATGTAGTTTTCAGTAAAAAAAAGGCTTAGTAAAAAAAGTCTGTAAATATCACAGAATATTAATATTTTGCACATCGAAATTAATATTTACTAATATAAAACATTTTAAGCCAGTGGGCCACCTATTTTCATTATTTTTAACTGTATCATCTATATGGCAGAATTGACGCGGAAATGACAAAATTCGATCACAGAATGATGACACGGAAATGCCAACTTCACGGCGAAGTAGTGTAAACATCCTCTTTTTTCTCAATAATGTAGGGTACCTGATTCATGCATTCGATAACCCAGTATTCTTAACCATATTTACGACCACTTCCGCTACATTTTCCCTTTATTTACCACCATCTTCCGCTACATTTACCTATATTTTCATTCTCCCCATATCGAGAGCATAGATGTTTACACATCAAAAACACATTCCACGGTAATGACACAATATTAGGGCGTTTTTCTTTTTTAGTTCAGAGCGGAGCTCTGAACAGAGTCTGAACACTCCGAACATACTCTGAGCGATCTCTGAACTGAGCGTGCTCTGCTCTGAGAGTTCAGGACCCATGTTCTGTAACTAGGCGATAACTTTTCGCGTCGAGAAACGGCGAAAAATGGAACAAAAATGGAACAAAACTCATAGGAATCCTATGGGTTTTGTTCCATTTTTCGCCGTTTCTCAGCGCGAAAAGTTATCGCCGAGTTATAGAACATGAGTCCAGATTTATTTAAAGAAACACGCTTCAGCAGCTGTAACTTTTTTTTGTTCACAGTTGTCATTTTCTTTGTGTTCAGCTATTCAACTCCGTCTGCTCTATCAATTTATTCTGAGCTCATAGAGCGCGCTCTGACACAAGATTTGAGCTCTGAATGCTCTGAGCTAAAAAAGAAACACGATTTTTTTTTTGACAGTTCAGTGCCTACGTTCTGTAACTCTCGCATCGATAAAATCAGTCGAGAAACGATGAAATTTGAAACAAATCATAAGAGTTTTGTTCCATTTTTCACCGTTTCTCGACCAATTTTATCGATGCGAGAGTTACAGAACGTAGGCACAGGCTCTGCTCTGAACTAAAAAAGAAAAACGCTCCCGGATAGCTTTGGATTGATCTCTTTGTCCCCTTTCACACGAGGAATCTGAGTTTCCAGCAACTTTCAGTTTATGGTTGAGAAGGGCAAGAAGAAAGAGGGGAAAATCAAATCTCCCCGGTCAACGATTTGAGGAGATTTTTTTGACATTCCTCTTCACATACACAGTAGTGTGTGTTCAACCAAGCTACTTTATATAGAAACAACAGAAAGTTTCCACGATTTTGTTGCTTCGTGTGAAAGGTAAAAGAGATTTTTAAGGAAATTAAAAGAAAACGTCAAAAAAATCTCCGGCAACTTGTTTCCTCGTGTGAAAGGGGACTTTTGTACAATGAATGAGCTGAAAATTAAATGAAATGTTCATTGAACGTATCCAAATGTTCACATTACAGGGATGTTTGTGAGTGTTTGAGAACATATTTAGACAGCTGTTGGAATGCCTTTATAAATAAGGAGATGTCCAAATATTTAGCCAGTGACTAGTTGGACAATTGTCCAAGAGTGTTCTAAGGAAATCTAATAAATACGACTGGTGTGTTCAGACGATTGTAAGATACCTGACAATTTGTTGTCAGATTGTCGTCTGACAATGACGTGTCTGACAATATTGTCAGACAAAATTGTGTGTTCAGACGATTGTAAGACATTTGGAACAGTTTTTTCACTGACAGGTCTGACAATTGTAAGATCAGTACTTAGCTTTAGCCTTAATATTTACTTTCACTGTACGATGCATCGGTATTTGCAATATACACAGCATTTAGAAATGATTTAACATTTTATAGATAAATAATTAGCACCATTTATATAAGAATTTTTGATTTTAAAACATATACCATACGTTTTTCTATAAGAAAATGTACGTTTCCATACAATGTATCAATAACAAAAAGGCTATATTCAGGCCGATAACAAAGTTTTTTTCGGGATAAGAGATACCCCAAAATTCTTTGGGTTTAGCTAATCCGGTAAAGGAATAGGTGTTGTTGTATTCAACATATAAATTGATTATCACCAATCTCGAATTTTTTGTCTAATTCCCTACGGGGTTGAAAAAAAACACTTAAAAATAGCAAGATTACGTAATAAAAATAAATTTTTCTTCGCATGAGCCTCCATAGCAGCCCTGTGCTTTGAATCTATTGACAACTCGATGACAGCTCATCTTTTTCCCAAAAAATTGTTCCCTTTTTCAACGACGGCAACGGTGGGTGATTACCGTGGCACCTCCGAATCAATTTTTTATTTTTCGTTTTTTTTTACATCAAAGTGAGATGTTAATTCGATAGTTTTCATATTTTTCAATTCAATTCAGTAGAAACATTTGTATACAAAATATTACGCTTTAATCAAAATGGCAACGCGTGGCGGACCAATGATCACGGGAACTGATGGCACAGACTTCGAATACCGACAGCGAGTCGCAGCTCCACATCAAATTAGGTTAAAATATAAAAAATAAAAATAATTGCATTCATTTCTCCAACCCTAAACACTTATGCCACACTTTCTACATTGGACTAGTCATAAATATTTGTGACTAGTATGTTACTTGTAGTTACTTAGCATTTGCCCACACAAATATCTATTAAACACAAATGTATTCATAAAATGCTCTGGGACGTACAACTGGCTGTGTGCCAGGTCTTGTTTACATTTTTATGTACACCACATTGAAATATGTACACGGAAACACCTTAATACAATGACATTGGAGTTGGTTGTTATTCGTCCTAAAACACTATCTTTTCTTGCAGCTTGCTCAACAAATCCCGTCTGAAGCATTGCATCTTCTTTCACGCCCTGCTCTTCTTCGTCATGCTGGCTAAGCTTATTTCGGACATCCTGGACCGTTTAGACATTTTCGTTTTGGAAATAGAAGAGCTTGAGGTGCCACCTCCGTTGTGGTGGGAATACGTTTGGTGTTTGTCGCTGTTGACGTCGTTCATTGGTCTATCGGCCGCACGCAGCAATAAGATTCGAGAAATGCAGAAGTATGTCGTGGCGATTGCACTGCTTGGAGTACTGCCATTGTTGTATTGTTTCCTTTATTACTTTGGCGATGTGTGGGCATACATGACACTTGAAGAAGGAATTGATCCTGACGAGACCGATATTTTTTTGTGGAGGGTAAGTGTTTTGTTTAGCAAAAATGTTCCTTCGACTAGGTTTATTGAACATCGGAAAATATCAACAAATTTCAAAGTGATAAACGAATTCATCTCTGAAAGCATCGTGATGTTATGTATTACAGCCTTGTTTAACTTGGCACTTGGATATTCATCAAATTTCCCTTCAATAATCCGTGTCTATTTTTTGTGTTATTTTTATGTTCAAAACGTTTGTTTGTTTTAATTTTTCCCATTCAATCTCTACATAAATCTTAGAAATAAAAAATCTAACTTTTTCATCGATTTTCCTTGTTTTTGTAGAAGCAATAAATTTTGAACAATTAAGAAGCCAGAAATCTTTATCACACCTTTTTGTGACCCTTGTAATTATAAAAGGTATTCGCAGAATCGTCGGCTGTGAGTACGCCTTGATAGAACCATGGCATATACTTGCGTAACATTTATTCAATTAAATGCATTAAAGTATGGAACCAAATTTTACGAATTCCTATTCTACGAAATTTTTCTAGTGTAAGCAGAGTCTCGTCATACACGTGTTCACCGTACAAAAACTTAAACCTCAATAAAATAAGGTATGAAACAAATCACTGCGCTTAATTGCACCGTTACTAAAATATTTGCGGAAAAGTAATTTGACGGTCTCACGGACCAAAGCGCGAGTAGAGGAAGGTTAATAAACGTTATAAATGCAAAATGGGAAAAAACACGAGTTAATAACCTTGAACGAATTTTTTGTTAGTCAATATTTTTTTTAGAACATAAACTTTTGATTTAGGTGTGTCTGATAAAAAAATGAATGGGACATATCAAACACCTTACATATACACAGGGCCTGAGCCGAACAAAAAAGTATGAATATATTTAATTTTAATAGTTTGTTTGTATAGAAAAGAATATTTAAATGAATTTTCCTAAATAAGCGAATTGTTTAATTTTGTCGTCGTATTCAATTTTTTACAAGTAATGTGGATTTTTCCAAACGGTTCCATTTCTTTCATATTTGAATGCTAAATTTTCAAACAGATTCTGTAGTCATTTTATAACCTTTTAAACTTATAAGCAATATCATTAATACATTTTAAAAAATTGAAGAATACTTTTCACCTCCTGTTAATTATGTTCGCTGTTAAAATATTGATCATTGATTCTAGGCCTGTATTAGGCTCCAAGCTTGTAAAACAATCATTGAAAAATGTAATTGTTAATTTTGAACCGTTTAGAAAGCAAAATGAGTATTTATTCGTATGACAAAATAAAGGTTATGTCGATTGGGTCTACAACGAAATCTAAAAGACAATAACTCGGAAGCCGAAACCTCGAATTATAAAAATCTTGAAAACCAAAATATCGAATTCAAATAATCTAGAAAACAATAATCTCAAAGTAAAATTTTCGGAAAATCAATTCACTTTTGAGACAATAATGTTTAAAATTTGCACCCCCAATCGGAATGCGAGTTGTCTTAGGTTCGAATGCACTATTATATTTAAGTATATTTTTAATCTGTAGTTGAATTTTTGAATTTCAATTGCGGAGATATTATAATATTTAGACGCGTTACGAAATCTATTCTTATGGCTTAATTCTGTAAACTGACCGTTTCGATGAATAATAACTCAAATTTTGTTGGTTAAAATTTTTGTTAACAAGCACATTTTTTTTTAGGGAATGCCATACGGTCTCTTGTGGTATGCTTTCTGTTTCGTCGGTTTTCAAATCCATGGATTTACATTGTACTTTGCATGGAATCTCATCCAAGCTTGGAAAGCAAGAACTGCAGCCAGGAAATACCAGTAAATAGCCACACTAACGAAAGAAATCCAAACACATGTCACCAATAATCTATCACCACCACCTGATACCTACATTACGTCTTCAAACATAATGGCTGATGGCGCAAAAATGATGAATTCCTATCCCAAACGACACACAAAAAAAAAAACGAAACTATACTCTAAAGTAGAAAAAATGTCAATAAGTATATTTTCTATTAAATGTTTTAAATGTTGAGAAAAAAAATTAATGAATTGATCGTTAACTACTATATAAATGTTATTGTAAATAATATTTTTCTGAAAAAAAAGCTTAAAAGAAGGAGTGATAGAATTCACAGAAAAAATACAAAAAATAAACAACAGAAGAACTCGCACACAATACACATTTAAAGACATTTTATTACAATTAAATAAATGTGCTAGAAGTTATTAAATTATAACATTATCTTAATTATTTAAATAAGAAATTTTATGTATAGTTTGTTTAACAAAGAAGAAAAGAAAATTGTTAAAAAAATATTAATCTCTAGCGTGTTAATGGAATTTTAACCGAAGGATATACAAGCGTTTTCCTTATTTTTCTACTTATTTTTTTTTATTTATAAATAATATAAATGTGCCTACCAACTATAAATGTTGTATTTGTTTAAAAAAACACAAATCTAAAACAAACAAATTGCCTGTTAAATTTATAATTTGTTGTTTGTTTAAACTTTTTTCTTATTTCTGCAATGTTATCAAAGGATTTTTAATAAATAAAATGTGTTCTGAGTGGGTAAATTATTTTTTTATCAAACTTTCTCGTGGGAGATCGTTAGGTCATTTTTCAACTTTTTCCATGTAACCGATATGAAGCAGATTTTTTAACTAGGAAAAGAGACCTAGGATCTGTGAAATCTTGTCACAATTGAAAGAAATATTCTTAAATCGCAAATTTGAAACAACAATCATCAATGCATACAATAGTATAGCAGTAACCAAATGATGTATTCAAAATGATGCGATGAAAGTGGATTGCAGCTATGGATGTTGCAAAATTCGGCAAAAGGATTTGAGGAACATTCCCAGTAGGAATGAATTTAGGAACAATACTGGATCCGCAATGCTCTCTTTTCTCTGTATCCATTTGTCGTGAAAAGAAAAGAGAACACTACCAAGAATCACTCCGGATCCAGTATTGTGTATTCCGTAATCGACATGATAAATATGCAAAAAATCGACATGTTTATAAAATTTCCAACAACTTTTATTATTGGCATTTGTCTTAATTTAAAAATGAGCGATTTATTTACTAAAAACAAATTTGACTTCAATTAAAGATGATGCCCAACTCAAATTGGATAGAAATAGAATGCTATAGTGTAGAGATTTTAAATAACTACAAGTACGTAGTAGAGAGGGAGACATTTTGAATAAATCTGAAGAAACGTTATAAAAAACGTTGCAATGCGCCACATATCATTTCAGACCTTATAATAGGTGTGTTTTTTTTCAAGCCCGGAGGGCATTGGACGAAAAAAACGATTCGGGGCTAAATAATTTGCATGCTAATGGCAACAACAACTAATCATTGTGAGTTTCACCCGAAAAATATTTCACCTTAATTTCTTTTTGTCTGCCGGAATTTTAAAAGCTATTACCCGTAAAATATTTCAACTTAAAATTTTTTGTTCCCCCGGAATTTTCAAAGCTATTGTGAGTTTCGCCCAAACGAAATTCCGTTCGCATACTAAAAATTAATGAACATTAGGCTGTCAATAATGAATATTGTTCGGGCGAAACTCACAATAAGACTGAATATCAACTGAGTTTACCTACTTACTTGTTAGCCTGAAATTTTTCTTTGGAAAGATTTTTGTGATGATAAATAAAACACTCCTTTGTCGTATGTATGTATATAAAAGGTTTATTTTAAAATTGTATGATTGCTACCACATGCATAAAATGAACGGTTCTTACAATAGTATGTATCTATATGTTATTATGTTTGTATAATTTGTGCTAATAACTAAATTTAAGTTTATAAATATTTTATTCATTATTATCAGAAATAGAAAGAAAACAAGTGCACATATTATAAAAATTCTAACAAAACGTAATTAAGAATAATGGGATGACTTTTTAGTTATTTGGATAAAAACGCAATAGGTATATGCTATACTACATATTTGGAAGCCAATACATTAACTTTTTTAATAATAAAACCAGTGAAAATGAGCAAAACAGTTAATATTATGATATTTACTAATTGATCTGTGCTTTTTTATGCTTTTCAAAACAATTAATCTGTTTTATTTTTAATATTCCCGTCAAGACGTTTCGTTGGGGTTTAAGTTACAAATTGATGATACGTTTTTTTTTTTTTTAATAAAATAACGATATACATATATAGCATTTGATTAATGATTTTATAGAATTTGAATGATCTAACACGATCCATATTCCTGCATCCATTTTTCAAATCGGCAAACATCATCAGCAGATACGGACCTTTTAGTACGCATCATAGCCTCCTCGAAGTCTTGAAGCGTAATTGGAAGATCGACATCTTCTCGACGAATTTGCTTTATTTCTGATGGAGATCTGCCTATTATTCGACGTCGCATCGACATCATTGCTGCATCACGACATACATTGCTGATATCAGAACCGGAGTAACCTTCGAGCTGGTCACCAATATATTTTGTATCAAGCTCTGGATATAAGTTAACATCCTTTAAACAAAGGTCAAGCAAAGCCGAGCGTGTTTCATCTGTAAATGATATGAATGACGAAACAAAAATTAGTAACGAGGTTAATTAAACTTAATTTTTTTACTACATATAAAGAACATCACACTTTTTATTGTTGGTCAAAAAAATGTTTGAATATGACGGAAAGTGTTAATTAATTACCTTAGATTTACCGTTAAACCAAAAAACTTTCGGCGCTATTGTTTTTCCTAAAAATGACCAACAACTTTTGTTATGCTAACTTTACATATTTTTTTTTGGTAAAAAAACTTTTGCATTTTAATAGATTGTGCCATTTAATGGCAAGCAAATTTGTCGAGATTTTGGTTTTCTCAAAAATAATAATAATATAGTTTTTATGGACTTATTAAAGGTGTAACGTGGCGTATGTGGAACATTTTGTTCAATAGTAAAAATCAAAAGCGCGGCTAGTTTGTGGTTCACGGCAATTAACTAGCATATGGCATATACATATGTACATATGTACAAAAGTGATTGTTGACAAAATTTTTTTCAAACGAAATATATTCTGGGGAGCGACAGTTAGATTATCTACATACATATCTCATTGCGGCTGTTGAAAAAGTAACCAGTAGCCTACGATCAAAAATTTACAAAACCGTTAGTCGAAAAAAAAAGAAAATAATTCATTAAAGAAGCCTTCTATAAGTAGCCTCAAACGATGGTACTAAAAAAATGGTTTTAATGAAAACTTTTTGAGTTTTAAGTTTAGCTCCACTTTCCTCCAAGCAGTGACGTATATCAACGTGTGCTCCATACTTTCAAGTCACAGCATAAAAAAATCAACTGCATATACTTGCAGATCTGGAAGTTATGTTCAAATTTGTCTGTACTAACTGTCAAAATGAACTGGTTAAGCCCATTATTTTTAAAAAAACGTGTACCTTTATTTTAAAAATAAAATTTAATTAATACATTGACCCAGGTGTGAGAAATTCAATTTTTTGCGAAACCATTTATTTTTGCCTGTTAAATTTTTCAACTTTCAACTCAATTTTCTCGAAAAAATATATGAAAAAATATTATTATTTTACTATAGTCTGAGTTATATGATAGGGTCTAAAAAAGAATAAATAAAAGAAGTAGGGATAATCCCACAGTTATTTTGTTTTCACGCAAAAAGTACAAGCAGGTAAAAATATAAAAGGGTGTTTTTTTTCTGATTTTTGCCTAAAACTTTATAAAAATGTCCGTAACTTTTTTTGTAATCAGATATTCTTAACTCAATTTTGACCAAAAATTTTTAAGACTAATCTTAATATGTGTGTAGAATTTCAATAAAATCCGATAAGTTGTTCAGATTTAACTGACTTTTTTTGAATTTCAGTACCCTCAAATTTTCGACAAATGTCAATAATTTTATTTTTAATAATTATTTCTTAACCAAATTTTGACCAAATATGCATAAGACTAATTTTGCATGTGTGCCGAATTTCATTAAAATCTGTAGAATAGTTCAAATTTAACAGACTTTTTTTTAAATTTAACAACATCGAAACCCACAAATAAAAAAAAATATCAATAATATTTTTTCTAATAATTTTTTCTTAACCAAATTTTTATCAAATTTTTGATAATTTTGGTACAACATCAAAACCCTCAAATTTTAGAAAAATGTCAATAACTTTTCTTCTACTCAATTTTTTGTAACAAAATTTTTACCAAATATGTAAAAGTCTAAAATCTAAACATGTGTACCAAATTTAATTAAAATTCGTTAAATATTTTAGATTTTACAGACATTTTTCCGCTCTCCCATACAAACCAAACCACTGTGCGGCGCCGCAAAGTAATGACGGTTTTTTTTTAAGTGATCCAATACAAGCATTTTTATTCTATCTCACCCGTAGGTGAGGTAGGGGTGATTTTAGAAAAAAAAAATGACTTAAAAAGAAAAAAAATATAAACAGAAACAACGGCAACACTTACAGTAAAGTACTTTAATGGTTTTAATAACTAGAACTCTATTCTTTGATCTTAAATTTAAATTAAATTATTTATGTCAATAGTTTTTGATATAAAAAATGGAAAAAAAAGTTTAGACCAATTTTTACAAAATTGTGAAATAAAGTGCTAAATTGGCTTTTTGTGGTCAATGCTTATGTCAATTCTGAATCGAATACAAAAAACCGAATGGTTTTATGTCTTCTAGTTCTTAAGAAAATTGAAAATTACTAAAACTACTTTTTTATGGGATTTTTGTTTTTTTTTCGCTTGCTTACATAAATACAGTGCTAGCACCCAGCATTACGGAATATAAACAGTGCCCTGCTTGGGCACACTATAGGATTTGGGGTAGATGCGAGGTTGGGTGTATGCAAAGTTTCTTTTGGATTTAAAGAAACTTTGAAATTATACTATATAGCCAATGTAAACAATAGTTGTTTTCTAAATACACATATGTGTATACATATGTTGCTCAAAGTTCCACTTTTAATATTTTCAGATATGAAAATGTAATGCATTATAAAAAATCACATTACCTAGGTACTACTGTACGGCTGCAGCAAATTTATACAATTTCTAAATAATTTGTGTCTTACATACCTATATTATGCAACTGTAACGCTAAATGAATTGCTGTTCTTTACTTACAAAGATGAACCTATCATCAACATTAATCCTCAATATGAAATCACCGTAAATACCAACAAACAAAAATCTATAATAAAAAAGTAGTTTTAGTAATTTTCAATTTTATCAAAAACTGGAAGACATAAAACCATTCGGTTTTTTAAGTTCGAATTAGAATTGATATAAGCATTGACCACAAAAAGCCAATTTAGCACTTCATTTCACAATTTTGAAAAAATATGGTTTAGCAATTTTTTAATTTTTTTAATCCAAATTTTGTAGTTTACATGCGAATTTTTCAAAAACTATTGCGGTAAATAATTTAATTTAAATTTAGGATTAAAAAACAGATTTCTGACCGGTATAGTATTTCATTGTAGTTGTTTTTTAATAATTTTTTTTTTTTCATTTTAAGTAATTTTTTTTCTAAAATCACCCCTACCTCCTAAACAGGGCGAGATGAACCACCCCCCTTCCATTGGCCTTGCATTAGGCCACTCTAAAAAAATCCGTTATTATTTTGCGGCGCCGTACGAATCGTATAATCTCCCCAAAAACCCTAATAGTTTAGATACATGTCACTTTGTTTCCATGTTGTCCTGACTCCTGATCAGCTGCAAAATAGCTCTGTTCATTTACTTCCAAAAACTACCAATTTTATTTTTTATGTAGACAACTTTGATGGAATATTTGAACTAAATTTCGTAGAAAATGGCAGTTTTGCGAAGTAAATGAATAGTGGAAATATCTGCATTACTTTTGAAGATTAATATGAACAAATTTGAAAGAAAAAAAGAAAGAACTAATATTATAATATTGGAATTAAAAATCATTCCGAACATTTGAATTTAAAATTTCAGAACTTATCAGCAAAAGAATCCATGAAACAGCATTTTCCTATTCAAACTTGAAGTTTTATTCACTGAACTGAAGACAACAAACACTACAAGAGACACTTTCACGCAATGCCAACCAAACTCTACAATAGATGAGTAACGAATTACTTGATTTGTTCATGACACTATGCCCTGCACTGTAACGTCGACTGTCGACTAACTCAACTGTCGCATATAAAAGCGATGGCTATAGAACGTACTCATTTTAATGTAATTAGTTATTGTTTAAAATAAATTTTAATTACCGTTGGGCAAAGTAATGTAGATCCTTTTTTCGAACCTTCGCCGAAAAGCTTCATCGATATCCCAAGGGTGATTCGTTGCTGCTAGAACCATTATAACCTTGTCATCCTGCATTGATGCATTCAAGCCATCCATTTGAATAAGTAATTCTGCTTTAAACCGTCGACTAGCCTCATGCTCTGTTTCACTTCCACGCGATGCACACAAAGCATCGATTTCGTCAATAAAGATTGTGCTTGGTGCATAAAACCTTGCCATTTCAAACAGTAGTCGTACCAATTTTTCACTTTCTCCTCTGTATTTTGAAGTTAAAGTCGACGAAGACACATTAAAGAAAGTAGTGCCACATTCTGTGGCAACAGCCTTAGCCATCATTGTCTTTCCAGTACCTGGTGGACCGACCATAAGAACACCACGCCAAGGCCGACGAATGCCTTTGAAAAAATCAGGCATTATTATCGGAAGAACAACGGCTTCTTGGAGAATAGCTTTAGCTTCATTTAGACCAGCCACATCAATCCACTTAACGCCTGGATGCCTTTGAAGAATATCTTTTTCTAGAGCATCTACTAAATGAGGTTCAAATCCAATAGGTGAGAAGACTTTTGATTTGGTTTTCGGTGATCCTTTCGGTGTGTTTTGTGATGTTGAGTTCTCATCGAGAGATGTTGCTTCCTGATCATCTGAATTAGAATTATCCAAATCTACAGAGTTCTTCTTGACCTTTTCCTTTAATTTAATTTGCGATGTAAGTTTTCTAGCCCGAATTCGTTCTACAGAACGGCTCTTTCTTGAAGTTGTTGAAGCTTTATTGCTGCGTGAACGAAGTTTCTCAGCTGTACTTGCAAGGCCAATATTATTTGAACTGCCATGATGGCTGAAATTAATCGAAGGCAGTGTTGGTTGTAGTTCAGGATCTCTGCGACGGAGTGAAGAAATCCATCGGTTATCTGTGGGATTTGGAAGAGAGCTTGCATTTGAGTTACCAAAGTTGTTGTTGCTGCTATTGTTATTGTTGCCAAGTGGTGGGGAGTTATTTATTGTAAAACTTGTAGATCTTGGTTGAGGTGGAACTTCTAGAAGCAATCATTGGACAAATTAAGCATATGATATTAAAACTCTCCGCTTAACTAAAACGGGAATTAGCCAAATTTTACTTTTCAAATCGGTATTTTCATTTAAACGAACTTCGGCTAAATTAAAACTATTCACTTAACTGGAGTTTTCTAGGCAACAGACAAATAAATTGATTTGTTTTAAATCTTATATTTTAATTAGCTGATTTTTTTCGGTAAAACGTAGTTTAGATTAGCGGATATGAGAGTAAAGGATTAATATATGTATCTACATACCTTGGGTTGGTAAACGATTTTTTTGCGAACTCAGTCGAAGTCCTGGGGCTGGACCAAGATTAGAAGTTGAGGGCAATCCCCCCATAGTTGTTGTTGTAGCAGTTTTCTTAACAGTTCCAGTTCTTGTTGGTCGATGAGTGGTTGTTATTTTTGTGAATGTAAATGGTGGATACTGGTCAAGTATCAAAGAATCCATCATCCTGGCCATTTGTGAGAGACCAGTAGTTGTTGAGGAAGAACTGAAAATTAAAATTTGTTCTGCTATTTAAACTAATCATCATTTCAAAAGTAGACATTTTTAATAACTTTATATAGGCTGAGCTGGGAATAAAAATATTAAAAAAAATTTGACTTCGTGCGTCTGGCAGGTTTTCATCACAGGAGATAGGGGTTAAAAATAATGACTTCCAAATTTTGTGTCATGATTATAATCACATAAGTTCATTTTTACAATTCTATCTGTCTGTTCGACAACATCCTAAACGGATGCGGGTTCTTTAAAAAATGTATATAAAATATGTACAATAAATCATCAAATCTATTAAATAAGTATAATAAGAAGTGTATAAGATTAACTTTATATATCTTTGTATATTTATAAAAATATTCCTAACATTTTTGTTTTTAATTTTTTCTGTAAAAAATGCAAAAATGAAGTTAGCTGGTTATCACTCTATCCGACAAAATGTTTTTTTATGTTGACACATTTTACCATGCAGGAATAACACAGAGCCGTTTTCGAGAAAATAAAAAAAAAAGTCAAGTATAAATCGAAAATGGGAGGGACGCGTTTGCGATAATGCTAAAAGGAAAAGAATTACGTATACGCCTAAGTGTCCGTAATAATGATGGTCAACAACGGTATGCGAGATTTAATTTTTGGATATTTCTGTTGATATTTGGGAAATTTTTGGTTGCGAGATTGTTAAAAGCGGGATTTTGTAATTATTAATTATAAACAGGATTTTTATTTGCGGGATGTCATTGTTAGAGATTTCAAAAAAAAAATCAGATTTCGCGGTTATTCGAGATTGTGATTTACTTATGATGTCGTAGCACTATTTCTTTCTATTTTCGCTTTTTATAATCTCGTCTCTTATAATCCCGTTTTTAAAATCCCGCAGTACATATTGAATTTTTGCGTTGAGTAAATAAATCATTTAGATAATTTAGCAAAAATCTAAAACATCCCGACGTATTTCCTTTCGAGTTTTTTTTATTTTTTTTTTTAATTTAGAAACAACATTGTGATATTTATGTTATGAATATGAAATCTAGCCGAATTTATATTTCATATCATATCTATTATTTAATTTAATAAATGTACCTACGTATTGTTAAAAACGAGTTTGGCGGGATTTGACGGAATTAAAATACATTCGGGCTTTGAATAAGCGGGTTTTAGAAGACAGGATTCAAACAAAACAGTATTATAGTAGACGGGTATTTTTTTTAGGGATTTTTGAAAACTGAGATTTAAAAACTGGGATTCCGATATACCGTATAGGTATAATATGTTGTGCGGGACATCATTCTATCATTTATATAATATATGTACTTATAGGTGAAAGTATTGGTAAAGAATATTTCGTGGGTACTTTTCAAATAATTTTATCCAAAACGGCTTACACGACTTTGATTAAACTTCGTTACAGTAATGACCAAAGTGATTGTAAAAAAACTGCGTTTAAGGTATTTGGCAAACAAATCACATTAAATTCCACGCTTTTTGAGGAAATAGTCATATATTTAGTTAATTTGCGGATATCTTTTCCATATTCAGACCGATTTTTTTATAAATAGGTCACAAAATATTGCATTTAAATTACATTTTTACATTTTTTAAATAAAAAATCTATTTTTTACCCATTTTGACTTTTTTTTCACATTTTCTCGTTAAAGTTATCATTACATAATTGAACAATTAACATGCATCTTCAATGTGTGGCAACATTACAGTTATAAAGAATAAGCACGACTTGATCGCACGAACTATCAAGTCGTGCTTATTCCTTACTTGTGCGAATGCACGAAAGTTGAAATTCCAAAAATGTTTTCGGTTTATATGTATATACCTATACCTTCCAACATTTTTTTTAAATTTTCTATGACATAGTTAACCTATGCCTAAGAAGATGGCGACATAGACCAATTTTAAAAACTCGCTTTCCCAGTATTTATACAAAAATAGCAATTTAATTATCCTTTTAATCACGAAAGATAATATTCCAACATGAGACATGAAATTGTAGTATTTTTTTTCTGTTGAATTTGACTATGAACTTCATGTTGATATGGCATCTACATAACATTATGTATGTATAATATATGTATCAAGTTCAATAACCTTCTCTTAAAAAGAGTTGGCTATGCGTCAATTAACTATCGTCACGAGTCACGACATCATTAATTCTTTAACGCAGCCCCACAACACAAAAAAATTAAGACTGAGTTTTGATGGTTGAACATTGAACAATGTATTTATGTATGTGTCTATCTATATGTTCAACACGGTGCTGTATTGTTCATATCTCACACTTCCCTAAACTAAGCTAAGTTTTTGTTAAGTGACATGAAATGTAGACTCCCATAACTTTTTACTCAGACTTTAAAGTGTGCTCGCGTACATAAGAGCAAGTAAGTACGACTCTTGGTGTACTTTATTTTTAATTGTTTTTTAATGTACAAAATGCTAAAATCACAGAAGTATAAAGTATGTAGAACATAACCTTAACACCTTACAGATACCTATAGATACACTTTTCTAGCAATAAGGTTCATTGAACTGATTGATTTTTGTTTGGAGCCATAGTGAATTTTTAATAAAACAACAGTACAAGGTCAATTTTCCCCGCTCTAATATTCTACTTTTCATTAGAGTCCAACTAAATTAAAATTAAATATCAATAATTTACCACTGATGCAAGTCCCATAATGAATGATATGGCGTATGTCGATAGGAGGGCACAATTGGCACAGCCACTTCATACTCCACATGCTCTAGCGCTGGATTAGAATTAGAAACACTGCGCTTTCTTAGAAAAGGGTGATGATGTACATCAGGATTACCATTCGCAGCTTCAGCTTGGCCATTATGAGGGTTAAAATGTCCACCCATTCCTAACCAATTCTGCGCATTTGTACCAAACATTGCGTTTGTAACGTTGTGAGGGTTAGTAATCCTCATTGATTTGTTTATTTTTTTTCACAAAATTAATTTAATATTAAATAGAAAATCAGACACGTCCACATAACCGCGGAGTTGATTACAAACTGACCAAAGGTGTTATGACCACAAAATAAATTTGTCGAAACGTTTTCTTCAACGAAGGTAATGAAAACGCCACCGACTTTTTTTAAATGATTGTTAGTATATCAGGAAACAATGCCATTGCTATTGAGAGCAAAAAAATGAGGTTGCCCCCAAAGAAGTTTTTATACAAATGGGTGGTGTAAGGTGGAATTGGTATATTTTGTTTTTTTTTTTTTAGTTTAGTGGTCAACGCACGCAAGGGAATCGATATTTTTCATTTTGACTGGACGACGGCGACAACCACAACGCCGAGCTATATTGCTAGGGATGGAGTTATTATGGCTAGCTCATTCTGCCGGTGGTGGTGAATTTCTTATGGTCAAAAGTGGATCTGCTGTTAAACTTAGATTTGACAGTTGAAAAGGTCAATGTGCATTTTGGACTTGTTGGGCTTAATTTTAAGAAACTCAAAATGTCGGTTACCCCGTTTTCATACAGGTGAGTTAAACTATAATAGGATTTATATCGTGGTGTTAGCTTAAGCTCAAAAGGTCGTTTTGTGATCAATCAGAGTGACTACATACCTATAATGAAATGTTTAAAAATTTGTCAGTAAAATATTTTTTTTAAAGCAAACACTGTATAATCTGGAATTTTTAAACTCCTAACAAAATAAAATAAAATGCCATTTCGCCAAAGCTGATTTTCAGAATAATTTATTTATCAAATTTAGGTGTGAAGTTAAATCGTCCTTCGACGATAACACATACACAGTTCAAAATTGTTACAGAACATGGCTCTTCAGTTGGTTGCTAAAGGAGTAGAAACAACGTATAATGTATATGTTTTGTATACCTATGTACGTTCCTCTATAAAAGACGATTATAAAAATTGGTAAAAACAGGCAAAAATTGTGATTAAGGCCAAAGTATACATAAATGTACCTCGGAAACATGGGATACCTTCTTGCATTTACATTATGTTGCGTGTTTATATGGGAATTTTGTTCTTGAGATTTATAAAACCGAAGAAGTTTCACTCACTGAAATATTTAGTGCAAAACTAGGCATAAAGAAAAACACCACAATTTTCAATTGTTTTTTTTTACTCTTGCTTGAACTTTCAATCATTTGGAACAATCAAAGGAACACAAAATATACAAATTAGTTCAAATACCTAAGAAAGGTAAACTGGAACTTGTGGAAAATTAAGTAAAGGTTCGATTTTGATATGAACAATGAAATTGTGGTTCTAAAACTGTTTATTAAACTATAAACAGTTTGCAATAGAAAAGTAAACCTACACCGTTCTAGAGATATCATGTACTCTGACGTACGCCCAATTTACGTCCTTATACCAAAACCAATTTAAAATCCAGTGTCGCTCGAAATTATCGTTAAAAACCCACACATTTTCTCAACAGAACTTTTTTCAATATGAACTTTTTTTTATATGAACAATCGTTTGATTAAAATCAAACCTAAAATTAATTGAAGCAGTTTTGAAACACAGCACACTTACTAAAAAGTGTCTCATGATAATTCAAATATCTTAAAAAAAATGTGTGTTACATAAACTAAAAAATAGGGAAAAAACGTTTTAAACTTGCTCTTACTGTAGGTATAAAACAATATTCTGTATGTGTGTAGATAAATTTCAAATTAACACTAGGATAATTGATAAATCCTAAAACGTTGGTTTCGTCATACTGTCGGTGCGTGAGCACGTTCTTGTGTAAACTGTAATTTGAACTAAAAGGGCAAAAATTAGGATTTTTGTTTTAGCGAGTATAGCTGCCTCAAAAATCCATCAGACCTTGCATCAGATCCGGGAGTTCTGATTTTTGGCTGAGTTATTGATATTGGTCCTATGAACAAGCCAAGCGTCTCTGTAAAACAAAGCGACGAATGCAGCATTGGTAAAAATCTAAAAAAAAATCTTTAAAACCTCGAAATTTTCGCAATTTTTTTAATTTTTGGTGACTTTAACCCTTATAGACTTGTGGTTATAACTTTGCTCTTCAATTTCAAGGTTACTATATTTTCTTCAATTTTAGCTCAAAAGCGTCTCTGTAAACAAATAGTTTTCAAAATATATCAATTTCGTCTGAATTCAAACATTGCAAGCAAAACTTTGTTTTTAAAATTTTGAGTTTGAAAAGAAATTTTTTAAAACCTGTTGACTAAGATAACTTTTTTAAAATGAAGATTCAATAATGGGTTTCCGGCTTTAAGAGAAGCTATATATTTTGATGCAGATGGTGCCGTTATTTTTTGTTATTTTTGTATGGTTATTTATTTTTGTATGGTTCTTTTCTCCCCTCCCATAATATTTTTTTCTTCATTTGACCCAACCTACACACTATATTGATGTGATGCATATTTTGCCAAAGACCAGTTATTTTTTATTATACTTTTTGTTATAAAGTTATTAATGCAAAATTTTGGAAAGCTGTATTTAGAAAACTATTAGTTCTACATCGACGGTTTATTTAAGCTAAAAGTGAGCTTAAATAAATTAAATTTGATTCAAAATATCTTTTAACGGCCTTTAATTCCTACAATTTGGCGTTTCGTACCGGCGACTAGTGGGGGCTTTGTCAATACGCAATTTTATGTTAAGTTCAGTTCATCATACATAGATTTCGTGACGATATCTAGTGTGAACTATATCCAACAAGACTGGAATTCCTAATCATAAAATTGGAAGTTTTTGTTTTTTGCCTGGCATTTTTTATATAAGAAGGTTTTTTAATAATACCAATTCTATATACTTCTGAAATACATCAGCCAAGTAGAAGACTTAGCAATATTTTATTTGGACTTGTTGGCCGTTAAAAGATATTTTGAATCAATAATTCAACAAGTCCAAATATTTATGTATTTCAGTAGTATATAGAATTTGTATTATTAAAAAAACTTTCTTAAATTAAATTTAACTTATATGGTTTGTTACGGTTTAATATATTTACGGTCGCATTTATACACGTTGTCTTACTTTAGACAGTCGTTCAAGTTTAAAAGATATCTAAGTTAGACAACGGACTCGGTTGTTTAATGCAACATTTTTTTATTCAAATAAAGCATATTTCCAACAATTTCGGACTATTAAAACACTGTGTAACTATATAGTCAAAAATCTAATAAATACGCCTGTTAAAGCAAGACAAATTATTAAACTTATATTTAAGTTAATACCAGGAGGTAGTTTAGTTATGAATATTATCTATATCCACGGATCCAATTCATCTTGATCTGTAGTTAAGTAAACAAAAATTAACTGAACATTTTTCAAAGACGTTTTTTTTTAAATTTTGGTTTCTAAAATCTTTAAAAATATTTCCGATAAGTATAAGAATTTGGTTTAGAATGAGTTAGTCTTGAGCAAGACAAAATTTAAAATGGTAGAGTATATAATATTCATGACAATAATTATACTCGGGAATACACGTTAAGGCACTTAAATGTTTCGGAGATCTCCTGATTCACATGAAGTATAAGCATTGATTCCTCAGGATTTTTTTCAGATTCAGATTCCTGTCAATACTGAAGACAACAAATAATATTTGATTCGCTTTCTCGATTTTCGATGGAGCAAATGTATGATGTTTCAGAAACGTGAAATATGAACAACTTTTGGTTTAATTATTTCACATTTGTTTACATAAAAAAAATACAACCGATACTAAAAAAAAATCACTTTCAAAATCGATTAAGTCATTAGGTATTATGTATTCCCAAATGAAGTACCTACTTAAATAATGTTAAAATTCATTACATACAAATTTCTTTTCAAATACCTTTACCCACCCTTCAATAGTTGGTAGAAAAGATGTTGTTGAATCCAACGTTCTTATTGTGGTATTTCCGCGAACAACTAATTTCTCCCGAGTTACTCGACGGTAAGTTTCTTCCCCGCGCATTTCAATTATTTATTTTTCTTTCTTACTTTAAGACGAATTGTATTTTTTTTCATCACAATTTTTGTGAAAATTAATATGAAAAATGTCACAAATAGAACAATCGAATGTGTTAAAATAATACTGCATCTTCAATGATGCTGAATTTTAATGTACCAATTGCGCAAGATCTGAATTTAGGCTCGAAACACAATGATTTTTTTAAAAATTAAGAAAAAGATTTCCATGTTGGTTTTTGACCGTTGAATAAAAAAAAAAAGCGCGATGACGTCAAGTGCAAGCATGTTTATTAAAAAATAGCCATTTGGAGTGGTCACTGCAACCGATTAAATGGCACTAGTTCTTGTTTTGGGTGTTAGTTTTGTATACGTACTGCTTTTTGGGGTTGGCATAAATGATTGCATTGTAGTGGTTTATTTCAATTTTATACATCAAAGTAAGCTTGTGTCTGTTTCTACACATATACATAAGTACATAATGTGAATATTCCTTGAACTAGTCATCATGTATCTCTATATTCAAAAAAGATTAATGTGGGAGATTAACAAGTCTCGACATTGACATTTTGTTCATGAAATTAGGTACACCCAAAATATTAATAATTCTCGTAAATATATTTCTCAATACCTATATGTAATTCCTTTATTTAAAAACTCTATACGTACATAAGACATATACAATATAATATATGTATAAAATTTCAGCCACATATGGTGCTCCTGATTGAGTGAATCAACTGTCTGGAAAATAGTGATTTTACATGAACTTATCTTACATAAATCATACTTAGAGCTTACATTTCAAAGATATGATGGCGGATGAACCCTTTATGGAGCAATCGCAGCCCTCACCATTGACAATGAACTCAGCTATGGGCCGAAACCCTCCAGGTTGGTTGTGTGACGAAACATCTACAAGCATCTATTAGGGTACGAATAATTTAAATGTTGATGACCCTAGCAATTAAAACAAGGACAACGAATTTTTTTGAATATGTTCACTGTTCAGACCATAAAAAACCCAAGAAAGGTTCCCCTACTAAATAATACCCAAATCAAAAAATATTTTATTCATTTCAAACGTACAGGCGTGTTTTCCTAGAAAAGCTATCCGTTGTATAGTACGATTTAATATATGTATTACACATACAACATAGCCAGTAGGATTACGGCTGATAAAAAATTAAAAAAAGAAACTTAAGGTAAGACCGCACTCTGCGGAACTGCACTTCAGCGACACTGCGCGCACTTTCGCACGAATGAATGTGAATGAATTTTCTTAAATTTCAAATTATTCTGGCAGGTGTTCAATAGCAACGTACAATTACATATGTGAAATATAAAATCCAGGTTACTGCCGAAGGGTTTTTTTGGAAATTTCTTACTGTTCTATTTATAGATTCCAAAAATAAACACGCCAAATATGTGAGTGGATTTTTTAAGAAGAATTCACTAACATGCTGAAAAATATTGATAGGTAAAATTTAAAGTCAATGCACACATTTCAATTAAAAGAGATATCTATAATAATAAATAATAATTTTCTACTTTTCTTATTAACTACATATTATATTTTCGTTTCAACAAAAAATAAATACATATAGGTATATGTATATGACTGCCGTACTGCTTTTCTTTTCTTGAAGTAAGGCTTTCTCAAAAAAATATAACGACATCCCCGATTCAGCTGCAAAAATTTTAGGAAATTGAGATCCAATGTATAGTTCTTATTATTTCAGGAATGCCGAACCTTGAAAATATTTAATTTTCTTAATTACTTAACATAATTATGTTCAGGATATGTTATCAAATCACTAATCAATATACACTACTGGCCATTTGAACAGGTTCACACATTTCCCCCCACTAAGCTGTTACTCTTAAGATTTATTGCAAGTACCCAACTTTATTAAATATTATATTGTAAGACCATTTGTTTACACTTATTTTCAGAGAGTTCTAACTTCTAAGTGGAAAAATACACCGTTATTTAAATATTTTCCTTTAATTAGCTTATTTGTTTAAATCGCCCTGCTTTGTTTTCCAATCGATAGTGATTGTTATTCGCCATTGTTCTGAAAATTGATAGCGGGAAGTCTTTAACGGAAGAAGAAAAAGGTAAAATCTAAACATTGAAATACCCCCAAAAAATGGGTAGCACTTACGCAGCTACTACACAGGTTGATAGACAAGCATTCATCGAGATGCATCAAATTAAAAAAAAAGTCGGTGTTAATTGTGGCTTGGCTACGATAAAGCGTCTTATTCAAAGTGCTAAATATTTGAAAAGAATTTAAACCACCGCTATTTAGCACTTCGAATAAGACGCTTTACAGTAGCCAAGCCATATTTATTTTAGAGTCATTTATATTTCTTGTTTATTTTATTATTGTTGTTAATCATATAAAAATTATTTAAAATTAAAGGTTCCCTTACACTAACGCGAATCTTTCACGGCGACGACGAAAACAATGATAACAAGTGGTTGTCAATGAAAACAAAACGTTGTTATTATTGTTTTCGTCGTCACCGCGGCAGATTTGCGTTGGTGTGGGGGAACCTTAATGTTAAAAACTTTAAACTATAATTTACCAATTATATACATGGAGATAACTCCTCATAATCGAGGAACCCTATAAAGTATAGTATATAAGTAAGTAAGTTTTGTGCTTTTGTGTTTGTCATAAAAATTACTTTTAAAATAAAGAAACCGAATATAATTGATTGGAAATAAATAAAAAATTTCATAAGTAGATAGATATAGAAATACATCAGTTTTTATAGTCATAGATGAACAGGTTCTCCTATAATAAGAATAGTTTCTTCTTTTTCTAACCTTTGTTTCGATCAGTTTCGAGTTATTTAAACATTAAAAAATTATTGAGAAATTAATTAAACTTTAACCCGTATTTTGATATGGAACTTCAGTAACTCACGGGATTGTATGAATTAATACAATCTAGTCAAGAAACCAACGACATTAATCAAACAAAAACATTTTTGATTCACTTGAAGGTAGATATTTTTATCTTTTTATTTATGCGACAATATAAAGGTTAACACTGTTTCTATAAAAATCATTTTCCAGGACTGCCAGCACCTCCCAAAAAATCTTTATTTCCACCCGATCCAATGATGTATCCATTCAAGCATCCATCATTACCCAAATTTATACAAGGTAATTTTTCTGCTGACATATCATATTCTTCATCCAAAACATAAGCTAAAGAGAAAACATTTATAATAAATTACATATACTTTATTTCAGTTTTAACACTCACCGTTTTCGAATTCTTTTTCAAGACTTAGAAGTTTATCGAGCATATCCAATTCGCGAATTTCGTCTTTCAAAACATTTTTTAATTTAGCAGTAAATTTATTTTCCATCGGATGTGTTCCGACACTACCGAGTCGCAAACAAATTAAACCTAATAACACAACTTCCCTTCTCATTGCTTTTTTTTTTTGAGGTCCCTTCAAATAATTTTAGCTTCGTTAGTAGGTCCACCGCCGACGGTAACTAACTGTTAACATAAATTACTAGCCTTTTATTACTTTCTTTTGCTTGTTCCTCGCTTATCATAGCATGCGTTCATCGAGGCATTCATATAAATGACGCCGAGCTAAAACGGTATAATTTCAAAGAACGTCACGCTTATAGATTTTTAGAAAAAGGATTTATATATAATTTTTAGCCATACTTACAAGGATTTAAAGGTGACAATTAATGTAAACAAAGTTCACAACCTGTATAGGTAGCTATATCATAAATTGTCAGATGTTCACAAGAGAGCTTTTTATTGACTGATGATAAGATAATATGCAAATAAAAAAACACCTTTAATAACTTGAATTTTACCGGTCTTGTTTATATTATATATGTACATACATATGTTTATTAAGCCACTTAACTTTAATTTTAATGGAGGTATTTACACTTTCATTCATTTAATTGGGTAAAACGTAGGAAAACACTTTTAGTTTTAATCAGTGCTTTCCATATCGTCTTGTATTAATCAGTATAATAGGTATTTATGGAGTGAAAGTAGTTAAAGCATTAATGGTATTTATAGGACTTGAAATTTTATTTCACATAATCTCAACCTAAGCATTATTAAATTAATTGGTTTCAGGTACCTACAAAAATTTGAGATTATAATGAAATAGAAAAATTGGATAAATCCAAAAATGTGGTTCTCGTCATACAGTCTATGTATACGTTACTGTGCGTCCATCTATATCGAGCTAGTGCGAAAACGGAAATAGGGGCTCGCTTCAAATTTGGTACAGATATAATTTTATGTACATATTATGTATTTGTATGTATATGTAATTCAGATATTTAAGATCATCTATATATAGAAAAAGTTAAAGGGTAACTTATGTTTTTTGGAACTTTTCTACAATACCACTCTAACGATTGTAATAAAACCTGGGATCAAAAGTAAAACGCAACCTTTAGGGGCGTTCACATTCAACGACATGTTCATCAACACGTGTCGTGTCCTTAGATTTTTGTAATGTGAACACCAGTCGAACGACTGTCGATCAAGCAAGCTCTGTAGTTAAAATTTTTTGATAATTTGCCCTGTCGAACGACCGGTGTATAGTAAATGTGAACTCCAGTCGGACGACCGAACGCTAGCAAAACGACTCGGGTCCGTCGACACGTCGTTGAATGTGAACCCCCCTTTTTGAAACATTTCTTAAATTATCAAAACCACCAAAAAATCAACCACCAACAAGACGAAAATTATAAAGTTCAGCTTTTATGTGTGCTTTTGGCACTTCCCCCACCACAAACAACTTTCATCTGAATTTTCAGATAAGAATTTCTTGTCTGAAAATTAAGATGAAACGTAACTAAAAGTCATCTAACTTTTAATGACAGCTGGCCAATCAGAAGCTCCAAAAATTCAGAAATCTGAAAATTCAGATATAAAACGTAGTCGATTGAACGCACCCATTCTCACATGTTGAGATTTTCAGAATGATAACCAGTTTACTAAATTGTATTTTTTTTCGGTTTCACTCAGAGAGAAACGTATGTTTCAATTTTTGTAGGTTCTGGTCAACCGGTGACCATTTATTGATGAGAGAAAAAAATAAATATCATTTGGAGATTTTTATTTTGTATTGTGAGTTATAAAGGTCTTCCACTAAAATTTCAAACACAGGTAATTGATTAATTATTCATTGTTAGACACTTTCAGGTATTCAGATGGAACGTACTAATTATTTTTTCCCCATCAAAGGATACCAGTCCGAAAAATCGTAAAGTTTCCGACACACGTTTCATGAACGCACCTAAAAACATTTTGTGTAAATGAGGTAAACGATATGGTAAACAAAGCCAGCTGTTCGTTAAACATCAAACAGCTTAAAACATTTAATTTAATTTTAACATTCGTAAAATTTGTCACCCGTAATTTAAAAATGCCCAAATAAGCCAAAAAAGTAAATTTATACAATTGTATGAACAAATTGCTTTCAATGATCTATTAATTCTTGCGTTATTTGGCGAAAATGATGATAAGTATGTTTATTGATTCAAAACAGCTTTTAACGGCCTTTAAGTCCTACAAAAATTGGCGTTTCAGGGCCTTTGTCAATACGCAATTTTTGCTAAGTTCAGTTCATTTTTTCATCTTACATCATCTTATGTTTATTGTTGTGAGCAAGATCCGGTAGTTCCAAAACGCTGAGTTGTTTATGATATTGGCCTAGTGAATAAGCCAAGTTTTCGACCACGAGCAACGAACGCAACAAAAAAAAATTAAAAAAGAAAAAAAAACAATACAAAAATAACGGCACCATGGGAATTAAAATCCTATACCATTTCTTAAAGCCAGAAACCCATTCCTGAATCTTCATTTTAAACAGTTGTTTTAATCAACAGTTTTTAAAAAAAATACTTTCAAACTCAAAATTTTGGAAAAATGACCCAAATGACTTGAATTATTCCCTTCTAGAAGGTATTGAATATTGAAAAATAGTTATTAATCATGTAAAATTTGCATTAAAAAAAATTAATTTGAAACTTATTTTTTATTTTTTTATTTTCAAAATGTCGAGTTTCAAAATATATATCTTGAAAAACTATTACTCAAAATACCTTGAATTAAACTGTACATTAAAAAAATGAATTTTGGGTTCAAAAACAAATATAGTATGATGAGCTTTAATCCAATTTTATTATGAAAAACTTTCTGCACACCATGAGATTCGAACCCACGCATATCAGATTTGCTCAGTCTTAGAAGTCGTATGCACTACGCATTCCACTACTTTAGACCACTGACGTCACAGGTCGAGATGTGTATCGTTTGTTTATCAAATGCATTTGGAGCATCAGCATTTTTCTAAGCGCCTTCAAGTATGCTGTCTTATTCCGCCTCCATTTTTCTCCATACCTTATTTCAATAGACTACAATTCGTAGTACGTATCAAAGGGGGAGAGGTTGGAAGATCGGCAACAGACCAGACTATTAAGTTATTATTATTATTTATTGTATTATTCATATACATTTGTCTAATTTATAAGGCCCTAGGTTTTACTGGCATTTATATGTTTGTGTTGTTGTTGTTGTTGAATGTCAGTTTATTAGACTTGACCATTCTTTATTCCGTCAATTTCATTGAATTTCTGAACAACAACAACAACTTAAAGGTGCTACCACCAATGGTATACGAATTAATTTATAATTCGTTTTAATTAATTATTTGGCTGGAGATATAGCTATTTCAAGGGGTGCCAAGCCCTATCTTCAAGTCTCCTTATTAGTGGTGCTGAGCTTTAATCCAATTTTATTATGAAAAACTTTCTGCACACCATGAGATTCGAACCCACGCATATCAGATTTGCTCAGTCTTAGAAGTTTAGAAGTCGTATGCACTACGCATTCCACAACTTTAGACCACTGACGTCACAGGTCGAGATGTGTATCGTTTGTTTATCAAATGCATTTGGAGCATCAGCATTTTTCTAAGCGCCTTCAAGTATGCTGTCTTGTTCCGCCTCCATTTTTCTCCATACCTTATTTCAATAGACTACAATTCGTAGTACGTATCAAAGGGGGAGAGGTTGGAAGATCGGCAACAGACCAGACTATTAAGTTATTATTATTATTTATTGTATTATTCATACTTGAATGTCAGTTTATTAGACTTGACCATTCTTTATTCCGTCAATTTCATTGAATTTCTGAACAACAACAACAACTTAACATTGGTGGTAGCACCTTTAAGTTGTTGTTGTTGTTCAGAAATTCAATGAAATTGTAGGAATAAAGAATGGTCAAGTCTAATAAACTGACATTCAAGTATGAATAATACAATAAATAATAATAATAAAATATAGTATGATGTTGTTAGAGTTGTCGTTGTTTTTTTATTTTAAAGTATATTTTTTTAGGAAATTGCACTATTTATCTGAACGGGGGTGGGGGGGGGTTGGCGTAGACCCCCTTTATAGAAAAATTGCTTCTATTTTTGACCAAATTTACACACACTAGTGTTTTGATGCATCTTACGCAAATCACCCTGGATTTGTAAGGTTCAATTTCAAAAGTAATGAAAAAGTCAAATTTCGGGGTTTGTAAATAAACCGGCCATAACTTTGGTACTAATCCATATATTCTTTTCGTTTATACCTCATATTCTCGCCTTAACTATTTTTTCTACATACAAAATCCAAAACATTTTTTCTTTTTATGATTTCATTATTTTTTTGGTAAAATAATAAATTTTATTTTTATCATTTTTGTTGTTGTTTTAGATATTTTGGCCTATATTTTTAAAGCTCTTCAACTTATCAGGAAAAACTAAATGTGATTTGCATTGGTAACTTAATATTGTCCAATCGAACCAATCTATAACCACATAAGTTTTAACTAGGTCAATATATGGGCTATATTGTAAAGCTGCTTTCGAACATAGCATACAAAAAATTCAAAAATTAATTTCTCGAAAACCTATCCATTCAAATTTTTTTAAATGTGATTTTCGTGTCTAGGAGGCTTAAATGCATACAAAAAAAATAGTGGCATTGAATGTCCATTTTGGCTGTAGACTAGTGTTATTAGTGAGCCCACGATAGTAACAAGTCATTCCAAAACATTGATTGATTAATGATTATGTGATAACCAACAGCGCTGACATAGTAAGTACAAGGGTGGATACAAATTCAAAAATAAGTGATCACGAATCTATTGAAATCATTATTAAAAATATGGTCGAATCTATGGTTAAAGAAAAGCAGGTACTTTATATTAATGCAGAATGGTTTAATAATGAACTTAGAGTGGAAAAATTAAGGAAATTGAATTGGTTTAGACAAGCAGTACTCAGCAATGATGAACATCTATGGCACCCATACCAACAATGTAGAAACCAGTTCAAAAAGAAAAATCAAAAAACCAAATCCCTTCTTATAAAAAACCAAACTGAGAATGCAAATAATCAAAAATATATATGGAAAAAATAAAAAAATATGTACTTAAGAAAAGTAAAGAAACAATATTAGAGTTAGAAATTGAAGACGGTTCTGTGATAAATGATAGTACATTGTACAATAATGTGTGAAAAATTCAACAGCTTTTTTGTTCAGTCCATAAATTAAATAACCCAATCTGTGATATTTTGTAATTATATAAATTTACTTAAACAGTGTAATATAGATAAGTTCCGTCTAGTCAATATAGATATTATAAGATGTGCAATAGATATGCTAAGCAAAAAAAAGAGTTTTAATTTTACGAGTGTTAAAATGTTATGTTATGTTAAAATGTGAGTTATTGGACCATTGATTGAAATAATTATTAATATTTCTATTAGTGCCGGTATTTTCCCACAATCTTGGAAAGAATCACTTATTGTTCCGATAAAAAAGATTTTGAATGCAAAAACTTTTAGTGACTTTCGACCAATAAATGTGCCACTGAACGAAAAATTAATTATAAAATGTGTAGTATTACATCTCCAAGAACACTTAGAAGATCAGCGGCTACTAGATACCTACCAATCAGGGTTCCGTGCAAACTGCAAATCACTCATGTGAAATTAGTCTGAATTTTGTGATAAATGAGTGGAGAAGGGAATAGATGAAAAAGATGTGGTAGTTGCGTGTTTTTTTAGACTTGAAACGGGCTTTCGAAGCAGTAAAACACGAAATCCTGCTAAACAAATTAAAGTACTAAGGCATAAAATCTGTTGATAATATAATGATAATATAATGAAATCAAGATTTAGAAAGAATGAATACATGGTTGAAAATTAATAGACTGGTGGTTAATATCTCAAAAACTAAATGTATATTTAAATGCAATCCTGTAAGTTCGTCCATATATGATAACATATCTATAAACAATGAGCAAATTGAACAAGTAAAACTGTTAAAATACCTTTGTGCTGTCATAGACGAAAAATTTAATTTTAATGATCATGTTAATTATGTATGTAAAAAAATTTAAAAACTAATTGGAAAAATATGTCTATGAGTACGGCTGTGAATTTATGTAAACCTCATTTTGATTAGTGTGCTAGTTTTTTATATATGTGTCCACAACGTCACAAAGACAGGTTACAATTACGGCAAAATACGGTTATGAGATCTATCTTAAAATGTAGTAGAAATACACCAATACGAGTTATGTTAAATAAGCTTATGGTTAACTATAAATCAAAGACTATTTATGTTAAGTATGATATTTTTGGTATACAAAATTAAAAATAATATGTTACCTGGTTATTTATGTGAAAATGTATGTATGTACTTGATAGATAGATAGATACATTTTTAAAAACGGCTATACAATAATTCAACTTAAGAATAAGGATGTGGCAATTCTGCCGTCTGCCTGATATGACATTTTGTAATAAAAAAGAAGAATATAGAGAAAGTAAAATAATTAATTATAGATACAGTGGTGGATTTAGCACACGTCCTGAAGAAAATAAAAACTATAAAATTTCTGAGTTATTTTTTTAATAAATTTCTTGGGTTTATTTTAGTTACATAACATATACATAGAAGTTTTTTTTTAACAAACAAAATAGTATCATATGTAATACCTGTAAGAGAAATTGAAAAAAAATTAGGGAAAAATCAATTTTGGCAATTTAGCACATTTACAAGTTTTGGGTAAAACGCTTGATTTAGTCTACTTACCATTAATAAAACTACAACTTATTTTAATATTTAGTGGGAAATCCCTTATTCTTTATCACGGCAGAAATTCTTCTTGGAAAACTCTCCACTAAGGACTCACATCGTTGCTTCGGAATAGAATACCAAGCAACTTGAATTTCTTCCCACAGTTCACCTAAGTTTTTTGGTTTTTTTTGTCCAATGTGGTGTTGGACGTCATTCCACAAATTTTCGATCGGATTAGAGCGGGAGATTGCGCTGGCCACTTCAAAATGTCGATTTTTGGACCTCTAAGCAACTCTTCACTAGCTTTGAAGTGTGCTTAGGGTCATTGTCGTGCATTAAGCGCCATGAAACCGGCAAATTTTCTTCGGCAAATGATGGAATACCTTTATACAGGTGCTGGTCAAAGCTGAAAAAAGCTGCCCAGACCATTAAGCCTCAACTACATAAGCCAAAAAAGTGAAAAAGTGCAAAAGTGAAAATTTTTAAATTGATTTTGTGATAGTTTTTCTGACTAGAAAACTTATAAAAATGATGCAGAAAGCTTAAATTTTGGTTTAAAAACAAATTTGTGTATTCTTTTTCACAAAACAACGGCGCTAGCGGTAAAAAAAATATTTTTACTTTTGTACTTCAGTACTTTTTGGCTTATGTAGTTAAGCCTTTACATTTCCACCACCGTGTTTGACAGTTTTAATTGTGTAGTAGATACATACCTATGTATATATGTCAATGCAATACGCATACCAATTTTTCCCGAATTGAAATCATTTTGATGACCGTTTGAAACTTTATTTTTTCAAGGGATCTATTTTTAAAACAATTGTCCAACAAGTGCACTGTCCCAAACTTTCCTTTGTCGTGTGTAGTTTATATTATGAAATATGAATGTAATCCACATAAATGCATTTGTCGCTTTTAGATCATTGGTTGCATAATTATATCTTCTATCGTCATACCTACCAAAACATACAAAATAATCCTCGAGAATAAATAAAAACAAAAAAAAAACAAACCAACAAACCAACCAATAGGAAATAATTTCATCTCCATAATAGAAATGGAAACCGGTTGTTCTTCATGTGAATTTAAAAACCACCAAGCGACCCTAAATACCGAATACAAATAAATATGTACCTAAAATCTACCTAATCTACAAACGACCCGAGATATGTTCACGATCTTGGATGATGTTCACGATCAACCAACTTTTCTAGAGTATACTCGCTTTGTTTCGGGTACTCGAAACTAGTTCCAACTGTTCACGTAATTTTGTTCGTGGGTGTGAAGTCAAACGACACAAACGAGTTCGACCAATTTGTTTCGAGTTATCTCGTGAGTATTTTTATTTGTGAATAAAATGACTTGCGAGTATATAGGCAGAACAATCGAGTATAAACGAACATAAGGAAAAATAGAGAATTGTTCGAACAAAGTCGAATATATTCATTTTAATCTCTGTTGTGTACCTGGGATCGTGTTGCATATTTTGTGGACGCCACACATATTTTTTACCATCAGATCCGAACCGACAGAACTTGGATTCGTCACTCCAAAACACATTTTTCCAAAAATTAAGAGGTTTGTCCAGGTGGGACTTAGCAAACTCTAACCCGGCCTTTACATTTTTTTTTTGAAACGAGTGGTTTTCGCTTTGCAACGCATCCACGCAAGTTTTTTTCATTCAAGCGGCGTCGTACTTTTCCATTATTTCGCTTTGAATGGCACTAGAGCTCTTACATGGATCCTTAGTTGAAAGACGGTAAATAACCTTGTCTTCTTTCTCGTTGTTGTCTTTCGAGTACGGCGAGCTTGCTTGATGTTTTGAGTGACTCCAAAGTTTTCAAAATGTCGAAGTGTGAAGAGCACTCTAACAGCTTAAAAATGTCAGCTACTGTCCGATCTTGACCTTTCATACGATAGATGAGACTTCTTTTATCCTCTGAGCACCATTTTAATTTTTCCATGACTGTTTAAGTTTTTTTTTTATTTATGTACATAATAAATATTAGAAAATATTAAATTACTCCAAAATATATTGTTTTCTTTTTCAAAATACCTCAAATTTTACAATTTAATATAGTGATTTCAAAATGTGCTAAATTTCTGTCCAGATAAAAACGAATGTCATGACTATTTGTAAGAGATATTCCACTGCGTTGGAATCTGTGATAGTTTTTTCGGGATTCGTAACGAGTTTCCGATTACGATGGAATTCGTGATAAGGCTGAATAACAAGAGATTTAATTTTTATATTATGTACTTATTATTGAATAAAGATTAAAAAATTTCAAATTGATTTGAAACACAAAATGTAAGTACTAATACAACGCTAGAACGCAGCTTAATAAACAATAATGACCTTAGAATAGTAAGATCAAGAACCTCGAGAGGCCAAAGAACTATATTTTACATGCGGTTCCACGGCTTCAACAATTAACCAAGAGAAATCAAAAGCACAAACAACTTTGTAGAATTCAAGCGAAAACTTATTTATTATGTTCAATCTCAATATAATGTATGAGAAATATCAACAATGTTTAACAAACGATGTTAATACTTTAAACTGTGATTTCCGTGATTTCTATGTAACTTAAAATAAATTGTAAACTAAATGGCTTATCTAAACTAAATAAAGATTCATTCAAAATTAATCATTTAAACCATTTTTGATTTATCTTCTATGGAAACTGTTTGATCATTTCCCCTTATTTTTATGAACTAAGTCCTCAGATAAGAGCTATTATTGAAATTAAATGATAAAACTCCACCCAAGGCATACAAATTAATTTTTAAAAATAATCCTCAGGCCAAGCCAAAATGAAATTGGCGAATTAAATAATTCTCAATGAGAAACCGATTAAAAATAAAGTTCAACGTTTTTTTGGATCTCTAAATAAAACTGCGTACTTCAGGTTATTGGCGAAGTATTTATGCTCATGCCAAACGGAAAAGGGATTTGACCTTTATTTTGAAAATTTGCTTATGTAATTTTGTAATAGACAATATGTTCACCAAAATTTTTCGAAAAAAAAAATTGTTTTATAAGAACTATAAAACGCATGATCTACTGGCTTTTGTTGAACTATGAAGTTGCTTACCAATGAAAATGTAAGTTATGAAAGTCAAAGAAAACTCATAACTTAAGTTTTACAGTTTGTTAATCTTCTTGTAATCTTAAATTTTGTCGACATGATTTTCACTAGTCAAAATTGTGAGGAGTAAAGCGCGGATATGAATTTACAACTAGATAGACCAATGCAACTAAATCACTATGACTAAAATTTCATCAGACAATAATGTATTTACACTGCGATCGGGAAATCAAATAAAACCGCGAGGTCTATAACTATGATCAAAATTAATTAAAACGGACAACACCCGAATTCCATGCATCAAAAAACCCTTCGACGAATTGTTTCCTTGTACGAATTTGGAAAAAGAAACCACTACATTACGATCTTCTATCAAACGTGAACAAGTCAGTTATGATCAATACTAAAAACGTTACACTTAATTTTCCAAACATTATTTTTTAATTATGTACACAACTTAGGAGACAAAACTTAACTAAAAACATACAATTTTATGGGATTTCATTTGTTAAGCTTTAAGCTTTTCAACAACATGTTTATATCCATTTTCAACAATTGTGTATTCCTGATGCAGCTGTACAAGTCTCTCTTCCATTGTTGGCAGTGTGGCGCGCATCCATTGTGTGTCTATGTTAACCTTTTCCATTTTTTTAATATCGCTCAATTGTTTGTGATAGACGGCATTAAGGCGTTTTTTAACATCCAGGCGGTATACTTTGTACTCATCTACATCGTACACGTTGGTGTAGTATAAGCGCAAAATTTCATAAACTTTTCGACATTGTTTTGGATTAATCTATATGGAAAAATTATGTTTGAATTTATAGATTATAAATATGAGTTGCAATAAATAACCTTAAGTTTCTCTCTTGCTTCCTTTACCATGTCCTTGGAAAATCCTTTTATTACTAGATCTTTTTTAAAGCTGTCCAGTTTCAAACACAATTGTGAGTCTACGAAATTCCTCAATCTTTGAAAGTCTTCTGACGGATCTTCAACTGTGATGTCAACTACACTTTTTTGACCTTGATAATATTTGTATATGGTTTCAATGAACTTTGTGCCAATGCATAGTTTTTGGAACGGAGGAAGAACCAACATTTGACTGACTCTTGGGCGAATGTTTTGAGGATACGCATAGTACTCGTAAACGGTAGTGTAGCCCGTCGCAGCGTATTGATAAACGTCGTCATGGTTTTTATACTTCTCATAGCTTAAACGTGCAGTCAAGTAAGGCAATGCAATTCAAATATTTAAATACCACTTACCATACAAAGTAACTCCACTGAGGATCATCAACATCTATGTAGGAGGCAGCATCAACAAACCATAATACAAAAGTTTCCAGCCTTACAAAGAATTTCAAAAAAGAGGGTGTCTTGTAGTCACAATGATAAATCTCAAAGAAGCGCTCATTTCCCTGGCTGTCTACAGACTTGTGCTCTGACAATTTTTCACCGAAGGGTTGGAATTTATCGGCTTTGTCCAAGGTTTTAAGAAATTCATCCAAATTGACAAAGTAACAGCCTTCGGGCAGCTTTGATGCTATCGTACCAGCAACATCGTCTGCTTTAATATTGCCATTTGAAATATCCTCAACTTTCTTGTCGTATTTGATACCAATGTATATTTGCAATGGTCCTGCTGTGTACAAAATTTTAACTTTGAGATTCTCGTAGCCAAAGATGCTTTCACTTTCGCCAAAAATTTGATGGGCCATTAGGGGACAAAACTTGAGGGAGTCATCGTCAACGTCTTCTTTGAAACGAACTAAATAAAAATTAATTTGTTTTAAAAATTCTGGCGACCAAGATTTTTTAAAATTTCACTACTTAATTTGAATTCGACAACTTCCAACGCATCGAGTACAAAATTTTGTAAATTCTGAATTTGTGTCGAGTCCAATGCATTGTTTTGAGCCATTTGTACGCAGTCCTTTCTAGGTTTTAGATTTCTTTGAAAATTTTAAAAATGATTTTAATTAAAAGTATATTTTTTGGTTTTGATTTAATAATTGAACTTGTAGTTATAAATAAATTATTTTTATTGAAAAAAATACAAATTGGAAAACCGATTGAAACTATACAAAGAACAAGATACAAGATTTTTGCCGCAAAAAATATTCATGAACAAGTAAAATGACAGCTGACGCTTTTCTTTGGTGTTGCCTTGTTCTTAGCAAAATGAGCACATTTAGGTCGGCCGCACACTTGCTAATTATTTACTGGAAAATAGGTGGTACGTTCTTTTTCTAATATTACCTTTCCATTGGAGCCGAAATGAGGTAATTTCGTAAATTACAGAAAATTCCATTGCAAATTTTCAAACTTCGTTTAACAGATAATTTAATTTCGAATTTGATTTGACATTTTCAATCTTATGTCGAATTCCTTTCAACAAAAGAATCGATTTTTTTTCTAAAAAGAATAGAATTTTTTCTGTCGTTGAAAGGAATACGAAAAGACGAAAAGAATCGATTTTTTTTTTGTGATTGTATGTGTGGCACCTGACAGCATCAATTTTGAAGTAAAATTTCCAGAAAATATTCAATTTGGAAGTTATTATTTATTTATTTATTTATTTATATTATTTATTGAAAAACAATGAACAAATATTTACTATAAAATTCACCGAAAATTCGTTGCAACCAAATTATTTATTGAAAATTAATTGAAAAACAACGCGCAAATATTTACTATAAAAAACACAATTTTTTTTATAAACAAATTTGTTTGCGGCATTCAATTTGACATTTTAGAAATTTCAAATTTTGCAAGTGTGTGTGCAAATCGGTGTAAAATCTTTTTTGACGCCTAAAGGAATTTGGACGGAATAAAGTCTGATTAACTGACATTTAAGTATGAATAATACAATAAATAATAATAATGGATTTTTAGCTGTTTTTTTGAGGAATGTGTTTTGAGATTTTAAATCCTCAAAGTTGAAAAAAAAAGCTCATGGCCAGTTGTGCAATAGTGGCTTTGTATATATAATAGAATCTATAGTTCTATCATGGAGACGAACGCCCGGAGCGCAACCACACGATCACACATGTAATTACTTACTTTCAGAGAGAAGGAACTAATTGAGAGAGTCAAATTCAACGGTGGCTCTCTTTTAGCCTACAAGCTACGATCGCGATGTTGCGACTTGCGCACCATCTTGCATATATATAATTATTAACTCCATATAAAAAAATGTGGGGACAAATCCATATGCAAAAGATGTGCATATCTCACCACTTTTTTTTTTGTTTTGCACTGCCCGAGGTGCAAACATGTACACACCGATAGGAATTCAACACGTTATAAAAACTGTAAACAAAAGGTTTCGAGGGGACGGAGACGAGGAAATTTGACTCTCTCTATTAGTTCTTTCTCTCTGCTTACTATCCACATTCCACTAATGCGGAGATTTGTGACACAGACTAAAGAAGTGTTATCCAAAGAAAGAGTGTGATAGTAAAAGAATGATAGAGCACTTTATATATATAGGTTCTATATACAAATTACAAAGTTATACAAGAATATAATTGGTCTGTTTGGTAACGTGAAATTTCTTGCGAATTTGCACAAATTTTCACAAAATTTCACAACTTGCTATCAAAACCCATAGAAAAAGAACTAAGTTTTTGGGAAATTTGTTGAAAAAAAAGTAACCAAACAGGCATAATAACATGAGGGAAATGAGAATAATACTAGAACAAGAACATTTTATACAAAATTCTTAAGAGTTCAAGGGGGACAAGAAATTGTGTGCTTTGATATTATGTATGTATATAAGCTGTGTATTATTTTTTTGTTTATAAATACTTTGTGGGGATAGACAAAATATTAATGAATGAAAAAATTATGAATGAATAAAATAATCTTAAGGCTTAACTACATAAGCCAAAAAGTACTGAAGTACAAAAGTAAAAATATTTTTTTTACCGCTAGCGCCGTTGTTTTGTGAAAAAGAATACACAAATTTGTTTTTAAACCAAAATTTAAGCTTTCTGCATCATTTTCATAAGTTTTCTAGTCAGAAAAACTATCACAAAATCAATTTAAAAATTTTCACTTTTGCACTTTTTCACTTTTTTTCACTTTTGAGGCTTTAAAATAGCTAATACACTATCTAGTATTAAAAATATATAGTAAATTTTTTTTGAATTGCAAATTTTAATGAAGAGTTTCACAAAGGGATTTTTTGAAATTTGAATTAAGTAGGTTAAAATGGTTTAAACTGGTCAAGGGTCCAAAAACTAACTTCTAAACAGAAGGTTGTAGAGTTTTCATTTATTTTTTATTTGACAGATATTTAAAATTCCAGAACTTTACTGATTCGAAAAAAAATATAAAAAATATAAAATCTAAAAAGCGAGATATACATTTTTGAAAGTTCAAAATTGAAAAATTGGAAAATTACTAAAAATCTGGATCAAGTCCGATCACCTCTGGAAAGGTAATAAAAAAAGAAATTATCCGTGTTTCATGAAATTTTTTGGTCAATTTTGAACAGTTTTTTATTTTTATATTTTTAACGGATTAATTTAAAAATCTCAAAGTCATACAAGTGATAGATATTATCGATTTTTATATTTTTCCAATTTTTTTTAACCGAGATATTGACATATTAGCTGCGTTTTATTTTCCCCCAGATCCAATCCAGATCAGATCAGGAAAATAAAACAACCCAGGATCTCTGTGACATACGTTATATACCCAACTCTTTTTTTCCTTTGTTTTTTTTATTCGTATACACCCTTTGTCTTTTTTCTTTACACTACTGACGACATTTACAAATTAAGGGTGTGTGTTCAAAATGGATTTGGAAATCCAAATTCAAAACAAAGTTGGATCTTGTGTTGTTTTTGTAATACATGTATTTTTGTAAGCAAATCCAATCTGGTTCGGATCTTGGGGAAAATAAAACACAGCTATTATTTCTGTTTTTTGATTAATCACGTGTTTTTACCAGATTTAACGCAGCACCTCATGTAGTTTTATATTTTTATTTCAATGTAGTATTGCATATATTCACTTTACATATTTACTTTTATTTTGCTTGTTTATTTAATTTACTAGCTTTTTTTTACTTTTTTAACGATTTAAAATCTCAAAACACATTCCTCCAAAACAAACAGCTATGAGCGCCTCATCATTTGCCTGTCTAACTGCACGCTTTCCCTGTGTGAATGCATTATTTTGAAAAATGCTTCAATTTTTCCTCGATATGCCCATTCCTACTTCTTCTAGATCGAGAGTCGAGACCCCAGTCCCATTTTACTTCGATGCAGGTTCATAAAGAGTTGAAACAAGTTTCAAGTTCGCTTCAATTCCTCATATAAACCCGGTTGTAACAATTGAATCAGTTTTGGGGGGTGAAACGTACGGTGTATTGTCATCTTTATATGGTTACGTTTGTATCTGATTGCATTTTTGTTTTTTGACAAATCATGCTCAAAAAAATAGAAAGTGCCGAAATTATTTGTTATTTGAAACAGAGTACATAAAAAATTAATATAAAAATGTCCTGTTTACTCACACACTTTGGGGAAATTAACGAACCATCTTCCAGAGCCTTTTGGGGTGATTTCGATGATGAAGCGGAGGACCAAGTGCTAAAAAAGTATGGAAATTAAAAATTTTCAGTTGAAATTAAACACGATTTTCTATAAAAATATTTTCACAGATTGGAATGGGACTCTTTGTCCACACCAATCGCCGTCGATCTTCTGGTTTTGATTGAAGGTTTCAATATTGGTGAATTTGTAGAACAAATCTTTTTAAAAGATTCTGAGGAGTTATGTAGAATAAGTGAAAAGGGAATCTCCCTGCATAAACTCAATGGTAAAAGCCAAATCATTGGATTGCTGGAAGAAAACCTTACAAACAGTGGAGAAGTAGCAAATTTGTTACTACCTTTTTGCAAACTAGCAAAGAATGTTATCACAATAACTATTCAGCCAAAAGTTGAGTACAAAAGTGAAAACATATCTGAAGTTAAAGATGAAATAACTTTTATACTAGGCGTCAAATCTGGACTGAAGAATATTAAGGAATTGGAAGCACCTAATTTTATTGTTGGCGCTGCAGCTGGAAGTAAGACAATCTAGATTTCTATAGTAATGTTATTTTAATATTCGTTTGAAGTCTGTTCATACAGGGACATCAAAAAATTGCCTGTAAGTTCGTACATTGCCTACACAGATAAATCCGACCTGGACACATTGTCTACTGCTCCAATATTGGAGCTCTTATCTGAAATTGGAATAGAATGTCCGAAAAGCTATATTCCAAAACGGAGAGATCAGTCTCATTTGTACATGTAGTTCCTGGTAAATTATAGGTGTTGTGGTTTAATAAATTGGTAGAAAACGCAATTGTGTTTTAATAATGAAGGTCTGTATAATAACGGTCCAAAATGTGATAAAAAACCATTTAGGATTAGAAGTTGATTGAATATTTTTCTTTAATCAATCAAAAACTGAAGAATGTTAGGAAGAATGTACGTTTATCGGAACATTTTAAAAATGCTGCAAATCAAGATATAAATGCTCTCCCAACCAACGTTAAAACTTTGGAACACCAGCGAAACTTTCGCCTGTATTAATTAATTTACATGGTGATTAATGATAGAACCTACACTGGTTCGATGCAAGTCTTAAAACACCCTTCGGTCGTCGCATATTCTCCCCGAATGTTTCGCGTCGATTTGTTACATCCTTCACAGTTTGGAAATTCAAAACAAAGATGCTTGAGAAATAATTAACTATAAATAAGAGTGTGTTAACTAATGGAGATGATTTCTATATTGTTAGAAATTATAATAAAAAAATCATTCATAGTTTAGGAAGTTTTGATTATTTTTTTTGTAAGCCGTTATTGATATTCAAAACGCAATTTTGCATTGTTATTTATTTTTATCTTATATTCGAGGGCTTGGTTTTAAAAATCTCAGGAGCAAACAGGGGCCTATTTCACAGAACATACATCACATATGTATATATGTATGTCACGTTAAATGTACCCCATATGAGTGGGCGTAAATTTGAATTTTTTTTTTAATTATGTGTTTTCTAAGACGACCCATAGTTTTTCTAAAACTTCAAAATTTACACTGAGCCATCTATGGCACAGTCTTTAAGAACAACATATTATGTGATGTGTGTTCCGTGAAATAGGCCCCAAGTGGTAGATACTACGGATTTAGATATGCATAATATGATGTAAATTTTGGATTTGAAAAAAAAGAGTTCATCGTATAACTGTTGTTATCTTAAATCTTTAGTGGGTGCATGTATGTAGGTAAACAGTCAGATTTGTTATCCACAGGTTCAATAAATGATAAAAATAAAACAGTATTCTACAAAGATATTGCTCCAACCCTACTCTTTAAAATTGTAGTCTATTGCGATAAATGCAAAAGGAGAGGCCGTAGGGACACTTCAATTTTGATTCTATACAGGGTGTCCCGAAATCACCGCCTCAGAAGAAAACCATGAGTTCCTGAGGTCATTTCAAGTCGAAAAACTTATGAGGTAATTTTCTCGTTTTACTTCGTTTTCGACTTATAACGGTTTTAATGATTTGTTTTCTTCTTTCCTTTGACTGGCTCTAACTTTCCCGAACTACAACCGATTTTTGAATTTTTTTTTATTTAAACAAAAACAGTTAGAAATTTTTATCTGCCATACAACTTTATTCTGTGTGGATAACGGTTTTCCCGCAATTTATTATCAAACACTTTTTTTTAAGAATTTTAAGGTTGTTTTTTTGACTTCGATATGATTTTTTTCTAAAAAACACGTTATTAAGGATAACTTTTTTCTTTTTATTATGAAAGTCCAATATGTGTTCTTAAAAATACTTAACATAAAATTCGGTTGTAGTTCGGGAAAGTTAGAGCCAGTCAAAGGAAAAAAGAAAACAAATCATTAAAACCGTTATAAGTCGAAAACGAAGCGAAAACGAGAAAATTACCTCATAAGTTTTTAAAAAACCATGACCATGGTCATGGTTTTCTGGCATAAAAATACAAAGTTTGTGTAAACGAAACAAAAATCTCTTCGTGTGAAAAGGTTTATAGGCCGGAAGGCATTCATGACCGGAAAGGTTCAATGTAAAACCAAAACCCATGAAATAAACAACATAGCGCATTGCGCATCATGGGCATTGATTGATGTCTTCGATAGACTCATTTTAAAGAAAGGTTCCCCTAAACCAACACTTATCGGAATAAGTGACACTTAACTCTCCCATATTGACCACTTAAGTGCCACTTAAACCCCTTCCACACTATCCCACTGAGTATTAATACATGTTAAAAAAATGGAAATCAACCGATTGCCCCCGGGATTGCAAAAAAACACACGTAGGTAGTGTGGAAACAAAATATGATAGCCCATCTTACACAGCATGATATTCCAGCCTACACAATTTGACATATCGTCGGCTTTCTTTCAAAATCTCGTAAGTCGAAAATGGTAAATTTTCCAGGAGGCGCAAAAAACCGTTTTAAAAACTAAAAAAAGGAAACTGAAGTTTTTTTTTTACCTCGTAAGACAGACATACGAGTTTTTAAATGGACATTTATAGACTTAGGAGGTTTTAAAACTGGTTGATAGAGACAAAAGGAATCATGTTGGAGTTACGAGGTATTGATATTTAGATTCAGTGATTTTTTTCATCAATATTGCATATAAATGTCATTTTTCATAATATTGGGACTAACGAGGTTCTGATAGAAAGCCGACGATATGTTAATACATGAGAATTTTTAGAAATGGTTCTAATTCTATCACACATTTCATCACATTTTTATTGAGGTTAAATTAAACTGTTGTGTGTGGTCAATGGTCATGGAGGGTTCTAGCTCGATAGAAAAAAAACCATTGGAAAAGGTAAAAATTAAATTTACGTAAAAAATATGAACTAAAATTTGATTTAAAAATTGATTGGACTAGAGATATGGGTGTTCGAACTTCGAACTCAAAGACCATTGAAGTATTTATGAGTGTCTATACAATCCCTGCAACAAGTTTTCGTTCAATAAGCACAACCAAGTGTGGAAGCAAAATATGGAAAGTCATTTCTCCCAAAAATTTTGGCACTAGCATGGAATTCTTTCCCACTTTCAATTTGGCATGTATTAATAATACTCAGTGGGATAGTGTGGAAGCGCTTTCACTCAGACAAACTGCGTCTAAACTGCTAAAATGGGAAAATTAATTTTGTTAAGTGTGGACTTTGAAACTGGTCCTTAATAAACAGAAATTTTTTAACTTAAATTTACTTATTAAATATGAGTGTTTTTTAAAAACACTGCACTTGTTATTAGGGTTCTCAACACACATTTTTAACACTACCAAAATATCGGCCAATTTTTGCGTCGATGACCTAGATGTGCACTGTACAGAATCGTGTTGTATTTGTATCTCAAATGTCGAACGAGTCTTTTCAGAAATGACATTCCGCAATTGGGCTTTTCCACCAGCCGTCAGTTTCAAATAAGCAAAAAAAATAGGAAACAGCTGGTCTGAACTTGGAGAAAGGTAAACAAACGACAAATATTTTTATAATATAGTGCTTGTTTGTTTTCCAATAAAAAAGTATAAAACGATGGTTATAACGCCAATTTAACAAAAAAACAACTTCAATAACTTATCAAGCTTATTTATATAAACAAAAATCACAGAAAATATTAAAAATCCACATTGCACTGAAAAAGCATTTGTTTACATTTCTCCAAGTATGATATCACATGTTTTGTTTTTGTTGTTTTGTACTGTCAAAATTTGAAAGAGAAAAGCCCAATGGGATTTTCCAAAAACTATCTTTGTCTTTTCTCTTTCTAATTTTGACAGTTCAAAACCACAAAAACAAAACATGTGATATCAAACTTGGAGAAATGGAAACAAATGCTTTTTCAGTGCAATGTGGATTTTTAATATTTTCTGTGATTTTTGTTTATATAAATAAGCTTGATAAGTTACTGAAGTTGTTTGTTTTGTTAAATTGGCGTTATAACCATCGTTTTATACGTTTTTATTGGAAAACAAACAAGCACTATATTATAAAAATATTTGTCGTTTGTTTACCTTTCTCCAAGTTCCGACCAGCTGTTTCCTATTTTTGTTTGCTTATTTGAAACTGACGGCTAGTGGAAAAGCCCAATTCGCATCAAACAAACCTATTTTCACAATTTCTGTCAAAACCCATAGGAAAAAGCTACCAAACAGGCCTACTATCATTTAAGTTTGTTTTGCACTTTCGATAGTTGAAAATAAAAGCATTTGAATTTTTTCATAAAAATGGCTGCAGATAATTCAGATAGTGGTAGGCATTAATTCAATAACAAAGTTCTTTTTCATTTTATGTTTTTTCACAGGTTCTGATTCAGGTTCAAGTAGCAGAACTCCTTCTCCGAGAACAGCACGCACACCGGGACGAATAGATGATGCTCAAGCTCCAGGGTAATTACTGAGGAAAATAAAACAGAAAAAAAACATTTTAGCTACGTTCTTTGTTTGTTATAATTTCTAGATCTCCAGATAGTCCTAAGTCTGGAAGTGGTAGTGATCGTTCGCGTTCTGGTACACCACAGAGCAAGAAATCTCGTTCCGGTACACCAAACAGTCGTCGGTCGGGATCTAATGAAAGTCGGCATTCGAACAGCTCAAATGGTTCTGCTTCCCCACATACACCCCAATCTGATGGCAATCGTAGTCGTCGCTCGCACAGTCGGCATAGCAGACGTTCTGTGAATCCCAACGTTGGCGAAGATAGCCGTTCACAATCGCCCAACTTAGAAATTGATGATCAACGATCAAAATCGCGGTCACGTTCTAGGTCAAGGTCCCAAAGTAGAAGTCACACACCTGAAGTTAGAACATCTCGTTCACGTTCACCCTCTGGTTCACCCAAAGCTCGTTCCAGATCTAAAACTCCAGCAACTAAAAAGTCAAGGTCTCGCAGTCGTTCGGTATCTAGATCCCGGTCCAAGTCGGGCACTCCTCGTTCAAAAAAAAGTCGAAGTGGTTCTGAGTCTGGAAGTGACGTTGGTGACAAAGAATCGGCCAAAAAACGAAAGGTCGTATCAAGTGACTCGGACGACAATGATGATGGGAAAAAAGACATCTCAACTAAACTTAAGAAAGCTAAAATAATAGACACAGATAGCGAGGATGAGGTAAGACTGCTTGAATAATGAGCTTATGTATATCGTCCTTGTTCAATGTAAACTCCAAAACTAAATCCACTTTTTTGCTTTGATAAAGTACTCACCGTTTAAATGATTTCCCCACTTTATTGAACGAGTATTCGAATATTAATTCCTAACAAGTTTTTTGGTTAGTTAAGTCCCGCTTAATTGAATTCGGGAATTTGACGGCAATAGTTAGACAGAATGATAGATAAATCCGAAGTTTTTGTTTCATATGAAAAGCCTTAAAAATAGTTTTATTAAAATTCTTTTGAACAATGTACTAACTTTTTTAACTTGTGCATCACCTTAATTGTGGATTTGATTGCAACACATGCAAGTTTTTTTTACAAGAGTTTGAGTGAACAGTGAAAGATACTAACTTTATAGAAAATAAAATAATTTATTTTGTAACTGAAAAAATTGCATTCTTGTTTTACAGCCCCAAAAACAACCTACAGCTGGCGATGTAAATGAGCTCTTTGGTGATGCAGATGATATCAGCGTATCCGATGAAGAAGAAAAAAAGTCCGATGTCGAGGGAGAAGAAGGTGAAGCTAGAAAAAGTCGCTCCCGATCCAAATCTCAATCAAGATCTCGTTCGAGTTCCGATCATTCAGCTGCTAGATCGCGTTCACGTTCAAGATCTAGGTCCCGCGACGCTCGCAGTAAGTCAAAGGAACCAGAAAAAGAAGATGAACCAGAGCCAATACCGGAAACTCGAATCGATGTTGAAATACCTAGAATTGTTACCGACCTTGGCAAAGAAATTCATTTTATTAAATTACCCAATTTCCTGTCTGTAGACACTCGTCCTTTTGACCCAGAAACATATGAAGACGAAATCGATGAGGAAGAAACAATGGACGAGGAAGGTCGGCAACGTATTAAGTTGAAAGTGAGTAACACTATTCGCTGGCGAGAGTTCATGGACAACCATGGAGAAATGAAGAGAGAGTCTAATGCGCGATTTGTTCGGTGGTCAGATGGAAGTATGACGTTGCATTTAGGGAATGAAACTTTCGACGTTTACAAACAACCATTGCACGGGGATCACAACCACATGTTTATTCGGCAAGGTACTGGTTTACAAGGTCAAGCTGTTTTCCGTACAAAATTGACATTCCGACCGCATTCAACGGAATCATTTACTCACAAGAAGATGACAATGTCATTGGCAGATCGTTCCACCAAAACTAGTGGTATTAAAATTCTTACACAAGTTGGAAAGGATCCAACTACGGATCGACTGTATTATTTGAAGAAGGAAGAAGAGAAACTGCGTCAAGCAATGCGTAATCAAAACAAGCCGAAACCCAAAAAAAGTGGACGTGCTGGTGCAAGTGGTCATGAATCGCATGGAGGACCGAATGCTTCCTACCATCATGACGATGGAAGTGATGATGAAAATGCTATCTCACTTAGTGCAATCAAAAATAAATACAAGAAAGGGTCAACGGCAGCAGCAGCCGCAGCCGCAACAGCAGACACCATCAAGGGCTCTGCCATATACTCGTCAGATGAAGACGAGGGATCTGACTTTGAGGGACGACGCAATAAGAAAATCGACAAAAATAAGGTGACAAAGGCTCTGCGAGATTCAGATGATGACTCCGAACATTCTGAAGCTGAAGTCAGTAGTAAGAAGAAAGGCGATGATGACAAAGAAGCAGATGAAGGCAGCCACCATAGTGCCACCGGTGCAAGCGACGTTAGTGATGATGATTGATTTTTTTCGGATCTTTGTTTCATTCACGAAACATCAATTTATATATATTTTGTTTTGTTAACAAGAATTAAATGACAAAATTTAGTTTCGTAAAATAAAAAATATCGACATCAAAACTGTTGTAGTGCCACTGAATAATTAATTCAATAAAGACCAAATAATATGAAAGTTATTTAAGATGTCGATCAATGAGAACATATAAATATAATGAACAATTATTTTCTAGCCAAAACAAAAATTAAATATAAACCAATAGTCTGAGCTATCTGAAAATACAAAGTACAATAGAAGCTGCTTACACTTAATTCAAAGTGAAGCTTTTAAGAATTCCAACAAAAACCAATGGTCAGTATTTTTTTATCGATTATATTTTTAGCCCGGACAGATATACATATATGTAAAAAAAACAGAAGATGAACAAAGTTTCTCTATGCAGATAACTTCTTGTCCTTTTATTTTTGTTTATTTGATCAGGGTTAATAATTAAGCATTAGTCTATGGGTGATTTGTAAAAAATAGGTACATTAAAAAAAATTGATATTGCAATGTTTGCGCACGATCTTCTCGAAATCTATTGCTCTTACGAAAAAATGTGTCTCTTATGACCATGTTCTGCATTCGAATGAAATCGAATTGAAATCGCATTTCAATTTCACATGAATTGAAATTCCATGTTCTACAATTCGTTCGTTTTCGAAAATTTCGCAATTAGTTCGAAATGTCAAAATGCAAGGTGCCTCCATTTTTAATTTTGAGAGAGTGAGTTTGGAAGGCAACGAAGCAGGTTGTGTGGAGAGCACAACCTTCAAATTCAGTTTTTTTCTTAAAAACAGTAAAAGTTAATTATTTTAAAATAATTTGTTTTCTTCATCGAAAGTTGGTACTCCGTGGGGAAGGTGTCCACCTGGATGATAACAGGAGTTGTTCACACACTCCAGCCACCGAAAAGCTAGTTTCCAAGCTGTGCCGCTTGAACTAGACTTGAAGCCCATCCCGTTAATTACGGGACTCTGGCGTGGTATCACATTACCCGCTAGCAACTGTATCATGTGTCCGTGACCGAAGTGTTGCCCACATGAAATCCAAGCATGGAACCTCACTGGGGGAAGGATTCCATCTGGATCAAAACCGGAGATACATACACTCCAGCAACTGCTAATCTAGTCCCCAGGCTACCAGCACCCCTTGTGCTAATAACAGATGACAAACCTTCATCACAACAATGGACAAAGGATGACCACCCTGCATCATACCAAATCAGTGAGATGACCATGATATCACAAGAAAATTTGCTAAAGTGAATAATTATCTCTTTATAACTGCTCATAATATGTTAAAAGTTAAAGTGAATTATCTTTTGTATCAATCATTATTGTTTTTAGTGTTCTACTAAGTTATACCCTTTTACATATTTTTTTTTTACATTTTCTATCGCCTTGCCGCCAACATGTGCTTTAAAATTAACTAAAACAACTCGTAAGAAGTGAATTTATGTAGAAATTGAAATTGTATTTAAATAATCGTCTTTAAATAACTCATGCAAAAGTGATTTCATTAATTTTGAAAATTCCACATAGAGCGTTCTCGCTCTATAACATGAAACTTTATATATATGTATAAATGTATTCCATGGCATATTAGTTTGTAAGGTATTTGTATTTGTAGGTATTGTATATATGTATATTTTTTATCCGTTCCAACAGCCAACACATAACTGAAATATTGCTCCTGAGCAAGAGCAGAATGACTAGTCACTAGGTATATATTTTTTATATATTATAAATGACAGCCACGAGGCTTTCCAAAAATGTAACTAGATAGAGCAGGCAATACATTATAGCCGCAGTTAAACATAGCTTTGCTAAGTAATATATATTATGAATTGTACTCTGTAAAATTTTCTTAAGTCTCAATAAAAATTCAATTCAATTCCATTTTTAATTGTGTTTTAAAGTGAAATTACACTGAACATGAAAATTAATTCTATATTATTGGCATTTATAAGGGAAAAAAGAAAGCGGAACTCAAAAGAAAAAATTAGCCGAACAATTTTGTAAGAAAAAACCTGCCCGACGCGATGGCTTGAATATACCTACCTAAATATGAATGGTTCTGATGATTTTTGTATTTTTTTATTCGTATGTTCTTATGTTTCCTACGAAAATAATAATAAATAAATAAACAAAAACATAAAGTTTGCTTACATTTTGTGCCAAGAAATACAAAACTATCTGCAAATGCACCCATTTCACAACGATTAAAAACGTTTAGAAAACGGAATGAACCGAAATGCAGAACATCAATTTTCATGTTCGAAATTAGAATTCACTATTAGCATTTCGAACGAATTGTGGAACACCTAAATTCAATTTCGCCATGTGAATTCACAATAAGTGGAATGCAGAACATGGGCGTTCTTGTGTTTTTTTTTGTATATGTAAACGTTTATAAGCTACAATTTTTTAAATGCGATATATGTATACGTATGTACTACATATGTACATACATACATACATATATGGCAAGTTATGGATTCGCAAAAAAAATCGAACATTAGATTTTTGTCAAAGCTGACATTACGATGATTATGAAGTCGAAAAAAGTGGGTGTCGCAATTCTGTCTGTTTTTCAGCTGCAGCCTAAACAGGTGCGTCGATTTTCTCTTAACTTGGTACCTTGGGTTTTTTTTGCATTCCCCCGAAAGGTTTTTTTTTACCATAAATAACGGTACCTACCTGCTGTACAAATTTAATTTTTTAAGCAATTAATGAAAATCTTATTTTGATCAAAAACGTGCCCACAACTTAAAAAAAAAATCAGTAATTTTTTTTAAAAAATGGCTACCATTTAATAATTTTTTTTTTCTTCAAAAAAATGGTTTTAAATGGTACCTCACATAGAACGATTTTTTTTGTTTTAAATTTTCTCGAAAACGGTTCAACTGAGATTATTTTAAAAAGTTTTGTGGGTTGGGTTCGATATCCCGCTTTTTATAATCCCGTTTTTTAAAATCCCGGTTTTAAAATCCCGCTTTTTATAATCCTGTTTTTTAAAATCCCGCTTTTTCAAGATCCCGCTTTCTATAATCCCGTCTCTTATAATCCCGTTTTTTATAATCCCGTTTCTTATTATCCCGCTTTATCAATTAAAACTACTTGTTTTAACTCCCACCAAAATTTCGTTGGGACTTAGTTCATAAATTTGGGAGTTAGTTCATTTGGGACTTATTTCATTATGAAATAAGTCCCAACGATTTTAATAAACAGTGAGGTATGTAACAACAACAATTTACATGTTAAATGCAACAACAACTAATCCCCTGCGGGCTTAGCTAATCCCAGAGAATTCTCGGGGCTTAACTTAAGCGCGCCGAAAAAACTGTATTACTGGCGTGAATTGCATACTTGTTATCGATAGTTTGTATGAAAACTTCATTTTGTTTGTGTGATGGCATCTCTAATCCCCGTTGTCGTTTTTTCAACCAATTCCCCCCCGGGCTTGCAAAAAAACACGCTATTATATTGGAAAAAAATGTAGGTATCTATCGATTAAAAATGATGTCTGCTTAGCCACACTATAGGATTTGGGGTAGGTGCGAGGTTGGGTGTATGCAAAATTTCTTTTTATCATTTTGGTAGTTGGCAGTTAGTTCCTAAAATGATGGGAATGAGTTCATAATTAACCAAGTTTAATACCCAAATTAATTGCGAAAAACGGGATTGGCGGGATTTGGCGGGATTTTAAAAAGCGGGATTTTAATACATTGGGATTATGAATAAGCGGGATTTTAGAAGACGGGATTTTAAAAAAACGGTATTTTAGTAGACGGGATTTTAAAACTTTTTTTTCGGGATTTTCGAAAAACGGGATTTTAAAAAGCGGGATTCCGATACTCTCCCAAGTTTTGTATAGCAAAATTTTTTGATGGACAGCTAAACTTATAATAATTCGAAAAGGACTTAATCGATGTTTATTAAACTTGACACCCAGGAGTTTTTAGCATTAAGTAGCAGTTTTTAAACAAAAATTATTCTTATAAACGAATATAACCGTGTCTTCCATACAAGGGTTTAAAAACCGCTAAGGAGAATATAATTTTTCTCAAAAACTGCACCTACAATTTTTAAATGAGCTTATATCAATACGAACTACCGTAGGTGTGTTTTTTTGCTACGTCGCTGCTAAACAATTTACATGTTAAATGCAACAACAACTATTCCCCTGCGGGCTTAGCTAATCCCAGAGAATTCTCGGGGCTTAACTTAAGCGCGCCGAAAAAACTGTATTACTGGCGTGAATTGCATACTTGTTATCGATAGTTTGTATGAAAACTTCATTTTGTTTGTGTGATGGCATCTCTAATCCCCGTTGTCGTTTTTTCAACCAATTCCCCCCCGGGCTTGCAAAAAAACACGCTATTATATTGGAAAAAAATGTAGGTATCTATCGATTAAAAATGATGTCTCTCATAGATCCATTTTTTTCGGATTTCGACTAGATTACAGTTTTATTTATTACAATTCAATATTTAAAATGTATACTTTATATGCTTTTTACAAATCTTTAATGACATGGCAATAGGGCCGTCTAACAGATTTACACATTTAAAAAATAATACCCTTTGATTTATACGTTTTTGGTGCATAATATTTATACCTACTAAAGAAAATTTATTGAAAATTTACATTATTAAAATTCTTCCCTTAGGTTTCGACTTGTCAATTTCTGTTGAACCGATTTTAATGAAAATTTTTACACAAGAGATTCTAATATGTTTAAATAATACTGCATATCAAAATTTTCCTAAAGATAAATTTAAATTTTTTTATATTTCGAAAATGGGTAGGTAAATGAATTTTTCAATTTATTTCTAAATATATTGATTCTTATATTAATTTTTCAGTCTAAATTGTAAGTTCCATGCATGTATGTATGTACAACATGGTGCGATATCTTGTTCATATGAATAGTTGTGCTCACATAATATTACCTTAAACTTAACCATGTTTTTAGCAGTTGGCATAAAATATAGGTTCTCATAAATAATTTATTTCTTTTAAAATCAGATCCAGATGAATAGATCTAAATTATTCAGACTTAAAACCACAGTTTGATCGCATAAGAGCAAGTCCGTTCGACCCAGTCGTTTGGATTTTTAAAAAATGTGTACATTTTTTTTTAAATCTAAATTATTCGAAAGCCACTTGGTCGATTTTTATTAAACTTACCACCCAACTGTTTTTCTAGCAGATATTAAACAAAAATTATTCGTATAACCAAAAATAACGGTACATAAAGTGTTTAAAAACTGCTTAGTAAAATCTTATTTTTCTCAAAAAAGACTGCTACGGTTTTTATTAAAATTTGTATGTGTAAGATTTTTGTATTGGTCTATAATATTATTGGATAAAATTTTAGTATCTATTGATTTTTAACGGTATCTCCCATAGAACAATTTTTTTGGTACATAACCATTTTCAAAAGGCCAAATTTTAGATTTAAAACAAAAAATTATTTTTTGAAAATGGGTACCTAAATGATTTTTCCTCAAATTTGATTTTTAACTCCGCATCAATAAATAGTAAATAAAATGCACGACTGGGTGGCCTGAACTTGCTCTCACATATAAATATGCGACCACATGGGGGTGTTAAAATTAAATGCTAATTTGTTGTATTGACTTTTTAGAAGGAAAATGTGAAAATACCATGAGCGAAAGAAAATTAATATTAAAAATACTCAAAAGGGAACGATTTTCCATATAAAAAATTACTTAAAGCCCTTCCACACTATCCCACTGAGTATTAATACAAAGTGGAAAAGAATTCCATGCTACTGCCAAATTTGTGAGAGAGAAATTTCTTTTCATTTTTTGACCATACACAACAGTTAAATTTAACCTCAATAAAAATGTGATGAAATGTGTGACAGACTTAGAACCATTTCTAAAAATTCTCATGTATTAACACATGTCAAATCGTGTAGGCTGGGAATATCATATTTTGTTTCCACACTATTATACATGATTTGTTTCACACTTTTTTGACATGTATTAATACTCAGTGGGATAGTGTGGAAGGGCTTTTATTAAAAAAACATTAATTTTAATTATCAAAGCAACTAAACGCAACTAAAACTGCGAACCGATATTTTGCGAAATAATGAAACGTCGAAACGTTTTTTCACAAAAAAAAAAATAAAATAACCAAATATCAAACAACGTTACAAAAAAAAACTAAACAATAAATTGCTAAATGATTTTTGCGAAATGATTGAGAATATTTTTGAAAAAAGCGAAATATAAAACAGCCGAATGTTAATTGCGTAATGATTGAAAAACATAATGAATAAAAAACCAAACGCAAATTGTCAGTTATGGATTGCGAATTAAACGAATTATTTAACGACTAAAGCGAAGGAAAGAAATGACAAATGAATTTTGCCAAACAATGGTGACCCTACTTATAACTATGAACAATATAGCATGTTTCACATATACATTGAACTTACATACAGTATAGTACAGCTCAATAAAAAAAATAAGGAACATCGCCCCTAGAGAAACGTATGCTCTACATAGTGCAATTTTTTTTTTTATAAAACATTTATTATGACCTAGCTGCACGTCTAAAAAAATATAATTTAAAAAGTTTAGAAACTCAGTTAAAAAAATATAAAGAGGTTCAATTCAAAAAAAATAACGGACATCGCTCCTGGAAAACTTGCCTTCAACATTTTGGTGTTTAAATTTTTTTAATACCATTGATACTTATCGAGAGCTGCAAGTCTAAAGAAGAAAAAACTTCGGATGCAGCAATCTTCAACTTCATTTTTTGTCTGTGTCATATTTGTTGTCTTTATTATTGTGTTAGGCTTTTTATATATTTTACTAACAACTAACACCACGCCAAATGATGACTGTGACAAGTTGATATTTCCTAGTATCTGAAGGTGAACAAATCCGAAGAGAAAAGAAATGAAATGTTACAAATGCTTGCATTAAGAAGTACTGATAGCGTGTTAAAGATAAGAGAACACGCATTTCAAAATCAGTTGAAGTTTTTTCGAAAATCAAAAAAAAACATTTTAGTAAATTTTTTGTATACATTTTTTTTTTAAGAAAAATAAGATTTTCATAATTTGGTAAACAAATTTCTATGAAAGGTAGGTACCGTTATTTTTGGTCCTACACAAATGAAAAAAAAAAATTTGTCGGGGAAATGCCAAAAAAGTAGAGCTGCGGGGGATTAAATGCAGCTTGTAAACGCATGAGATTCGAAATCGAGTTTTAAAAATAACGATATTTTATTCTTTTTTGTCGTTGTTTCTTTCTAATATTTATATGATTTATAAATAAAAACACCGTCAGTCATTCAATTAAATGTAGTTCTCACTCTTATGCATTTTAAGTAAGTAGTCTACGTATAACTAGTAACTATACCTATGCAAAGTCCAAAATGTCGGCTGTCATATAAAAGTTCTATATTGCCGATGTAGAATATTAACCACAATGTGGGTCAAAATCGACACACCCTTAACGACTCTGACAGATAATTTTAAACATAAACTGATTTTACCGTTCATTTTTCCAAACACTTAACAAATAGTGAATCCAAGAAGTATTTTTATTTACATTCCCGCCTTTAATCGTCAAAAACACCTACTTGTTAATGTGCACTCTTACTAACTGTTAGCTATTCAATAGTTGACAATCATCGCGGTCGACAATCAAAGCGACACCACCATGTGATTGGCACCCCCATGCCCATAGATGTGCTCGTTGTAGCAATCGGAACGAACGAAATATAATGAACTGTTTAACCACAACCTTTGTATAAGGACCTTAAGCGCTCAGGTATTTATTTTTTTTTGTAAAGGAGTCGATTGAGTGGTATATAAGACAACAATGAAAAACGCTGTAGAGTGCCACTTGGAATCAAACTTAACGTCAATTTATTTATTCAAACAGTACATTGTGTTCTTTGATTGACAGTGTTGTTAAATGTCCCGTGTCTTTTCAGTTGCAGGATTTCATGCAGCATATAAATAGGTGTAGCTTGTAAAAGGACACACTTGTTAGTTGTGTGACTAGATAAAGAGGTTGTCTTTATAGAATGGCCGCAGTTCTAGGAGCGACTAATAGTTGTGGTCAAGACTATTTGGTTCAGCCGTGTCAGGTATGTGGTGATCATAGTTCTGGAAAGCACTATGGTGTAACTTGCTGTGATGGATGTTCCTGCTTCTTTAAGCGTAGTGTTCGCAAAGGGTCATTGTATACATGCATCGCTGGAAAAGGTAACTGCATTGTTGATAGAGCTCGAAGAAACTGGTGTCCCTTTTGCCGACTTCAAAGATGCTTATTCGTAGGAATGAATATTAGTGCTGTGCAAGAGGAAAGAGGACCCCGAAATGGAGCAAAGTTGGAAATGGGATTTCGGAGAAACAAGGCTAAAACCAGGTCTTGTAATTCTGTGATTTGTGAGAGTTCTATGCTTTCTAGCAATACGGTTCCCCACCAAATTTTGGCTCAGATTCTAGTAACATGTGTTAAACAAGCTAGGAACAATGAACACTTCCGTATGCTTGAAGTAAGACAACAGGACATTATTCTAGCTAATGTATGGAGTGAATGCTTTGTATTAAGTGGATCTCACTGGCCATTAGACATCAGTGGATTAATTGAATCGTGTGCTGATGCAAATTTGAAGCAAGTTTTAAATGATGCTCGAGATCTGCGAGCAGATATGATGGAGCTAAACTTTCTTCAGACTTTAATTCTTTGCAGAAAAGGTATGCGTATAATTCAAATAATTTCTTATCAGTTTCGATAGAAAGAGAGAACTTATTTTTTAATGTTTTAGAACTTGCATCAAACGGTAAAAATGCCATTCTTCTTGAGTCTTATGCCAATGCTGCGTTAGTGTCACTAGCCCGCTACTGCACTCATCAATCAAATTGGTTTCGATTTGGATCTTTGTTGCTCGGATTGAGAAATCTTTCGCTGAGAAAATATGAGAGCTTTCTTTCTGGAATGTTTAAAACTGTTGTAAGGGATATTTTAAAGAATTTGTAAAGAAAATGTGGTTGTTTTTCATTTTGTTTAATATATTCATTGTTATAACTAAGTAAGAACAAATTAGTTCGTGTTTTTCTTTTTTCTTTTTATAAATTTTTTTCTGTTTTCATTTTTTTGTAGTCAATAAAGGAATTTCTACCTAAATTTGATTAAAATTCGACTACAATATCGGTTTATTTCTTTTGATTTAATAAATTCGAAAGTTTAATAATTAACATAATATATTTATGTGAAACTTATATGCAGAACATTTTAACCCATAATAGAAAATTGCTTTTGTCATATTTCTGTAAATATTATATAGAAATAAATAAAGTTTATTCTTTATATTTTCTATAACTTAATTGCTTCATTCTACGCATATAGAAACAGAACAATATATAAGACAACTATTTAAACGAACGACGCGAGTGCGGGAAATCGACGAAAATAATCTGAATGCATATAAATATTTTCCTTTTGAACTAAGACGATATGGATCGAAAACAATACATACACTAGTTTGGGAAGGAGTTGTCTAAAAATAAACGTGAAAGCCCCGACATCCTCGGAGTAAGAAGTTGCGGATTTCATAATCAACATGTACATATAAATATTCACATATAAGGTCATATTTGCACGCCTCGTCATAACCACGATTTCTCTGCGCCTATATCCTTCTACCTTCGAAGCGTCTTTATATAGATACTAGCTGTCCCACCCCGGCTTCGCACGGGTTGACAAATCTTATTTTCGTAAAAAACTTTGGGATAGTGGAATAGCCTATCTAACAAAAAGCTATTCTCCAACGCAAGGAAAAATTGCTATAACTGGCATAAGCTATTTCAATAACTCTTTTCGCTGAACCCCGCAGCCCGCAACCCTTGCATTATAAAAATTGAGCTATAACATATACATACATTCTTTCATTCGAACTATATTTAATAATACCTACATATAGCGATTCTATTATTAGGTAGATTAAGATGAATACGAATGTATTTTCACCAGCAAGTTCCAATTTAAACAAACATAAATTGCCGGAAGAAACATTTTTTTTATCAAAATATTTTTTTTAATTTATTGATCTTATATTTAAAAAATGAAATCGTATTTTTTTTAATTTTTTCACATTTCACCCCATAAATAGCTAAGTTTCAGCAATAACACCGAGATCCAATATGACATTTAAAAAAAATATTTTTTAATTCGGGTTTTTACCCTGTTTCAACCTAGAAAAAACAAATTTTGGAAATATATAGTCCCAAAGTAATTCTTGAAAACCATTTACATTTAAATTTTTATTTATAAGGAAGATAGAAGTTAAATATTAAAAAACCAAATTGTAAATAACGGAGAAGGAAAAAAACACACAGCTAAAGTTTAAGGCACTGTATAAAACGTTGATATTTTGTCTTTAATCTACAGTAAACTTTTTCGTATAACTTCAAGGTATTTTTTATTTTAAAAAAGAAGTTATTTCGCCGATTTTGCCCCGGCCCGGGGATTCGGAAAATTTTTCAATGATTTCACCGACTTAAAAGGCTTGTTTTTTTGATATTTCCAATAAACTTCACGAGAACAAAGTCTCCCCAGCGGCAACAGAGTCGATATCGGCCAAATTATTATTTTTGGAAATTTGCATTTCCTCGGTTTCACTAATAACGGGTGATTTTTTAAGAGGTTTAGAACTTTAAAAAAAAAAAAAAACACAAAAAATTCGAAAAAATGAATGAAATATTTATTTGAATCGATAGTTTGAACCTTGCAATTTAATGTTTAAAGATAATTTCATGCAAATGTTGACCGCGGCTGCGTCTCAGGTAGCCCATCCGCTGAGTCCAATTTTGGCATACTCTTTCACACATATCGGCCGGTATCTCACGAATGAATGCATGGATGTTGGCTTCCAGTGCGTCAATCGAAGCGGGCTTGTCCCTATAGACATTAACTTTGACATACCCCCACAAAAAATAGTCTAATGGTGTCAAATCGCACGATCTAGGCGGCCAATTGACCGGCCCGAAACGTGAAATTAACTGTTCACCAAACTCGCCTCGCAATTGCGCCATTGTTTCGCGTGCTGTGTGGCATGTGGCACCGTCTTGTTGAAACCACATATCATGCAAGTCAAGAACTTCCATTTCGGGCAAAAAAAAAGTTTGTTATCATCGCTCGGTAGCGTTCACCATTGACAGTAACGCTGCGATTCGCGTCATCTTTGAAGAAATATGGCCCAATAATGCCGCCGGCCCATAAACCGCACCAAACAATGCTTTTTCGGGATGCATTGGTAGCTGTTGCAATGCTTCTGGCTGATCTTCACTCCAAATGCGGCAATTGTGCTTATTTACGTACCCATTCAACCAAAAATGAGCCTCATCGCTGAACACAATTTTTCGATAAAAAAGCGGATCCTCGGCCAGCTTTCAATTCAATAATTTACAAGCGTTGTTCATTTGTAAGACGATCCATGGTTAAATTGCAAACCAAACTGAAGCTGTTTGACAGTGACACAAGGTACTAAACACACGTCAGCTGTCAAAACCAGTGTTGCCAAAACCAAACCAGCTAAAAAATCACCCCGTCTACATGTTGCCCAACTGACTGATCTGCTCAGCGTATTGAACGTCAACGTCACTTTCACAACATAATACACAAACTTGAATAATTCTGTTTAAATAACATCCTTGGGGTACATTCATTAGCTGCCGAATCAGCCCCTGTCTTAAACGACGAATGTGCCCCGATGTAGGAAATTTCTATTTATCAACTCTTACAAATTTATGAATTTTCAAGATCGGTCTGTTCAACTTAAAGATGAATATTTATAAATATTCCTCACAAAATTTCACTGGTTTTTTGCAAAAAAATAATATTAAAAAATGCTTACCAGCAAGTAGAAAATTACACTGAAGACACAAAAAACACCCAATTACTTCTAAACTCTTTTTGCCGACTTACTCGAACTGTCAAACTATGTACAACACAAGGCATAGGTTTACAAAAGGGTGTGTTCGTCATTCAAATTATGGGCTTATTGATCACAGTTTTCGAGAAAATTGCAAAGACGAATGTGTCCCGACGACGAATGTGCCCCAGTTTACTATATATATGTAAGGAATGCTTAAATGATGCATATGTTGCATATGAAATCAAATCCGGGAGCATTTTATCATCTGTTGTATAAAGTACGGATATAAATTTGATGGCGCGACAGCTCGTGTAGAAGTTGGGCCTAGTGAGTAATGCTTGGAGGATTTATTAATTCCTCGTATCTGTTTTTGGCAGTCGGGTTGAATATGGTTATTGCCGAAATTTCTTTCATATATTAAAAATAATGACTTTTGAACATATACTGTACCGGCATTTAAATTATAGGTAAATTCACTAATAGAAAGGGAGCCGACCGTCAGATTACCTATCTCATCGGGATTGTGAAAATGATGAGTATCAATCGATAGTAATTTCTCAAAACCACCAACATGGGTATCAAACGAAAGGTAAGACTGATCTCTTCACAAATCCAGTGGTCGGGCAAACTTTCATTTGTCTAACTTAAGAATTCAAAAAATTATCAAATAAATTTAAAATTAGTATAGAACAATAGCCTACTTTGCTCTTATAACGTAATAATAATTTCAGTCAACAACGCTCTTTTTAACTATTTGTTTGGGATTTATTATTATTTTTGTTGCACTAAAAAATGGATTTTTCAGAAAAACTATTTTATAACTTTATAAACAGTGTAAATTACTTTAATACTGTTTTTCAGTTTTGGCATTTTCAAGTACTCAAAACTAATAAAATTGATATTTAACCATAAACATTAAGGTACTCAACCAAAACTCCATCTTTAGTTATTTTTAAATCAAAATAAAACAGAACGAGCTACTTATTCAAAATATTTGATGAGTTCAATTCTTTAAGTAAAAATAATTCATAATTTTTCAAACATAATAGAAAATGATATAACAATATACATATCTACAACATACTACATAATATGTTACTATCTTATACAAAATACATTTAATATACAGATAATAACGCACAAATAAGAGGCTTTAAGAGCTGTGTTAATTTGGCCTTTTTTAGGATAACCAATTAAATGGCCATTTTTGAGTTTTGACCACTCATAAACTTTTTTGATCACAGTTACAAAAAAAATTGATTTTACAAAATGGGGGCCAAAAGAACGCTGCCCTAAATAAAGTCAGTACCCTAAATTTGAACCAAGGTAATAACTAAGGTAATATCTCGAAACTTATTAAGAATTGTAGCTATCCAAAAAACATTGGTTTTTGTTTTGTTTCACCGCTGGGTAAAGAAACTATAGGGATTCAAATCATTCTCACAATGGATTTCGAAAAAATTACGACAGTCTTTCTTTTTTTGTGAAAGTTAATTTTGCAGAAATGTAAAGGTGAAAATTGTAGTTTATAAAATTTTACCCAAACAAAATTCCAAAACATTTTTGCGTAAAAGTTATATTAATATCAGTTATTTAAGCTCTTCGCCAAAACTGTGGGGTTGCAATCTATTTTTTTTTAATCCGACACATTAAATTAGTTCCTACATGTTCGTACCATAGTTCAATTAAATTTTATATGTTTCTGTTTAATGTAAAATTAAGAAAATCACTTTAATAAATACACCTTTCTTTTATTTTTTATTTTCATATACAATAAAAAACAATATTAACTAATTACATATAATAATTAAGGTATACAGTTCACGGTTTAACAACATATAAATACAAATACATGTACTTATTTTATTTGCTCAACAATTTCAAATGCATTTAGAAATAACATAAATTCATTAAAAATCTATCAACTATATTTCATATAACATTTACTTACACACATATTATTTTTTATTTTTTTGTATTAAGTACCTATGTTTTTTTTATAAAATCGGAGAAAAAGTGTATAACAACATTAACTATCACTTTAAGTATAAATATTTTATATACATAAAATGTTTTAAAACTAAATTACTTAACAAAGTCTAACAATTATTGCCTAGAACTAACAATTAATTATATATTTAAATATTTTTTTGGTTTTTATTTAGGTAGTCAAATAATATGTATCTCACAAAAAATTAAAATTAATTAGGTATTAAGTATACCTACAATAATTGTTGTAATTAATTAAGATGTTTTATGAGATTTTCTATGTAACTAATAAGTAGGTAGTTAATTTTAATGAAAATGAAACAACAACAAAATTACAGAAAATTGTCTAGATAAATTTGAAATAAATTGTACCTACACCAATAATGTAATACCAACTTGTCATATTTCAAGCTTTATTTTTATCAACGATTGTCATTTTTCAAGAAATAGGTACATAAAATTAATCGTGATTTAATTGTAAGTCACCTCTACATGCTTAATTCCACTAATTTATACATATAATTTTTTTGTTAATAAGAATAATAGTAAATACCTACTTACTTAAGTTTTTAATTAAATTTGTTCACAGTTTTAGTTTAGTAGTAAGCTTAGCTTGAGGAACATTAAAGAAGAAAAATAATAGTTGATTGTTCTGCAACAAAATACAAATTGGATTGAATAATAAATGTTTTTTTAGTAAACTATAATATTTAAGAAAATTTTAACTATTTGCCACACAAGTTTTTTAACATTTAACTAACAATCAGGTACAATAATTATATATTATGAATATAAATTGTCTCAAGGGGAAGTGTTCATGAGGATGAACTTTTTTTTGGAATCGATAATTGCATCCTTTTTTGATACCTATCTAAAGTATTTAAGAATCTAAGGCTATTGAGTGGACCTATCCACTGGCTGGGAAACTGGTTGTTAAGGTACTCAAAAGAAGTTTGCTGGGGAGACCCTTTCTGACTACATGAGTTATATTAAGGGGAACTATAGACGAATAGTTGCATAAATGGCGCTTAGATCATGTCGAAAACCAATAAACATAAAAATCAACCGAATCGTATGAAATCGCAGTATTCTCCGTTCCGTCGATTATCTACTTCTCTTTCTTCTTCAAGCTCTGAACAATTTTTTGAAACAGATGATATTTATGAGAAGATTTTTTTAAAAATCTACATATCGACGGTTAAAGTGCAGAACCTTGTAAAAACGTGTTTTTCAAAAATCAAAAAAAAAAATGCCAACATTTCTATGGCGATCTATAGTAAGAGGTTTTGAATTCTGCCTTTTTCGGTAAAATGTTCAGAACAACATTGTTAAGCTGAAGTTTTCGAAAAGTGGCTCTGATTTTTCTAATTATTTTTGATTAATAATATTTTTGTTAAATCTAAATTTTTTATTAGATGAAAAAAAGAAATTAATTTTTTTAACAATGGAAAACACCTCAAAAGTCATTCTAACGTTGTGATGACAGCTAGCCAATCAGGTCCATGTAAAATAAAATTAATTTTTTTGTGTTCGATTGGTAATTCAGAAGAAATCTCCGATTGCAGACGTAAACCACAAAACTTGATTAATTCACAACCAATTTGATTAACTTTGATGTATATTTACATACCTACCTTCATTTTATCTTGTATAACTGTTTTTATTGTTAATTAATAAATTAAATCTTATCACAACTGCTATAGGATGGATTAAAAAGCACTCAATTTCATTTCAGTTAACTTAATTCGCATCAATACCTCACTACCTTGGCACAAAATTTCAAACAATTTTCTAACTTTAAAACTCTACTAAAATTTTCTTAGTTTTAGACATTTTTTAACTATTAACCTATTTTTCAATAAACTCCAAATGAACACACCTAAAATAGTGACTAAGTAAACAAACATACCATTTTCACATTTGTTATTGTATAAAAGAGATATTTGGAGTTATAGTATGGTAGTTAAAAGATAAAATAGACATACATTTTACTAAAATTAAAAAAAAAATGGTAGGATGTTAACAATAGGTAAACTTAGGTAAAATTAGGAAAACCTTGAAATCCAATGGAATGGCGAAGTTGTTTCTACTCATATTTGAAGTTTTATTGTTGAACCGTCAAATATTCGGTATGCAACGTCGTAAGTTTAAAAATTGTGTAAAATGATAAGATTACATAACAAAAGTTTGTATGAACGTTCTTTTATTTATTTATTTAAACGGCATGTAATTGAATCAGCTGTTCGTTAAACGTCAAATATTTAACGGCAACAATTTTTTTGTTAACAAAAATTATGTTTTCAGAAAAAAAAATTTATTGAATTATATGAACATATTGCTTTTAATATAATTTTATAACTACCTACATATTCGGAAAGAAATTCGGTTTGTTCGTTTTCTTTTACAAAAGTAAAATTCTTTTAATTTTCTTTTAACAATAAATAAACAGAAAAAAAGAGTAGGCAATTTTAAAAGACCTAACACTTACGATGATAATAGCTGAGAATTCTCGATACTTAACTCATTACTCTGTTCCGAAAGACTGCTTTTAAACGATGCAATCACCCCTTGCGATTTTTAAGAAACTAGGTGGGGACGTATGTGGTGGCCGGGGTAGACAAAATTGCTGAGGTTGAAAAAATTGCAGAGTTATCACCCTTTCTTCTTTGTGCCTTTTCGTGGTTTTTGAGACATAAGCAGAGCTAAGACTGTGCAGATGTTTCCTTTTCATTTAACAAAAATTGCAACCATTAAAAATCGCAGTGTTTAAAAGCATCCTTGCAACCGAAAGAAGACCAAAAGAGAAACGCCGCTTAAAAATCGCAATCGTCTAAAAGCAGTCAAAGCAATCAATTTCTTGACCGATATTTTGACTTAATTGTCAGTTAATCACAACACAATGGCGTTTGATTAAGTATATCAAACAAATTTGGTTCACTTTCCGAAAAAATGTTGAGGAATTTTAACCAAATTGTGTAAGTCATTTTCCATACAAAATTTGACAGTTCATTGCATGAATACCCTTTTTATTTGTTTGCACAAGTGAATTGTAAAACAAAAGTGTATCTAATCCAAAGTTACTAAAAATAATAATAAGAAAGAAACACATAATATTTAACTTAGTTTCTGAAATATCTTAAATGAAAAATTATAACTAATTAAATTGAAAGTGTTTTTATATACTTAAACTAATAATACCCTTTCAAAAATTAATTATCATCAGAAGCTTACAATCCTAATCACATTTTAAAAATTTGTACCTTACTCTGTGCGTTAGTAATTTATCCATTTCAATTATTATTTGACTACAATCCTACGCTAACTTAAAAAAACTAACACCGCTATTCTATTGAAGGCTCACAAGTTTTCATAACACAAGATCTTATGAGGTTGATTACCAATGATTATGAGATTTGTTGTGGTTCGATAACATTTTTGGCAATATAAGAAAATCTTTACAAAAGATCTCACAAAAAACTCTTATGCTAGAACATTTCAGAAATTCTTAGATTTCCTTAGAAAACTCTTGAACAGTTGTATAGCTATAGACATTATCAGCCGTATTTATTAAGTTTCCTTAGAACACTCTTGGACAGTAACTGCACAGCTAGCCACTGTATAGATAGTTGGCAGGGATGGGACTTTTTGAAAAAATGTCCGAAGTAGATTTGGAAAAAAAACGCAGTAGATCCAACTTTTTCGCAGTAGATTTTTATATTTTTAAAATATAAACAAGAAATAACATAAATAAACATAAATAATTTAAAATAATAAAATATATATTCTGCCCTACCGAGGTATCCGTCGGAGCGGAAAACTCTCCGAAACGCATACGACGTCGGAGGTTCAAAGTTCATTAGAGATGTCAAAAATGTCACTTCAAAACACACTTGCTCGCACTTCAACGCAAAACAACATTGCGCGTTCCATAATGTCGGAAAAACGTTCCGAACGCTGTTCGGAAGAATAACTCGAAGCAAAAATCCTCCGATTCCGGTCCGACGGATACCTCGCTAGGGCAGATTCTTTTTTAGCTCTGATCGTTCAGAGCTTCAAATTTGTGTTTCTTTTTTAGTTCTGAGCAGAGATGAGCTAAACTGTGATTTTCCAATCACAGGTATAACTGTGAGTGTGATTAATGAATCACTGTGAGTTTAACCTGTGATTGTGATTGGTAATTTTAAAATATTTTTGGAGGCCTAAAAATTTTTTTTTTCTCAGTAAAATAAAAAGTTATTAAATGAGAACAATAAATTAGGTATTTAAGGTACCTAGGGGACATACGCTCGAATAAAAAAATGCTAAAAATCTCGAGTCACAAATTTAAAATTATGGACTAACAAAATCTTCGAATAAAGAGAAAACTGAATTTAATAAAGTAGGTGTGGCAGGAGGCGGATTCCAAAGTATCATCTTAATGCTTTAGAGAGATATATAAGATTTCAGCTTTCTATCGCCTTTGAATAAAAGGAAATCTGAATTTTAATAAAAAGAGGTAGTGACAATAGGCGGATTCAAAAGTATCAATTTAATGCTTTAGAAAAGTCAAATAAACAATTTCAGCTTCCTAGCACCTTTAAATACAGAGAAAATTGAATTTTTATAAAAGTAGGCGTGACAGGAGGCGGATTAAAATATACGTATCCAATACTTTACAGAGTTTATATACGCAATTTCAGCCTCCTAGCACCTTTAATTAAAGAGAAAACTGAATTTTAATAAAAAGTGGGCGTGGCAGGAGGCGGATTCCAAAGTATCAACTAAATGCTTCAAGTAATTCATATACAAAAATTTCAGCTTTCTAGCGCTTTGAATGAAGAGAAAACTTGATTTTAATAAAAAGTAGGCGTGGCAGGAGGCGGATTCGAAAGTACGTACCCAATGCTCTAGAGAGTTCATATACAAAATTTCATCTTTCTAGTGCTTTTGATTAAATAAAAAACTGAATTTTAATAAAAAAAAAAGTGGGCGTGGCAGGAGGCGGATTCGAAAATATCAACTTAATGCTTAGAGAATTCATATACAAAAATTTCAGCTTTCTAGCGCCTTTGAATGAAGAGAAAACTGAATTTTGATAAAAAGTAGGCGTGGCAGGAGGAGAATTCGAAAGTACGTACCTAATGCTTTAGAGAGCTCATATACAAAATTTCAGCTTTCTAGTACCTTTGATTAAATAAAAAACTGAATTTTAATAAAAAAGTGGGCGTGGCAGGAGGCGGATTTGAAAGTACGTACCTAATGCTTTAGAGTTCATATATACAAAATTTCAGCTTTCTAGCACCTTTGATTAAATAAAAAACTGACTTTTAATAAAAAGTAGGCGTGGCAGGAGGCGGATTCAAAAGTACGTACCTAATGCTTTAAAAAGTTCATTTACAAAATTTCAGCTTTCTAGCGCCTTTGAATGAAGAGAAAACTCAATTTACTCTTCTTGTTCTTGTGTTAAAAATCACGATTCACAAATCACAATTCAGTTCTACCTTCTAGCTCCTAAAATAATGAATAAAACTGTTCTTCACATTTTCATGAATCATAAAATTTTTCTCTGTCTTGTGATTTTGTTCAGTTGCTAAAATAATAAATAAATAACTACTAAATTTCTCGTTCTACTTCATTTTACTCAACGTTGTGACTTCTCTGGTCGTGATTTTGTTCACAGTTCATAAACTAATCACGGCCACAGTTCATTTTTCGTTCGTTGTGATTTGTGAATCGTTTTTGTTTGTTGTGATTTTGTTGTGAAGTTGTGATTTTACTACAGTTGTGATTTTCAATCACATTTAATGCACTCACAGGTTAAATGTGAATCGCTCACAGGTAGTGATTGTGATTTTTAAATCACAGGTTGAAAATCACAGGTCGTGATTTTTTGTTCATCTCTAGTTCTGAGCATGTTCAGGCACGCTCTGTGAGCTCAGAATAAAATAGTAGAGTAAACGGAGTAAAATGCTGAACACACACGAGATGACGGGAAATTAAAAAAAATCGTCGTCAAAACAATAAAAATGGCGGAAGAGGCTGGTTGTTCTAGTGGAGAAGGTAAAATAATAATAATAAATAAATAATTTATAATCATGACAGTTCAGTGCTCAAGTTGTTTCATAATTAAATCAGAGAGCTCTGAACATACGCTGCTCAAAACTTATTCTGTTCGCTCAGACTCTGCTCAGCTCTGAACTAAAAAAGAAAAACGTCTAATGAATGATTTTTTTTGTAAAACCAAAAGTGCAGTAGATTTTATTTAAAGGCAGTAGATTTATTTTTCGAAAAAAATGAAGTAGATCTACTGCAATTGCAGTAAAGTCACAACCCTGATAGTTGGACATCTCTTGTTTATAAATGCATTCCAACAGTAATTGTGTAAAGTGTTTTTATAAACTCACTGACATCCGTGTACTTTGTCAAATTTCGTTAACTTTTGGATGCGTTCAATGAAAATTTATTTCAAAAAAATAACTCTTCAATTCTTTGTTAATGGAACGTTCCCACTTTATAATAGGTTTGGACAATCAATTGTAGTCTCTAAGTTAGACAATCGGTATGGAACATGTTTATAAATAAGGGTTTGTAGTTGGAACAGATGTCTAAATCTACATATTCATAACTTTGGAATAGGTTTATAAATAAGACTTTTTAACGAGTCTCTGATTGGCGAAGTTTCACAAAAATTTAAACAGTTGAACTTTAATTCTGAACCAAAATTTGTGTGTTTTTTTTATTAATGAATGTGAAATTATTATCTGAGAAGAAAACTATTAAATCTCAATGTAACTTTTTACTTGTGAACTGCTTATAGAAGATCAGAATTTCAATAGTTTTTGCAAAGGGTCATAATTTGTGGATTTGCTGTCAGAGTATGAGAACCTTACAAAATTCAAATCGTGAGTTTATTGTACCTTGTGAGATTTGCCAGAATAGGGGTGTTAACTGGCTGAACACAAAAGAAAGTAGCTGTAGCTGACCGAAGTCGTCTTATAAATCGCTTACAGATGCTGCAAAGGACGTCTGCAAGCTTTTTTTTGTATTGTTTCCGTATCTTTTTTTTAAACAATAACAGGGATTCCTATAATAAAAAATCAGCTACAGCTAAACCATGTTGTGCAAGCAGTAAGTCAAAATGAAATTGAAAAAGAATTTTTTAAATTGTTTCCTATCTAGTCATCAAGGTCTCCACTGTAAGCGTAACTTCTTGTTGTTTTCTGTTATTATTTTCCACAAGATTCGGTGTCCTTGGTAATCTACTTTCTTCAAAAAGTGGAGGACTTCGATTCATATTGCTATCTAGACTACTATGATGCTGCGACGAAGCTGGAGATAATGGGATCTCTTCTATTTTTTCCAGATCCTGTGCTATTGACGTGGAACTTAGCTTATGAACCCGCGGCAGGGTACACTTAGGACTACAGCGATTTTCTTGCAATGTTGGAATTTCCAGCATTGTTGTTTGTTTTACAGCCGTCGTAATCGTTGACGTTGATAACGGCAAGGATACAGTAGTCTGAGTACCATCGTCACGATCCAAACTGAATTGACGCCGCAGAAGCCGACTAGATCCTGGCTTGCTATCAAATTTCGTACAGCTATACATATATTTACCATCGTAGTATTGAGTCAAATTGCTTTCGCTGGGACTTAAACATTTGTAATGATTGTATGGTGAACTCAAATCGATCATTTCCTCGATCTTTTTGTATAAACGCGACGAAGATCCTCCCGTCGAACCTGGTAATCGATTGAAATTCTGCGGATTTAATAATTGGTCAGGTTGCAAGTCATTAATTTTTCGAGAAGTTGGACTTGCACTGGGCGTTTTGGTAGGAAACTCGGGCATTAGAGACATATTTGGACCAATCGTATTTGTGGAATTTGAATCAAGCGAGTATGAATTAACCATATACGCACTGGAGTCTGCATTTGAGGGTGGAGTTATTTCGACTTTAACTTCAACAGCCTCACCAGCCAATAATGAGGATTGACTTGAGGAGGGATTTGTACTATTACGTGATTTGGTAGCCAGACCTTTAAACGTTATCGAATTTCGAATAAAGAACTCATCAAGGCTGAAAGAGAAATTTAATTTGTTTATTAAAAATATGGAAAAGAGAGTAAGTTGTCATCATACCCATGTGACTCTCTGTTAAGCATTTAATTAAAAAAATAATATAAATGCAAAATGGTGTTTAAAGAAGAAAACAATATTATATTTACCCAATTGGAGGAGGAACAGGAAGTGTTTTATCGAATCCTTTTTTCCCCAATAACCAAAATGTATTCATCAGACCTTTGCCTTTGATTTCTATTAAACCTCTAGGTTCTATTTGGTAGTTATTAGTAGTTTCAAGACGATCTCTTGTCTCCTGAGACATGTGTATTCTCCAGGATGAGCCTTCAATCCAAATAAGTTAGCCAATATTAATTTTTTTAAATATTAAAACCTAACCTGTTGATTCCATTCGCGATGCGGTATTGACAGTATCTCCAAAAAGGCAATACCTAGGCATAGTTAGGCCTACCACCCCCGCACAACAGGGACCTGTATGAAGTCCAATCCGTAATTGAAGTGGAACACCGGGTAAATGCTTAACACTGAACCTTCCACTTTGATGCAATAAGTCCAAAGCCATGGTCGCAATTTGTTCGGCATGATCAGGAATTCGAACAGGAAGTCCACTTACCACCATATATGCATCGCCTATTGTTTCCACCTTAAAAAATTAATATATTTACATATATGGGATTTTCTTTATATTTTTTTTAATTAATTTTGTATAAAACCTTATAGACATTATAGGCATTTATTGTTGCGTCAAATATTGTATACAGGTCATTAAGTAGGTCCACAACTTGTACAGGACTGCAATGGGCCGCAATTGTTGTAAAACCAACAATGTCACTAAAATATATCGTCACATCTGAAAATTCTTCAGGATCCACTCCGAGACCCATTTTTAGCTTCTCAGCGACGGAACTACGAACAAAAAGTTTTTAAGTTTAGTAGAATTTTAGTCTATTTATAGTGGTCAGTTTCAGTTGTAATTTTTGAACGTTTATAATGTAGTCTCTCGAAAAATAAAAAATATATATATGCAAGACTGGAATGCCCAAACTTGCTCTTGTGGTAAACAACTATAATAATGGAGCTTTATTTTAATGAAGCACCATATTACAAAATTAGTTTAACCATTCAAAATATCTCAAAAAAAACGCAACAAATTTCAAAACAATATTTCTGTTATGCGAATTTTTTGGGAAAACCCGAAACACAGTTTTTTTTAACCACTTCGATCATTACAGCTATATGTACATTATAGTTTAATCAAAATCGATAAACCGTTTTCGAACAAATTTAAAACAAAAATCGAAATCGTTGTATGGCAGCTACCCGTTTTAGATGAGCTAAAACTAAATTTCAAATTCTATAGAATCACATAAAAATCCTCTGTACCAAATTTGCAACAAATCGGTCTACCCGTATTATAACACAAATAACAGTGGACGCACGGACGTAAGGACGCATAGACTGACGCGATAAACTGTCTCACGAAACCCACTTTTTCGGACTTCTTCGCCTTAACAAATTAAATTTTTATTACAACCTCGAAATTGTGTCTACAATCTACATCATACGTCATGTAGTCAGTGCTTGCCCTATAGAGCAAGTCATAAATAAACAGTATATGATAGCTAATTCAGGATCACGTTTAGTACCAAACCTTTACGAAAATCTACTACAATCAATGAGACTATTTTGTAATCAAAGGCTATAAATTAATAGGCCCAAATTACACTCACAAAATTAAAAAATTTGTACAAAGACTTTTTCATTTGAGCTTGTGTCACTGTTATTTTCTTTTTTTTAGGTTTGTTCCCATAACTGCCAGTTTTTACCAATTTTTTTATATGAACTTTGAAAGGGCCTTGCATAGCATTATTTTAGTACTTCTCAGTAGATGATGAATGGGACGCTTACAAATTTCGCAAAATTCTAAATTTTTTACAAAAACTTTCTCATTTGAGCTTGGGTCACTGTAATTTTCTTTTATTAGGTCTGTTTCCATAACTGCCAGTTATTATCAATTTTTGTATATGACCTCTGAAAGGGCTTTGCAGTAGCCTTCCCAGTAGATGATGAATTAAAAGTCAAAAGCAATATCTAACCTAAAAATACGTACATAAAATAAATGTATTTTACAACGTTATTTCTATATTAATTGATGGTGTCCTGCGTGGATGTAGTTCGTTACTATATAAGGTATGTTTTTTTCCAATCCCAGAGGGAACTGGTTTAAAAAACGATGTCGTGGATTAGCGACGCCATTACAAAAAAAAAATGGAGTTTCCATACAAACTACAGTTTTTCTCCGTGCTTAAATTAAGCCCCGAAAATTATCTGGGTTTAGCTAAGGCCATTGGGGATTAGTTGTTGTTGCATTTAACATGTAAATTATTTATCCCCGAATCGTTTTTTTCATCCAATTTCCTTCGGGCTATTAATGAACTACTTCGACCACAGCTGAGTATAAGTAGTTGGCTGTAGTCAAAAGTGCTAGGCAGTAGAAACTGCACCCCAAAGGAACACACCTAATAATAGATTCATAATAAATATACATATTATATTGAAGGTTTGAATGAACAACAACACTTGAGTGAGCTACCACCAAGTTTTTATAGGCTGGAGTTATAGCTATTTCACGACTGCCACGCCGATCATCAGACTCCTTTAAGTGGTGCTTGGTCTTTGTTCAATTTTAATTGAAAAAACTTTCTATGCCCAGGTAGGACTCGAACTCGGACCAAGCTCCCTCCGAGCCATATGCATACGCATTGCGCCACCGAGGTCATAGAAAGTTTTTTCAATTAAAATTGAACAAAGACCAAGCACCACTTAAAGGAGTCTGATGATCGGCGTGGCAGTCGTGAAATAGCTATAACTCCAGCCTATAAAAACTTGGTGGTAGCTCACTCAAGTGTTGTTGTTCATTCAAACCTTCAATATTAATATGATGGTGCGAAAGCTTGGCAGCCTAACTGCAAGTGTGTTATCACACAAAAACCCCTTATACAAATTTGAATTAATTCTTGACCCGTGTCAAATCTTTCATACAATCTCCCTCCTTATATGTTCAACGAATTGTTGACTTATAAATCGAGTACGGAGAAAAAGAAAGAAACCGAATGTACAACAACAACTTGTGTGTAGCTAGTAAAAATGCTGGTTTCAAATGCAATTGTCAAAACAAGAAAACTTAAAATTGGACCGACTTGATCAAGTGACCTCGGTGGCGCAATGCGTATGCATATGGCTCGGAGGGAGCTTGGTCCGAGTTCGAGTCCTACCTGGGCATAGAAAGTTTTTTCAATTAAAATTGAACAAAGACCAAGCACCACTTAAAGGAGTCTGATGATCGGCGTGGCAGTCGTGAAATAGCTATAACTCCAGCCTATAAAAACTTGGTGGTAGCTCACTCAAGTGTTGTTGTTCATTCAAACCTTCAATATTAATATGATGGTGCGAAAGCTTGGCAGCCTAACTGCAAGTGTGTTATCACACAAAAACCCCTTATACATATTATATGCATGCTAAGCCAATTGAAAAACCGGACATTAAAGACCAAAAATTATAATATGAAGAATACAATGTATTTCAAAAAACAATGACGCAAAATTTTAGACGATGCTAAATTTTTAGATGACACTGGGTTTAAAAAAATTTTCAAATTATAAACGAGTGCATCGTAATATCTTTTTGACATTTTATTAAAGTGTGAATGACAATTGTGAAAATGGTTTGCTTACTTTTTTGTGCAAGAACTGTCACTGTCATAATATCATGCCCTTAATATTTTGCGCCAATTATTCTTTGTGTTTTCCATACGTAATTAAGATTAATTATAATCACCTTGTCTCTTGTTGAATCTGTACCTAAATTAATATTATTATAAGCTAGAACTTTCTTAAAGTAACCAAGACTTCCGCGTCGAAAAAACACACCACACCATATGAGGGCTGTCTCATTGTTAAATAATTTTATCATCAAACATTTAAAAGAAAGTGTGCCAAAACCACTTTATTTTGATTATACTACCCATATAATTCTTCATGCCAAATTCCCACCTCATAAACCTCGTTTTCCATTTTTAAGCAATTTGTTTGTCCCCGAATTTGCTTAATTTTTAAACAAGCACAATAAATTTAAAAAAATAATTTTAATTACTTGCTCATTCTTCACTTAAACGACTGCAATCAACCCATCTACCACAAAGGATATACAAATTTAAGAATCTCATCTCACACAAAATTAACATTCCTATCATCTCTCACCTGGGAAGCATACGATTTAGGAGCTGTTCAGTCTTTTTCCTTTCAATATCCAACTGTTCTGTGCGTTCTCTAATTAATTCCTCCAGATTGTTAGAATATTTTTCGAGCATTTGAAACATTGTGTCTACAAAGTTCACCTTCCTGCCATGGTTAAGCATCTTGAAGCGCTCGTACACCCTAATACACAAAAGGAAATAACAAGAACAAAATGAATTCTTTAGTTGAACATTTCTATTGTGAGTTGTTTTAAGTGGTTTAGGGATACTGAATAATTCATTTACGAGTTAAAATCCGGTCGCATGTCAGGAGTTTCCGCCCAACATTGACGCATGATGTTAATCGCTTCTGGTGGTGCAGCACCCTTTGAAACTGATGGCCGTATCAGTGGGGGTGGTTTTTTAATTTTTGCAATGATTTCCTCCGGCGACAGTGACAGCATGCAATAAGGCTCGCCTCGAACCACAACTTCTTGCATTATAATTCCAAAAGAGTACACATCACCCATTTGGGTGCCACCACGGTTATGTCCTTTTAAATTGCGCAAAAGCTCTGGAGCTGTCCATAATAGTTCTTTGGGGGTTTTATTCGGGGGTGTTATTCCTTGAGCTTCGTAGAACGATGTGATTCCATAATCGGTTATTTTTAGCACCCAACGTGCATCCACCACACAGTTGCGAGATGTCAGATTACCATGGAATCGTAGTGGCGTGGAATGGAGATATCGCATACCACGTACTAAATCGGTTAGAAGGCTGAGGCGAAAGGACCAATCGAGTTTTATTTCATCCATTATTAAAACATCCTGCAAACTGCCTCTGGAACAGTAGTCAAAGACCATGGCATTGCGATTGGGATCGCTTAACCAACCTAAACAAATATAAATTTAATTATTTAAAAATGTTTTTTTAGAGATATGTACATAGTTGTTTAAATATCGTTAAAATACAATTAAACGACTTTTAATTTAATGAAGAGTGAATAAAAAGGAGCTTATAGTTTGTTTAAGAAATGAGGACATTAAATCGTTTTATTTCACCAGCATGAGTTGTTAATATTTTAATTGGACAACACTCAGTTCTTGTGTTGGTTTTAGAAGGATAATATAAAGGTAGTAAAAAAGGCAATACTGTGTCACTCAGAGACAATATGGCGACTAACGGCTGATTGCTTCATGCTCGATTGTACTTTTTTGATAGAAGTGTTAAGTTGAAATCATTTTTGCGCATCAACTAACGAACAAAATTACATTAGGTGTGTTTTATTCATTGCTGCATAGCCAGCGCAGCACAAGTTTGAATAAAACGATTACTCACTCTATACGTTAATTTCAATAATTCAAAATTCAAAGTTCTATTGCCAGCACAGCCATCTTTTTCTTTACTGAATTCTTTTTCGCCAGCAATCAAATTGTTTTTGTTTGGCAAGGGAAATTTTGCATATGGAGCAATGAATAAAACACACCTATTGTAACATTATACGAATTATTATTTATGCAAACATTTTTTAATTGACCTCATTTATTTCTCAGATAAATTTGTGTTTTCTTAAGTTCAAATTAACTTAATTTAACAAAGACTTCCAAGTAAAATTAGATATGTTTATTGGTAAGTGCATACAAATGTCTTGGTATATAATATGTAATTAGTTACGCTGGTTTTGTAGCCCATTGTTCTATAGAAATAAATAAATGAAATGAAAAAAAGGAAATAAAATTATAAATTCAGCTTCTTATCGATATAGGTTACTGTGGCGTATGTGCAACATTTGTTTCTTAAATATGTCTGTGGCAGTAAGACAGAGTAGCTTATGTTGAAAAAAGAGTTTTCAAGATAAAAGCATTTTTGTCTACAATCTATAATTTTAATTAATTTTAATTTTTTTTAAGGAATTACAAGCTTTTCAATGATTATAATTTCAAAATAGGGATTGGACAGAAAAGCTCTCAAACTGTGAACTACTAAAATCGAAAACCGAATAATCGCTTGCGTTGGCATAAGCTACTCCATCTTATTGCCACAGAATTGCTCTTGTGGTTAAAAGCTTTACCCCCAATTTTACAGTGGAAGTTTAAACTTAAGTTCAGCTGAACCTGAACTTGAGTTTAAATTTGAATTTCAATTCGTTCAGTTTCACAGTGTAATTTGAACTTGTTCAATTGAACGTAGTTAAAATAAATTGTATGAATAGAAAGTGGGAGCATTGTACGTCGTTCTTTTGATATGTGACGTAATGTAAAAAGTAGGTAGTTTTTACGCATTATTCTTTGTCTTCTCTTTCTGTCTTTGAAGCAAAAAACACTTGAGACAACAAATATATTTGGTGTTATTGAGAATCAGGAAAGATTGTTTTGTTAACAAGTACCCTTCCGACCTGTCAATCATTTGATCATTTGACTTTGAGGCGAAAATTTATAAAAATGCAAAGTAATATCAAAAAAACGATAATTGTGCAAAAAAAAAGGAATGACTTTTTAAAAGCAGACGTAGATTTGTTTACGCAATTGGTGGTACAAAATAAGCACATTATAGAAAACAAAAAAAATTATGGTTGTATGTACATATATGGCTCGCCATGCTTCCCAGTTTTTATTTCATAGTATGATAGTTTCTAATTTGGGCTTTTTTTTCAGATCGAATATATTATGTACATATATGTAAATAAATGTAAAACTTCGGTAGCAGTAAAAAAATCACGTTCCATTGCTCAAATTAAATATCAAAACTTGTTTTTTTATAACAGTTGATGTTTGTATTGGACGGACAATGAACAGTTTTACCAAATCATATCCGGTCGTGAATGCGGTAGCGAAATAAATTTTGGGATGACGTAAACCTTAAAAATTGCCCATTGTTTAAGTTTCCTACATATATAATTAATAATTCACGAATACCACGAATTAATGGTAATGGTACAGTTCTTTAACAATTTTATGCAGTAGTGATGCAATAACTTTACATTATGAACTCAACGAATCAATTTTCTTTTTCCATATTTGCGGATGCCATGCGAAGATGCCTACATAACACGCTTCTTTTATGGTATACGTAACTGTAATATTTTGAAAATTTTCATAAATAAATAAAAAATATGGTGCATTTCAAGCTAAACAAGTTTTAACTGAGCACCGAAATTCTAACATACAACATTTAAAGAAAGTATATTTTTCCGTACCTAAGGTTTTTGTTAACCACTTAAAGCATAAGCAGATTTATTTTTTAAAAATTGAATACTTTTTATAAAGAGGATCCCTCTATATTTTTTTTATTACTTATTGACTTTTACTTTTGATAAAAAGAATCCCTCAATAATTTTCTATGCTACCCAAAGATTTTGAAATCATTAATATTTACTTAATGCGTTAAAGACTAACGTTAAAGTTACAATGTTTCTTAGATACGTACATTTATATTATATCCAACTACAACATTGTATTGAAAAAGTTTGTTTTATATTTATTGCTTTTAAAATTATCATCAATAAGTCATAAGATTGTATTTTGAAATATGTATGTTAAGAGTAATTTAAAAACGTTAAAGAATTTAGTAAATGTTATAATATGTTATATGTTTAAATAACTAATTGTACAATTCTTACCTATCAATGGATTTACATTTTCATGTCTCAGTCCATGCTCCATTACCATCAAATCCATTGCTTTTGATTTTAACTCAGCTGAGCAATTCATAGTTATTTCTTTTAGTTGTACAAGGTCTCCATTATATCTTGCTCTCATATCCAAAAGCCCAATATTATGTCGTGCCAAACTACCAGACCCAGATGTGTTTTTTGCTCCACCACCCATTGATGTAGTATTTACGGCGCCACCTCCACCTCCACCTAGACTACCTCCAGCACCACCTCCTGCACCACTAGCTCCAGCAATTGCGAGACCAAAGTTCTTCAAAGATCCAATTGATCCTTTGATTATATCTGGTTTATCGACTTCAGGTCCACCGAACTCTTGAAGTTGTTGCAACCAGCAACATAACATTGCTTCGATACCCTCGTCCACCTGAAACAAAACACGCAGATGAAATTTTACACAATCGTTTCGTATGCATTCGAGTGACTTCAACAAACGCTATACTACTATATACTGATTGGACTTAAGACTTACTCTCCTAGAATCGACCGGAAACACAAAATCACTTGCCGACAGGACAATTTTATTTGGCCCTTTAGAAAGTCGCTTTCGGAGAAAATAATTTCTGCAAATAGAAACGGAAAAGAAGAAAAAGAAAGAAAAACAAAATAAGGTCATTTAAGAGATTAACTGAACGAGCTTCTATTAAGTTTATGGTTACATAATGATTGTGACTCAAAGTGTGGATTAGGGTGGATTTTGTATTTTTGTATCAAATTGTTTTCATAAGTTTTGCTTTAGCTCTTGTACTTAGACAAGTTTTTGTAACTTAGGAATGGCTAATAGACGGAGAGACTTTAAGAAAATAAATTTTTGAACAACAAGAACAAAAAGCGATTTAAGCTAACAAATAAAATTCAAAAGACGTTACAAATCTATTGAAAAGGCAGACAGGAATTCAATAATAATAAGTTAAACCTGAAAAATGTTTGGAAACTTAATAAAACAACTATAATGTTGGTAAATCCTACAAAAAATTTTGAAATTCAGCAAAGTTACAAAATACATTAAAATATACTTTTATATTTAAACAAAATTGTTGCTTTCTTTGAAAAATAATCTAAGATTTTCATATCAATTTCCAATGTTTTTATTTAAATAAATATGGCGTAGTGGTTAGTGCGTAGAACTTTTACCCCAAAGGTCTTGGGTTTGATTCGCAGCCTACGCCACCTAAAAAACAGAAATGTTTTTGATAGGTTACTGCCTCTTCCAAGGAATTGACAGAGTATCTCTTGTCATAAAAAATGCCTCTCACCTAAGCGGTTTGGATTCGGCAGAAAATTGTAGGTCCCCTAGCCTTCCTTCCAATAACAGGCATAGGAATGGTTTAAAGTTGTATAAGTCGTTAGGCCCTGGTTCTACACGAGCTGTCGCGCCACCCAATTAAATTTTTTTAAATTAGTTTAGACAAGCGAAAGTTTTATTGTCGTTCTAAAATATTCGCGTCGGTTTGGAAGACCCTTAATGATAGCGAAAAATTATTCATATAAAAGTTTTTGACAACGTTTGTTATTTCAAATGCTTAAAGTTTTCAACGTTAAAAGCTGACCAAAAATCCAAAACAAAAAATTGGGTCTGCAATTATTATCGCTAATTAAAATAGAAGTGTACGGATGAGATTGACAACACTTTTATTTAGCCCTATGTTTTCCTTGTATGCATTTTTTGTTTTCTTCTTTACACTATTGAAACCAAATATGCCATCTACACACGGTACGTGAAGTTACGGAAACGAAAACTTATTTGGCACAATTTCACCGTATGACACACAATTTAAAGGTGTTTATTTTTTAATTCTGAATCTTATGACAACAAAACCACCAGGACCACTGCAAAATCATAAACATCATATACACAAATTTATGGTCCTCTAAATTTTAATTTATATTTTCAAAACAACAAGTAAATATTATAAGCGAAAACCTTTTGAAAATAATGGCACGGTGATGAAATTTAGGATAAATATTTACTTTAAGCATGTATGTACATACTTTAATTATATAATATCTAAATAAAAAACCTTGAAAATGAAGTTATTTAGGAAATGACTTTATCGCTATGAGAATGAGGAGAGCTTCTCTGTTTACATAACTACTATGTATACCATTCCCGTTATTGGCCATTAAGACCGAATTTGTGGATTCCCCGATAAGATACTAAAGAAAATATTTCAAAATTATTTGGCAAAATGTTTTTAAAAGCATATGCAGCATTAATCACAGCTACTTATATGCCACAAATTTCTCAGCTAATGAGCTCACGTTTCCTTTCCATTTAATTAAACATAAAAGAAAAACCAAGACTAAAATACAATTAATTCATTTTCATAACTTTGAACATCACAGAATTATTCCTTTTTTTTGCTTTTGGATCTTAATGAATGCGGTCGTATACGCATATAACGTACATCTCTGATAATTCTGTCGTTAGAATGCTAATGGCAATTTACTTGGCAAATTTCAACATGTAAGAAGGTTGTGCATATTTGATACGAACCTCATCGCCACGTTATTTTTTTTTTAATTTAGATGTCGGAATGGAGCAGTGTGCACAAATCCCAAGACACTTCTAAATCAACCTCTCAAATTATTTTTGACGTACATCATCTCTCTACATTAGTCTTTGTCGGTTTTTGCCTTTCAATTCATCAAAGACTATGAGTACTATTTTATCTACTATAAAAAGAAACATAAACATTTAAAACATTGGAAATGTTTACGTATATGAGTGGCTTAAACAAGGAGATTTAAATGACATCAACAAAAAATTGATCTTATAATTTTAAGTATGTAATTGGATACCAGATACCACTTAACCGTTTATGATTGGTGTTGGTGTAAGATTTTTTAAACAGTTGCAATTCACTCAATTTTTGTTTGCCAGTACACAGAAACTTTAACACCTGGGGCCTATTTCACCAAACACTTTTCACTTTTCACTTTGCAACTTTGCAAAAAAAAATTTCCTGCAAAGTAAAAGTGCAATGTGTTTCAGAAAATTTGCAAAGTGCAAAGCCTTTGCAAAGAGGCAAACTTTTCAATTCAATAATTTCCTCTTTGCTAATTTGCGTTTGGTGGAACAAAATTTGCAAAGTAAAAGTGCAAAGTTGCAAAGTGAAAAGTGAAAAGTGTTTGGTGAAATAGGCCCCTGGGTTTATTTTTCGAAGCCAGTTAAGTTTGTATCATATTAATTCTGTCTGTATCTCGATTTTGTAAAAAAAAATACCGAAAACTGTTATCAACTCCAATAAAACCGTTTTTGTTTTATGTTCGGCTTTCTTTTTGACGGCGGTCCCAATTTCGATGAAAACAAAATTATAATTATGAAATATTAGGTGTTTTTTGTGAAAATTTTTTGCTTAAATTAAAACTTAATAAAAAAGCATATCTTCTGTAAAAAAATACAAAAAAAAAAATAAAAACACTGCAGCACTGATATTTGAATAAAGCTGTTTTCAAACGTTCAACGACCGCGACGCGACGTGTCGCCCGACCCAAGTCGTTTCGCTAGCGTTCACATTCAACGACCGTTTTTTCCAACTTCATTTGAAAATAAATTTTCAAATAGCGATGATGGTGAGTATTTCAATATTTGCATCAACACTAGCGCATCGATTTTATATTTTTTCGCTTTCTTTTTGTTGTTTTATTTTGATTTCAACATATTCTCCCTTAATATTACGAACAATATAGAAAGAAGATGTTAAATTAAATTTTCAGTCTTCCGACTGGAGTAAGGAGTTCACATTTACTACACCGGTCGTTCAAAAAAAATTTAACTACAGCTATATCGACGCACGGTCGTCCGACTGGTGTTCACATTAAAAAAATCTAACGACACGTCGCACATGTCGTTGAATGTGAACACCCTAAAGGCTCCCCCAAACCAAAGCAGAACACAAAAGTAAATAAATGTTAACAGCCGAAAGTTTCGTCGTCGTTCCGAATGATTCGCGTTGGTTTGGGAGGGATTAAATTGCGAAGAATATAATCATTCAAATATTTTCTCCCTCTTTTGCAATTATACTAATTAAATAAAAATGTCCGATAGTATATCTGATTTTACCGTCCAAAAATTACAATTGGTCCTCAATAAATATTTCGTTAAAAAAAATCCATATTTACAAAATAAAAGAAGACGAACCAAGAGTAGATTAAATCCGAAGGGACATTCTGCCACGATAAACTTATTTTTAGGAGCAGAAATCCTCCAATCAGTGTTGCCAGAAGCACCGATTTATCGTATTTCTCCCGATTTTTAAGGCTATTTCCGATGCACCGATTTTTTATCTAAATAAGGCATTTTCTTCCGATTTGTTCAAATATAAAAGTACCTGGATACATTTTTCCACTCTTGAATTCACATATAATTTAAAATTTTTCTTTCTACTATCCAATTTAAAATAACCTATTTGTAATTTTTCATCGCTATTATCAAGAAATCGGGTTTCTCTTTTCAACTATAGTATGTATAACAATCTATCCCTTGCAATTTTTTATTTCCATCGTTTTATATTACTTTGTCTTGTTTTATGTTTTAGTGTGAAGGCGCGGCGTGAGTGCGGTCGGTAGGTTAGCTTCGTTTCAATACTTTTAATTAAAATGAACTATTTTTAACGAATATCCAGTTAATTGATTCTGAATACAGATAAATTAGAAATCTTGGCTTTGAATATTTAGTATCAGTTGATATCTACGATTAAAATTGAAATATTTTGGAAAGGAGAAATAAAAATTTACTGTTACGCCTATATTATTCACTTGGTACATCCAGACTAAAACTTTAATCCAGATGTAAAGTATACAAATTCAATGTAAATGCATCCCAATTTAATTTTTAATCTGGATGTATCGAGTGAATAATATGGGCGTTAATGTTACGATGGGTCACTTTATTTCATCGATATACCAAATTCTTCAGCCAATGTTGAGAGATTTTTTTCTCAAATAAATTTGAATAAAACAAAACTCAGAAATCGACTTGTTGAAACTTTAGATACATTGAATTTTACCATCGAAAAACTACTTGAAATTTAAGATAGTACTTCCAATTTAATGATTAGGAATTCTATTCTTGTTGGATATATTTCACACGAGATATTCTTCACGAAATCTATGTAAGATGAACTGAACTTAACAAAAATTGCGTATTAGCCCTCACTAGTCAACTGATGAGTCCATCCAAAACCCATTTGTTTACATTGAAACTTACGAAAGATTACTTCATTCTCTATATGATTTCCACCAAGTCGAGGTTAGGAGGATTACCTGCATCAATCTTTTTTTACATGCTAAGATTTTATATTTCATCCATTTAATGGAGGGACTATACAGTGAGGTTAAATGTTTAGTTTATGTTCTTGGGTAGTTTGTAACTGCGTTGGAATTTTGGTTAAATTTAATCCATCAAATATATTTCTGTTTCTAGATACTGTCAACAACTAAATTAGGCATCATTAAAAGTGTATGGCGTTGTAACGACATTAATTAAAACGGCATTCGTTATAACGGACCAATTCACTATATTAGCAAGTAATCATCCTATGTTCAAGCTAACTAAGTTCTTTTTTGGTAAAAAAAATATATAGATGTATAAAAAATTACCTTAGGGTGATTCCAGCGGCAACACTTGCCAAAACAATGCACAAAAGAAATGCAAAGCAAACAGCCACTATAGTCCAGCACATCGTGCCGCAATACCAAAATTGCGACGTTCTCTGTGACAACCAATCATTGTAACCCGGTAATATCGAGTGCGTTATAAACGTCAAATTAATTTCATGCTGTTCCAATATCAACAGTGGTCTCCATTTAAATTCATACGGACGGGTTGTCTTATTCACTACACTACGCACAATATCTAACACAAGAAAGTCATATTTAGGTAATTGCATGTTGCCCGCTGTTGAACCGCGTGCCGCATTAGCAATTATAAAATCATAAAAATGAAAAAAATCTATGAAATTCCTTAGAATTGATATCCTTGCTGCAGTCCTTGGAAGTTGAACATTGCTGGAATTGCATAATTCTTTTATTTGTATTATGGGTTGAGTTTGATTTGCAACACCACACTGTTGCACAAACGATTCTATATCGTTGCATACTTGTGTGATCTTTTGCAATGTGACGGATGAGTTTCTGCACTGGAATGGCATATCAAGTTGTTCCAGCTGAATGGAACGGTCCAAACGCATTGGCCAGTCCACATTTCCTAAAGAATACTGCTGCACTTTCTGTTGCCAGCGACGTATTTGATGAAAACTCTGAACAGTTCCGATGCGATTGTCATCAAATGCTACTTTCAGAAAATGACGGTATTTATCACTTAGTACGGTGAGTAGCAGTAAATTGGACATCAGTTTTGAGGTGGATTTCATTAGCGACAGGTTCTTGTAGAATTTATTTTCAGCATTAAAAGAGGTTGCAATAATGTCGATTAAAAGCACCTTGGTATGAGTGAGTAATTCAAAGCGCGAGAGTATTCGAAGGGTGGAAGCATCATTCATATCTGCTGTTATGATAATAACTGTTGACAAAAAAAAAAAAGTAAGGTAGAAATTGAAGTTTAACTATAAGTATAGAAAATAATCATTACCTTTTCCAGCTACATCATTGGCTGTCAAGTCTTGGCTATCACTTTCTCCTATTTTAATTCTGTAAGGTATGTGAAGGTTAGCAGCTATAGTAAGTGGAAGTCCCCAGTTTCTATCTGAAAGAGAAACAGTTTATCATCAACAATATTTACTTTAGCAAGCACAAGAAGATAAGTTCACAATACATAACAATTCTTTTCCTCTAAATGGTTTTTCCCATATAGATTTTTAAGTATATTTAGCAAAGCTATAACGATGGCGAGATGACATAGTCCGGCAAAACAACAGATGGGAAAGAGCAGCAACTAACAAAGCAGATTGGAAAACCTTGGGAGAGGCTTATATCCAAAAATATTATATTTATAATATGAAATATAATATACTTCACATATTTTTAATATAAAAAAAAAAATTGTAATTTTTAAAATAATTAATTTCATGTTTTGTTTAATGGATCAATAAAGCTTTTAATAATAATAATAATAATAATAAATAATTACATAAGATATACATATATTAATCTCAGAAATATAATATACAGCTGTATTGGAAATACAAGTAGAACTTTTGTGGAGGAGGATATAAAAGTCATTTGAAGGTCTTACTTTTTTATGAATTATTAGCACACATCACATTTCTTCCCTAGAGCAAACATGTCAAACTGACGACATTTCTAAATGTAAGAGATGTCACAATGCAGGTAAAGTTTCATTCAACAAAAAAAAAGGAGGCTTCTGTGGATGAAGTATTATGACAGAAAAACTTAGTTTTGCATCAGTTTCATCTTTTTTTTAAAGACAATAAAAAAGCAGAAAGAGGACAAAAAGAAGTTGAAATTTAATTTTTGTATTCAATTTACTAGTGAAAACTATAGATAAAGAATTCAGTAGTGGTGATGTTGTTTTCAAAAAGAAGATATGTAGGTACATACATTTGTTTGGATACATTCATATAGTAATTACTAATTAGATGTTAGAAAATATGCTCGACTGGATCGCACAAATCCAATCAAAATCGTTAAAGTTGTTTTCAAGAAAATTTTATGATGAAGATGTCTGAAATAGTTAGCTTGCCATACTAACCGTGCGTTCGTCGGTGGCTGTGCGTCCTTGCGTTAACTGTCTTTTGAAGTAGAACCTAAAGCAAAGTACAGACGATTGTCAGATCTTACAATATTGTCAGATCTGTCAGTGAAAAAACTGTTCCAAATGTCTTACAATCGTCTGAACACACAATTTTTATCATTGTCAGTCGATTAGGACATTGTCAGACTCATTGGTCATAGTCAGATGTTTTCATTGAAAACATCTTACAATTGCTGACAATTTCTTCATTGTTCGAAATGTCAATGAGTTTGTTAAAGAGAGATAAAAAAAAATAGCTGGCAATCAAATTGGGAAGAAATCTACCAACCGTGTGAACGAACAATTTTTCATTGTAATAAATATGTCAATTGTCAGCTAATTGTTAGCTATTGTCAGACCATTGATAGTTCTGATAATATTGTAAGATCTGACAATCGTCTGTACTTAGCTTAAATGGGTACACTGATTTGCTTCAAATTTGGTACAGAGTATTTTAATGTGATTCCATAAGCCTAGTACACACCGCCCGTGAAATGAAAAATAAAAATGTTTCAAAATACACGTTAAATTCAATACGAACCCATAATTAATTCTTCACGTGAATTTTTGATACACAGTTTGAAATTTCTAATACTCACTTCGAATAAAAAAAATATTTAATGACTGTCATCCGAATCTTGGATAAGTTCCAAAAAGGGGTTTTTAATTCTGTCTTTTGTTCTTTTGCATTTTAGTTATTTGCCAAAAATTAGCATAAGAGAAATAGAGGTCTGACCTTTTTTTGAGAGAAAATTACTTCGGGTATGTTAGCACATCATATTTGGGATATTCGCGAAAAATTGATGACATCTAAAAGGTCAGCAATTGATCAAAAAAGATAAACTATTTTCAGAAATTGGTCAGCTACAGAAAATTTTTAATCAATGGCTAAAGTTATGCAAAATCATTTGTGGGATAAACGTAAAAAAGGTATGCCATTTGAAAGGTCACTAAATATTCATAAAAGATCAGCTAGTTTCAGTAATACTTCAGGCATGCATGTTTTAAAGGTTTTCAAGGTCGAAGAAATTGTTAGCACTTCAATAGTGGGATATTTAAACAAAAAAATTCATAAGAAAATACCTATGGCTGACCAATTACTAAAAAAAATTTTACCTTTCATGACGATTTGGTGGCGTTTCAAATGGTATACTGCTATATATATTCCACAAATGAATTCCGTAAAATAGCTAATGACATAGGAAAATAGTAAAACTTAAACCATTGAATTAAAATTTTCTATGGCTGACCAATTTCTGAAAGAAGTTGACTTTTAAGATGGCACACTTGTGTTTTTGCGAATATCCCACATATGAGGTGCTATAATATCCCAGAGCGGAGAAAACTACATAACATTTTTTAACCATCACAAGAGCAAGTTCGTGTGATTTTATTTTAATACTAAAGTGGCCTCCACGAGCAATTTTCATATTTCATGCTATGTTCCATTCTATATGCAATATTGCTTGTGGATAGGAGTACAACATGTGATATATAAGCTATAATATGATATAAAAAGATTACCAAAGTAGAAGGTGTTATTTTAAATGAATATTTATTACACTATCAGGAAAAATTTCTCTGGTGCTATAGTGATTTGGTTGTAATAAGTATTTCTAATAAAAACCCATTCACGATGACATTAACGGACAAATAATGTATTTCCATACATTATACTTCCTATATAATGTACGTAACGGTGGAAAATTAATTTCAGCACTTCATTATTATTTGTATAAAGTTTTTCCTTTATCGTTGCATTATAGTTTACAAAACATGATTTGCATAGCAGTACATTCTATACTTTCCACTAACATTAAACACAAAACTCCTACTCAACATGCAACCAACCGTTTTTACACCTACAGCCTTACCAGGCGTGTGTCTATAAGGGTGCAGCAAAAATAAATCCAGTGACAGCAACTGAAATACTATAACTATACAAAGTCCCTCTTGTTTATTCAGCCTCATCGTCTCTTTTTTCGCCCCATCCAATTTATCCATAATTAATCGACATACACAAATCTAAATACTGCCACCCACAGCAATGTTTGCTTCCTCTTGTCCGAACTTTTACGTAACAAGCACAAGAACATTGTGAAGTTCATATAAAAAATAAAACAAAAGAAATAACATTCGCAACTGGATTGCAAGTACTTGCTCTTATAGTTTAAGCGGTTTGAATTTTTAGATTAGATGTCCTTAGAACATTCTTTGACAGTTTAATAAATAGCAATTGTCGAAATATGTAAAGGGACATATTCTTATTTATAAACGCATTCCAACAGTTATCTTAATATATTCTGAAATATTTATAGCCGTATACCATGTAATCTGGCATTATCGAATGAATTAATGAATTTGAGTGAATTTTTGGATACGTTAAATGAAAAATTCATTCATCATTTTAAGACAACTTTTTTGAATTCGTAATTAGCAACTATCCTTATTTGTTCATTGAACGTAACGGTCTTATTCATAAATCCATTCCAAAATAATGCACATGTATAGAACAAAAGTGATACAACTCAAAAAACATAATATTTGAGTTTTAAGCGGCCCGCTTCTCTCTTTTGATCTCCTTTCGGTTGCATAGATGCTTTTAAACGCTGCGAATTTTAATACATAGCTGCAATTAAATGCAAAAGAAATGAAAAAAAAAAAAAAAAAACACCAAAAGGCACAAAGAAGAAAGGGAGATAACTCTGCAATTTTTCCAACCCCAGCAATTTTGTATACCCCGGCAAGGGGTGATTGCATCGTTTAAAACCAGTCTTTACATTAATCTACAGTGTATCAAATTCATATTCGTACCCCTTTTATTAAAAGTTTGAATCTTCTCCTATTCCTAAATGACTTGAGATAAAAAATAAATACGAAATGCAATTTAAGTATATACATGGCTAATATATTTCATCAAATTTTCATAGTTGGTAACATATGTTTTACTTGAAAAATGTAAAAAAGAGAAAAACTACTGTTAAAACTAGGTCAATTTCGTATTCGTACGCTAAGTTCTAAGTAGCCAAGGAGCTTAAATTTCGGTTACATTTTCTGTCAAATGTGTTTTGTCAATTCTTTTCTTATTATTTAACGTATCCTGAAGTCATCCTAAATTTTTATGACCGTTTTGGACAATTTTTGAAGTAATTATTGTTATTATTATTATTATTAATTATTATTATTATTTTGTATCTAGGTAGGTTCAAAATGTTTCTGGAAGATGGTACTAATGCCGTTTTTGTGCTTTCAAATTAAGTCAAACTACCTTTAAAAAAATGACACATTTTAAGTTGATTTTTGAAGCGAACAGACAGGCCGCGATCAGTTAAAGAGTGTCTTATTTTTATTGTGTCACTTAAGAGACAAATATAATCAAATGTAAGCTTAAATAAAAAGAGATGTCAAATGAATTGTTCGTATTTGAGATTGTTTTTTTTTTAATTTGATGAATGAAAAAGTAGTATTAGATCTGATCTAAATCTCAAGTTAAATTTTTTTAAATGCAATAAAATTGCTTTCCAGTACCTTAGAACATCGTATCGTATAAAATAGATAGGAGTACTTGAAAAATAAAATCCTTATTGCAAAAATTCTTTCGTGTTCGTGGCAGACTTACAGTATTTCATCACGATTCATATTAAGTGAACTCATTCTGATAGACTTGCTGAACATGAAATGGGCATTCAATCTCATCTGATAGTATTATTGGCAGACATCTGGTGCTGTATCTAAAGATAAGTACAGACTACAGATGATTGTCAGATCTTACAATATTGTCAGAACTGTCAATGGTCTGACAATAGCTTACAATTAGCTGACAATTGACATATTTCTTACAATGAAAAATTGTCCGTTCACACGGTTGGTAGATTTCTTCCCAAAGTCTGACAATTTGATTGTCAGCTCTTTTTTTATCTCTCTTTAACCAACTCATTGACATTTCGAACAATGAAGAAATTTTCAGCAATTGTAAGATGTTTTCAATGAAAACATCTGACCATGACCAATGAGTCTGACAATGTCCTAATCGACTAACAATGATAAAAATTGTGTATTCAGATGATTGTAAGATACCTGACAATTTTTTGTCAGATTGTCGTCTGACAATGACGTTTCTGACAATATTGTCAGACAAAATTGTGTGTTCAGACGAAATATCCAGAATGGAATAAATAAAGAAACAGATTTCAATGGAAAGAATATCCAACTATCAGCTGTTTATTTTCATGTTAAACAAAATAATTTTTAAAATTTTTGTGTGTTATCAAATTTTTCTTGACGGGCTTGATGACCTTTGACTTTTGAGGCATTTAATATCTCCAGTAGACCAAAGAATTTGCTGCTAAAGGGGCCAGTTATAGCTTTCATTGAAACACATCATTGAAAATTTTAATTTAAAGTTTTGAGACACTTATAAAGTAAAATCTGTGATTATTTTGATGCCAATATAAAACTACAGACTTAATTTTTATTTTTTGTCAAAAAAAAAGTTCGCTTTGGTCCAAGTTTACACGTCAAATGAATTTCTTTATTTCAATGATTGTACTACCTTAACATTGATCATTGAAATCTTAGAATTCATTTTATGTGAAAGGTTGGGCCAAAATGAAATATTTTTTTGACTAGAAATAATAATTGAGTTATCAGTTTTTTACTGGTATCAAAATATTTACTGATTTTGCTTTCAAAGTGTCTCAAAATAAGAAATTAAATTTTTCAATGATGAGTTTCAATAAAAGCTATAACTGGCCCCTAACACCTGTGAACAAATAAAGTATATTTACATATACGAAGGTTTTGCAACTACCCATGAAAAAAAAAAGTTATCAACAATATCCAAAGCAATCAAATTCGTTTCATAGCCCCAAGTCGCGTTATCCTCTATACATAATATAATATAATATACATATATAACGAAAATAATGCTGAGCGATGGGAAAATGTCAACTTTACTAACCTTAAATTGGAATCGATTTTAAAATTTCTCACATCTTTAAAATTAAATGTTTGTTTATTGAAAAGCAATAAAATTCAGAAAATCCAACTTGGTCTTTGTACCTACTTCAATATTTACAGAGATCCAAAATTTATGAGTTCAATTTATCTCAAATCCATCCAAATGCTTATACTTTTTTTTCATTTTAATTTAAATATTAATGCAGTGAAGACGCTTATTTTGTTGATTCACGCCCGACACAATTGTATTTCTTTTTATGGTTAGAAGTCATTTATTAATAAAGTTTGTAGACTTTTTCGCTTATTTAGGGCGGTAAAATAATGTCATATAAAATTTATTCGTTATGACAGTATACACATACCTACGAGCAATACATTGATGGAAAATTTCATTTAATATTTTGCCAACAAGGATTAGGTTGTCGAATATTTACAAAGATAATGATAGCAAGCATTTTTGGTATTTTTTTGGTAATTGACAGCTGCTGTAGTAGAATTTATAAGCATTTTTTGGATGGAAGTTTGGAAAAGGTCACTTTCCATTCACAAAAAAAAATACATATGTACATCTGATTTATATGCGAAAAACAGGCAGATTTTGTTTTTGTGTAAATGATATTATATGGTCTATATCAAAAACCTTTAGTCAATTTGGATTGTAAATACAAACCCATTTATTGACTGAACTAATGATGGTAATAAAAAGAAGTACCTATATAAGTTTTTGTCATGTTAGGTGATAACATAGGGTGCCTATAAGATTGTTTCCCCAAGAGAAATATTTCACCATTCTATGTACATAATATAATATACTCATGGCTGGTGGAGGCTACTTATAGTGCGTTGCTCGGTTCATACAGGCATAATATGACCTATGGGTCAATATTTCAAAATATTAATATTCTGCAGTCACGTGTTTATCTTATTACTTTAAACGAGTTATTCTTGTATATTTATATATTTATAAATTTATATCTTATTACTTTAAACGAGTTATTCTTGTATATTTATATATTTATATATTTATATATTTATAAATTTATATATTTATATATATTTGGTTTCTCGGAAATGTTTTTACTTCTTAGGTTTTTCGGGAACGGTCAGATTTGAATGAAATTTGCAGTTTGCATAGCTTAACGAGAATTTTTTTTGGAATTTAGCGTTATTTAAATCCGCCACTGCCACGCCCACTTTTGTTATATATTGGAATCTTGTAAATGGCTTCAGCGATTTGGATGAAATTATCAGGAAGTGTACTGATAAGCAAGAACAAAAAAAAAAAAAAATTGGAAAAACCGCCCACGCCCTTCCACGCCCACTTTTGTTGTATCACCCAGGCCCTTAACTAAAGGGGCGCTAGAGCAACAGTTCTAACTATCTGGAGGAAATTTTGTATTTAAATAATGATTTAACTTTCAAAGCTAATTAAAATAAGTATCATCCAGACCTTATAAGGAGGTGCCAAAGGATGCTGAATTCTATTTTAAGTCTAACGATGGAATTTTATTTTTAAAAGAGGAGCTAAGCTTTAGTTTTTTCAATTTTGATGATTTTGTTTTCGACTTAAAATGACCTCAGAAACTCTTGGTTTTCTTCTGAGGCGGTGATTTCGGGACACCCTGTATATGGGAAAGGAAGAATTATTTTATAATTTTCGAAGAAAATGTATTTTATTATGGGTCACTTAGACGTATGTGGAACATTTTTTTGTTCGACAAAATTATAAAATTTGTATGGGTAAGTGAAAAGTGCTTGGAATCGATTTTAGTTCGAAAAAATAACTAATTGTCTATGGGTTACTGTCAATTAGCTATGTGACATATTTTTATTTTCAGAGGAAACACTATAATTTGTGTGTAGGTGTAATTGTACAGAAAACACAATAAGGGAGTTAAAATCCGTTTAACCCGAAATGCGTGCCACTCAAGGTTATACCTGTGGTTTCACCTCCGCCTTAGCTCGTAGAGGAATCTCCGCATGTATCTCCACATATGTATGCAAGTGGAGGAATCTCCAAATGTGACTCCACATATTTATCTCCACCAAATTTATCCAAACATATGTCGATGCATCAATGTATCTCCACATGTGTGCAGGTATTCCCACATGTATCTCCACATTATGTTATGTCAAACTGTCTACATATTTATCTCCACGTACATAATATGGAAGCATCTCCATTGAACGCATTTATAAAGTGAACAAATTTAATGGATGACATATGTTGTTTTCTATTAACTGCCATGTCTATATTTCTCATACATATTTCACTTTTTTCAATTAGAAAAAGCCGAGCGAAGCTCGGTCTCCCAGGTACTGGAATATATTATGAAATATATTTTTTTAAATATTTTATCGAAAAAAGCTTCTACCTATCCTAATCTCCTTTCATGAGGACTTGTAAAAAAAATAAAAATAGAAACTTTAACATAAACACCAAAAATGTCATAACCGTGGTATGTCACAATCAGTAACTTCCTTCATCAAATGATTAATATTTTAAAGTTGTAAATAAGTTTGAAAAATTTTCTAATGTATGCTTTAAAGAATAAAGAACAATAGTGAATAATGCCCAACCAACTTATTTTTAGAGGTATAAAAAGTAGAGTTAAATGAATTTAAGTGACTGTCCCAAGCAAAATTGTCGCTTCCGTGACAAAAAAGAAATCCTTACAAAAATTGAATTAATGGTCGCAGAATAAGTTGCAGAGACCACATCAGTAAAGGGACTTGTTGGGTGTTTTCAGAACAATTTCCAAAAAGCACAACAAAATATCAGTAGCGAATTGTATTTCATGTTTTCGTTCACCTAATCTGTTATTACCGTGTAATGTGTTTTTTATTGTTGATAATGATAATAAAACCCGACTTGTTTTCCAACGCATACATTTTTTACGCATTCAATAATAACATGCGTTTTCAACAAAATATTCAGTTACATAAGTTCTATTTAAAAAAAAAACACCTTTTGGAGTCATTTCCGTATCAATTCTATTAAACAGAATAGCGGTTCACAATCTTTTTTAGTCGCGGAGCACTTTTCAGGCAAGAAATTTCTAGCGGAGCACTTTTTGCAATTATTTATAAATGTATGTAGAAATTGCAATTACTGTTTTTCAATTTTTGTTTAGATACATTTTATTTAATTCAAGTACGAAGTTACTTCAACGAAAAACATGGTATATATTTAAATATGATATGATTGAATTTGGGACTACTGCAACCGAATATTTGGCATCTCCATCGAGACGGGATCTATATTTTGTTTTGGTTCCAATGTACGCAGAGAATTCTGATTCATATACACAATGTATGTTGATGTAAACGGCAGAGGAATTACTTTGACTTTATTTGACAAAATTCTGAATTCGTCCTTTAACATACACCAGAATTCTGACAGAGACTTCTTCGTTTGAAAAATTTCTTTTAACTAAGAATCTGATATCAAATCAATCAAGCACTCAAATTGCAAAGATGTCAAAGAATGTGGCTTTTCCCATGCGGCAGAGTATGGATATGCAACCCACAAGTTTTTCTTAATATTTGAATTATGTATACTCTTCCGGAAAATAGCAGTGGAAGCTATCGAGCAAACCTACCTATCGAACTCATTTAAAATATTTTCAGGAATGTCCAAATTTATTTCCTCTTTAAATTCGTTGACCGTGCGTCGGGAAACTGTCATGGTATCGATTTAGGTTTCGATTAGAGTTTTTTCTGCATTTAGCTATGATGAAATGCAACTTGTCCGCAACTACAAATAATAAAAGTATACTAATTCTAGAATTCTTTTTGGCATTTGACAGATTACAAGGGTTGCTATTTGAAAAAAAATATTAGATTGCTATTTGTTTGTATGTCTTGATTTCTTTTAAATGAACATTTTAAATTTGATTACGGCGATCAAATTGACAAGTTTAGAAGCGCAAAATTAACTGGTGTAAGGGAATTTTGATATTTTTTCTGATATTTTCGCGGGGCACTTGGATATTCTTCAAGTAGCACTAAGTACTCCGTGGAGCATGACTTTGGGAAACGCGAATATAGATGATATAGAAAAACAGTTAAAAATAGTAAAAATAGGTGTCCCTCTGGCTTAAAATGTTTAATAATGTGTTTTGAATGCTGTCATAAAAATATCCACGTAATATCCCTTTGCATACACCCTAAAGAACCAGAAACTCAGTTTATCGGTCTGGCCACTGCCATTTGACCGAACAAACCTTTTTTCTATGTATCTCACTTTTCGCCTGTGATTGGTATCTCTGAATTTTCAAATGGACGAAAAAACTTGCCAAGCGATCAACGGAAAAAGATACTTGTTGGAAGATTGATTGACAAAAGATACTAAATGAGATACTGTAATTTTTAACAAGCAAGATTTTACTATTAAATACAAGTTTAAATAATAAAAGTTAAAAGTCGGTATTTTTATTCGAATAGGTCACATAAAGTAGTGACATTTTAAAAATTACATATAAAGTAAATCTTTTTGTCAAGATAAAACATGCCGGTGACACGCTCTCCAAAGAACAATGAAGAAGGCGAACCTGAAAGCAACCAGCAAAACAGTTCATCAACAGGGCAGGCAGAGAAGACTCCTCCAGAAGATCAGCACGCAGCAGCACAAAGAAGACGAGCAAAATGCAAGATATGTGAGGAGCCCTACAATGAAGAAATGATATATTGCGAAGGGATATGTAGAAAATGGTTTCACTTTCCTTGTGTAGGTTTAAGTAGTGGTCGGGCCGATGAGCTGAGTAGATGGGTTTGTAATGATTGTTCTGAGGGGTATGCAAAGCGGGTAGAGGTTCTATGTAAAGAGGTGTTGACTTTGTACGAGGTAGTGCAAAAAACTATCGACACAAAAAGAAGAAAAACAGTGATTCAAGCTGCGTTCAATAAATTTACCAAGGCAAAAGAAAAGTATATTGCCCTAACTGGAAGTTTCGTCGACAAAAAAGGAGTTCCACTGCCAACACCAAGGTTGGAGGAAAAATTAGACGAGGAATTGTCAGAAGGACCGTCGACTGTATCCAGATGCAGTTCAGCCACACAAGCGAAACAAAAGATGCGTTTATTAGACCAACAACGTGAGCTATTGAAAGAGCAGCGCCTAAATCTTCAATTGGAACAAGATATTTTGAAGCAACAGCATGCGCTTGTAGAGCAAACATCGAATTGGGATTCTGGCTCTGAGGCTGAGGACGACATCACAGAGCACGTCAAACAAATTACGCTAAATCCTCAAGCACGTGTTTTTAACATGAACAATAACGCACGCAAGCAATCAAATCCATGCACTCAAGAACCAACGATCAGCCGTGAATATACACCACCATTCAATCAGAGGCAGATAGCTGCACGTAAAATTTATAGATCGCTTCCAACATTCACAGGTGAGTTAGAAGAATGGCCAGTGTTTAAACGAATGTTAGAGCTATCAACACAGGAATGCGGCTTTTCTAACGAAGAAAATTTAATGCGTCTCCAACAATCTCTCAAAGGGAGAGCAAGAAACGAGGTGGCAAGTCAATTGTGCGAACCATCATGCGTTCCAGACATTATGGATTGTCTAGAGCTAGCATTCGGACAGCCCACAGTCATTCTTCCATTACCATCTACATCGTTCGAGAGAGCAGAGAAACAGCCATCTAAAAAGGAAAGCAGAATCAATGTACATGTATTAAATAACTCATTCAATAAATGTGTGGTTTGTTCTAATAAATGTAAATCGATAGATTCTTGTGTAGTTTTTAATAATCTTTCTACAGCAAATAGGTGGGAAAAAGTAAAGGAGCTTCAGCTATGTCGCCAATGCTTAACTGTCCATAGGATGAAATATCCATTCAATTGTAAGAAGGCAGTTAAATGCAACGTTACCGGTTGTAGTCGTAAACACCACCCCCTTATGCATTTAGAAGAGAACGCACAAAATAACCTACCAGTGGTCGAATCTTTACAGAACAGCCATGCAAGATTGGGTGATGAATTTCAATTCCAGTATTTAATTGTAATACTACAGAATGGAAATAAAAAGCAACAAGTGATGGCGTTTTTAGATGGTGGCTCAAGTGGCACTCGTATTGAAGAGGAGGTAGCTGAACAATTGGGGTTAACAGGTCCAAAAGTAATTTTGAATTTGAAATGGACAGCCAATGTCAGACGACAAGAAGAATCAATGAAGGTTTCCGTACATATCTCTGGTGCATACGAAGGTGCTAAAAAATACATAATCCCTGAAGCGCATACCATTAAGGAACTCAACTTGCCAAAGCAAACCCTGTGCTATGAAGAATTAGCCAACAAATATAATTATATACGAGGTCTACCAGTTTGTTCATACAAATCAATGCAGCCCAAGATAATGATTGGGATAAGCGATTGGCACTTGGCAGTTCCCATCAAGACAAGGTTAGCTGGACATAATGATCCCGTCGCGACCAAGTGTAAATTGGGATGGTCAGTGTTTGGATCGAAGCGATCATCTGAGTATGAGAGTGTAAACTACCACGTCGAAGAACATCGCGAACCTGATGATGAGGATCTGCACCAGATGATGAAACAGTTTTTCTCCATCGAAACTCTGGGGGTCAGAGTACCCGAAGATGATTTGTCCTCTCAAGAAGATCGCCGAGCTAAAACAATAATGCAAAGTACGACAAAATTTGTAGGAAATCAATATGAAACAGGCCTGTTATGGCGCTTTGACAATGTGGATCTACCAGACAGTTACCCCATGGCTAAATACAGATTGCAGACGCTAAATCGACGGCTGGAGAAAAATCAACAATTAAGACTAGAGATGCAGAATCAGATAGCTTCCTACTTAATGAAAGGTTACATTCGGAAACTGGAGCGAAGGGAGTTAGAAAACCAGCACAAACGCTTATGGTACCTTCCTCTATTTCCCGTTGTCAATCCAAATAAACCGGAAAGAGTGCGAATTGTTTGGGATGCGGCCGCAAAGGTTAATGGTACATCTTTAAACTCATTCCTTCTAAAGGGACCTGATCAGCTTTCATCTCTGCTTGGTATTCTCTTTCGATTTAGAGAAAATTCTGTAACTATATGTGGTGATATTTCCGAAATGTTCCACCAAATCAGATTAACATCAGATGATCAACAAGCCTGTCGATTTCTATGGAACGATCGAGAAGATGAGGAGCCAAGCGTATATGTTACCCAAGTGATGACTTTTGGAGCGACTTGTTCGCCAAGAAGCGCTCAGTATGTGAAGAATCTTAACGCTAAACGATTTGAAAGTTACTACCCCAGGGCTGTTAAAGCAATTGTAGATAACCACTACGTCGACGATCTACTCGACAGCGTCGCCACTAAAGAAGAAGCAATCACACTAGCCGAACAGATTAAGAAAATTCACTTAGCAGGAGGGTTTCATATACATAAATGGAAATCAAATTCACGTGAAGTGTTGTTGGCACTAGAAGGTTCACAAGAGCTGACTGAGCTTGTTAGTCTTAATAAAGAAGCGGAACAACATACTGAAAAGGTTTTGGGTATGTGGTGGGATACACAATCAGACTCTTTCACATTCTCATTAAAAATGAACAAAGGCAGCAAAAGTGTTTTGAGTGGCCAGCATAAACCAACAAAGCGAGAAGTTCTAAGAATCCTTATGTCGATTTTTGACCCTTTAGGGTTAATTAATCACTTCACAAGCTATTTGAAAGTCCTACTGCGGCAGATATGGCGCTCTAAAGTAGACTGGGATGATGAGATCGAAGATGAGCAACACGAGCAATGGCTGAAGTGGCTTCAACAGCTTCATGAAGTCGAAACTATACAAATTCCCAGATGTTACACAACAAAATCATCGATATGGGATGAAGCGAACATACATCTTCATATATTCGTTGATGCAAGCAAAGACACCAGCGCAGCAGTTGCATACATGAGGATCCAGTCTGAGGGTAAAGTATCGTGCACACTTTTGGGTTCTAAAACAAAAGTCGCACCCATCAAACTTACATCGATTCCGAGGTTGGAGTTAATAGCTGCATTGATTGGAACCAGACTTGCGTGCAGCATTCGACAGTCATTGACCAATCCAATTTCCAAAGTCGTTTACTGGTCGGATTCGGTAACTGTTTTAAGATGGTTGAGATCGGATGCTAAAGCAACAAAGGGACAATTCGTAGCATTTAGAATAGCTGAAATACAAGAACTAAGCAACATTGGAAATTGGCGATATGTTATACCTTCAGACCTGAATGCAGCTGATGATGCAACTAAATGGAAGAAAGGACCATCCCTCAATATGCATGATCGTTGGTTTACAGCACCTAAATTCTTGTATGATGATGAAATCGAGTGGCCGGACGATATTTCATTGCAACTCAATCAAGATGTTGAAATCGTTGAGGCAGTTCACCAAGTCTTTGAACCAGCTATTAATTTCGATAAGTTCTCCAGTTGGACCAAGATGTTACGACTTACAGCCTTTGTACATCGAGGTATTCACGTTATAATAAAACGAAAACAAAAATTTAAACATACTAATTTTCTTCTGTCACATGACTATAAGCGTGCTGAGATTTCGTTATTTAAATTAATTCAAATTCAGTGCTACGCGAATGAAATAAAGTGTTTAAAACAATGCGGCAATTTATGTGGTAAAGGAAATGAAGATAATAGACGATTTAGCAACGAAATTATTTCATTAAAACCATATATTGATGACGATGGTTTACTAAGGTCCATGAGTAGGATTGATAAAACCGACTGTGTTAGCATGTCAACAAGACGACCTATAATACTTTCGCAACATCATCGTGGTACAAGGTTACTTGTTCTTGATTATCATGAAAGGTTTCGGCACATAAATCATGAGACGGTAGTGAACGAGATAAGGAAAAAATTTTACATTCCTAGACTCCGACAGTTTTTGAAACGTATTCGAGCCGATTGCAATCGTTGCAAGTTACTACGAGCAAAACCAGTAAATCCACAAATGGCAGAACTTCCAGCTGTACGTATCACACCGTTTACTCCTCCATTCACCTACACTGCAGTTGACTACGGGGGACCTTTTGAAGTGGTCAATGGAAGAAAAATCGAAAAACGATGGATATGTCTCTTCACGTGTTTAGTGGTGCGAGCGGTACATATAGAAATTGCTTATAGTTGTAGTACTGATTCTTTCATCTTATGCTATCGAAATTTTATAAGTCGTAGAGGTCCTGTAAGAAAAATGTTTAGTGATCGAGGAACAAATTTCATCGGTGCAGAAAAAATCCTTAGAAAAAACTTAAAGCAAATCGAATCACAAACTATAGCTTCACAATTTATTAGTGCAAATTTCGAGTGGTACTTCCACCCCCCTGGGTCACCACACATGAACGGGTGCGTAGAACGTTTAATTAAATCAGTGAAAATTGCTTTGTATGCTGTAAGCGACGTCACCACTTACAAACCAAATGACGAGCTGTTTCGGAGCTATTTAATGGAAGTTGAAGATATGATTAACTCAAGACCTTTAACATACTTGCCCTTGGACAGTGAGGAATCTGAATCTCTAACACCTAACCATTTCCTGCGACAATTGGCTGGAGACGCCACCCCGACTCCTCTTGAGGACATAAATGAGAATGCAAAACTGTATAAGACTAACGCACTGATGTCCCAACTATACGCGAAGCACTATTGGAAGAGATGGATCCGGGAATACTTACCAACGTTAACCAGAAGAGAGAAGTGGAACCAGACTACTGCACCGCTTAAAGAAGGAGATATTGTTTTGGTTATTGATGAGAGATATCCCCGTAAGTCTTGGCCCAAGGGTAGGATACTCCAAGTTCATATGTCTAAAGATAATCAAGTTAGAAGCGCTACAGTCAAAACTACGGATGGAATTTATGATCGACCAGCTGTAAAACTAGCCAAGTTAGACATAAACAAAGATGTACATTTAAGCAAGGCTTTGGATCAATGTACCGGGGAGGAGAATGTCATAAAAATATCCACGTAATATCCCTTTGCATACACCCTAAAGAACCAGAAACTCAGTTTATCGGTCTGGCCACTGCCATTTGACCGAACAAACCTTTTTTCTATGTATCTCACTTTTCGCCTGTGATTGGTATCTCTGAATTTTCAAATGGACGAAAAAACTTGCCAAGCGATCAACGGAAAAAGATACTTGTTGGAAGATTGATTGACAAAAGATACTAAATGAGATACTGTAATTTTTAACAAGCAAGATTTTACTATTAAATACAAGTTTAAATAATAAAAGTTAAAAGTCGGTATTTTTATTCGAATAGGTCACATAAAGTAGTGACAAATGCAGAGTAACAAAAATATTATCAAATATGTTTATACATATTAGTTAATCATGTCGATTATGGAATAGTAATACTTGTTCAGCAGTAATTCTCCAGTACACATGAATATTCATTTCGAGGTGCAAAATATTAATATTTTGAAATATTGACCCATAGTTAAAAATATCCTGATTACGATTCCACATTCCGAGGCAGTGTGGCAACTCCAACTCGATGATTTTATAACCCTAGGAAGTTAAAACTCTGCAAAAACACAATACAAACACACACAAATCACAATTTTCTCCGTTCTGACGGACAAACATGAAGAGATCTTTGAGGCAAGGCCCACAAGTCACAACAAATAAAGCAAAATAAAGCAAAAACCCACACCAAATGTTAGGACAATGTGACTTTTTCGCGTTTAATAAAGACGATGCTATGAACTGTCAATTTCCATTGAAGGATGTCTGATGGATTAAAAAACCCTCAATACAAAGTCAGAAATTTTTAAAATTGAGATGGAGGTCAACGCAGGTAACTGTGGTTGAAAAGTAGTTTGTCGATGTGTGACAGGTTGATTACAAAAAATAATCAACGCGTAAACCCTAAAATTCGTATCAACGTAGCCGTCAACTCATTGACATATTCTGCGTTGATGATCACAAGATTTGGCAACTTTGTGACTGAATTTGACGTCATAGAGTCAACGCGTTGACCATTTGCTTTGACTGTTTAATTGTGGCTTTACAGAACACAGAAAAATTTCTTTTTAACTTTTGGTGCTCTTCACAGAAAATGAATGAACGAAACAAAGATACCAATAGTCATCCCGCATATTCGCCAAACAGTATTATTTTTTTGTTTTGGTTTTTTTTTTACTGGTTCGGTGGTGGTTCATTTAAGTATATTTTCATAATATGTAATTGTGTCTTGCGCTTTATTATGCTTTAAATAGTTTTTGTTTGTCTAAAGAGATTTATTTGCTTATTTTAGACTGGGATGTTGCATTGACTGGTCATTATGCCATATTCGACCTAAAGCAATAGAGAAAATTTAAATTTGAAACGACAGCCCTGTCGATGACACTGGTGCATTGGAGATCAGTGTACATCACACTCTCTTATAATCTCATATTATATAATAAAAATGGATTTTTCGGGCTTTGGTTTTTTACAAGCAATAGTAAATCCTCAGTTGTATTTGTCAAATTTATGTTTTTTCGAATTGGTTTGCAGTAACCTAACATATCTACACATTCTGAAAGTTATACTATTACTTACCTCCGACAAAGATATCCACTTGGGTCCAATTAAGTTTGGCGGCCACACTTTTTATGGCAAAGGATATTGCTTCAAATGATGGTAGGAAGCTACTCGACTCCTGCGAAAACAAAATAAATAAATACATAAAAATCTTTAATTATATATGAATATATTTCTAGATTAATTGTTTTTTTTTCTTTTATTGCGAGTTATGCTCAATTTAACTAGTTTTCAAATTGGAAGAAAATAGGAAGAGATAAATTGAAAAATTTTGTTCCATTTTTCAACGTTTCTCGACCAATTTTATCGATGCGAGAGTTACAGAACTAAGGGACTGTCCCTACGATTCTATAAACACACCTACAGTTAACATAACGAGCGCAAAATTGTAAACAGCATAATGATATAGTATGAACATGATACTACTTAAAAATTTTATAACTTTAAAGCTCTGCTAAAATGTTCTTATAGTTTTAAAAACTTTTTAAATATGTATCATATTAGCCTAGTTCCTTTACTTTGAAACTCAGTGCATTTCGGTAAATTTCTACACCAAAGTCTTTCAAAGTTCATATAAAAAAAAATAAAATGACGTAGAAATTCACACAAATGCACAGAGATTTGACACACACCTATTATGACTGTTTTGAAACTTTTTTTTCAACAAATTTTCCAAAAAATGGGTTTTGACAGAAAATTGTGAAATTTTGTGCAAATTCGGAAGAAATTGCACGTTACCAAACAGATCAATTAAAACTTCTAATAAACTCCATTTAAACTTTAAACACACCTAAATATTGACAGTTCTTGCAAAAACATTTTTAAATGTAAAATTGACATATGGAGTAGGTATACCTATTTGGTAACTTTTTTTTCAACAATTTTCCCAAAACGTTTTTTCTCATATGGGTTTTAACAGCAAGGAATTAAACTGTTATTCGATCTTTTTTTAACATCTGTTTTTAAATTTCATTTTTAAAATTTTGAGTTTAAAAATCAATTATTCAAAAACTAAGCACTAAAATAAATTCATTCAAAAACATTCATAAAGAATGAGTTTTTGGCTTTAAGATAAGCTGTAACATAATATTGTAAATGTTGCCGTTGTGTTTTAATATTCATTTTCTATTTTAGAATTTTTTTTTAATTTGCCCCTCCCACCTACGTAGAAAAGTAAAACCTTTAACTCTTCTGATTGGTTTATTTCAAAAACCGTTATTTGTATGAAAAAAGTATATCAATCTTTTTTGTAGGAAATATTTCAAGCTACAAATTAGTTTTTGACACTTTTTTTGTACAACTTACCATTTGGGAGTTATTCTTGAAAAACCATTTTGGGGGGCCTTCAACCCCCCGTAAAATTGTTAGCGGTGCTCATATCCATGGGGACTTTTGACAGTTTCTTAAGAACACCATGAGGAATCTATATGCCAAAATCTAGCTTTCCGGCGATTTTTTCCGAGTAAAATGCTTTATTGACTGGACTAATAACAGATTTCAATTATCATATAGGTATGTGTAGTTCCTTCGCAAAGAATTTAAAAATAATTGTTTTGTAATGTTGGCTCGAACGTGAAAGACTTCAAACAGAATTATATAAATAAATTTGTTTATCGATCAATTTAGTTGATAAAAGAAATTTTTTTTTTAATTTATTAAACATTCTTATTTGACTATATCAAAATTGAGCACTCTTCCTGCTTAACTTTTTTGCTGTACCTAACTTTTTTATGAATAATATTTTATCAATCAGTCATCAAATTCAAAATAAAGTTGTTGTGGTCAGATAAGATAAATCAGCCATTAATCACTGTCATAATCAGAAATACTACGCCTCACAATCAATCATTATTATATGATTGCATTTAGCTGAGATATACATAGTTGAAAATCCAGCTTTCTGGTCATTATCTCTCATTTATCTCTTTTGTTTGGTGAATGTTGACAGAACTATATAGTGTTTTGGATGTACATATTTCAATATAGTGATGATTTATGCGTTTCGATATGAATAGTTTTTGTTTAATGTTACTTATAAGCATGAATGTTGACAAAAATAATATTTATATGATAATAATTCATAGAATTATCTGATTCAAATATTATGATACATATGTATAAATGTAACTGAACACTAATAACAAATTTCTATAAAAGTTTTGATAGTTTAGAATTGAACCACATTATAAAAAAAATAGCTGTGGGTTGTTGCAACTTGCCAAATAAAACTTAATCTAAAATTGCTGGGTCTCTGCGTACATGATATTCAAGTTGATTGACATAATATTAGAGAAAAAGCTCATAATCATAATAAAAGTCGAGATAAAAAAAACTGCATTCTTAAGTTAAAATTTAATTTTCCCGTGTTTCAGCAAGTTACAGGTGGTTTTTCTATAGGTTATATAATATATCTACAAGCTCTATGAATGTAAAAGTAACGATGCATGACTGTTTTTTGATTTTCTAAATTATTGAGATGTCGATGGTATGTAAATTGAAAGAGGATAATGTCAATGCAACAATGTAAACAAAGTCGTATTTCGAAGGATATCAATTTATTTGGACAAACATTCCATTTTATTTCCACCTGCAATAGCATTTTATTTTCTTCAAATTTCGCCAAGAGGACATAGAGAATGCACGAGAAGGAAAATGAGGTCCGCAGACTGCAAATGACATGAGCGATCATCGAATTAAGTGTTATTGCTAAACTAAGCTCCAACATGGCGCTTCTATTCAACTCACGGAAAAATCAAAAACCCAAGTCTGCTTGGCTTGTTATTTTTTCCTCCCAATAGAAAAAAAACGAAGAGTTTGCATCAAGATAAATTGCTTTCCTACTGCGGGTGCCAGAGCCAGTGGTTGGTTGGTTCGAAATGTGAAGATGTTATTTGTCAAGAATTAAGTGCTATTGACAAATTGTCGCAACGATAATATAAGATTCACCTTGTTGGTTGCTCTTCCATGAGAGTTGATGGTGCGTTTAGATACTTTTAATAAATTGCAGTCTTTTTCTTGACTGTTTTTATGTAACAAAGTTGTTGTAAAATTCTTTTATTCTATATATGACGATGACCTTTTAGTATTTATTTTTCTTAAAAACGAAAACCAACCACCAACCAATTTACTTATTTATTTTATTTAATATTCAGAATATAGAACATTTGGAACAATCATTTGGCGTTTATTTAATCAGTATAATATTCCGGATAAACTGTTCTGTTATTTTGCCTTCATTCTATAATATTGAATTGTTTTCAATCTATATGTGAAGAGTGGAATACATGGGCGCGTTCAGTGCAATTGACGTAGGTACCTATTCTCTTTTATGACGGATTCAAATTGGTGTTTATTATTTAAGAGCAGCAAAAAAATGCGAATAAATATTTTATGCCATAAGTTAATATGATTTTAAATTTCATTAATTTCCCACTTTAAAATTACATAGGTAACTATAATAAGCAAAATAAAAATATAATGATGTTTATATTCAATTGTTCATTTTATTCTAGTTTGGTTTTTTTTATTAATTCTATTCTGGATACTCTGGATAAACATTTTGTTTATTCTTTTCCATCCATTCATTTATTCCTTACGAAATAAATAAAGAAACACACTCACAAATTATACAATTATTCAATAGTTCTTAATTCTTATACTCACGATGAACAATGATGACAACAGCACACAACGCTTACCGGCAAATCTAAATACAATGAAATATGTATTATAGCTGTAGCAGAAGTTGACTTAATTGGCACAAAGAGAATCCGCGAATTGGATGGAATTTCGTGTATCATCCTCACGCTTTACCCTCTTTGCAACCACGGTGTACTTAATGTTTGACAATTCTGCGTTAATTTCTTATGTTAAAAAGATAATTAAAACGGACGTTTTGCCTATATTGGTGAAAGGAAAATCGGCATCTTTACCCATGTGTTGTAACACTTTGTTACCTATATCATAATGAAAGGTCTCAATGAATGTTTTATTTCTGTATGGGCTTAAATTGTAAGCACATATATTTTGTGCAGTGAAAATATAGTAGTTTTATTAATTCCCAAGTGGTTTAACACTTTTTTACCCATATCATATGAGGCCTTCAATGAGTGTTATTTTTTTTTTGTATGGGCTTAAATCTGTATCTCGTGCAGGTTCACGTGCATGTCAACAGTTTTTAGGGTTCAGGTGAGAAAGTTTTTTATATTCAAATATGTTTGAATTAGATTGTGTTATCGTCTTATGAAGTGTGTTTTCAGCTTAAAAAATCGATAATTTAAGAATAAATTACAACACACCTACAAAATACCATTTTCAACCGACCATTAGATGAATCATCATCTAGTCTATATTCGTCGGTTACTATCTCTTTCCAACAAGCAGAGGTGTCTCTGAAATAATTTGCACCGCGTGGTGCATTGGTGAAGAGGAGTATTGAAACAACGCAGAGCGACTTTTTTGGTTTTTTCCCATCACTTAATTTTTTTTAATGAATTTTATCCTTTTGGCATTAAAAGACTAATTAATTAAGTTGTTATATACATTGTGTTAAATAAGTGAAACAACTAACACTTTCCTGCAAGAGATATACGGACTTTTGTGCAAACAAAAAAAAAGCAATACTCATTGACGTCTTTCATTATGTATATGATATGTTAACGTAGGTCACAAGTGTTACATTACAACACTTGGAAAGTAACTCATACATAAGTGCTCAATCTTCTTTGAATAGAGTTCCGTTAGTTACATTTTTAAATACCAGTACCTAGTCCTCATCTTTAAGTAATTTTTAACTTTCGTGATTATCCAAATTAATTATAGGACGCGCTAATTTTCTTTTCCTTGTCAGTTAATAGCCCATTTAATATTTTGATTTTTTGCAGCTTAACTGTAGGTAAGTACCTCAGTACCTGGACTAAATTATGAAAACTATTATTGTAGTATGTAAACGGTTCTATATCTACAAGATGTATGTATGGCTGCATGTCACAGACCATTACACATTTATTGATAAGAATTACAACCTGACAGATGTGTAAGTTCTATCTCGCCATTAAGGGAAAATATGTAATTTAGTACGCCGCTGGCGAAGGACTAAACCTTCTGACTTGGTGCGGTAAACGGGAAACCACTTTAAAAATCGCGGAATACGCAAAAACTATCACCGGAAAGTAACTTACACGTTGTATAACTTCGTTTAAAATTAATTACTAGATAAGTTTCAACTAAGTTGCAATCGGGAGGAGGAGGTGGTTTTAGTGAAAGTACGAATCTCACACTCCTGTGAACATGCGTTTTTCGGTCCTCATAGAGACTTAAGAAGGTTTTTACACCTACCCCTGGAAAATATTGCTTTCTCTTAAGAATAGCATTCGACTGCCGCAGAGGTGCGGCTAACTTAATAATTTATAAACAAGTTCTTTGATATTTTGTTTTATTTCTTAAAAAACCTAGCCCCAAAATTCCATTCTTTTGCATTTGTATAACTTTCTTAATTCTATGCATTTTTTTTTTCAGGGTTATACAAATTCTGAAATTTAATTAGTAAAGTTAAGATGGAAAAATTTGTAGTATATATTATACCTGAAACGTTTTATAATGCTTCATTGTTTAACCTGCAAACATAGTTCCACATAAAACTCAACCATTTTTCGTTAAATATTTCATTTATCTTCACTTCTGAAATATATATTTTTGAAATAATGTTTCTGTAAGTGCTTTCGAATTAAAAAAAAGCCAATTTCAACCCCATGCAGCTGTAATCAAATGGGTGGATGTAAACGTAGTATATCTATCATCTGAAAAAGCAAGAACTGTAGAAATTCTAGAATTTACTGGAAAAACTTATAGGATTTTTTAAAAACATTGTCAAAATTCCGAAATGTTTTGTTTTCATTAATTATTCCAGACTTTTACTAAAACGATTTTGTTTGACGAGTCATCCAAGGTAGGTACAGTTATGCAAGAAAACTTTTGACTAAAGTCCGGAATGAATTATTGAAAACAAAATATTTCGGCCTTTTACCAATGTGCTCAAAAATTCTAAGTTTAACCGGTGAAGTTCTTGAATTTCCACATTTCGAAGTTTTAGATAGTAACATCTCAGTTATGTGAAATAACAAACTTAAATAATAAGGAGCCACCATAAGTCCCAGTTGTGCATTAAATTCCATTCCGAGAAAGAGAATATTTTTTTTCAATTGAAATCTGAATTAACCAATATGCAAAACCCGATTAAATTCTTACTCTAAGCCCAACGCAACTGAGCAGTCGTGGGTGCAGCTTTGTATAATTTTTCGCTATCTCTTTCAGTTAGTTTTAACCATCTGTTAAATTTTACCATTAGTACTTTTGATCTCCCGATGCAAGTGCGAATGCGCCTTTCAATTGTCTTTGTTATATTTATGTATTAAAAGAAAAACAATGAATTCAAAGAATACGACCTGCAATTTTATTTTTATAATTGTGTAGGGCTATACCTATACATGAATATACAGTAGATAAATGTAGGTATAAGACATAAGTTTTGTCTTAATCCTTAAAATGATTAAATTAATAGCATACATTTTAGCATAAAGTCAAAACCAAACCAATACACATTCAAATATATATAATTTTCGCAGCTATTATTAATATGCCATAATCATAATCAACAACAATGGTTATTTATTGATAGGAAATTAACATATACAATGCTCGCATCCTATCTCAAATTAATGACCTTGTTTACAAAACAACATCTGTTTTTGTCATCCATAGTCTTATAATAAAGGATAATATACTGTTTATTATTCATAATCATCTTCAATCATCTTTACACACATACCTCTATATACTCAAATTAATTGTCAAATAATGGTCAAGCTTAAACGGACGAACATGTTATCCCTTTAAGCTGTCAACTCAATGTACCTTACCTATAAGAATATTAAATTTGTATTCAATAATATACAAATACAATATATATGTATTCAAATATAATACGTATAAATGATCTCCAAGATTTTAACTACTTCTACATAAACTATGATGGTATGTCATTGCTTCAACATCAAGCTATTCATAAATTGATTTTCCTTTCCTCTAAGAGAACATCGTATTATTGTCCTAAGGACGATGGAACGCTATATAAATGAAAAAAAAAAATCATTTGGCAACCCTATTTACACAATTTCTCATTAAATTAAAGTTTTACTTCTCTACGAAAAGAAAAACTTGCCCAAAATTATAGCTCCCCAGAGAGAAAACTAAAATCATTTAGGTATATATGAATGGCTTTGGGAGTAACTTGGTAAAAAGTTTTTAAATTCACTTATCGCTGTATTAAAAACACTAACAGCTATTTACTCTGCATTATAAGAAATCGTTTTAAATTTATTATGCTCATTAAACAGACGTTAACATTGTTCTTAAGGTCATGGAAACATAGTAATTAATAAGCAGTCTTGTTACTAAATAAAATCATTTCTCAAATAATTCGAAGGGAAAGATCTGAAATCATTTATATTAAAAAAAAAATAAAAAAATATAGATTAATCACTAACCCATCCATTTTCAACACAAATAAATGAAGTGGCAGCATGTTGTTTGCTTCAACCATTATAGTTTTAATATTTATAAAAAAAGCAATTCGAATTCTCACATTATATAATAGTTCAAAAAACCTATTAATATTTCAGGCGCGTCAATTTCACGCGGGGTTATCTTTTGTCTAAAATAAAAGTATGATTATACTTTTCTAGTTTAACTACCAACTTATAAGAAACAACCCCTTTCTGATGGTGCATATACGACGTCATCGAAAATGTATACTCACTTTTATCCTTGGGCACGGCCACATGAGCACTGTCTTATTAAAGTTCTTTGACAGACCTTCCATTAAATGACAATAACCGACAGCATTTCTAAAGCCATGTTTTTCATCACCAACACTTTCACTGCTTGAACTTTGTTGCTCCTCCTCCTTATCGAAGTTTTCGCCATACTCCTCGTTAATACCATCACTATTAAGGGTTTTGACCAAAGTTGTATATTTTTTACCCTCTAACTGCTTAATGAATGCACTTAATCCTGCAAAAAAAAAACCAAAGAAAATATATTAAGCACAATCCTAAGAAATATTGCTTTAAAAAAATGGCAAAGGAAGAGGTAAATGAAGCAAATAATGAGTGTCTGAGCTAAAGATTTTTGTTTTCGTGTAGACAAAAGAAATTTCGAGGTTTTAATAAAACTAATTAATTACGATGATGGAGAATAAAGTGGTTTTTGTCATACCCTGCGTCGTCCATCGTCGGTCTGTGCATCTGTACGCTCACTGTACAATGTACATTGACCTTTCATGATGCCACGTTCCTCCTTTTACTATTTGTTCTTCCTTATTTAGTTTTATTATAGATAAAAAGGTGGTGTTTGAATAAAGTGACATGAAAGTGTAGATTTTTTACCAATTGGCATAGATATTGAATTTCATTTTTGTGTGTTCTGTGAAATAATCATAGTGACGACGACGTTGTATGGGATTTTACATATGCCCATGGCCTTGATGTATTCCAAGCCAAATTATCCATTTTATGACTTGTATAAATGAATACGTCTTACTATATTTTTTTTTTGAGATATAATTAATTTTTTTTAACATAATTAAAAGACTTCCTTTTAAAATGAAAACGAAATTTCGTTTATGATTTCGTTGTGGCACTATTTTTTTTTTGTTTCGCTTCAGCTGTGTTCTATTCTTAATGCTGAATTTACATTCATCTTCATGCTAGTTCTGCAAAAAAATTTATATAAGATATAAAGTTTACATTTGTACTTTTTCACACATTCGTATTTTTGGCGCGAATCTGTCCCGCTATAGTTTTCTTGACATTTGCAGATGAAGATGAATGTGAATTCACCATAAACAATTTGAGGAACATTTTAAAGAGAACAAGAATGGACGTTAACATGAAAAGCAATATTTGGTTTTGTAGTTAATTTCTTAGTAACGTGTGGTTTTTCGGATGCGTTTTAATATCCATGAAATTATCTTTATTTTATGGCATTAATATTTTGAATATGATTTTGAGCATGTGACGGCAGCACGTCTGGCGTAATCTGTGGACCAATTTTCACACACTCGTCACAGTAATTCAGGCAGTATTTCGGTAATATCGCGTTGAATTTTTCTTTTTAATTTGCAACACTGTTTTCTGTGACAGCTAGCCAATTGACAGTTCTCGATTATTTGAGGTTTGGAAAGTCATAATAAATAAACGTAAGCAAATTGTTCAAATTTCTTTTAAAAAATATGTTTCAATTCAAAAAATGCATCGGACTTCTCATTTCAAAATACTATTCAGTGATGAAGCACACTTTTGGTTGAATGGCTATGCCAATAAACAGAATTACTGCATGTGGAGTGATGATGATCTATAAGTCATCGTCGAAACGCCATTATACATCCAGAAAAAGTCACCGTTTGCCGCGCTTTATGAACATTGTGGAATCATTGGGCCATATACATATGTATTCAAAAATGATGATTATGGTCGGAACGTTACAGTCAACGGTGAGCGGTACAGATAGATGTGGTTTCAGAAGGATGGCCCCACATTCCCGACAGCGCACATAAGCAAAATTTCCGAAAAACATGGTCAAAATTAGTTTTTGTTTTTTTTTTAGTCTATTATTGGATTAAGTCATTGGAAAAAGCAAGATTTAAGTAGTAAATGCACTGCTTTTAGTAAATATTTATTTTTTATTTTTTTTTTAAATAGAAAAACAAAAAACTAAATATATTTTTGGAAGTGGTTTTAGTTATTTTCAATTTTCTCAAAAACTAGAAGACATAAGACCATCTAGTATTGCACAAAATGTAAAAAAAAGAAAAGCATACATTCTTTTTTTACTTTTTGTGCTAAAAGCATAAAACTTTTAGACATTGTTCGTAATTTCATGTAGTGTAAGTATACGTAGCTCATCAGTTAGATGCTGTCGTACCCTTCTAAGACGCGAATTATGATCGATGCTTAACGACTCTTATAAAACTCACAGCATGAATATACTGTGAACTTTAAAATATAGACCCCCGTAGCTAACAAGTTTCAAGTTTATTCTTAGGTTTTAAATACACAGTGTACCTAATCAAACAAGATAATATTAAAATTTATATGTAGAAGTTCATTAGACCATATTCAAAAATCCACATTTTTTATGTGCATATACACATATTATGCGCATAATGATTACATTAAATGTGTCATTTGCAAAAGTCACAAAATTGTCTCATGTCTTTATTAGACGACGATGTGCAAGATAGAAACAGCGTTCTGACGATAAAATAACGTAAGGGGCATGCAATTATGTGGTTTTTATACATCTAATCTAAGCGTTAGTATACTTTTTCAAACTTTCTCTTTAACAAAAGATATCATTGCCATACATCTTCAATGTCTAGCCACGCTATTGGTTTGAACTACTAGATCAAGTTCGTGCAATTCAGTCGTGCTTTTTAAGTTTCATTGAAATTGCTGCACACGAAAATTTTAAAACATACATAAATTAATGTAACTTGAAAAGGATTAAGGAATGAGATAAATTTTCATTTGAACTTCTACTATGAAATTATTTTTTTAACTACATTTTATCCTCCTAAAAAAAGATATATTCCAATTGAAAAAAGTGCGTCCCCAAAGAAGAAAGACGAGAGTGTATAATATTTCATGATTGGATTACACTGAGTAGTGAGCAATCCCTTGTGGAAGTAGATATATGTTAATGCAATTTCTCAGGGGAAATTGAATTTCTTTGAGAATTTGAATACTCAATTTGAATTAAGCATCTACTATCTACTTATATGTATTTTACATACATACATATGTACGAAGATGTCGATATTTGTAATATGTGGAGGACAGAAGTTATGAAATACATAATGTATGTACATATTCATATTATATTGTATATGGAAGCTACCAGTGGCGGATCCACGGTTGGGGTTTTCGGGTCCGGACCCCCCCATGAGCATTGAAACCAAACATTTTTGTATTAATTTATTTATTTATTAAATATTTACTTCTCTTCGACCTAAATTTTGTGTTAATTACAGAAAGCCCATCTTTTTATAAAATTTCGACTTAAAATTTCTTCAAGTGTAAAGCTACGCGCAAACCGACGCGATGGCGGTGGCGATCGCGATAACAATGTGGATGCCGCACACGTAAATCAATGGAGTGGAACACATCGACGCGATATGTGGATTGCGTTCACATTCCACTGCTGCGTTCAGTTACGCGACTTTTCTTGAACGCAGCAAGCACCATTTGATCGCTATATCGCCTGAAGAAAAATGACAGTCTAAAAAAGAAAATTTGAAAAACTGAAAAATTAATAGAAAAAATTTGGGGAAATTCCATTTTGTATGTTTTTTTTTTATTAAACTTCAAAATTTAAACGTTTGTATTGTCGCTGACAACTTAGCCCGCTACACAATAAATCGCGTTGATGTGAGCAGGTTTTTGAACGCATCCTTATCGCGCGATAAAAGTTATCGCAATCGCCACCGCCATCGTGTCGGTTTGCGCATAGCTTAATGAATACCTACCTCAAAAACTTCAAATGCATCTTAGTGGAAAAAGGAGTATACCTACTTACATTAGATTGCGTAGCAGTTTTATACGGTTTTCACACCGAACCAAAATCTCGGATTTCGGCACAAGATTTCCAAATCTCGTTGAATCGTTCACACCACACATAATCTAGATTTTGTTTGAAATTTCAATCAAATTTCAGTGTTGATAGAAACTAAAAAAAAGAAGATTTCGCAGTAATCTACTAGATTAGGAAATCTGAAAATGTATGGGAAATCTTGTTGATTTTGATGAGATTTGGTGATTTTTGACCGAAATCTCGATTTTGATTCGGTGTGTAAAGGCTATAAAGCCTATATGATGGAAACTTAGTTCAAGAGCTTACGGTATGTTAAATTTAGAAGACTTAGGCAATTTATCATATCAACCTCTCCAAAGCAACATATATTAAAATACTATTTAATATTATAAGGGCAAAAAGAAGTTAGCACTACCATTTTCGATTTTGAAAAAGAAACTGTGCTGCATTGTGCTCAACTTGTGCTGCGATGTGCCGTAAATATTTTTGAAAATTTTGAGGATGAAATTTTTCCAAAATAAAATTTTTCTAAAAACTTAAAGTTTTGCTCAAAAAATGATATAGCCGAAGAGATACAAAAATCGCATATTTCCGACTTTCACGACCGAACGCAAATGATGCGAAGGAACTTAACGTGAAATTAGCACCGTCGTCATTTTCGATTTTCAAAAAAATAAGTTTTGTTGTATTGTGCTCATTTTGTGCTGCGATGTGCCGTAATGTATTTTTTAAATTCGCAAATTTGCAAATTTTAGGGATAAATTTTAAATTCGCAAATTTGCAAAATTTTGTGCTGTTTTAAGCTGCTGCTGTTTTTGCTTGTTGGTTTTTTTTTTTTGAAAATCGAAAATGGCGGTGCTAACTACACGCACATAAATAATGTAGCACAAAGCCCACGCAAGTTTTATTTTTCTTTAAGTTTTCTATTTGTAATTGGACCCCCCCATGACCAAATCCTGGATCCGCCACTGGAAGCTACATAGTTAAGAGTGCGAGCCTTCAATAAATAATCGGTCCTATTCAGTATTTCTCTTTGACTTTTTTCTGTAGAATTATTTTCATAAGAAAGTTCTGCTTTAAATTTCTCATCTCGTCTCATTTTTTTAATGTGAGAATGGTGTTTGTAAATTAATTTGCATTGTACTGGTTGAACGCAATGGTGTAGTTTGTTCAACTTTGACTCAGAGTTATCACTAGGAATTTTTTTTTTTGTGGGATTCGGCAATACATTTTTTGGAAAAGGATAAATTTTTCCCAATTATTATATAACTCAAAGTTTTTTTATGAAAACTGAAATTTTAATGTGTTTTATAAAGATATTTGTTTGTATATCTATGATAAATATATAATATACTCTACAAACTGTTATTAAGATCTAAACTTTTCATATGCAAATATGAAAGTCTTGTATTCCGTGGTTGGGCCTGGTCTTCAATGCTACATTGAAAATGCATTTCTTCGAAAGCCAAAAAACAGGTATAGCAACTAAAACATTATCTTTAATAAATGATCTGAGTGCCGTAGACAAGAAAATGGTAGCCCAAGACGCCTTCTGCATCCAAGACGAGTATGACTTCTGAATAAATTGTGATAGCATTTAGAAATATGTTTTCACTGATAGAAGCTTCCCCTCTGCAATAACAAAGTCATCGTTTTTACTTTATTATAAATATTTTTTTACATTATAGTACATATATTTACTTTGTTAATCTGCCCATCAAAAGTCTCAATAACATTTATTTCCTTATGTACTATATATACAATAGCTTTTAAAAATGAAGAAAATTTTTAGTTGAGAATATGTAAATACATATGTAGGTTCAGGGTTCAATAACCAAGAAACATATTATGAAAGCATATAGTTGTATATTTATTTTATTGTGTCTGCGATAGAATTTCAAAATATGTATACTTGGGCGTATACGTACTTTTTTTATTTAATTCAATTTTTAACTTTTTATTAAATTTTTGTTTATTTGATTATGTATGGGTATGATCAAAAATTATGCAATTTCTTACAGCTTTAATAACAAGGAAATCATTACAAAACAGGTTGTATACAAAACTGTAAGAAATATACAATATCTGAATTCTGAACTGGGTGAAGACAAAAATAAATATTTGATGGGTAAGGCGTGGATTTTATATACAAAAACTAACAGAATACGTCTCAAATTAACACAAAACTTAGTAAAAAATTAAGTCATTAATATTAATAATACGTTTTTTGTTATTTGATCATTAAATAAAAGATATTATTTTAAATAACTTAAAAACACTTATTTTATTTATTTATTTACTTAAATGCATTTCGGAAGCTATGCTTCCATCGTCGTTAAAAATCTCCAATATCAAATCAATTTGATCATTGTTAAATAATTATATTTTGTAGTTGTTTGGGCTTGAATGATCTTTAAAATGGATGCAATTAATAAAAAAACTAATTCATCTTCGTTTACCCTACGTTTCACTTGCTTTTTTCCGGCTTCTTCAGGTTTTTTTTTAATTTTATCTATCAACCAAAAGTACAATAATTTTAATATAATACCTATATGAAGCTATTTTTTACAAAAACATTATGTGAAAATAAATTAAATATAATAACTTACTTTTTATGAAAATTAATCAGAATTTTATTTTATTTTTCTATGGAAATACAGTAGAATCTCAGAAAGATGAACGGTTCTAAAAGATGAACAGCTCGGAAAGATGAACGGAAAATTTTCACTTTTCAGTGTTCAAAAAGATGAACGAGTTAAAATTTTGTACTCGAAAAGATGAATACTTTATTCCAAACATAATTTTTTACTTCTTCTTTGCCTTTAGTTCCTCCTGAACAATACTTTTGAGCTTATTTTAATTTGTTATGTAAATAATTTTTAATGTTTACTATATCTTCTTCCTCAAACATACGTTGATGCTCGAAAAGATGAACAATTTGAAAAGATGAACGGGCCCTGTTTTATATCTGTTCATCTTTTCGAGATTCTACTGTAGTGTGATTTTAATAAGAATCTAGAATTTTGGAATACAGAATAACGACCCGTTCCCATGTACCTATTTAAATAAAAAAAAATTAAAGTTAAAAGTTCACAAATATAAAAAGTAAGCATACGCCCGAGTGTACGCTTAATCTCTCCTGCATAGATTTAAAAAAAATTAACACACTGATGTAAAAATTCACATAGATTTGCCACGTTCAGAAAAAATGATATCTCAAAAATGTTTGCCACTCAATCCAAGATTTTTTTTTCCTCAGCATTTTGACAGCAAAGCTGAGAAAGTTTGCTTAAGAATCCTGCTCATGTAACTAAGATTGCATAAGATCTCAGAGATCTCATATTTATAACGTAACTTTTCAGAAAAGACAAACTGACAAATTTCCAGAATTTCTATCACAAAAATTACAAATAATTAGCCTATTCACGTTTCGGAGATCTCATTGAGCAAAACTTCTGTCACAAACTTTCTCCTTTAGAAGTCAAAAGCACTCCCCGTCTCTTTTTTATGAATTGATCAACTGACACAAAAAATAATTGAGCAAGCGAATCCAAAAAATATTAGTCTCAGCTTTTTGACAGCAATTACTAATTAGTGAGGACTGAGGAACCTCTCAGAGGAATTACGTTCAGAATTTTTTTTTTTAATTTTATTTTAACAAAAATACATAGTTTCATTTTCGACTATGTTGATAGGTACTTTTTGTTGTTGTTCACACAAAAAATTAATGGTTAAAGAAAACAAAATGTGGTTTTGAAGAGAATTAAATGCAGCAAAAAAAAATATTTTACTCTTCAAGTTAATTATTATCGGCAAAACTTATGTCAAAAAAAAGTTATTTGCTTGACTATTAAAAGCAAAGATTTAAAGGGATTTTTTGACATTCCCTTTCACAATTAATGTTATGTGCATTCCACCAATTGACTTTTAACTACAAAAAATATCTTGGGCTCTATAATAGTCCCTAGCAAGAGAATAGTTAAGGAAATTTAGATATTAGCTTAAAAACTTTAAAATAGACAATAACATAATAAATATACCAATTAATTCAAATTGTGTATATACTATATATTTTGGCTAAACGACACTATTTTTAATAAAAGCACTGATAATAAGGGAACAATATCAGAAGGAATGACATTTGGGTGTCAACGCGAATTACTTAACTCCTTGCTTCTCCATTTAATTTTCTTCATTATACATTTATGGAATGATATCGTCCTTAAAGAATTCATAGTTTTAAATTGAAATTTTGTTTCCAAAATCGTTTTTAAAATTTAAATAAAATAATAGAGCCCCAACTTTACAATAAAGTTGACAATATTAAAGATTGCTTAACCGATATATTTTAATTATTGTATTATTTTCGTAAATTTTATTTGTATAAAATTAACTCTTTTCCTTATGCTAATTTGGGTTCTCCCATACCTATTACATTTCATTTTTCAACCTAACTTGTATGCTTTATCCTTTTTGTCGCAAATTATTCAAGTCACCTTGTTTATCGCAAATTAACAATTCTGATGGAATTAAAGGATTAACTTAAAATGGAAATATAAAATAAAGTGGCTTTTTTCAAAGTAAACAAATATTCAAGCCCTTTCCTTGCTTATACCCATCAAGTTTGTGCTTCAAAGAGAAAATCCCACAATCCTAAGCTTATAACTTTTATAAGTATGTACCTAATGTATATATGTACATAAACAAAATCCTCCTATATACTCACCATCATCCTTAATGAACTCCACAGTGGCATTATCAAGGTTTACTTTAAAAAATTCCACAAAGTTCTCAAAGCCTTGTTGCATTTTCATTGTGTTGAGAACCCTCGACGACATCAGTATACCCACACGATTCGGCAACAACGACGACGTCCGGATATTTTGCTGCTTCTGCTTCTGTTCGTTTTGTCTGATATTCTGTGTAGTGACAGTGTCCAATTGCAGTGACTTGTTTTCAATGGTTGATAGTACTAGGGATGACACCGATGATGACAACAAAAACGAAGCCAAAGACGGTGAAATATCCTGCACAGAATGTATCGTAGTCAGGTCAGCTTTAAGGGAGTCAAGGAAGGAGAAGGCTGTCAACAGCAGAAATAATTTAGAATATTGACAGATTGGTAACTTCATTTAGAAAGGCGCTGGTGGCGTCTATGTGGGATGATAACGCACTTTGTTGCTAAATTGATTGCTCTGCTAAAGGCCAACTTTTCCTTCACTACGATTATATTTATAGCCCCACTGCAAACTGCTGATACAGCACTGGAAAATTCTACTATACGAAGAAGTTAAGTGTATTCCTGTTGCTTATCGAATTGATTATTAAATTGTGCACCCTCTAGTCAACACTGATGGTATTCTCATTGTCAGCCTCGAGTCTGACTGCAACTCGAGGTTGATTTTCAGATTGCGAATTCAATTTTGCCTCGACATCCAGTGTTGGCCAAGTCTGTAAAGCTGTCATCATGCATTAATAATTGCTTTCTGAAATAAGAAACAAATGTATTTATAGTTAGTTAGAAATAATTATGATAAAAAAATTTTTGTTAATGAAAACTAAATTTAATTTAAATCATTTCATAAAACCTGTTATCAATTTATTAGCAAAATTTATGTATGTACAAATTTATCCATGACTAGCCTCGATAAATATTGTCCACATATGTTTACCCTAACGTATCTTTCTTCTTTTTTTTTGTTTTGTCGAATATTTTAAGAATGAAATTCAATTTTATTCGAATGAGTGCACAAAAAGGTCAAATGTGAAAGTTGCAAATACACGTGCTAGACGATAGAATAGTTTTCACATGCATATACATATGTGGTTAGATGAATAAAAAAATGTGTGTGACAATCACAACGAGGATATTTGAATTGTTTTTTTTTTTTTTTTTTTTCTTTCTTTTTTGAGGCACAGAAAAAATTTTATTAACTAAGGAAATTAAGGAAGGGCAGGATTTGCCACACCCAAAAAGCGGACAGTTTCATTTGGGTTTGTCTAATGGAAATTGAAAATAAATTTAAAACGGTATTTCTTATTATAATTTTGGTATACTTTATTATAATACTTGAGAGCAGTGCAGTGTGGGAATATAAGAAGCAAGTTTGCTCCAATTTTAAGTATCGTTAAACACGCGTTTCACATCTTCAATCATCATTAAATTGATCATTAAATTTCCTTGAAGATGGGGCAGGAACCAAGGAAGTGCAAATCAAATATTCATTTTGTCCCAGTAGGTATTGCATAGACAGCATCGTCTTAGAGAAACATAGCTTAAGATATATGTAGTTCTCCTCTCGCTTGGAATACAATCTCAGTACTAATTGAAGTGTTGAAGTAATTTATCTGTTAATGTTCAAGTTGCTGATTTACAAAACTTGCTCTGTAGAAATGATATTCATCACAATAAAAGGTGTGTTTCTTTACTTTAAAACTATATGCATTTGTGTGAATTTCTACGTCATTTTATTTTTTTTATATGAACTTTGACAGACTTTGGTGAAGAAATACACAGAAATGCAGAGTTTCAAAGTAAAGGAACACAAAATTAGGATCAAAATATATACTATAAAATTAAAAGGTCACGAAAAAGGAATTACTAGGCTAAAAGCTCTAAACTAAAAAAATTGTGCTTTTGACTTTTATTTTATTACATAAAAATAAACATTTACACAAAATAACAAAAATATTGTACCTTAGCTTGATAGAAAACAACTCAAAATGGTAAAAGAGAAAACGGAGAATAATAGAATTTTGAAGCAATTTATATTCAACCTTCTTAATGTATATAAATGGATGTAGGTATATCTGAGTTTAATAGAGTTCGACGTCTTTTCACAAATCATCATGAAAGTTGTCACATATTATACAGATATGAACAAAGAACAAATGGCCCACATATCGGAAAAAAAAAAATAAAAAAAACTTTCCGCTTTTAAGAAAAAATTGTCGAATAATCGACGTTGACAGATCCAATTTAAGGAAAAGTTAGTATAGCGGCGCATAACTGTTGAAATCAATGGAAAATTTGAAGTTGATATCTCTATAAGACTTGTTAGAAGAGGATTTAATGATTCTAAGCTGTATTAGCGAGTCAACAGAAGAAACCCGTAGCTTTCTTAAATAAATATCAAATAATATCATTTGATGGTTGCTGAGACGCATCAAATGAAAGATTTTAAATTTTCAAAAAGAAAAATGTGGAACGATGAGTACTGCAATGGGTTGGATGGGATTATATTTTTTCATAGTAAACTGGATTTCAATGCATGTCAATTTTGTGACCGAATTGTGTTAAAGTTCCGTAAAAATAAATTACAATACTTTGGGACTTATGCCTCACTAAAATCTAACAAATGTCCCTTTGGGACTTATGACCTGGTGATTACAAACAATGCAATCGTTGCATATACAGCCAACAATTCAAACTGTTGGTACATCCGGTTTATCGTGTATTCTCCGCAATAACTAAACTTTTCTATTTGAAAGTTGTCATCTTCGATTTCTACATTTGATTCCAGTTTCTAAAATGGATGTTTCCTAAATGCAGAATTATCTATAACAAATCTCAATTTATGAGACAAATTTTTTTAAAAAATGTGTTGGGTAGAATTAAAATTACATATAAGTTGACCTCATGACCAAATCATTAACCCTTTAAAATATCGAATTTCAAGAAAATAGTTTAAAAAAATTTATTTTTGAAAAACTTGATATACATAGGTATGCAATATTAGAAAAATAAAATTTTCCTCAACGATTTTTAAACATTTCGTAATAAAAACCATTTGAAACTTTTTTTTAAATATTCAAACAATTTGATCAAAATAAAAAAAAATCATTCTGTGGGAGGTGCTTATTTTTTGGATTTTTTTGATTAAAAAAAGATTTTATTTAATTGATAAAAAAAATTTATGGAAGGTATCGTTGTTTTTAGTATTATAAAAATGAAAAAAAAAAAAACATGTCGGGAGAATGTTCAAAAAATGCTTGGTACCAATTTTAACGAAAATGAACCCCTCCGGACTCATTTTAGGATGTAGCCGAAGGGACAGGCATGACAGACTCGAAGAATTGCAATGCTTAACTTTTTTGTTTTCCCTACCATCAAAATGTAAAGTTTGATCAAAATTTCGAGTTCGATTTTTTACGAATCCATAGCTTGCCATATATGTACGTGTGTATTATCTACGCATAAAGAACATATGCATACACATATTATACTGTAAGTATAATGATTTTAAACAAGTAAAAATTGTTAATTTTAGTTGTTTCTATATTGTTCAAATATAAATTTGCTGACGACTTAAAGTCTTATAGCCTTTATAGGTAAACAATTTTTAAGGTTTCAATGGAACAGCTATTTCACTGATGCCAAACCGATTATCCTTCACTGATTAGATTTTAGCTTCGTTAAAAAATCTTAGAAAAATTGAAAGGTATATAGCGCTTTGACTAATCCTCATTCAAATCCAATCAGTAACGGAAAAAGTTTTTCAATTAAAATTGAACAAACTATAGACTGATGGTTATTAACGAAGTCTGAAGATTGCCTCCGTGAAATAACTATAAATCCTACCTATAAAATTTATTGTAGCACAGTCAAATTGTTTTTGTTGTTTTATTCAATCTTTCAATTTACTTTATTGTCGTGGGTTTTGGTTATTATTTCAATCTTAAAAATAATTACCATCTAGTCATTAAAAAAATCTCCTTTCCAACCCAAAATACCTATAAATATGACAAGTCCCTTATCAAAAAACGAGCGAAATTAAATTTCCATGGCTTTAATAAATATGTATGTAGCTATGTACATTGCAGATGTATATGTACAACTTAAAACCTTTTCTTTTCCCTTTCTCCTACTTAATTTTAAATTAATGGTATGGACCATTAAGCCAGAAAATCTATTAAGAAAAAATATAATTGTCTGTTATTTTCTTAAACAGGACATGCTAATTGTACCTAACTATACGTATTGAAGGAAAAAGGATAATAGCATTGGAATGCAGTTTGTTGATACATTTAGTACATACATATTATGTACATACATACATACGTATTAATTGCTATACCTCAGTGCTGTTGGTTTTGTTGTCTTTCTTGTTGCTGTATCTGCTTCTGGCAGATATTATGTAGATAATGATGATAATGATGGTGCTGGATGATGACGATGATGATGACGTAGTTGGTGGCACTATGGAGATTCTGTGTTTTATAATATGTATGCGAATCATGCTCAGAATATTTTGTTTTACTCTGTAGCCATGGTGATGATGTTTTCTCCTTAGGTTATTATAAATGAAATAAAAATACATTTTACAAAATGTATACCTTACCTTACGCATAGACATTATATTATACCTATACAGTAATATACCGTCATGCTTTTGTAGAAAGAAGGCTCTTTGAGTGTATGCATGACGTACAAAAGTTGCCGGAGGAAAATTTATATACATTTTATGTTTTATGTAGGTATGTATAAAGGTACCTCCTATCGAACTTCGAAGGCAGCATTCCAAAGCATTGTACCTTGTAACGGGTATAGTGGGTGGCTAATCTGATTATTTTTGAAATGGTCTCATATCGCCTGCTTTTCAATGTTTGCAAAGTCAATTTTATTTTAAATTTGTATTTTTACTTTATCTGATTTTTCTTTTTTGCTTTAGAAACTATATTTACATATTTTAGATATATTTTCATATCTATTTGCCGTATAGAGTAAAGACTGCCTTAGGATAACGAAAATTTCAAGTTTTTTTAGAAATGATTTCTGGAACAATTCAATCGATTTTAATAAAAAATTTTAAATATAGAATCGTTCATAAAACTCAAATCACATAAATACGAAAAAATATCGTCAGCATTCTGTTAAAACCAAAAACTGACAGTTAAATGTAAATATTACTTCTGATAGAAACATATTGCTTAATTTATATATCAATGCCTTGAAGTATACATACAGCCCGTACCGTTTGGATAGCCTCACACATAGTTTATTTTACAATTAACTATTTTTGGTACTTCTTTGAGGTCTAATTAGAAAATTGGTATTGAGTAGCAATGTAGAACATGGTTACTTATATTAAGATAAGTTTTGACTAATTTCTAAAAGCTAAAGCAATTTTCTCAACACATTTTTGTTAACAGTCACAGAAATGTGTATTATTTGCTGTAACATTAGAATAGCCTTACAATATTTATTTAGTAGAAAAAAAAAATCAATTGATTAATTTTTTTAAAGAAAATAATTTGTATTTATTTTTTGTGGTTAACACAATATTTTAGAGCCTTCCTTGCGATCGTTTAAGGAATCATACAAAATCAATGTTCGATTTCTTAAACAATCGCAAACGATTCCTTAAAAATCTAACGAAATGTTAGCCCTGGCCACTTTGATAGCTACTATGAACTTTACTTTTCTTGCGTACATCCTTCCATTTCCATAAACCCTGCGTGTTTGACAACTCCACACATTTTTAATGAGAGTAGAGTGGTAAGGATAATTGCTGTTTATTTAAGGTTTGCAACATTTTAATAAAATCTGTGTGAATCGGTAGCAGTCTTAAAATACACTGAAACTGAAGCAAGAGTGTTTCCAATAAGGTATTATATTATTTCGATGTCATTTTACAGTCTACAAAATCTAAATCAACAGTACCATAAAATGGTACTGCATCCCCATACCATAATTCATTCCTTACGGCTATGATAGCGATCAAAACACACATTTTCTTTTATTAAATCATGGAAGTAGTTTTATATCTATCCGTTCTGTTTAAGTTGAACTGTCTTCAACTAAAAAGATCATATTTTGCCAATTGTTTGAATGGATACTGCTTTCAGCATTCCATGGAATTCGGTATCTTGCTAAATTAAGCTGGTACAGTTTACGCGCATTGTTAAACGGAGGTTTTTTCATCAGCATTAAGTGCTGTAGGTGTCCGGCACTTCTGATAACCCGACATAAGGTCATTCGGCTCACTTCTAACCCAGTTCCGTGTCTTAATTTGCTCAGAGAGTGGTTGCAATTTGAAACTTATCATATTATTTTCGTCATTGATAAATAAGATAGAATTGAAAAAGTTCGTTCTTTGTAGTTTTTTGCCTGCATTAATGGATTTTTTAAAAATTACATATCAGTTTGAGGCTTTGCTCAATTTTCTCACCAATTAAACGTTTCGTCAGTCCTTGATTCAAATAGGCCTCTGTTTTGGCAATCTCTGTTGACATTAATGAATGTTGTCTGCCCATTTAAACTTTCAAATTGAAAAAATCATAAAACATAACTGTTTTGTCACTTCCTGATAACTTTTCGAGACTTACGCTGCCCGGTTATAGCTTACTATATGGAATAAAATAAATTGAGGCTATTCAAATGTTACAAAAAAAATTATCGTTTTAGTGACTGCAAACAAACAAACACAGAAAATTTAGTTAATTTTAAGAAATTTGTTAAAAAATTGTCTTAATCTTAGAGACCGTTCTCTTTCCTTGTCTTTAAATATTAATTTTCTTATGTACAAATCAAAGAAGTTTCAAAAACAGTTGAATGTATAATATATATATATATTAATACTTATTTAGTATTAATTATTATCATTCCTTTTGTCGGTATCAAATAATGTTAAATCTAAAACAGTTTCTTCTGTCATCTGAACAATTTTACATTTTCGACTTACCTAGTTTTTGACAGAAAGCTGACAATATAAATATTTAAAAATAGTTTTCAAGTTTTAACTTCTGGATATTTAACAGAGTGATTCGAATAAGATGTAAACAGAAAGAAACGACCAACAAAAAAATAAATTCCCAAAAATTGGGATTTGGTTCATAGGAACTAGATTCCATTTTTGAGGAATTAAATATAAAATAAATAAAATCTCAAAATGAAATAATGCCCCATAGTACCACTTACCGCCATATTATTCATTCGATTCATCCGCATTAAAATTTAAATCGGGATGTAGTTTATATAAAGGAGATGACCAATTTTTGGGCCCAGAGAGTATACATACATAGATGACATAGGTACCAAATTAAAGCTGTCTTTATATATTATACAATATGTATATATGAGGCGCTCAGCGCCAAAACGGCCTCACCCATATTTCCAAACAAAAATTAACTAAATACGCAGATCCAACCACAATTCAATCATTAATATATTATAAAAAAAACCGAAGCCCTATAGGTATGTAGAATAGTTTTGTTATTATTGCGGAAAAATGTTTGTAATGTATAAAAAACATCAAATAGGCTCGAAGATAAAATGGCATAAATAAAGATAAACTTTGCATAAATTAAGTCAATAGTACACAATGACTCTTTAAACTATTAATTATTTCAAACAAGAATAATAAACAAATTTTATTTAACTTTTAATGGAAATTAAAAAAAAAAAATTTTCAAATAAGCTTCTCTTTAAACTCATTTATCTCAGTTCAAAAATTTTGGGTTAGGCCGTTTTGGCGCTCAGTGCCTTATATATTTCTAAAAACGGTGTTGGGGGTTTCGAGATATGAGAGCTTGAAGTTGGCAATTAAAGAAATCAGCTTTTTTTTGCAAACAATAGCCCATTTTTTCCGAAGTATTGTATGTAGGAAAATTATTTTGGTATCAAATGAAAGATTACAAAAATATATTTAAAACCGGAAAATTTCGCACATTCAACAAGGTTTTGCAATTAAATTTTCAAATAGAATGTTTGAACAAAATAAATAAATTCTTCATTGATATGAACATATTAGTTTTACAAAACTTCTTTGTAAACAATATTTGATGTAAGAATGAAAAGAAAAAATGTTTCTCCCCCACTCAATGTGCAAGCGAAAAAAGAGGATTAATGCAATCTAGTGATACCTAATAAATGCATTCGGCTTTTTATAATGAGAAAAAAGATTACAAATAACAGAAGTAACAAATATGTTCCTCCCCCATTTACTCGAGATGCAGCGAAAAAAAGAGAATTTTAAATTGCAGAAGTAATACATATTTTTCTCTTTCACTCATTCAATGGGTTAAAAGTGAGGTATTCTTATGTCAAATTATTCATTTATTGAATTTTTTGAAATTGCCGAAATTGCTGTAGCATATAAAGTTTTCGTGCAATGTCATCGCTATGTGTAAATTCCTATCCAGTGATACCTTAGTAGATTTGTCTATTTTATAAATGAGAAAAAAGGAGTTTGACAACAGAAATAATATACATATATGCGATAATTCTAAATTATTTTTTCTAAACTTAACATATTTTGAGGTATCAAGTCAAAAACTCTTGTAAAATAATTTCATTTGAGTTACTTTCTAAGACAGATATTAAGAAAAAATCTGTGATGACACATGTTTTTTTTACATCACTACAATAATTATAATCTTTAATTTGATGCATATAAAAATTCTCATACCTCAAAAAAAAAAACTTCTTATAATCAAAATACCATTTTGTTTCAGAGGTTTTAAACATGTCCTACCAACAGATATACAGTTATTTCAAATTGAAATAAAACACAGACAAATGTTTTTAATATCCATGAAATTGGCTTTATTTTACAATCAATCAATAATCTGGAAATCAAATTTCCACACATTCTATGCAGTAAAGTGCAGTAGCGGATTTAGGTTTGCTGCCACCCTAGGCCCTTGGTTGTGTACGCCGCCCTTTTTTTAACTATATTCCTTAATTAGGTACCTTTATAGTTCTTGCAGAGTCTTTTCTTTTCTGTGCTTCCAGAACACGCCCGAACATTTTTAACACGTTTTTATTAGGTTTGTCTACAATATTATGATATTTACAAATGTATTATTAGCCGTTTTTTATTATCAGAATTGATCTATATGGATCATCAAACTTGCTCTTTATCGGGTTCACGTTTCATGATCCTAAAACAGGCTGCTGATTCTCGCCACTGTGAGGTTGTTTTATTTTTGGAGGACGACCCATATGGATCATGGGTCATAATAAACAACGGCTATTATTATGTAATGGAATTTGTGAACGTAATTTTCAACAACTTCTAATTGACTTACACACGTATCAAGGACCGATGGCAATACAATTATCTCATAAATGTTTACCAAGGCCGTCATCAGGGGAGGGTATGTGGGAGCCTAATACCCCCATACATTATATGGCAGCATCTTTATTTTAAATCTTAAATATAAATTAAAGTTTGAAAAAAACTAATTACAATTATACCGTAGGTAATTATTTATTATAATAAAATAATAATAATAGTTAAATACACCCGAAGCTTTTTACTGTGAATTTAATTGCTTTGTAAATAAAAATTATTTACTACTTTTTAGGTCGGTATTCTTTTAGAGCGCGTTGTTTTAGGTTTTTAAAATATAATTTATTCTCGGGCAGTTTCAACAAATTATCCATCGTCCCCCTAAACTACTTTTTCACCACAAAATATTCTCAGGTCTGTTGCCGCCCCCTCTGTGGCCCACTAACTCCCGAAGGTGGGTATCATCACTCACTTTGAGAATCAATTGTTTTTCAGCGCCCCAAAGAAACAAAATTAAAATAAATTGTTTTGTTATTTTTTTCAATAAAATCACCTCTCACCACCCTCGCCCCTGTGAGCCACTAGCGCCAGCTTTGAAAAACGCCGCGCCGGTTTATATTATGAATTCTTATTTAATTTTTTCCCGAACATTTTGCCGCATCAGATTTTGCTGCCCTAGGCCCGGGCCTCACGGGCATAAGCCTGAATCCAGCACTGAGTAAGTCAGGTTGTATTTCGGCAATAAGCGTCGAATGTTGGCATTCAAGTGCTCATTTTTTCTTGTTTACTGGCGTAGAAATGCGCCTTCACATAATATACTCAGAGAAAGTAATCTAATTGGTCTATTTCGTGAAATTAATCGTTCGTCAAATGTTTCTTTCAGTAAAGTATGAAAATAATTATATCGCACGCTGTGTAGCATGTGGCACCACCATCCTGCTGAAACCACCGCGACCGGTGTGACTTTATTCTGGTTGAATTGCCCGACCAAACTTACCTCAACACAACCGAGAACTGCCAAAGTGTTCCCAATTTAAAGTTATCCGCTTCTTAAAAAAAAAAACATTTGCTAAATAATTCATAGTAGGCTGTCAAACTACTTTAGATTTTTGAAATTTTTTCATTTCTCCTTTCAACTTGTTCTGCAGAGTACCTAACGTATATTGATTTCGTCAAAATAAATCGAAGTTTTAATTTGAATTAACATTACGAATACGATTTGTCAAATCCACTTTTTTAGAAATTGCCTTATTTTTGGGTTATTCTCAAATATATTGTATATATTGGATTGAACGATTTCGTTCCAATTTTACAAAAAGGTACTTCTATGTAGTAATTTAAATAATAACCGTGTTTTTTTTTGGAAAGCTGTTCACAGTACACTAGGATTTGACACGAGTTACAAATACAAAATCCACAGTAGAATAACTGCCAATAAAAGCAGAAATAGAATCCTACTGCGGATGGGTTCGTGTAGTTTATTTGAGTATCGAATGGAGTTGTCCGTTCTATTTAAATAAAATTAATTTTTTGTTCAAGTTATTTTTAGTTTTGCTTTTCATTTGTAACAAACTTTCTTTTATTTGTGTGTCTTTTTTAATTATTCTGGTAGCTGTTATTCGGTAGTACCAAATGTAAAATATAAAAACTAGGCTAATTCGGACGGTTTTCTTCTTAAATACCCATATAAAAGGCAAAAAAAACACGGTTAATATTTCATAAGCCTAGTTTATACATTTATGCAAAGTTAAATATTAACTCATGTATAATGTCATAATATTTCGTGACGAAAACACTTTACAAAAAATAATCAGTCAACGAATTGAATAAAATGTCAATTTGCTTTCATTTAGCCAGTTCAGGACTCAGGTTTCTTAAGATCTCTGAGATCACAGCAATCTCAGAAATATTAACGTAATTCCTTAGTGAGATTCCTCCATTTTGCTGTCTTTTCCAAACGACACTTTCATGAAAACCAATAACTTTTATTGATCCATTTTCACACTGACAGCTTGGAAAATATATATGAAAATAAAACCAATTATTTATCTAAGGAGCAGAATTAGATTTTTTTCCGATTTTAACCTCAAACTTTCAAATTGTTTACTCAAATCCGATTTTCATCACTTCTCTTTAAATTGAGGATAACAATAAATAGGTAATTGTGATTCGAGCATTCTCCAATTTCAATTAAAAACAAAAGAAAAGAAATAAGGCACAGAAACACAACATGAAAAAGGCAGCACTGTAAATAAATATTGGCTTAAGGCTTCTTCAATTTCATTACAATCAACATCGGATAATAAAAACAAACAAATGGAAAAGAATTTATAAATCCAAAGCTACTATCCAGTGGCGTAGCTATGAGGGCAATGTGCTCCATTGGTCGCCTTAAGTCGAGTCGATAGAGATGTTAAATCCATCATCCTCAGATAGAAAACATTGAAAATTAATTATTCAAATGGAGTTCAAAGTAGCATCTAAGATTCAACTTGGGGGTTATTCTTCAAGTATTATGTGTTTCTTCAAAAGATTGTATTCAGCTCAGATAATTTTTTACACACAAACAATACCCTTCAAAATTCGTAAAACTTTTATTTTTGTTATTAAATATAGGGGCCGCAGATCTAATTATACTCATTGGCCTAGGCAAATTGTTCTAGTTACGCCAATGGTCGTATCTGTCCCTGTCCCAGTATAGTACACTAAAAAAAATTCACTTTATAAAAAAAACGTAAACACGCATTTATGACAAACAATAAAACAAATTTCTCGGTTTCATTAAGTCAATAAAATGCAAGACTGTATTACAAGAACTATACTATGTGTGCCAACTACGCATTGAAGATGTATGGTATAATGATATTTAATAAAAGAATGTACAAAAATCAGAAGTACAAAAAAATATGATTATTTTATTTGGTTTATTCAAAAATTATTTTATTTGGTTTATTCAAAAATTATTTTATATGTAAAATTTTAAATGGAAAATCGTCCAACTATTAAGAAGCACCAAATAGAAAAACTGTAACGAAATCGATGAAGTCGTTAAAAACGGGAACAGGTCATTCATTATTCTGTATTACAAAATTCTGTAAGACCAAAATTATGTAAATGGATTGAAAACTCTGTATGAAAATAATTCTTTACTCTATTATTCTGTAAATCCAGAATTCTGGATATCAAAATTTTGTAAATCCAAAATTCTGTAAAATTTTAAATACTATATAATAAATAATGTCGGTCTTTTTAATTAATCTTACATTTTAGAATACAAAACCGCCGATGTGCGACTCTTAAGTCTTTTATTTACAAAACATGCATATCCAAAAAAATTAGGTTGGAAATTATGTTAAAAAAAATTTGAATATTGAATTATCGAACGGAAATAGAATAGAAACAACAACAAACACGTATGTATATGCAATCAATATCAAAGTTAATTCTGAAAGTTTATCAGTCGTGAAAAAGAATTACAATCTTGAGATTAACACACTTTTTCTGAAAATGTTGAAATAAAATAATTTGGATTCTAATGAAACCTTAGTAGGTATACAAATTTTTTGTATTCTTAACTCCAAAATGCTGTAAATTATAAAAAAAGTACATAATTGTTTTGATGATGAAAAAAAGTGCGCATTTTTTTTCATTATCAACACAATTTTAAGTCGAGATTTCAAGATTGCAACATTTTATTAGTCCATCAAACAAAATCTCCATTTTAAATAGATTTTAAAAGGAACTGTCAAAGTAAATCTACTTTTTAATCTTTTTATGCGGTGAAAACACTATTTAGGATTTATTAAATCTCAACGAGATTAAATTTCGATGAAAACGTAGTATAATACCACAAATCGATAATTCACAAATTATATTTTTATAAATCGTTTAAGCAAATTTTACTTAGTTCTAAACACCTCTTTTGTGAAAATAGTGCAAAATTTAAATGACAAGGAACCGATGGGAATCATTTGACGAAACCAAGTATTTTGTTTTCTTCTTTTTTTAATATAATTATAGTATCAGTGAATGACAATTTTGAGTCTTTTCTTTTTTCAATATAATTATAATATTAGTGAATGTCAATTTTGAGTCTAAAAACATTCCAATATCAAAGAAACTAGGCGCTTTACATAAATGTAACGAATTCAACAAATAGCCATAAATAAATTGCGTTTGCATGTTAAACACATTGACTGATACTTATAAATATTTAAAAACAAGCACTTATTAGGTACTGGACCATTTTCAAATTTTTTAAAGATCGTCTTCCAGTTGTTAACAATAATTTACTCCTATAAATTGTTCAAAATAATTTTACGTCATCAGCATAAATTAATGTCAGAATGTTATGAATATAGAATTAGAATCATTCATAAATAAAACAAACAGCAAAGGACCAAGATGAATCCCCTGAGATACACCAGACTTAAGGTAGAACTATAACTGTTGGAAGCAAATTCTAAAACCGAACGAAACGTCAAATGCACATCAAGTCACCCATAATCAAAACTACTTAATATTAAAATACCAAACCTTCTCTGTAAGTTAATAATTAGCATGTTGATTTATATGTAATATTTTTTTCCGATAAACTTAGGGCCAGTTTCACAGTGAAGTAAGTGCCAAATATGGAAAACTAATTCCCAATTTCACAGTGTAAACTTATCGGAATAAGTGACACTTAAGTCTCCCATTTTGGCCACTTAAGTTCCACTTACTCAGGTAGTAAAACTGCGGCTAAAGTGCCAAAATGGGAAAATTAAGTGCCACTTATTTTGTTAGGTGTGCACTGTGAAACTGGCCCTTAGAAGAAAACGAATAAGATAGTTTTCGAATCAGGGAATGGTAGGAAATTTCGAACATTTCAGTGCACTCATAACAACGTAACCTCGAATATATTGCCCTCTGTATTAGACCAAACCCAATTTTCATACTTTATGTTTTAACCATTTTTCGGAATTGCTTTGCTAACTTCAAATCAAGTTAGCAGAACATTAATTGTTACCAAAAGTAGTCGAACATTAAATTTTATTGTTGGGAACCTTATTAGCATTTGTTACGCGCCTAATGATGCCATCACAAAAAAATTTGTTTTGCTGACCTTGGTCTGTTTCGTAATTGTATGAAAAAATGAAGGTTGTTTTTAGTGAATAAGATTCTCATAAGACTTTCACTATATGATAAATATTTTTTACCAAACCACGAAAAATAAGATACAAAATGTTAATACATTAATTCCTGAAAGTTTTAAGTGCTAAAAGCTTCTTCATTATCTTGGTTCAAAAAACTATAACCTAGTTATACATAAGAATTGTATGTACAAGAAAGCAATTCGTATATTTTGCATTAATAAATAAATAATAAATATTAAATTTGATTTTCTACTAATTTTTTCCCAGTATAATTTGAAAGGGTTGTTTACAAGTGTGCACTCAGGTGGAATCGGATTCGGACATAAACAAGTGTATAGGTATAATGCTATAATGGCTAAGAACGTTGTCATCAAAATATTTTTACATAAATAAATTGAATACCTCGAAAAAATAAAAATGTGGAGTGGAGACTATTATGAACGCTTCCATTCATGCGCATGTCGAGAGTCGAGTCTATATAAACATTCAGTAGGAACGTTTTTTTTATTTCTGAAAATAAATAGATAGCTACTTAATAAAAATCCCAAGGACACAAATCCAGTGAAAGTGTTTGCAAAAGTTTCCATTGTTTGTTGAATCAAAGTCCATATTATGTAAATCTCCCAAACTTAAGTCCTTTTCAGTCGAATACTGATTCATACCAAATTAATCTACTGTATGACAGAGTAGTATAGGTATAAGAGGAGGAAGACTTAAAACAGTTAGTTTGTCATTTAGCTTAAATTCCGGAGATGGAAACATTTAGAATAGAAATGATAACCAGTGCGCATTGCTTTCATTTTTCAATGTCTTCGTTTGGTTATTTATTTTATTTTCGCCACGGCATACACGAGACGCGGGGGATGGTATAAGTACCTATTAAATGGACATGATGATTATTATTTCTGCTGGTTTGTCATGCTTCTAAATTGAATGAACATCCTGACTTAGAACTTTTTATTTTACTGACTGGATAATGAGGAAATGGATAATTTTTTTTATCAATAAACAAAAAATTGTGTGGACGCTTATTTCGTTTCCTTGAAAAAATAAGAAGAAAAATATATTTGGTTTTCATACAAACTATCGATAACAAGTACACAATTCACTCTGGTAAAGCAGTTTTTCTGTGCGCTTAAGTTAAGCCCCGAAAATTATCTGGGTTAAGCTAAGTCCGTTGGGGATAAGCGGTGCCGAACCTGGAAATTTTGCCGCCCTAGGCAAATTGTTATTTTGCCGCCTCAGATAAAAAAGGAAGATAACAACAACATTAACATATTTACATACGGTATTATTTTAATAACATGTTTACAAAATTTTGAAACTAAAATGCTGATCTGCGATTTTTCATTTTTTCAACTCTTGTAGGGATTACTGGTTTATTTTTCTAAAATGCGATTGCATGTCTTTGAATGAATAAGTTGCAAGGCCGGTAAATCGAGCGGTGTAAAGTTAGCATGACAACTTTAGAAAAAGTTAATTTTTACTAGCCCAGAAATTGCCGATTAATTGCCGTAAATATGCCGTGAAATCAAAAAAATTGCCGCTCTATTGGTTTTCCCAAAAAGTGTTGTCATGCTAACTTTATATAAAGTTAGCATGACACTTTTTTATTTTTGGTCAAAAATATCTTTTGAATATGCCAGATGGTGCAAATTAATTGCCGTAAATATGCCGTGAAAACAAAAACTTTGCTGCACTCTTGGTTCTCCTGAAAACGGTTGTCATGCTAACTTTATATATAAAGTTGGCATGACATTTTTTTATTTTTTGTCGAAAATTATTTTTGACTATCCAATAAATTGCCGATTAATTGCCGTAAATATGCCGTGAAAAGAAAAAAATTGCCGCTCTTTTGGTTTTCCCGGAAATGGTAAAAAGGGTTACCATAATTTTTCATATAAAGTTAGCATGACACTTTTTTAGTTTTGGTCAAAAATTATTTCTGAATATACCAGATGGTGCAAATTAATTGCCGTTCACAAGCCGTGAAAAGAAAAAAATTGCCGCTCTTTTGGTTTTCCTGGAAATGGTAAAAAAGTGTTGCCATAATTTCCATATAAAGTTAGCATGACACTTTTTTAGTTTTGGTCAAAAATTATTTCTGAATATACCAGATGGTGCAAATTAATTGCCGTTCACAAGCCGTGAAAAGAAAAAAATTGCCGCTCTTTTGGTTTTCCTGGAAATGGTAAAAAAGTGTTGCCATAATTTACATATAAAGTTAGCATGACACTTTTTTAGTTTTGGTCAAAAATTATTTCTGAATATACCAGATGGTGCAAATTAATTGCCGTTCACAAGCCGTGAAAAGAAAAAAATTGCCGCTCTTTTGGTTTTCCTGGAAATGGTAAAAAAGTGTTGCCATAATTTCCATATAAAGTTATCATGACACTTTTTTAGTTTTGGTCAAAAATTATTTCTGAATGTGCCAGATGGTGCAAATTAATTGCCGTTCACAAGCCGCGAAAACAAAAAATTTGCCGCTCTCTTGGTTTTCCCGAAACTAATAATAATACTTTTTATGGAGCTTATTGTGTTAGTGTTGGTGTTCGGTGGCGTATGTGTAACATTTTTTTTCAATAGAAAATCAGATGACTGAAATGTTTAATATATTTATAATATTATTATGAAGGTAAGTACCTTCATATAGTACCTACACATTTTAAGATTATTATTACTACCTATTTAGATCTTATGTTCGTTTATTTATGCGCCTTCTTTTTTAACCCCATCAACCTACCTATACTTTTAATTTGAAAATTCGACCAATAGAAAGTCATTCACCTTTTTTTTAAATTTTGCTTGTTAAAAAGCAATTGAAAATAGGTCATATCTAAAGTTTTTGCGTTCGCGAGTGTTTTGATATTTTTAGTTAAAGAGTGTTTATAAAATGGAAAAAATTAATAAAAGAGGCAAACGTGCCCAAATTGACCTAATTAAATTTGAACAAATTATTTTGAGTGTAAAAAACAAGATTGTGAAAAATGATGGAAAAATAAAATGCGTAAACTGCACTTCAAATGTCGGAAATCTGGCGTGTTTTTTTTTTTGTAACACCCCAAGCTTTGTTGAGCTTTTCAAATGCTCTATTGGATGTCCGGACAGGAAAATCGAGTTGCCAATTTTCGGTATAAAAAAAAATGCTCTCATCACCGAAGACTTTAAAAATATTGTGACGAATTGCGTGCAGCGTCAACGACCTCCACGTTGTACTGTACCAAATTGCCCAGGAATCGAAGCACAGCTTGCGCTCGAACTTGGTAAGTCTAGATATATTTAAAATGAATGTCAAGTTAGTGAAGCAACATTCGCCGATCAAAAAATGGTGGGATGGATAATTTTCCGATATTAAGTGGTGAAAGTTTTCTAATTTGACTTGTTTTTTTGTTTAAAAATATACATATATAAATACTAATATTATATTATTTTCTCATTTTCAGGTGACGTTGTAATATTCGAACCGTATGACAACGGAAAAATAAAACTGGGTTCGATATCGAAATTCTTTATAAATCCAAAAGACCAAACAGTATTCAAACTGGCTGGGCTGGTTAAGTACACAAGCAGTGCACATGCTTCTGGTGATGACGCTCACTATAAGGCAATTTGTCTACGAAACCAACATTGGCTGGTATACGATGACATAAAGCCTGACAAGCATATGCGACAAAAAGATAACTATAGCCTGGATGTTGCACTTATAATTTATGTGAAGATTGATAGTACATCAAAATAAAAAATAAAATATATCATTTCCAAAAGTATATCATGTTTTTAATTTGAATCTCTATGGCGAAGAAGGGTAAATTAGGGCAAGAATAAATAAAGGTCGAAAAGCCAAAATTTAAAAATAAAAATATTGATTTTACACACTGTTAGTAACGAGCCCAGCAAGATGTCAGAATCAACGTTTTTAGAGAGGACATTGTTTAAAGAGTTGATTCTTTTAAATTATTTACTATTCAAGCCTTTTTAAAAACACAACTTATGGATCGTATCATTCCAATCGTTTTCTTTTTACATATATTAAGGTAGTGTCATTTACCCATATAAGCCACAGCACATGGTTTGGTCAAACAACTATAACGAAGTTCTTTTCAAGAAAATATTAAACTTTAGACATATTTAAATTTTTATTAATTATAATATAAATGTAAATTAAAAAAGTGTCATGCTAACTTTATATGGAAATTATGGCAACACTTTTTTACCATTTCCCGGAAAACCAAAAGAGCGGCAAATTTTTTGTTTTCACGGCTTGTGAACGGCAATTAATTTGCACCATCTGGCACATTCAGAAATAATTTTTGACCAAAACTAAAAAAGTGTCATGCTAACTTTATATGGAAATTATGGCAACACTTTTTTACCATTTCCCGGAAAACCAAAAGAGCGGCAAATTTTTTGTTTTCACGGCTTGTGAACGGCAATTAATTTGCACCATCTGGTATATTCAGAAATAATTTTTGACCAAAACTAAAAAATTGTCATGCTAACTTTATATGAAAAATTATGGTAACCCTTTTTACCATTTCCGGGAAAACCAAAAGAGCGGCAATTTTTTTCTTTTCACGGCTTGTGAACGGCAATTAATTTGCACCATCTGGTATATTCAGAAATAATTTTTGACCAAAACTAAAAAAGTGTCATGCTAACTTTATATGAAAAATTATGGTAACCCTTTTTACCATTTCCGGGAAAACCAAAAGAGCGGCAATTTTTTTCTTTTCATGGCTTGTGAACGGCAATTAATTTGCACCATCTGGTATATTCAGAAATAATTTTTGACCAAAACTAAAAAACTGTCATGCTAACTTTATATGAAAAATTATGGTAACCCTTTTTACCATTTCCGGGAAAACCAAAAGAGCGGCAATTTTTTTCTTTTCACGGCATATTTACGGCAATTAATCGGCAATTTATTGGATAGTCAAAAATAATTTTCGACAAAAAATAAAAAAATGTCATGCCAACTTTATATATAAAGTTAGCATGACAACCGTTTTCAGGAGAACCAAGAGTGCAGCAAAGTTTTTGTTTTCACGGCATATTTACGGCAATTAATTTGCACCATCTGGCATATTCAAAAGATATTTTTGACCAAAAATAAAAAAGTGTCATGCTAACTTTATATAAAGTTAGCATGACAACACTTTTTGGGAAAACCAATAGAGCGGCAATTTTTTTGATTTCACGGCATATTTACGGCAATTAATCGGCAATTTCTGGGCTAGTAAAAATTAACTTTTTCTAAAGTTGTCATGCTAACTTTACACCGCTGGTAAATCGCTCTTGGGTCATTGTTCAGCGAAGATAGGTTTTTTAAGTTTATGCTTCGAAAAGCTATGGCTTCACCTGATGCAATACTTGAAGGAAACATTAATGGTATCTTAAATGCATGCCGTTAGCAAACTTCCACACAATTTCAATAAGAAGTGTGATGCTAAATTTATTGTTTAAAATTGACAAAGCAGAAGTTTGATTAAATATATTATTTTCAATCAAGAGATATTTAGCTATAATATCCTTTCGAACTTCGTTGTCAATTGTTGCTGTTGATGTTGCTTCAAGTTGTTCGCAGCCTTTTAACCCCACCTTCTTTGAAATGTCGCAAAGAAATCCGATATTTTGGCTGAGAAATTGGTACAGCGCAAAGTGCTCATCAAGAGATGATAGTTGAGCATCGATAACGTTAAAAAAGAAATCAACTTAAAATTTTAATTTTGGATCGATTGTTTCAAGATATTTTTCAGATTGATAACGGCGGCTACGAACTCTCCTTGAATCAGACACAAAGAAATTCACTTGATTGTTCATTTTCGTAGAAATGTTTTCAGCGTCCTTTTATAATTTTTCAAACAAAGATTCCTAAGAACGGTTTATCTGAACGTACCTACTGTCGCAATTTATCAAAATCATCCAAACAGGTTAAAAAGCCCTTTGATTTTGATTGAAGCATTTTCGAAAGGATATTTATAGATATAAAAACTCGTTCCAAATTCCTGTTGACAGTACAAAATTGAATTTTTGTATGCGTTTACCAAGTTGAGTTGCTTCAAAACGTGAATTCCGAACTTTCTGCAATTTTCCTTAAAGAATCATAACCTATATAACTTTTCTGAAAGACACGTAGTCACTTTTGCTGCCGCCTGATATCGGATAAATTTTTCAAAGCAATTTGCTTAGAATATTCAGCATGTTTTTGAAGAATGGTCCAGCGCTTCGGACAACAACTATTAACGAAAAAGTAATTGAAGTAGATGGATGTACCTAGTAACCTTTTTCGCTTTGAAATTATTGTATTGATTTTGCTGCCCTAGTTAAGTGCCGCCCTAGGCAATTGCCTGTTTTGCCTTCAGGCAGGTTCGGCACCGGGGATAAGTTGTTGTTGCAATTAACATGCAAATTATTTAGCCCCGAATCGTTTTTTCGTTCGATTCCCGTATGAAGAGAAAGATATATGGCCTTGATATTAAATGAACACTGAAACCCTCATTAGGTGTGTTTCTTTGGGCCTTGCGAAGTACTAGGTAGTACATACTTCCTAGTAGATGGTAAATGGAACGCTTTAATTTTGCCAAAAGAAAAAAATTTAATTTGTTTCTTTGTATTTTATTTTAGATCATCAATATCAACAATAATTTACTAAGTAATTTCTTACTGGTTTTTTACTGATGGTGTCGCTTTCCTGCGTGGATTCATTTCGTTATTACATTATTAAAGTGCTTTGAACTACTTGGACAACAGCCCAGAAGTAGTTGACTGCAGGCAGTAGTAGGTACTTGGTAGTTATAAATGCAGTAGTATTATCACTTTTTGTTGATACAATATTTATGATAACTATTGTCCATTTTGTTTTACAATGAAACCAACACAGAATTCGTATTCCATTATCCCAAACAACTGACTGATATTTTTTTATTAGAAAAATATCAAATTTCATAGATTCATCTGATATTTTGTATCCGCCATTTTGTATTCAAATTTTGTTTTAGTAAACAAATGTCAGATTCGTACTCAGCAACTTTAAAAATCCCAGAATAATTTCATTTTTTAACCATGAACAGTTTTTTTTGGAATTTCCGACCAATATGCAACGGCATCATGCCACATTTGAGCTCATTAGAAAGTTTACGCCCAATTTCTTCACAAACTTCTTATTCCTTAAACTCATATTTAGTGTTATAGACGTGTAGATACTTAGTGGGTGGAAGTGAGACCGCGCGAAATTGTGCCGTGTATAACGTTCTTATTTCATATTCAAAATGGAATAGTATTTCGTATTCAAAATAAATAAGACCTTATTTATAATTTCATCTTATTTATAATTTCAGTGTCGCAGTCTTAATTGATATCTTTACAAATAAGCCACGCGGCCTTTTTTCGTTTTTCAATCAATATTTTTGGCGAAACAAATTAACTGACACTTTACCAAATTTGTTGCTTCGCCGAAAAAAAAAGTGTGAATGTACTACCACTTTATTTTTAATTGGGGCTAGGTAAGGCACCAGTTATAGCTTTCATTGAAACTCATCATTGAACATTTTAATTGTTAATTTTGAGGCACTTAAAAAGTGAAATCAGTGATTATTTTAATGCAAATAAAAAGCTGATAACTCAATTATTATTTCTAGTGAAAAAAGTATTTCATTTTGGGCCAGCCTATCGCAGGAAATGAATTTCTTTATTTCAATGATTGAACTACCTTATCGTTGATCATTGAAATCTTAGAAATCGTATTATGTGAAAGGTAGGGCCAAAATGAAATATTTTTTGACTAGAAATAATAATCGAGTCATCAGCTTTTTATTGGCATCAAAATAATCACTGATATCGCTTTTTAAGTGCCTCAAAACTTTAAATTTAAATTTTCAATGATGAGTTTCAATGAAAGCTATAACTGGCCCCTAATGCCTGATTTCATAAAAATTCACTAAATGTACTTTTATTCAAACTCCTCTTAAATTTTATCAGACCATTAAATATGTATAGTTTCACCAATCTTTAAAAAAAGGGAAATTTAGGGGAAATTTTAGTTAAAATTGAGTTTTTTTCACATCCCCGGATACAAAAATAAGTTGTTTCCCCCTTATATTCGAAATGTTTGTGAAAAAGCATCATATGTAGATAAAAATGCCACCAAAAAACAAAAAAAAAACGTTATAGTTCTCTTCCAAAAAATGGATTCCTATCAACTCAGAATACTCTTGGACGTCCTACTAACTGTTGCACTTGGTGAAACCAAAAAACCCAAATACATGAATTTTCTAAATTGTATCAGGCCATTCATTTGTTTTAGTTTCGCCAACAAGGTCGAGTTGGGGCAACGAATATCGAACAAAATTACTGACTACATTGTATTTGTCGATATTTTGAACGTTGTTGGAACAGACTGTGACTTTTTGTATAAACAGATCAAGGAAGATATCACTTAATTGCAAACAACGAATTATTTTCGTTCAATAAGTTTAAATATCTGATACTTGTTTTTTTTATATAAAATAACAAAGTGTCATTAAAACTAAACTAATCTTTTGTAGGTAAAAGACATCCAAAAATGTTCGTTGATAATATGTAGGTATATTTATTTTTGGTATTAATTAATTCATTAAGGTTCAGTTTCACATATAGGTTTAGGTAGATATATACTTACGTCCCATTTTAGCCACTTAAGTGCCACTTTAACATACTATGAAACTGGACCTATGTAAGTGCAAAGACAACATTTTCTTAATTATGATTTAAAAGAATTGTGATAATCTTTCTAAGTCAGCAAAGCCCTTATAATGGCAAACAAAAATTTTCTCTAACTTACATTTCTGAGAGTCATTTACTTCTAAAATTTAACCTTAAACATTCAAAAGATTCTTTGTATCTACATTTTCCTTAATAAGCATTAATTTTCAGCTTCTTTAACCTTTCTGCTTGCGGTTGTTTTACCCATTACATATTCAAATGAAATGTCTCCATTATCATGTCATTACTGATGCTTCTATTCATTTCTGTAAATTTGTGAAGTAGAGAAGAAGTGTATTTTTTGGGTCCTTTTGGTCGAAAAATTAGATGAGTCTTGCCATGAAATGCCAAAAGAAAAGGTGAAAACATATTTATTAATTAACTGTTTCTTATTAGTTTGAGGATGAGAAATAAAGCCATTAGACAATAGATGTTAAAAGTGTCTTATTGAGATAGGTATATATTTTATGTTAAATAGGGAATTAAAATTAGCTGGCCATTTAATTACTCCTTTAATAGAGATCTTAAATCATAATATTAGAAATTTCATTAGACGAAGTGAACACTCGACAATACCCTCATACTGCCAGTCATTCTTTACGGCGCCAAGTTTTGGACGATAAGCAGAAAAAAGGAGAAGAGAGAAAAAATTCTTCGGTGGATATTTTTATTTCGCGGAGAGGGAAAATGGAAGAGAATATACATTATAAAGGGTGTTTTTTTTAGACGTGTGGTTTTCAATCTGGCAATACTTTTTTCGGAGTTGGTCTTTTTGACAGCTGTCACTTGATTTATGCTCAATTTGGTTTGCCATTTCATAATGAAAATATTTACTCCTGAACAACGTTTACAAACGTTAGGTGAATGGGCCCAAAAAGAGATGGCCACCAATCCCGATTTTCACAAGAAAATTTTGTTCAGCGATGAAGCTCACTTTTGGTTGAATGGGTACGTTAATAAGCAAAATTGTCGTATGTGGAGTGATCATAATCTACAAACCATTGTTGAGACGCCGTAACATCCTCAAAAAGTCACTGTTTGGTGTGCTCTATGGACAGAAGGAATTATTGGTCCATATATCTTCAAAAATGAAGCCGGCCGTAATGTTACAGTCAATGGGGAACGCTATAGAGCCATGATTAATGACTTTTTCGTGCTTGAATTGGAGGATGTTGATGTGGAGGACCTTTGATTCCAACAAGACCGCGGCGCTACATGCCATACAGCCAACAAAACAATCAATTTATTGAAGGAAACTTTTGGTGAGCGATTATCTCGCATCGTGGGCCTGTGGCGCGGCGGCGTGGCCTCCAAGATTGTGCGATTTAACACCGCTGGACTATTTTATGAGGGGTTATGTGAAGTCGCTTGTCTACGCAGAAAAGCCCGAGACGATTGACACCTTGGAAGAGAATATTTGGCGCGTTATTGCTGACATATTGCTGAAAAAAGTGGTCAAAAATTGGGCCCCTCGGCTTGAATTTATTCGAGCCAGCCGCGGCGGCCACTTGCTCGAAATCATTTTTAAAACATAATGGCAAATTCTTACATTTTCAATAAAGCTAAATTCTTGGCCATAACATTAATTTATATGTGTTTTATTTCTACTTGAAAACCACACGTCTAAAAAAAAACCTTTTACAATCACAAATTCAATAAGATGTATCAAATGTGGATGTAGTCCAAATAGGCAAAACACGTCGACTACACATTGGACACATTGAGCAAATTAACAATAGTGGTCAGGCCAAGCGATTATTTGTATCCCAGCCCCCAGGTTTGAAGGTTCTAAGGAAGACTGAACCTGTAATTTAAAGTCCAACCCAAAACAACGTGGAGGACGGAAGCCATTGTGTGTGCTTAAAACATGTAGCCCAGTCGGAATAAACATTTGACCTGGAAAAATTTGTATTGTACAATTTTCTTTCACAACTAGTTAGAGGGGGTTATTAGGAGCATATGGGTAGTTTTTCGGGAAAATCGGGCTGGAGCTTAAGCCGCCATCTTAGAAATTTCTTAAAACTAAGAGTGTTAAGAGGTTTAAGGCGCTTAAAAAGCGAAATCAGTGACTTTTTTGAAGCCAATATAAAGCTGAAGACTTAATTAATAATTTTTGTCAAAAAAACTTTCATTTGGGAAAAACCTTTCGCATGAAATGCATTTCATTATTTTAATGAATGGACCTATACCTTATACTATTGATTATTGAAATCTTAAAAGTCATTGTATGTAGGTTGGGTCAAAATGAAATATTTTTTAAAGCCCTTCCACACTATCCCACTGAGTATTAATACAAAGTGGAAAAGAATTCCATGCTACTGCCAAATTTGTGAGAGAGAAATTTCTTTTCATTTTTTGACCACACACAACAGTTTAATTTAACCTCAATCAAAATGTGATGAAATGTGTGACAGAATTAGAACCATTTCTAAAAATTCTCGTGTATTAACACATGTCAAATCGTGTAGGCTGGGAATATCATATTTTGTTTCCACACTATTATACATGATTTGTTTCACACTTTTTTGACATGTATTAATACTCAGTGGGATAGTGTGGAAGGGCTTTTAATATTTTTTGTATTTCCAAAAAAAATATTAAAAAACAACGGATACACTTACAGTTTCATTTTATATCTTTTTTTAAAGCCAGAAATCCATTATTTATTTTTGTTCTTAAATCTAATTACTTGAATACTTTTGAAAAACTAATTTTAAAACTCAAAAAAATTAAAAAAAAATTTAAAAACTAATTTTTCTTAAATTTTTCATTATTCGGTAGTATTTTTGTTTGTAGTATTCAATGCTGTAAAAAATTTAAAAAAAAACAGAATTGCAAGTTTAAGAGCAGTTTAAACCAAAATTAAAGCCAAACTAATGGACACTTATTTCTGAAAAACTAGGAAACATTTAAGCATCTGGTTTTTACCGCTTGACTTTAAAATTGATTACAGCATTGAGTACTACAAACAAAAATACTACTGAATAATGAAAAATATTTACTTTATAAATTGGCGGATCCAGGATTTGGTCTTGGGGGGGGGGGGTCCAACTACAAATAGAAAAATTAAAGAAAAATAAAACTTGCGTGGGCTTTGTGCTACATTATTTATGTGTCTGCACCGCCATTTCCGATTTTCAAAAAAAATACAAACAAGCACAAGCTGAGCTTAAAAAATCGTTATTTAAAAAATTTTGTTTGTATCTCTTTATTGTATCATTTTTTGAGCTCAAAACAGCACAACTGTTCTTAGAAAAACTTAATTTTGGAAAAAATTTGTAAATTTGCGAAATTTTCAAAAATATTTACGGCAGATCCCAGCACAAGTTGAGCACAATGCAGCACAGTTTTTTTTTCCAAAATCGAAAATGGCGGTACTAACTTCTTTTTGCCCTTATAATATTGAATAGTATTTTAATATGTTGTTTTGGAGAGGTATGCTAAATTGCGTAAGTCTTCAAAATTTAACATACCTTAAGCCCTTGTACATACGTTTCCCTCATAAAACTGTTACGCAATCTAATGTAGTTAGTTATACTCCTTTTCGACAAAGATGCATTTTAAGTTTTTGCTTGAAGAAATTTTTAGTCGCAATTTTAAGCCCCTGCTTTATATAGTAAAATTTTGAAAAAAAAAAAAATTAATTTAATTTTTTTTTAATTTGAATTTGAAAATTATTTGAACATAGAATGTATGAAAAAAACAGAATTAAAGAATGGAGTGGTTTTAACAAAAAGATATAACATGACAATTAGTGTTGCCATGTTTTTCAAATATTTGTTTTCCGATTAAAGTCTATTCTATTCTATTTAAAATCAAAAAAATAAATAATAAAAATCTTTTTTTAATTACGAGTTTTCTTTATCAGCTGAACCGATTTCGATCAAAATTTGTATACAAAATCTCTTTCAAAATTTAAATAAAAATCATAATTTTTAAAAATATATGCATATACATATGTGATTTTTCAAATACAATTCACTTTTATAAAACTTATTTATTAGGTATATTGAAAAATGGCATGTAATTTTTTTAATTGACAAAGAATTTACGACAAATTCACGGCAGTTAATCCAATTATTGGAATATTAAAATTTTTAAATGGTAATGCTAACTTGACGGACATCATTTACTCCCCAATCAGTAATATTGGAATAAATGTTCCACGGCAGGGTTATCATATGCCCCATTTTACAGGCATAGTACCGGGCTTATTTGAATAACTATTATGTCCCCCATAACTGAAAATTTTAAAAAAGGAATCAAATGTCCCTCTTTTTTAGACATTCGCAATTTGTATCTTTTAAAAGCATAATCTTTTATTACTTTCTACATATAGGTTAGGTTAGGAGGGGTGTTCCCAGCTCTGAGGGTGTTGCGTACACAGAGGTCTATTAGTCCATTGTGATCCCCTATAAACAGAGATAACACCTAAACTATAGTGGTTGACATAGACTGGTTCATTTACAACCCAAGCCCGTGCTTTCTTTATATTTCCTCATGTTTTCCATTGAGACCTGCGTTAGGTCGTCCAGTTCTCCAACAAACCTGTTTCCAAGGTAACGGAGGCGATTTGTTTGGAGGTTAGGGCAGTCGCAGAGCAGTTGCTTAATGGTTTCTATTTCCTCGACATCCTGACAGCTCCTATAGAAATCGGGTGCGTATACACCCAATCTAGTGGCCATTGCGCCAATGGCGCAATGTCCCGTTAGTACACCAATCAGGGTTCTAATGTTCATTTTACTCATCGATAGAATATACTGAGTTTCTTTTTCATTAATTCTAGGCCATAAACTTCTAGAGATAACGCAATCGTTTCTGTTGTTGGTTTGCTCTTTCGTTATTAGGTCTATCTTCATTTTGATCACGCCAATCGGGAAAAATGAAAGAAAGACAGTCTTCCAGGACAAGGAGATCGAAGAGTTTAGCCATCGAATCTACACCAGAGGCTTTATAAAAAAAACAAGCAAAACTGGCATTAATATCAAAGCAGCATTGTCCGAAACTGATTTGACATACCCTAAGCGAGTGATATGGTAAAAAAAATTTTTTTAAGACAATGAAGACCAAGTTGCGCCAACAAGTAGGTATAGAGAATATAGTAGGATTTAGCTGTAAGAAATCTTAAGAAAAATAAGGCTGCTGTTTCTGATGGCCTAGAAGTGAAGATCTTCAAATATGAAGCGGATATGCAGATGCATTGAATCATCAACCAAGTATGAGTTAAAGGAAGCATGTTCGATGACTCCACTATCAGCTTCATATGCCCCATTTGCAAAGAGGGCGATCGATCCTATATCCTGCAAGAACTATTAAAGTAGCTATGCAACGGTACAATTAAACATTTGAAGTCGTTCTGCAACACATTAATCACCAAGAACCATTAGTATTGAACTTTTGGCATTTCGACAAATAGACCAAATCTTCACACTGAGCAAAACTGGAAAAAACCAACGGATTTAAAATCAAGACTCACCATCGTCAACCGCCTACGGCAGAACTTCACTATGGTTTAAAGACCAAGACTTCTCAGATTGTAAAGCGCTTGGTTTAGATGACTGTGGAAGCGGGTCGGTATAGAATAAGATGGAAAACCGCCATATTTCAGGAAGAGACCCATCGCGAGTCGGGAGCCCGTTAAATATGAATAAGGTAATGTCGTTTTCCGTTGGATTTTGGGACTGTTCGAATATGAATTTTTTTTGTCAATCCTTCTACTCCAAAGTTTCTATATTCTTTATGAATTGAACACTCCCCAAAAACCCAACAGAAGTACCTATAGCAGGAATGAGCTCGGAAGTTTTGGGAAAATTTCCACAGATTACTTTTTACTTGTCATCCAAATTCCATTCTTCCATTTTTTATGTTTCAGTGCTGGATATAACAGAGGTCTTAAATAATTTCCGTAAATGATTCTTCAAACACCAAAACCCTCTTACATAAACACATATACTTACATAAGCAGACTCTGCTTACTCTATATATACTGCTGATGCCTGATTGATATTCTTTTAAAAAGAACGTTTACCTTATACCTATCTCCTTTAATTATTTAGTTACTTGACTATATAACATTATACATACATACATACATACATATGTATATCTGCAATTCATAATCAACTAAGTAAACAACTTCTACAATGATACAATAACAACATAGCACTATCAAAAGTGCTAGTGTTCTCCATTACATTCATCCAAACAGCAAATACCCACCACGTCATACCATATAAATTCTGATTCATAAATTGTCGTATCGGAACCTACCTCGAACTTTGGAGATATGCTTCTATTAATTCCGTTGTGCTTTCCTCCCAGGCGACATTGTATCCTTGTTATTTTTAGTTTTAGTCTTGCTACTGTTTTTTATTTGGTCTTGCGAATATACATACATATGTATATACAATGATATTTACTGTAGTATTTTTATTTTTGTAATTTCTATGTTAAAACAGCTACGGTGTAATCCAAATACATGAAAACGATTGCTGTGATTATAATCCATGTAAGTAGTTATCTTAACTTTTTTTTCTTTGTCCTTTTAATGGAGTTATTTTTAAACTTTGCGAAAAACACGTTATAGTATTTTTTGTATGTATATATATGGGGGAGATCCTTTTTCGGGGCAAAGACTTTGTTTACAGAGGAAGAATTTCCAGGGGACAGAGAGACAAAAGAAAGGGTAGGAAATTCTTCGGTTTATTAATTAAAAAGGTAACAAACTTTAGGGGCTCTCGTATCTATCAGGTAAATTTAAAGAACATTTTCCAGTAGAACTTCAATAGTTAAATGAAGAGATATAAAAGAAAGAAAACCAAGGAAGGGTTGATTTACTGGGGTTGATCATTTGTCCAAAATAAAACACTTTTTAAATGCCAACAAATATAACCATCTCAGAATGAATAATTCTATTTTAAATTCTTTAAAATTTCATACTATCGATAATATGACACTTTTTGAAGTATACACAATAATAAATTTTTGCACTTGAATTTTTCCAGAAAAGGACAATATTTTCACGCACGTATATATTGTCCGAACGTTATGAAAATCTCTCGCAGACTGGATGGTGCGGAAACTTACTCTTGGTTTGTGCTTTTCCTTGCTTTTGATTTTGATGCTTGTTATAAATATAGAGAGTGGATCCTGTGCTGTGTGGAACTTATTTTACTCAACATTCAACGTATTGTATAATCACCCACAATGTGATTCTGATTATACATTTATACGAATATAAACACACAAATACACTTTCAAAACCGAATTCCGTGGTACGTGCTTGTTATTTTAAAGATAATAATATGGTACCTACAATACAAATGCTAAACTCTAATAACAACATACTTAAATCCTTTAAAAAATTTTGTTTCTGTTTTGAATACTTACGACCGCGTGTTTTTAGCAAAGCTTTTGACATCTTTATTTTATCATGTTTTAAAAAGCTTTTTCTTGCGTTTACCATGTGCCAGCGAATTTTGTTTGTTAGATGATGGTTCCACCCACTATAAGTAATATACTTTATATCAGCCAAGAATGAAAATAATACAAATCCCTGAAGGAGAACTCACGTTGTCGTCTCAGCTCTATTTTCTTTGCTAGGTACCTTTCGTATAATTGCCGTTGGGCTATATAAATAATCTTTATATTACAAAATTTTGTTTGCACAATTAAGAGTTGCCTGATTTCAAAATTATAACAAAACCAGTTAAGTCATTAACGACATTGGGGGACCAATGAGAAATTTTCTGAAAAAAAAGTTATATTTTCCTCATGCGATTTTGTTAGCAAAAATGTTAAACGCTATTAGGCGTTTTTCTTTTTTGGCCCCGAGCGTGGCACTGAGCTATCAAAAAGAAAACTATGTTACTTTTTAACTCTAGGCGCTCCGAGCTCTCAATTTGCATTTCTTTTTTAGCTCAGAGCTCGACCGGGGCTCGCTCGATGAACTCGGAAAAAAATGACCGAGCACATCGAGAACAAAGCTGAGCGCGGCTAACTTCATACAATTTTCATGTAATTTGACAGATATGAGAGTTCAGTGCTCAATTGAGTTTCTTAAATAGATCGTTGCGCTCAGGTCACGCTCTGTTCGGAGTGAGCTCTATTCGCTCAGAGCCCGCTCTGTGCCCCGCTCGGGGCTAAAAAAGAAAAACGCCTATTGTAGGATTACTGTCTCTGATAGGCTGATTTACGTTCAAAACATTTTTTTTTAAAGTACAAAATTAAAATAATGCACATATGTATGTATGTATGTACATTAGGGACGTCTTCTGGGGCCTATTTCACAGAACATACATCACAAACATACGTCACAGAAATGTATGTGAAGTAAAATAGGCGCCATATGAGTGGTCGTAAATTTTAAATTTTTTTTAAATTATGCGTTTTCTAAGTTGACGCACAGTTTTTCTAAAAATTCAAAATATACAACGAGCCAAATTTGGCGACTAGGTACTTTAAGGTATGTACATACATTCATACAATGTATGTGATAATAGGCCCCTGCTTGTGATAAATTTTGTTTTATATTCGAAATATCTGTCATTTCTTTGAAAAAAACCGTGGAACTCCTTTAATTTTGTATTTCTGTACAAAAGTGAATTTTAAATAAAAGCTTTTTGGTGTCGAAATTAAACATTCCGTATTTATGATCTGTCTATTTATCAAAACAAATATAGCTTAAGCTAAGTACAGACAATTGTCAGATCTAACAATATTGTCAGAACTGTCAAAGGTTTGACTTAGCTGACAATTGACATATTTCTTACAATAAAAAATTGTCCGTTCACATGGTTCGTAGATTTTTTCCCAAAATCTGACAATTCGATTGTCAGCTCTTTTTTTATTTTTCTTTAACCAACTCATTGATTTCGGACAAGGAAGAAATTGTCAGCAATTGTAAGATGTTTTCAATGAAAACATCTGACAATGACCAATGAGACAAAATTGTGTGTTCAGACGATTATAAGACATTTGGAACAGTTTTTTCACTGACATATCTGGCAATATTGTAAGATCTGACAATCGTCTGTACTTAGCTTTATGATCCAAAGTACAATTCTAGAGGCACATATAAATAGATGAAATCAGTATCTAGATATGTTTTATATAAATTAAAATATTAACTTGCGGTAAAAAGAAATAGTCTTAATGCATAAACTTAATGTAATACCTTATTAAATTAAATTAATCTTCATATCAAACCAAACTGCATTTTCAGTTTATAATCATATGTATTATGAATGTATATTTATAACGTTATCTATAAGTAACTTCTATAAAATAACTTTAAAATTCTATGCTGTTATATTTACAAAAAAAGAGGGGGTCGAAGGCGGTAAATGTTTTTGTGATGGCAAAAAAACCTTGATTATTACAAATTGCTAAATTCATTCCAGTTAAACGAAGTTTATTGAAAGTCGCTTGAACTGTTTTCGATAAAATTAAAAAAAAAATTCTTACTTTTGTTCTATGGAAAAATGTTAATAAAAATGATATATTTCAAATTTAATGCAAATCCATTCAGCCGTTCAAGATATATCGCAAAAACAAATAAGCCAAAGGCGGGAACGATACGCAACAGCGACGCCGATCAATGAAGCAGTTTTGTTTTTTTCTTAGATTTTTTATTCTATATTCAAATTTATTCAAACTATCAATTTATATAAAAACATGATTAATCGGCGCATCCCCTCCTCCAAGCCATTATTCCCAAAAACAAATTACGATTCGTAATTTTCTAATTTCTCAAAAACTAAAGATCATCGAATTTAAAGTGTGTAGTGGTATTCTGTAGTGGGCATTTGTATACTTAAAACAAAAACAAAAAATCACTTTACATATTTTTATGATTATTATATTTTGAAAATATTTTTTTAAACAATTCATTGCAATAACTTGATTTTAAATAAATTAACATGTGGTAATCCCGGGGATTTCTGATTTTTTTTTTGGGAATGAGATTTTTTCTTCTGGCAACAATGTATGAGTGGTCTACCCCTCCCCCACCTTTAGATAAGAGGTATATCCATGTAATGTTATATATATATATATCTTTTATTTGCAAAGCATTAATTCAATTTTTGGATTTAAACAAATCTATTGCATTAATTTATTTAAAAATAAAACAAATATGATTAATATACTTTTATTTTGGGTTTATTGAATTGATCAGAAAAAAAAATAAGAATTTAATCATAAAAATATTAAGGATATTCACGCAATGATGTAAAACACTGGATAAGTTTACCATTTGGTTAAGTTTACCATTTGGTTAAGTTTACCATTTGGTTAATGAACTGTCAAATTTTGTATGAGAAATGATTTACACAATTTGGTTAAAATTCTCCAAGGATTTTGCTGGATAAAATTATCCAAATTTTGTTGGTAAACTTAACCAAACGTCATTGTGACTTTTAGAATAAAGCGTGTTCAGAAATATGATAATTAGGTATCTATAATTAGGACATGCACATTTTCTGACAATTGATCAGCATTGTTTATTTACACAAATCCATATAATGGGCCATATGGATATACAAAAGTAAATGCTTTTACTTGTATTTGTTATGGTTTCCGAATTGCCATCGAAGTGAAAAGAACCATTTATTCTTTTTATTCTTCTTTCATCAAATTTCAGTTGTGTTGAGCTCAGGACAACTTTTACTGCCGAAAACGAAAGTGAACTAAACTGAAGGAAAAGTATAGATATCCTGCACCATTATGGGCGTGCCATATGATTTTTCTTGTATTCGCTCATTTTCGTTCGATCAGTGCCATGAGTTTGCGACTATTACAGTTCTACATTTAACCCCGAAATTTTTTTTCTCATATAATTCCCGTCAGGCTTAAAAAAAACCTGTTTTTTTCGTGTACCTTACATTTTTTTCCGTTCCGAGACATTCTGCTCCGATTTCAAGTTAGGTAGTTTGGGAGAGGTTCTACTTTTAAAAATAATTTCGAAATCTGAACACGCTTATTTGTATACATATTTTGGAGCTTCGTATTTGACGTTTAGCGAACAGCTGATTCAATTACACCGCATTTAACCAAATGAATTAAAAGGGCGTTCACGCAAACTTTTGTTTAAACTTATCATTTTACACAATTGGTAAACTTGCGACGTTGCGTGAATACCCTTATTGACATTTATTCTCAACGATTTTAAACTCATTTTTTAAGAATTTGCATCTACTGTAAAGCAGCTTAATGAAAATTGTGGAATTGATTATTTTGGTGCCAATTAAAAGATGATAACACAATTTATTTCTAGAAAAAAATGCTCGGAATTATAACTCTTTTTCAGGAAAAATTTTCTTAACAATGAATTCCCACGAAATGAGTCGGTTTTTCACATGTTGTCCCTTTTCAGATATAAATTCTTAATAATAAATATAAATAATAATAATGTTCCCATGATATCACAGCACTGGTTGAATTATTTGAGCGTTTTTTACACATAATTTTTCATATTTTATAATGTCGAATTCTTTTCAACAAAAGAATCGATTTTTTTTCTAAAAAGAATCGAATTTTTTCTGTCGTTGAAAAGAATACGAAAAGACGAAAAGAATCGATTTTTTTTTGTGATTGTGTGTGTGGCACTTGACAGCAGCAAATTTTGAAGTAAAATATCCAGCAAATATTCAATTTGGAAATTATTATTATTATTAATTGAAAAACAACCACAAATATTTACTATAAAATTCACCGAAAATTCGTTGCAACCAAAAACACAACTTGTTTTCATAAAAAAGAATTGTTTTCTTAAAACACTGCGGCATTGAATTTGACATTTTTAGAAATTTCAAATCTTGCAAGTGTGTGTGCAAATCGGTGTAAAATCTTTCTTGAATCTTGCAAAATTAGCAAGATTTGTTTTGACAGAAAAAATTCGAATTGTTCAGAAAAAAATCGATTCTTTTAGAAAAAAATTCGATTCTTTTGTTGAAAAGAATTCGACATAAGACAACACACGAAATGAATTGGATTTTCTTTTTGTCCCTTTTCAGGTAAAAATTCCCAAATAATAGAATTTTTCCCATGATCTTACAGCACTGGTTGAATTATTTGAGCGTTTTTTACACATCCTTTCTCATTTTTTATCAGCCAACCGAAACACAACAGCTGAGACAAACCCGACTGACAGCTAAGGTTTCCCATCTTTGCATGGAGTATCTTTGGTAACACAGTACACATATTAATATGTGTACTGTGCTTTGGTAAGATGGTTTGGAATTTTTGTTTATGAAATAAAATAAATATGCTTATTGCTTGGTTAAGTGGTTACTGTTAACTGTACTGCCCTACAAAATACTTTTTTTTTATTTTTTTAACCTTAAAATTAAAACAATGATCACAATAAATTCATCTGGACATACCGCTATTTATCTTGTACATAATGAGCTAATAAACAAATCGTTCAATGAGTATACAGGACATTTCCAAAAATATAACCTTAAACCTCAACTATTTGATTTCAAACCGAAACTGCAAGTAGAAGTGTCTAGGACAGAAGTAAGGAAAAGAAACGCCGCAATCACCAACCAATCGCCAGAAACTATCGAATTAAAACAAACTTGCGAACTTTTACTTATAAAATTAAAAGAATTAACTGACAACTTTAAATATTTCCAACAAGAATATGCGGAAGGTATTTCTCGAATCTGGGAAGAGCCAACTGAATTCCCACAGTTCCATGGAGCCAACGCTAGAAATGATTTCCAAAAATGTATTCTCAACAACCAGGAATATTTGATTCCTCCCCAATGTCGGTTCTTCAATCATGATCTAATTAAAATCCATGAAATATCAAAAAGCTTGGACAAATACGATTTCATAGTCATAGATCCACCTTGGAGAAACAAATATATTCGACGTATAAAAAAAGTCAAACAAGAACTTGGCTACAAAATGCTTGATAATGATCTTTTAAGTGATATACCGCTCCATTCGTTTACCCATTGTGATTCAATTATTGCCGTTTGGTGTACCAACTCTAAGCAACATCAACAGAGGCTGCTGGAAGAATTTTTCCCTCGATGGGATTTGAAATTGATTCATAAAATGACTTGGCTAAAACTAAACACAGCAGGTGTTCTTGTAAGTGAAATTAATGACGAAGGTAAGAAACAGCCATATGAAGTTCTCTTCATAGCAAGCCATAACGAATCCAAAAAGGATTTTAGTGAAATTAAAAAATTGGAATTCATTTTGAGTGTGCCAAGTGTTATACACTCGCACAAACCACCAATTGTCGATCTATTTCGTGATTTTCTCCCAGACAATCCAAACTCCCTCGAACTCTTTGCTAGATACCTACAACCGGGATTTACATCAATAGGACTTGAGGTTCTGAAACTAATGGACACACGTTTATATTTTCTAAATAAAGAACAAATCAGTTAGTAAAAAAACCTTGTTTCTAATTCGTGTATTTAATAAGAATATTTTTTGCTAATCTATACAGCTGAACCTGTAAAAAATTAATTAGTCTACAGATATCAGCTATAAAGGTTAATTTCCTAAGTCTAAATATAAAATGTAGATGTTAGGCTGTAAGACCGATTGCCTCGAGAAAAAAGTACCACCAAATGAGTGAATTTTCACACTGGTCAGATGTCAATATTTTTTATATAAATTGGAAACCAAGTCGAGTTTGGAAATTTGACTTAAAGGCAGGTATATTCAGAAATCTTCCCGGTCATAGAACCTTCAGTTAAATGTCAATTAGAAAAAACCATTGCCATGATGAAAAGTTGAAAGGGTCCCTCATTAAGGATTTAATTTATATTTGTATCTAAAATAAGACGCCCAATATAAATTTTTATTTTAGGTTTAATTAGGTTTTTAAATAATTGTTCGTACCGGATTCCATAATCAAGTCACCGACTAACGCGATGATTATCATTTTTTTTTTGCAATCCCGGGGGCATTTGGTTGAAAAAAACGACAACCTAAATCCTCCCCTAAATAATTCCATTTATCCTATCAAGAAAACTTTTCGAGAAGGCTTAGTGTTTTTAAAAACTTTATTAATTTGACGAAATAAAATAAAATTAAAGATTAATACAGAAAGAAATGCGGAACAAAACTAGTTTCTTCGAAAAGATTATCTTTGTTAAAGCAAATGTATGTGTGATATTGATGATGCAGGTGAAATCAAAAAAAAAACATTTTTATTCCTGAGCTGCAGCAGCACCAGGATGCATTGGCTCATTGTCCTTCCTTTTCTTTGATCCAGAGACAATGTCATCAATACGCAGCAGAAGAATAGCAGTTTCGACTGCAGTTTTGTAGGTTTGCATTTTAACAGCTAATGGCTCCCAAATAGCTTTAACATTCATGTCGACGATCTCGCCGCTTTCACCATCAATTCCCCAAGCACACACTCCATCGCCGGAGAAAGATGCGTGTTTTGCGCGCAGCGCGGTCAGAGTACGAATGGTATTAGCCCCGCAGTTCTGAGCTAAGGTGCGTGGAATGATTTCCAAAGCCTGGGCAACAGCAGTGTAGGGTCCCTTGAGCTGTTTTCTTGATAGCAACTGAGATACAGCCATCTCAACAGCTCCACCTCCAGCAACAAGTCTTGGTTCGAGTACCAAATTCCTTGCAACATGCAGAGCATCTTGCAAGTTACGCTCGGTCTCGTTGAGGATGTCTTTTGAGGCTCCACGCAGGAGGATGGTGCAGGCTTTTGGGTCCTTGCAGTTGGTGATGAAAGTGAAGTATTCGTCACCGATCTTTTTGACTTCAAATAGACCAGCTCCAGTTCCAACGTCCTTTTCAGTAAGTTCCTCGGTACGATTGACAATTGTAGCCCCGCAGGCACGTGCTACACGCAAGTTGTCTGTTTTCCTGAGGCGACGAATTGCTGTAATTCCAGCTTTCAGCAAATAGTGCTGTGCCAGATCAGAGACACCTTTCTCGGTAAAGACGATGTCAGGTTTGACTGCAATAACATCCGCACAGATTTTCTGTACGTATTCCTCTTCAATTTGAAGCATTCTTGAAAAATCTTGCTCTCCAACGATTTCCACATTTGTCTGGCTTTCTCCCTTTTTGTACTCCAGAGAGCAATCCAGCAGAACAATGCGGGGATTCTCGATGTAACGCCTCATTTTAGCGTGAGTCACATCTTTGTTTAGCATAACTCCGCGCAAGACACAGGAATCCTCAAGACTTCCACCAGGAACCTTCTCGACTTTAGCATAACTAAGCAAAGGAAAATATTAATAATGAATTAAGACACAATTTGTAACTACCTACCGCTTTATATCAACTTCCAAACGACCATTCTCGGTAAGGGTGACTGTTTTAACAGCGTCAAGGGCAATCTTTACTGCCAAATCGGACCACTTGCCAATGAATTTAGTTCCAACGCAAGCCTTCACTACCTCAGCCATACGTTCCTTGTTGTTCACATCTAATGGGATACTCAGATCGTTTTGTAAGTGCTTGATGATATCCTCCAATGCCTCACGGTACGCACGGATGATTACAGTAGGATGATACTGCTGTTGCAGGAAGGGCTCAGCAACGGCGAGCATCTCCCCAGCCAAAACAATGACTGAAGTGGTGCCGTCACCAACTTCTTCATCCTGAGTGCGGGCAATCTCAATCATACTCTTCGCAGCTGGATGCTGGACAGTGATTTCACGAAGAATAGCATTTCCATCGTTTGTCATGACAATACCCCCCATTGGGTCCATAAGCATCTTTAACATTGCTTGTGGACCCAAGCATGTTCGGATAACATCAGCAATTGCCTAAAAAATACAAATTTTCTAAAATCCCCATGCTTCTCAAGAAAAAAAAAAACCAATAATGTTCTAGAAATCAATGGACAAAAAGACAGAAGGCGACGCACGATTACTCACCTTACCAGCATTTATGTTTTCCAGCTGAACTTTGCGGCCCGATTCCCGTTTTGTGTTTTGACCTAAATAAAAATTTTATTAGTTTTTTATTTATTTAAATGTATAAATTTTTGTAATTACTCAAAACTAATATAGGTTGTTGTCCACCAAACATATTTAATTTAATTTAAATGGATATTGTCTTCGAATGGAAAGAAACTCGTGCTATCTGCGGCGATTCAAGATGACGAAAGGTTATGTTCTTCTTTATGAACGAAATCAACGAGTAACGAATACACTGAACTGTAATCGGGTGTTGTCAAAATAGAGGGAGACGAATATATTGATAAGTTCCGCTCGTGTACTTTCAGCACTTTAAGGCTGTATTAACACTTTCGTTCTTCACTCGGTATATGTTCGTTCTTCGCAAGAACAATTTCGTACTGATTTTATGTCTGCAGAACATTGTCCAAAAAGTGAAATCGATATTCTTAAGGCTTAACTACATAAGCCAAAAAAGTGAAAAAGTAAAAAAGTGAAAATTTTCAAACTCATTTTAGGATAGTGTTTCTGACTGGAAAACTTATAAAAATGATGCAGAAAGCTTAAAATTTGGTTTAAAAACAAATTTGTGTATTCTTTTTCACAAAACAACGGCGCTAGCGGTAAAAAAAATATTTTTACTTTTGTACTTCAGTACTTTTTGGCTTATGTAGTTAAGCCTTTAGCAGCAATCTCCCCTCTTTTTTGCACAATTAATTGCGCGGACCATTAATTGCAGAAGAATGGCATTTGAGTTTTTTTTTGGTTTTCAGTGATTTGTATGCATTTATTTTCTTTTATCTTTTTGATAATTATGAAACTCGCTGTAATTTCGAAAGCCGTTGACTTAATGGAGATCACAAAAAATCCGTATCGCATCCGCAACGTAATCGGGTAAGAATTTTGTTCTCTTGTTGGAAACCATGGACAAATTACATTTCGAATCAGCCACGTACTAGTCTTCAATCAACATACAAGTTGGAACTGAATCTTGAATATGCGTTAACTTATATTTTCAAGAAATTTCTCAAAACTGAATTTTTTTCCTATGAGTTTTAAGGTTCCCCCACACCAATACGAATCCTTTGCGTCGACGACGAAAACAATATAACAACACGTAATCCCACTGAGTATTAATACAAAGTGGAAAAGAATTCCATGCTACTGCCAAATTTGTGAGAGAGAAATTTCTTTTCATTTTTTGACCACACACAACAGTTTAATCTAACCTCAATAAAAATGTGATGAAATGTGTGACAGAATTAGAACCATTTCTAAAAATTCTCATGTATTAACACATGTCAAATCGTGTAGGCTGGGAATATCATATTTTGTTTCCACACTATTATGCATGATTTGTTTCACACTTTTTTGACATGTATTAATACTCAGTGGGATAGTGTGGAAGGGCTTTTAAAGAGCAAATTCTGAAAATTTGTACAAATTCGCAAGAAATTTCAAGTTGCCGAACAGACCTATTGTTAACCTTGCCAAATGAAACATACCTAAAAGTATTGTTGTCAAGCATGGAGAAAAAAATATCATTTGGTTTTAGTAAAATCTCTAAAAAACCAAATTTATTACTAAATAAAATAGAATCAAAAAATGAAAAGAATAAAATTGAGTTAATTAAATGTCTTGAAGGCCAAACTATTCAATTAGTTGAGTAAGAAATTATAAAACTCATTTCTCTTATAAATATCTACATTCCGTATTCAACTATCTACGTACATACCTTTTAGAAAGAAAGAAGAAGAAGCCCCTTTGATAATTCCACTTAAGGATGGCGGGAAGACTTCAGCAGCGCTATTGAGTTTAAGAACTAGGCAAGCTGTCCTAAACGGTGAGGAGATTTTAGGTAACGAAAATGAATCCAAGCCGGATTTGCCGCCCGAACTGATTGGGAACGGAATCGAAGATATAGATAAACGGGCTGCTAGAGAACTATTAGCCGAGATCAGCAAAGGTGACGATAAAGATAGTACTGGATCGACATTAGTACTCCCATTAAAAGCCGAAGAATTACCATTAGATGGGGCTAACGAATCCACCATTGATGACTATGAGTCTATACCAATCACACAATTTGGAAAGGCAATGCTCCGTGGAATGGGTTGGAAAGACCAACCCAAGAACAAAGGTGGTCCCATTGAAGAAGGCCCTGTTTTGCGACCTAAGGGTATGGGTCTTGGAGCAGACAAGGCGTTAAAGTCCAAAGCTTTGTTGGTTCCCCCAGAAGCGAATGAAATTCTTGAAATAAAAAAAGGCGCTTGTGTTTTGGTTCTGGGTGGCAAGAATAAGGACTTGTATGGTCAAGTAGAAGGGTTAGACGACCATGCGGGTCGCGTCATAGTTAAAATGGCATTAGGAGGTGTCAAAGAGTCGTTCAATGAATTCATGGTTCAACCTGTGTCCAAAAAGGAATACTCTCAATACTCGAAGTGCATAAGTAAGTATACAACACAGGTCAAAAAAAAATGTTTTTTGGACCTGTGTCTATTTGTTTTTAGAATTATGAATATTATAATAATATTTTTTTCACTGGTTAATGCCTCTTGGAAGAAATTGACAAATCCTCAAAGAGTATCAGCCCTATTCTGTTATAGGATTCGATCGAAATTTTCAGTTCACGTGAATACATATTTCATTCTACTTGTATCACATTATTTTTTTTAAATCTGCCTTTTGAGCGCAAATCTTTTCCGAAGATTGTTTTTGAAATTCTTAAGAGAAACTTAGTGTTTAAATTTTAATTTTTATGACATTTTTAATGGGTTGGAATAGGGCTGTATCCCCTCTATTCCTGCCAATAACACACACAGCCCTATCATGAATTCCATCGTAATCGGAAACTTTTCCGAATCCCGAAAAAAACTATCTTCGAATCCGTTCGTATTGACTATTTTTATGAGATTTTCCATTACGATGGAATCTGATAGTTAGGGATCCGTAACAATTTTCCGATTACGATGGAATTCGTGATAGGGCTGACAATTAAGAGTTGTAAGTCACTAGGCCCTGGTTTTGAACGAGCATTCCCAAATTGTAAAAAATAAAAAGTATACGAGTAAAATTCCATTTAAAAATGGTCTTATTAATTGTAAATATTACTACTTGCCTATATAATACACAATTAAGGTACAGTTTTATAATATTCAAATAATAGATAAAAATATGAAATTTTCTAAATCACGTGGGTACTTTTATTTGTATAGCTACAAAAGCAAACTTTTCTAGTTACATTTATTTTGTATTAATAAGAAACCATAACCATTTGTGTTGACCGGTGTAATATGTACATATGTACATACATATATATACCTAATAACATTATTTTAGTAGTAAAATAGCTATTTTCATTTCCAGACTCAGTCAAATACGATGAATACAAGCGAATGGAAAACGAGCACGGTCAAATTATAATGAAAAAAGAAAAGATAAAAAATGAAGATGACAAACGTTCGGAAGAAACCCATAATTTTAAAGTTAAAAACGATGATAACGACCAGAAATATAATGGACGATCGAAAAACGATGAAAAAGGCAAGATGTCATCACCTCGAAATTCCACAGAACTGGAGTATAGTTCACGAAAAACTCATAGGCGTTCTAGATCCCGCGATAGACGTGATGAAGTAAATGCAAGATGCAGTACAAGTCATAGCAAATATAATAGCAGGCGATCGCCCAGCAGCAGACATAGAAGCAAATCCAATGATTCAATTTATTCTTCTGAATCTACTTCACATCGAAATAAGCACAAGAAGAAGTCATCAAAGTCAAAGAAAAACAAAAAGAGTAAGGATAAAAAGCATGAGAAACGACATGCAACCGACTCATCATCGGACGATGAACGAAGACACAAAAAAAAGACAAAAAAGAGCAAACGTGAACGATCTCGTTCTAGGTCGAAAGCGAGAAGATAATGGTGCAATTGTGATTTAATTAATGGTTGGAATTAAAATTAACATTTCTAAAAAGAAGTTTTATATAATTTTGTACTAAAGTTTGTATTTTTATTTAAGCTTTATCTTTTACCTCAGATACCTACATATGGTGTCCGTTATTCTCCAAACTCATAATTTGGAATCGCTTCGCTATATTTTTTTTGAAAAGCAACATCCATCAATTTGTATATTTAATACAGAGATTCTTTCTTTAACCGCACTACAAGAATGTTGAATGCTTTTAACACTAAAGTGCCAGTTATAGCTTTCATTGAAACTCATCATTGAAAATTTAAATTTAAAGTTTTGAGGCACTAAAAAAGCAAAATCAGTGATTATTTTGATGCCAATATAAAGCATTGACTTACCATTGATGATCCACCAATTAAAAAAAAACTATAAATTGAAGAACAATATAACCGTTGCATTCAGCCCTGTCACAAATTTAATGGTAATCAGAAACTTTTCGAATCCCGAAAAAATTAGCCTCGAATCCGTTTGATCCGAATTCGTATGATATATTCGACTATGGATTCTGTGATATTTTTTTACAGGAAATGTAACAAGCATCCGATTACGAAATTTTCAGTACGATGATTTTCTAGAGACGGTTTTTTAGTCGGGCGAAAACAAGCTTCAAAAAATATTACTAAAAAATCACAATTAGCCAGTTCACGTTTCTGAGATCTCACTGAGCAAACGCCTGTCAGCTCCACTGAGGAGAAAGAGAAACCTGAACAATATTAGAAGTCAAAAGCTAAAACGCCTAACGCAATAAGGGTGAATATAACGCACACGGGAATGGTCGAGACTCGAGAGTTGTAACTTGTAAGTCACTAGGCCCTGGTTCTAAATGGGCTGTTGCGACAACAATATTCAAATTGCATGCGAAAAAGCAATTTCTTTTCAAATAAAACTTTTCTTGTCAATTTTTGTTCGTTCTTAAATTTGAAATACATAATTGACATACATATTTGTTGGTCCACATTTGTTAAAACTAAGTTCTTAACTTAAAAATAAATTAAATACAAATTTGTTCTATAAATACAAATGCATGCGTCAAAATTTTGTTGAAATCGTAGACTGTTGACTGATTTTGTGTCGTGTTACCCTAACGAAATATTAATTCATGCCAATCATGAATTTGCAACAGTCCGGAATTTTTTTCATTTGTCAACGGAACGACATTTTAGAAGCTGCTAAGTAAGGAAAATATTTGTTCCAGCGCGAATTAACCGCAATTTTACAGATTCGATAATCGTAAATATGGGAAAAGTGAGTCTTAACTGCCGCAGCCGCGACGGATTTAGTAATAAGGGTATTTATGGCTTATGGCGATGCAATAATATGCGGATCAGAATTAATTCTGATGTATGTGTCGGAACAGAAATTGACGAAAAAATGAGATCGGGGATGTGCAAGTTAACTACAACATTTAAGTCCTTACAAGCTTGTTTGCTTTGTCCAGAGAATTTTCATGGCTTATAACGAGCTCATTCTCATTTGTAAGTTTACCAATTCAGTTCAAATATAATAATCTTCATAGAGTTTTTGTTTAAAACATTTATTATGATTTTTATTTTATTATAAACTGTACATATAATACAAATCTTTTATTGCATTATTTAACTTTTTTACATCTGATGATTTCTTTCTCAAGCAGAAAGGAAAACAATATAAAAAAATGAAGTACACCACACAAAATCACCGAGTGCCTATTAAGAGATAAAAACATAAAGAAAGAAAAACCTTAAAAAGCCTTCACTAGAAGAAAAAAATAAAGGAAAGTAAAAGATTGAAATTGAAAAGATGTCGTTTTTAAGTAAAAAAAAAAAAAAAAACAAGCTCCATTAATATAAGGTTATTAAACTAAAAATGATAACGTTCGTAAAACTATTAAGTTTTTTCTTCTTTTTCTTTGTTGTAACGTTCAAGTTCTTTTAGAAACTGGGCCTTGGGCTTCATGATATTAGGACGATCTCCTCGACAATTCGGGCAATACCATTTGCCTTTTGGCTTCGATACCAAAGACACACACGAGAAGTGGAACCACTCAATAGGACACAAGTCGTTGTCGCAAAGAATCATTTCGCCAAAAGAAATCTGGGAAAGGTGAGAAGGTAAAAAAAAAATGTTCATTCGAATGTTGAGCACGATTCTTACCTGATCACAGAGGCAGTAAGTTGGTTCATCTGGATCGATCGGATCGGGTGGTGGAGTGTCTTCACGATTGTCACGGGCATTTGATTGGGAACTGCTTTGTCCGCGAGCTTTACGCTTCTTTTTCTTGCTGTTACTTGAGTTGTTACCTCCTCCTGCTCCTCCTCCACCACCTCCAGCACCACTACCACCAACATTTTGACCAGTGGACTTCTTCTGTGAAGCAGAAGTCGATGAAGTGGATGATTGCCCTGTGGCGTTGGGTTTGTGTCCACTTGGACCTCCACCTTCATTGGCAGAGTTCGATTCGTTACCACCGATCTCCATGGCACTGCTGCTGTTATTGTTCTCGTTGCGGGGCCTCCGAGATCGCTTATTGGAGCGAGAATCATTGGAATTGCTCATATTGCTAACGCTTACACCGTGGTTTGTGTTTGGGCGTTCCGGTGCTTGCAGGGAAGATGTGGGCGTATTACTTCCCGACCCCTGTCCACCCGCAACGACGGCGCTGCTTACAATTGCAGCGACAGACGCGCCTTCGTTTTTAATCGTGGAGGGAATAGTGGCTTGCAGGGGAACGGGACTCAATGTGCGTGTTACCTTTTGGGGAAGATCGTGCATTAGCTGCTCCTCCTTTCCGTAGTCGAGGTTCTTCTGATCAGAGTCTAGTTGTCGAGTTTTTTGGTCAATTAGTTCTTGCAGTTGATTTACAATTTGCATCTTTTCATCGCCAAGCTCCTGGGCTGAAATAAGACTCTGTTGCATTCTTGCCATAGCTCGCGCTCTCCGGTTGGTGGAATTTTCAGATGAAGTTGTGAAACTTTTCCATTGCTCGTAGTAGTAGTCAACATCTCGGAGGTGGCCTAAATAAGGTTATAACGTCAACAAGCTTTTTCAAAAGATTTCTTCAGGATCAAACTTACTTCGATATTGCACATCGATATCACGAATTCGTGATAAGTGTCTCTGGACATCGTCGGGAAGATTCTCAACCGAATCTATATAATTATCGACATAAGTCGCAGAGAATATTGCTTCCGATGCTACGGGATTAATCATTTTTACAAGAACTTTCACTCAATTTGTTGAAATCGAAGAATTGTGAAGTGTTGGCTTTTTACTCATTGGAAAAACAAAACACAGCTTCTGTTTGTTTGTTTAATAAAAATGATTTTTATTTTTGTACTTTGAAGATGCTTTGATTTTATTTATAATGTTGTGGATCTGGATGGATATTGAAATTAATGGAATGCGTGTACCAAATTGGTTGTGTTGTGAGTGATATGGAAATGTAATAGATTTGAAAATTGGAAAGTAGTAGATGTTGTAGAGATGCGAGTTTAAAGAACAACAGACGCGGCGCAGACCGGCGATTCTTTGAAAAGCCGCAATGCTTATATTTTAACAAACTCGTAAGCATAGTAAGGTTCCCCCACATCAACGCGAATTTTCGGTGGCGACGACGAAAACAAAAATAACAACACGTGGTTGTGAATGAAAACAACACGTTGTTATTATTGTTTTCGTCATCGCCACCGAAAATTCGCGTTGGTGTGGGGGAACCTGTACGCTGCTGATGCGAAAAAATACACATTTGAAATTGTTCCAAATAATAGCTGTGTTTAATTTTCCCCAAGATCCAATCCAGCCTACGTTCTGTAATGCTGGATTGACACGAATGACAAATTGTCAGTATTTTTGTCATTTTACTGCCAAAATACTGCACACATTAACCTTGTTCGTTTACTTCCCAAACCTACCCATTTCTACCATTTTTAGCCAGAAAGACTGTCAAAGTTCATATAAAAAAAATAAAACTGGTAGAATCTGGCAGTTTCGGGCAAGTACGCGAACAGACCTATTATTTCATTAATGACCTGCATTTACAAGGAACTTAAATAATGACTGGGTGACACTTAAATACCTTTATTTTTTCATTTTAATGACAGGGATGGAAACGAATGCATTTACACGACTGCAAAATTTCAGTCGTCTTCTGGCGACCACTTTTTTTCAATTCTTTGCTCTTTTTCTTGTTGCTGATGTTTTCCATTTTCCTAATTTTTAGTTCAAAGATAATTTATTGTTATAATTTATAAAAATTAGATGTTTTTTATCTACTTACAAATTTTCTTTTCAACCAGACACAAACAAAACGAACCGTCAATTTAAAATTGTTGTTTTTTTTTTCAATTTGACATTTGATTAAAGGTAGAACCACACTAGGCGGAACTGCACTTCAGCGACACCGTGCGCACTTTCGCACGAAACTGAACTAAACTTCACGTCGCGACACAGTTGGTCAGATTACCAACTTTGTCGCTTAGTGTCGCGCCGTGAAGTGCAGTTATCGCTTAGTGCGATATAGCTCATACAATTTCATACAAATAAGTCGTGAAGTTCAGTTCCGCTGAAGTGCAGTTCCGCCGAGTGCGGTCCTAGCTTAAAAATACTGCCAATTGGCAGTAAAGAATGAGCAAGTTCATTCTTTTTCGTGAATTGTCATTATTTCAAAAAATTGTCAGCACTGTATTTACATGATGTCAGTATAATGCCAAAATTTACAGGGCTATTCTGGCATTGTGAAGGCTCACAACTCACAGGTCACAAGCCTTTGTGAGGTTAATTTCTTGTGAGGTTCTCAAAAGGAGATCACAATTTCGATAGTTCTTGTGAGGCTCACAGTTGTGAGGGTATGAAAACCTCACAAAATCGATTTCACCTTTCCTTGTGAGGTTTTTGTGACTTGTGAGGTATCAGTGAGGTTTGGCAGAATAGGGCTGTTTGTTATACTATGTTTTTATTGGACTAAATGAGGTAATTTCCAAATTCGATTCCAAATTATCTCATTTCCCATACAAATTCTGTTGGGATGCCAGTAATAAAAAAGAGATTATAATTTACGACAATTAAAATATAAAAGATGTTTATTCACGAAGATGAAAAAGTACAATGAACAAGAAGGAAGTTAATGAATGCATTCATATAATGCATCTGTTGAAAGGTCTGTTCGAATACATGTAAGGTTCTGGTTTTATTTCAACAAATTCACATTTCAAAATGAGGTAATTCAACCAAATTTGCACGAAATTTGGTTTGAAATTACTTAAAAACTTTATGAACACACTCAAGTGGAATGCATCCGTATTGGAAACCCAATGGAAACCTTTGCAAATGTAAAAATTTGATGTATAGAAAACAGAATGCTAGAGAACACAACAAAAAGAAGCTATTAACTGCCAAATCAAATTAAAAATGAAATTATCTGTCAAACGAAATTAGAAAATTTGCAATGAAAACACTTTTTCTGTAAAGGCTCTCTTAAACCAACGCGAAATCGTAGCGAATCATTCACAATAACACAAAATATGACAAATACACAACGTTAAACAACAACAAAAATCTGTCGTCGGCGAATGTTTCGCGTTGGTTTGGGAGAACCTTAATTTACGAAATAACCTCATTTCGGCTCCAATGAAAACGTAGTTTGACTTAAGCTAGGACCGCACTCGGCGGAACTGCACTTCAGCAGAACTGAACTTCACGACTTATTTGTAGGAAATTGTATGAGCTATATCGCACTAAGCGACAACTGCACTTCACGGCGCGACACTATGCGACAAAGTTGGTAATCTGACCAACTGTGTCACGACGTGAAGTTTCGTTCAGTTTCGTGCGAAAGTGCGCACGGTGTCGCTGAAGTGCAGTTCCGCCTAGTGCGGTTCTACCTTTAACCCTGGGGCTCCACTAGAAACGAACCATTGCAAAATATGTGTTATGTCGTCAAAATTTCTTGTGGAGGCCACTTATGTCAAAAAGATTTTTATTTTCAGACATAAATATCTTCATTTTTATCTTGTCTTCGCAGAAGAAATAAATGTGGACATAAATTAACTTTTAGTGCGGTAATAGCGCGAATAATGCGGTGCTTGCTCGGCAGGGACATGATTCCAATTAAAATTTTATGAAATAATTGGCCCACTCAACGAAGAAATAAATACTTCTGAAATTATTTCTGAAATAAAATTAGAAATAAAAATTGCTTGTGGAACCAGGGGGTAAGGCTCACCCAAACCAACGCGAAACTGGAATGCATCGCCATTGTGGAAGCCCATTGGAAACCATTGAAAATGTCAAAATTTGATGTATAGAAAACAGAAAGCTAGAGAACACAACAAAAAGAAGCTATTAACATGTATAGGGTATTCATGCAATGTCGGAAACTTTCTGAAGTCGTAAAATCGTAAAGTTTTCGACACACTTTTCATGAACGCCACAAGAAATATGTTACGTAAATGTTTTGATAAACCTATCAGCTCGATTCAGCCATAGTGTCATGAAACTATTATAAAAAGTTAACTACATTTACCATTTTTATTTATGATGTTTACCACACAGGTTCTTGTCAGAAAGTTTACGATTTGGTGAAAAAGATTTTTCATATAAATTTTGACAGTTCTTTACGACGTCGTAAACATTCCGTCGTTTACCACGTTTTATTGGTTTGCGGACGTTGCATGAATACCCTTAATATATTTTGCGAACATCTCTAGGTCACAAAAACTCTACTACAGTTCCTCTGTCATTCGGTTGACGCCATCTAGAATTCACTTCTAGCAATGCTTTTTTGCTCTCAATACGTTCCACAAATAGGATTTTTTTGTTCTACCATCTACCAGCTCGGGCTATTTGAATTTTATCCAACGGGTACGGGATTCTCCTTTCAATTTGCAATCTCATTCGATTCTGTCAAGTCGTGTCAAGTTCAGCTTTGGGTTTTTAATCTTCGTGTCGTCCTTTTGTTTAATATTGCATATTAAAATAAGTTAATTATTTACTTGTTGAATTCTTTTCAAATTAAATAACATTTTCGTGAAAAAAAAGTTTATATTTATTTAACAACAAAAAATAAAACGCGAGCATTAAAGAAGTTTGTGCTGAACATTTAATAGAAATTATTCAAATCAAAACTACAAATCGTGCCTACTTTATTAAATCCAAATAAATTGAATTTATAAACTTTTCTACTTTTTGTGCTCGAAACCGAACGAAATCTATTAACATGATGTCCAACTTTGCCGGTCTTCCCGAAAACAACAAACCTTCTTCCAAGTAAGTTAATCAAATTGCATTTCTCTGTTTTTTTTTTTAATGTTTTAATTTATTACGCTGCGAGCACATGGGTTCTTTCTGGTGCTGTTAGGAATTGGTACTCATTGCCTCGCCAGCAAAATATTTTTTCCGAAAACAAATATTTTTATCGACGAACGTCGAGAACACAGTACAGTTACAGTTGTTGCTCTTGTTGGAATAACTGGTTGACGTCGATTGAATTATCTTCCGGTACTTGCATACCTACCTACTTTTCTTGTTCACGGAAGAGATGAGTAGGTAATTAGATTATATTTTTGTGCTCCGCACTGGGAAATTCATTGCTAGAACTTTTAATATCGACCGTCGACCCTGGAGTGTTCAATGTGCATTTAAGGTCCATCAATCCCAAAATGCGCTATTAGCAAGATAAGTAAAAATACTCTTTGGGAGGTGATTAATGCTTCTGTTGTCTTTTTATCCCTTGGATTTAAGCTAAAGTAAGAAAACATCTGCAGTGCGAATTTTGAATCATGCTCATTTGGAATTGCATGAACTCGGCCAAAAGTACATTCCTGTTTCTATTTTTCATGTTCCTTTGTTGTCTCTTTCTCCTTGAAAATAATGAACATTTTTTCGCGTTTGTTAGTCACGTAATTCTGCAATGAATCGATTGCTAATCGAAAATATTACTTGATTTTACAAGGATAATATGGAAGGACGTCGGGGACATCTGCAGTTTTCTTCTCAAACCAATATTTTTTTAATTTTGTTTGGTAATTCTTTGAAGTTTGAAGAGATTGATGGATTCATTCACTATTACCTTAGACTATAGTTAGCAGACTTCGGAAACATGTGTTGCTTTGCACTTAACGAATTAGAATGTAGCTACATAATATCTAAAATTATTAAATCAACTGCTTAAGCACAAAACAATCGCTAGTATAGACTGGTATTAAAGTGCAATTTGTATTTGATAATCATGAATGTTTTCTAGAAACAGAAAAGGATACAGAAAAATTAAGTAACTCTGTTTATTTAGTACGTACAACGAAATAAACTCGACTTTATTTTGTATTCCTAATCATCATTTCCTTCGGAATGCAAAGGGAAACAGAGCACAATCTTACTTAAAAAATTGAACATGGCTTAGTTGATTGACCACACAAATATCTTCATTGTTTAGTTTGAAAATACTTGTTCCAAATCGGTTTGCTAAAAGTATATCAATTTACATCCTTGGAAAAATATAGCAATGTGATTTCAGACAGTTCTTGCTCATGAAGACAGAACTGTCCGTTTTTTATAGTTGAGATACCAGAGTTAGTGTTATCGATCACGACTTGTGCCTCAACGGCCTCCTGCACATTTATATTAATTTGCTTTGTCAGCTTACTGTCTTCATTTTTTTGTACCTTTTGACTTTGTCTTAACTACCTAACTGTATATGAAACGCTATTAAATTATGGCAAACAAAGATTGAAATAAGTATGTACTAGGTACTACGAAGAATTAAGACCAAGCTGCAGGGGGCCGACGCGACGCACAGTGGGGGAGATTGTCATACAAGTTGGTATCAATTCAGGCTGACGAGCTTCAAAATTTTGAGTTTAAAAGTAAATTTTTAAAAACCTGTTGATTAAAATAAATTTTAGTCAAAATGAAGATTCAGGAATGGGTTTCTGGCTTGAAGAAAAGCTATATGATTTTAATGCAGATGGTGTTGTTATTTTTGTATGATTATTTTTCCATTTTAACTTGTTTTTTTGTTTTGGAAATGTGCAATTGTACTGAAAACCATGTTTTTTAAACATTTTAGCTGGGTTGCAATATGTTGATATGACAATCCAGCTTTATTAAGCTCAACAATAGCTTTGCGCATTGCAGGTGTACAACTTTAGCCTCTGCCCATTGTGAAAACCGCCTGCCTAACGGTTTTTTGGTAAAATAGAATTTTTATATGAAAATCTATTAAATATTCACCTTTTATTATAAAAAATGTCGAAATTTTCAATTATTTTGAATTTAAACTCAATCGTTTCTAATTAGTTGACCACCAGAGAATGACATTTTAAAAATAAAATCGTAACGGTTTCTAATATCAGGATGATTTAAATGTACTTACTTATATTATTTGACAGAGGAAGGAAGAAAGATCATAATAAGATCGAAGTATAAACCGTTAGGTGAGATATATTTATCATTATTTGACAAAAATACAGCAAAAAAGAATCGTTTCAAATTAGCTGTCAAAGGCTGTAGATGTCCCTTCATACTTCTTTTGACACAATCTACACATTGTATTCATTTGATGCATATTATGCTAAACAGAAGTTATTTGTAAGGGGTTTTTCTGTGATAACAAACTTCCAGTTAGGCTGCCAAGATTTCGCACTATCATATTAATATTGAATATATTTGTTATAATTCTGTTAAATGTGCTATAGGTACTTGTTATAAAGTTATTATTACTAAATTTAGTAATGTCTTATGTATATAGTTACTGAACTATAGATGAGATTTTGTTTTCATTCTTAAGAGGTAGTTGAAACTATTTTCACTGAATGTGATTGGATTTAATAATTCTTCTTTCTAGTTTACTAGATTAACAAAAAATTGATTCACAAATTGGTTTGGGTAAGAATTGTAAGCTTTAATTTGTATTACGTTTATTTTCTCAAAAAAATCGATCATTTTCAAAATGTTCAAAAAAAAATACAATTCAGAAGAACTATTAACACTAAAACAAAAAAAGTTATTAGTACTTTCCAGGATATGTTAAAGACGTCAAAATAAACGTTTCCATCTTTCATAAAAAAACTACGTTTCTTTACCAAGAATCGGTAACCCAATGAACTATTACAACAATAAACAAGTCATTTCAAGGCTGAATTATTAATAAAAACTATTGACTCGGAAAATATTCAGTTTAATTGTAAATTTATTATGTACAAAAAAGAACGAGATAATTTAACAATTTAATATATGGCTCATTGATTTATATTTCTTAAATCGAGACCACACCCATATAATTTTGTCATCCTTTCTTTTTCAAGTCATTATAAATAAAAGTAAATACATACATTCATATAAAAAAAAAACCCAACTTATAAAAATAATATTCAATGTTCCTTGAACTAAATTGCTAACAAAGAGAAAACAAATGTATCACTCCATAAGAAAATTCTAAAGATAGAGTGGGGCTGTCTTCCCCTTATTTTTGGCAACTATGTGCTATCTTTGGATTAAAAGGGAATGTTTCCAATCGATGAGGGAATCCAAAACAAAAACAATGTTTTATTATTACTTTTGTTTTTGCTAGAATTCAAGCTATCAAAAAAAAAAAGAAAGGAAAAAAAAAACAAACTAGAGGATTCCCCGCCCTATAAATAGGATGTAGTGACTCATTGTCGCGGCCTATCAGAGCAAAGCCCTCTATAATGCTGTAGTGATGGCAAACATAATATTTACTATTGAAATATTTATTTTTATGTCAATAACCCCAGCGCTTGTTAGACGCATCGCTTGACCACATCTAGGCTGTTATTTATTGCCATTTTTGATAAAATTATCGATATACTGAGATCAAGGTTGCCGAGAAAAACTCCAAGCTGTTCCTGTGAAAATATTCTTGTTTTATTGGTAGATTATTCAAAGCTAACAAACTTATTAAGATACGCTGTTTTTTTCTCCTCATGTATATAATATGTACATAATACATATGTACATTATTATGAATCTAATAAAATATAATAAAATGAAGCTGAAAAGTAATCTGGAAGGCATTTGCTTTGGAATTTCCGGTTATTTATGTTTATTTTTTTTTCTTTCCTGTGGTTCTCCGTCTTTTGAGTGTTATTCTGTTAGTTCTAAGTAAAAGATAACAGAAAAAGAGGCACATTATTGGCAGAAAGTTGGCCGTTCTTAAAAATATGTACAAGATTTGTATTTATTTATTTTTGCGAGACCAGACAGAAATGGATGAATAAGTAAATATTATGACAGGCAATGACCTTACGATAAATAAGAAATAAATTTTGTTTTTTTAGTTCAATAAACGTAAATTTAATGCTTTCACACTTTAGATTTAAATTTATTTAGATGCCAATTAATCTAAGACCTTTATAATAGCCGTTTTTTATTATGACCCATGATCCATATGGACCATCCTACGAAAATAAAACAACCTCACAGTGGCGAGAATCAGCAGCCAGTTTTCGGATCATGAAACGTGAACCCGATAAAGAGCAAGTTCATGTGTTGTTGTTGTTATGAATGTTATTTGATGATCCATGTAGATCAATTCTGATAATAAAAAACTGCTGATGTTAATAGACCTATACAATTTATCAATCGATCAATGTTTTGGTATGTCATGGTTGTCAGTATTGATAATATGTATGATAATTAATGTTCTTATTACTGTGAATATTGAAGCAATTGTGAATAAATATTTGATGGTTTGGTTAAGTTCACTATTGTGAACATATTGAAAAACTTAATGATCAATTAATTTCAAAGAGAAATATGTGCTACATAACTAAAGAAAAAAATTCAATCCTGAAAACGAAAGAGCCAAAAATCCATTCACAATCCTTGTAATATTTTCAATATTTCTTCTGAACTTTCTGCAACAATTTTTTTTTATTTCTCAAGTACCTACTTTAAAACGTTAACTTTTTGAAATAAATATAAATATGTATGTATATTCCGTATTAGTTTTGTTCTTCGCAAAAAAAGTAAACAAAATGAGTAACAAATTTGATTATATTTATTGTATATTTTATCAGTTTAATACTACGCCACTCGTCTCCATCTGTTATTGCGAGGGATTTTTTAAACAAGATGTGTTATTTTCTTATCTGTAATTATTTTGGTATTTTGATCTTTCGTTTTGTTTAGTATAATTTTTGTACATATGAGTATATACATAATATATGTACATATCTGTAAAAAGACAAACATTCATTAATTAAATAAATATATATGTATGTATATATATATTTTTTAAGTTAAATTGGAAATTAAATATTACATATAAGCTAAAACTCACGTCTAAAATATTGAACCCTCGTCTTCCGATGACACGCATAGGCGGATGTTGACCCGAATATTGTCCCCTTATTTTATTTATGTGAATTGTTTTTCGTTACATTACAGGGAGAGAGAGAGTGAGTCCTTAGAAATGATGATAAGAATCTTTAGCCTTAATGAATGCTTGTAATCAATACACAATTTCGTGTTTATATAAAGAACAGGCAGTGGGGAGGTTGTTGAGCGTTTTTTAACATTTAAAATTCCAGAGATGGGTTATTAAACTTATAATATATACATATATATATTATAGTTTTCCATTGCATAGATAAATTTGCTCAAATTAAAACATCAGAGGGTATATGGCAAAAAATTGACGATTATTTATTTAAACACAAAAATTAAAATTTCATTTCGAGTTTAATAAAATTTACAAAAATTGATGCACTTGAAAAAAAAAATAAAACGTTCAGATCAAAAAAAATATAATTTTGAGTCATTGTATGCATTTCAAATATAAAATTTAAATTTCATTTCGAGTAAAATAAAATTAACAAAAAAAAACACATTCAGATCAAAATATTATAATTTTGAGTCATTCTATGCATTTCAAATATTTAGGTAAAGAGCCAATTATTTAGATTATTTATTTGCTTTTCATTCGATTTGAAACGTAAATAAAAAACTAATCGATGACCTCGACGGATTTTTTGTACTAATAAAATATTCAACTTAATTTCAATTTTTTGTGAAAAATCCATCTATTTATTTTCCTGTTGCTATAACCGAAAATCAGGAAAAAATTAATTCTCAAATTAATGATATTAAAACTTTTCCTGATGGCTATAACTGGCACCTAACATTGTATATTTTACTTTACTTACTTTTTAAAAGATAACTTTTAAAACCTAAATACGAAAAAAATTAAGAACATACCCCGAGAATTATATGGAAGTGAACTCAAAAATGTTTTTGCCTCCTGTTTGAGCGCAGACTAAAATATGACTTTTGAACTCAATGACTAATGTTTTATGCAACTAAAAGTACGTCCACAAAAATATTCAGCCCTATTCTGTCAAACTTTCGCATGCATCTTCGTATTCTGCTATCCGTCGGAACAAAACGAATGTTCCAAAAAGCATATAAATTGCGAAAAAAATAAAATTTTAACAATTATGTAGATTCAAGAACTTCAAAAATAATTATTGAAAGATCGAAGAGTTTAAATAATAATTTGTGAAAAATGAAGTGAACAATTCACGTTAATCGAAAAATTCGATCGGATCGGAGAGCTGATTGTCAAAGAAAAAAACGAATTAAAAAAAAAAGAAAACATTGTTAGTATCGCGTTTTGGAGATCTAGTACTTTTCATTTTGTGTTTAGCTATATCTCCAGCTACTATATTAACCATTCTTTTATATGATTTGACATTTACTTATAATAGTCGGTGGTCGTCACTTGATTCAGTTTAAACAAAATTCAAAATAAAAATAATTGTTGTCTAGAATTTTATAAAGTACAGACGACTTTAAAACATCAGACCCTTTTAAATTAAACAAAAGAAGTTCATGTATCGGCAGATTTGTAATAGTTCTGACAGAGCAGTCTAATTTATTTTTGCTGAGTCCATACATCAGCATTTTGTTATCCTTCTGAGTCCTAGATTAACAAGCAAATGACCTGTCAGTTGTTGCACTCTAATCGAATGAATTCCATCGCGCTTAAATGTAGAATTCACCCATCATTAAACTTTATCCGGGACAAGCATCACATCAAGGTATAACAGCAATGAAGTATAATCAGGACATAGCGTGGCAGAATTATTTTTTTTTTCGTGACTTGAAATTTTAGTGTTTTCCCCTTTGCCTGCCCATTTAAATAGTCAGCCGACCAAACTGTCGTCGTCACTATGGCATTATAGTGGACGCAACAAAAAAATATAATTCTACCATCGAGAAACCATTGCAAGGGGTGTATAATGTATGTACAATAACAACCACCCGTGCGTTTTTTCAATTCATGGATATGTTGAATGTTTAGAAAAGGGAGCGCCCGTTCAATAAAGGTATTGCACGTGACCCTATATCCCAGCTGCTGATTTTTGCATTGCATTTTTGTTGTTGAATGTTTTGTACTTCTATAGTCAAGTGTGCTGCCTTTGGCGTATTGAAATGTTTGCAAATCAATAGAAGCCCCTCATGTAATTTACGCGCTGATTCGACATATATCATGCAGAATGTCATTATAACTCTACAAACAAACAACAACAAAAAAATCGTTCTCAATTTCAATAGTTCTTGTTTTCAACTTTAATAGGCTTACATTTAATTAGCGTGCAAGAAGTATGTCTGCTGCCCCCAAAAGATGTAGGTATCGTAAATTTTTTGTTTGCCATCATCAAACGGAATTGTATTTGCATCAATGAATTTAATTCGCTCTATTTAATTTTTCTAATTTTGGTAACTAACAACTTAACGAAAGACTGGAAATACAAAGCCTGCATAATTTTGTTGTAAGAAAACCAATTAGAAAATAAAACAGTGGAATGGAATGCACTAGTTTTTTTTAATTAATTGCTATAAGATTCGCCAAAAAGCTTTTCAATTAAAGCTCAATTTAAAATCCGTTGCACTCAATAGAAGTGATCAAAGAAGAGAGTGAACATTGGTTTTAATTAAAAAATAAACACTAAAAAAGCATCATGAAAATAAGGAACTAAAATGATGACAAAGGTTGTTGCTTATATCGAGATGGTTTATTTATTTTTTGGCAGGTATGCATAATATATATTGTATGTACACTATAAGGGTAGTTAAATTATAGTTTGTCTTCGATGGGCCTTAATCAGCTCCAAGTAAAGGAAAAAATTCTCTAATTTTTATTTTCATCCCCTAGAGTCGCTGTAAGTCGTTTATTTAGTATGCTATTTTTCATTGTATAATAGGATGATTCGCATAAAATGCGAAAAAAACCTAAGGTTTGTGGTTACAAATTGTTGGGGAGATAATGGATTATTTACTTAACAATTTATTAACATTAAGTCTAAACCAAAAAGGGTAATATCATTATTTTGACATAATTGTACCAAACAGACCGTTAGTTCTTATATTATTTAGTCAGGTGCTTCTCAAACAAATTAACAGAATTAAATTTATTTGCATTACACAAATTTTCAAGTAGTTTTTCCAACTGCTGTACACAGGTACAAGATACTTTTATATAATTCATTTAAACATAAGAGTCGCAGTGGTCATTCAATTTATTATTGTTAATTTAATTTCTAAAAAAACTAGAAGAGGATTCATTAATTTGGATGTTCAATAGTTACATAAAGTTAAGTCAGCAACACTAACGCCCTTATTAGAAAAGTTTAATCTTCATTATATGTATTTGAAACCATTTTTATTTTTTTTTACTTTCCTTTCTGGGTCATTAATTGCTGCCTTGATAAGAAGAAAATCCCCTCTGCTAAGTTTCCATTTTTCTTTGCACCATATGGACAAGTTTTAAAGTTGTTATTTGTACTCAAATTACATGACTCCCTAATGAAATTGAAATTCACAATAAATTGACAAAAAATAAACCTTTAAAAGAAATTATGTGATCCTGGAGGTTAGCGATCTACCAAGACAAGATACGCACGAATTTTTGTATATATGTATGTATGTACATCTGTACATAATGTATCTATATTTCCTCTTTATTTTAATTTCATGTTGTGAAAGTTATTCCCGCGTCTACATAAAGATACTTCCTTTTTTCCTAAAATAAATTCCCACTTAGTGATGTCTTGTTAATACTCTGCTTAACGCCACATAAAGTTGCAACCTGTCTCGTGGATTACGCTCTTTGATTTATTACGAAAAGGGTTCACAATTGCATATACTGTAAACAAGTGAATCGCATTGTTTTTTTTTTTTTTTTTTTTTGAATTCGTGCACAATTTTCTTCCCTAAGGCCAATACAAGTCGTTCTTTGTCCTGCACTGCACATGCCTATAGGTAAGGTTCCTATACCTATATAATATACATATTCAAATAACTGACAGCACTCCTCAATGAAACGGCAAAAAAAAGAAAAGAGTCCACCAATAACTCAAAAAATGGGGTGCACACTAAATTTCATTTCAGCGTCCATTCTGTTGTCTGCTTAAACCTTTAAAAATAAGTTTTTTTTTTGTATTCTGTTGTTCAAAAGTACTTTTTACTAGTGTATTTTTTGAACCTTTAGACTCCCATTTAATGTTTGGTATATGTGCTGTAGGTATATAGCTTCCTATCTAGGGATATGCCCGCCAGTTAGTTGCACGGTTGAATGATTGTTTCATTTTGTTGATTTTTAAAATATGTCGCTTGGTGTGTGTACATAATTTTCGTCAGTCTATACAGGATGTTCCAGAAACTTGTTATTACATATTTGATGTTTTGAATAGTATACAGTCAAATTTGATGTCCGCTTCTAGACCCTTTGATTGGTAGTCCAGACATTTTCTGAAGTAATCAGAATGACAGTTTTTATAAAAAGAAGACAAAATACTTCTGGGCTGGAATTCAGAATCGAAAAAAGAAGCACTCACAAAATTAAAATGTCAAATTTATAAAATAAAAGTCCTTATAAATAGAAAAATTTTGACTTTATAGCACAAACAATTTGAAATAGATTTGGACTTGCAGTTGAAGCTTTTTAAAATTAACAATCAAGTTTTGAAACACTCTGTATGCTCTGATGACGACGAACAACTGTTTTATAGAAAACTGACGTCGTCTGTGGTAAATAAACACTTTCCCTTCTTTGTCATCTAAAATCCATAAGTTATGACGTGTGTCATCATCGTTAAATTCCTTTTCAAATCTTTTTGCATTTTATTTTTAATTTCTGTTACAAGTTGCAACCCACACCATGAATATTGTACAGTAAATTATTTCGACGAAAATTATATGTGTATATACATATTCTTTTTAATCGAAACAAAGAAAAATCAAATCTGAAGGAAATTTTTGACAAAAAAAAATTTAAATTATTATTCAAGCCGACTTTCAATACGACTTTCATAAAAAATATAAAGCAAACAACTTATGGCCCCGTCGGATATTTTGTCGGAACTTTACTCAGAAATTGTGAAGCAGGTGCTAAGCCAAGCACCAAGTTTGGGATATTTTGTTTTATACAAAGTTTTCGTTGGTAGGTTATCTACTTGTATCAGTTTTTTCTTAAATAGTAAAAAAATAATCTTTGCGTGCATTGCAATAGCTTTACAGAGAGGTCTCGAAGTTCTATGAAAAAATTCGGCAATGGCCCATAAAACCAAATCCTGTAATTCCGAATGTGGGAAGACATAATAATGATTCTGAAATGCCGAAAGCTAATATCCCGAAATCCAAAATCCTGACTTTTCAGACATTCAGGATTAAATCGAATTTCAATTATATAATAATATAATAAAACGACAAACACGAATTTTGGGGTACCATTTACGCGGTCTACAAAAGCCGAAAGTATATAAATTATATATCGATAGAATTGCACAGAAGTGCACAAGCAAAAATTTATTAAATAATTTTACCAGAAAAACTAAAAAAACAATAAAGTAAAATTGTATTATAAGTGCGAGGAGAGCGAGAACCAGAGCGACAGCCAGAGCGAGGCCGAGTATTTGTTCACAACACTTAGGGCCAGTTTCACAGTAAAGTAAGTGTCACTTAAGTTCCAGATTTGGAAAACTAATGCCCAATTTCACAGTGTAAACTTATCGGAATAACTGACACTTAAGTCTCCCATATTGGCCACTTAAGTTCCACTAACTCAAACACAACACCATTGCATTTTACGAAAATATACTACGTCTAAAGTCCATGAATGGGAAAATTAAGTGCCACTTATTTAGTTAAGTATGCACTGTGAAACTGGTCCTTATTATATTTTCGTAAAATGCAATGGTTCGTGCATTTAATATATTCGTTAAGATGGTTAGTGAATTCGAGTGAGGGATTTTTGTGGGAAGAATTTTATTTCTGAGGATTTTTCTCTGTTGTGTTGGATTTTCGGCCATTGGTCGATTTAATGCGAGGAAGAATAAATTATGTATAGTTGTAGGCATTGTATATAAAATCTATAGTAATATCATGAAGAGGAGTGACGGTAGCGACATCTTAAGGACATATGTTCGACTTCTTTGTGATGTGATGGTTGGAATCCCGAATATTCACAAAACAAGAAACGTAATAATAAAATAAGAACGGGAACGCTGTATGCTAATTTTATGAGAGTACGAGGAAGTGAAAAAACGCAATAAAAAACTATAACCTTGACAAATTGGCTTTGCATCGGAAAAAAAATTTGGTATATGTAGGTATGCACGTTTGCAGTAGGTTTTTTTATTCATAATAATTGTAAAGGTCCCCTCGTAGTTGGTTTGGGGGGCTGATAAATTTTGTTCGGATCGTTAAGGTTGAGGCCTTAAAATTTAGGTAGAATGTCGGTTTACATTTTTACATAAAAGTATGTGTAAACAAATGTAATTAATTTAAAATTTAATTGAAACACAAATTTAATTAAACAAAATTTTTTCATGCACGTTTACTTGACCCTTTTAAGGAATCTTATTATGTTTGCAGAATTTAAATAATAGATTCTTCTCGCTCTATTTACTTATTCCCTACATTTAGCTAAGTCTCAATAGTCTAATTTGTGGCGATCTCAGCGACGCGTACAGGACACATGTTCGACTAAAAAATTTGTGTTCATGATAGTACTATAGATTTTATATACAATGGTTGTAGGTATATTGGTTTTGCATGGAAATATTCTGCAATCTATTGTGTCTCTCGGTCATTGGATGTTATTTTTTAAATTGAAATAAAATGTGAGCAAAAAAAGGAAGAATGCTTTCAATTTGTAGATGTAGTGTGAGGGATGTTTAAGCTGAGGCGTGGAACAATAACTTTTTATTTATATTCCTCGCTCCAATTCACTAACCATCTTAACGAATATATTAAATACACGAATCAATGTATTCGACGAGTTTTATTTTCGATATAAATTTAATTGGTCCGGGATGGTCTTGAGACCAGTGGTTCTGGGATCAGCTAAACCCAACCCGGCAGCGTTCAGTGCTGCAGGAAATAATAATAAGTAGCTCATATAAAATAACTAGCTCAGTTTTTCTCCACGCTCAAGACTGCTTTTAAACGATGGAATTATTCTTGCGATTTTTTACTTAATGTTGGAGTATCCACATCAAAAAATCGTATGCATCGAAAAATAAAGTTTTCTAGAATTTCATGTGAATTACAATATATTTTCTAGAAGTTGTTTTTCAATTAGACGATAATGTTATTAGCACTCGAGTTTCGGGGGCTGGGCGTACTAGTAAATTTTAAAGTACAATAATTTCAACACTAAAGAACATCCAATTTGTATCTCTTTTTGAAAAAAAAAAGATTTAAAATAAAAATATTAAAAAAAGGAAAATAAAAAAATAAAAAGAAAATTAAAATGTACTTTTCAAAAGTTAAATTATAACCACAAGTAAAGTTCACTAAAGAAATATTACAAAAAAAAAAATTTAAATCAAACAAACAAAGAACGAAAACTTCTCTAAATATCTAAATTTTGGGATTCGGGATTTTGAGGTTTGAGATTCGTGATTTTAGCATTCGGAATTAAGGATTCGACATTCAAGTACCATTTTTGTACCCAATCCAAATAACGTAGTTGGTATTTAAATTTGGTGTATGTGTGGATTGGTGTATGAATTTACTTTTATGCGAGCACGGCGAAAATCTGTATACCTATGTTGAACTTAAATATTTAATTTTCATTTCAGCAGATAAACCTTAATTATTTACAAAAATCAATATTCGACCACAGTATATAGATACATTTACATTATCGATTCCGTGGTTTCCCTAGTTCTTTTAAGTATAAAGCCAAGAATACGCATATACCTGCATTCCTACATATGTATATAGTCTGTAAAAACAAAAACATTCCAATGTTTTATTTTTAATTAACGAAATAGCTGCAAACCATGTTTAATTCACCCTTAAGTGCAAAAGACTTCGAGTAAACTTTTATATCTAGAAGAACCATCCAAAAAACTTGACATTAATAGGACACACACAAAAAAGATTTGCTAGAGTTATGTGACAATCACATGTTATAATCGTTTCATAAACCTCTTATATTTTTTCGCATGACCTTTTATTGTTTTGTTAGACTATAAGGTACCTACATACATAATGTTTTATGTCTTTTTTTGTTATATACCTATGTACCTACATAGTTTCCTGTTTTTTCTTTGTTGAAAGCACTGTTTATACTATGTATATAAACATTCGAAATCAAATGAACGAAATTGGTCTTTATGTGTTAATTATGTATATATATTATGGTGGCCAAACATTGAAGATATAAAGTATTAGTATATTATTACAATTACTTATATACTAAATGGAAAAGTGTGAAAAATTCAAAAGTAGGTATTGTATGAGAGGAGTTTAACGAAAATTCGAATTTCTCTTCTAGCGAATCACTAAAAAAGCTATGTATAAATTTCAAGTTGCAGTTTCGAATTACAGAAGACGAAACGAACGGATGCACATTTTACTTAGGTATTTTCTTAAGATTTTTTGAAGTAAAACTTCTTTTGCGGCATGGGGGTAAAAAATTTTTCTATGGAGCTGTCAGTGACATGTCAAACCGACATACAAATTCCCGTCACGAATTACAAAATTCAGCGTCACGATATTATATTTTCGTTAAATGCAATGGTTCGTGCATTTAATATATTCGTTAAGATGGTTAGTGAATTCGAGTAAGGGTTTTTTGTGGGAAGAATTTTATTTCTGAGGATTTTTTTCTGTTGCGTTGGATTTTCGGCCATTGGTCGATTTAATGCGAGGAAGCATAAATTATGTATAGTTGTAGGTTTATTGGTTTTGCATGGAAATATTCTGCAACCTATTGTGTCTCTCGCTCATTGGGTATTGTTGAAGTAAAACTTCTTTTGCGGCATGGGGGTAAAAAATTTTTCTATGGAGCTGTCAGTGACATGTCAAACCGACATTCAAATTCCCGTCACGAATTACAAAATTCAGCGTCACGATTTTGCAAAGGTTCTGAGTTTCAAATCGGGTGCTCTGAGTGGTAGGACTTGAAAAATACTTGCCCTGTTGTCGTGAAAGAAGTTTTACTTCTAGCGCGTGTACATAAGTACGCACACTCTTTTTTTCTAAAGTTATTTACTTAATTTTCGAAGTCTGCAAATTAAAAAAAATATACCCGACTGCATTCATGTTTTTTGTTTAATTAAAACAAATTTACAAAATTTTAAATATTGTTTGAAAGCAGTAGATTGCAAAATAATACAATTAAAAACAGGGATGTGACCCGGAATGGTATTAAATATTTAATACCGGGTCGACCCGAAATTAAATTATATAATATATTATACTGCTTAAATTATTCATATGAATTTAGTTTCGGGTCGACCCGAAATTAAATTAATTATATGAATTTAGTTTCGGGTCGACCCGAAATTAAATTATTTATGATAATTTTGTTTCGGGTCGACCCGAAATTAAATTATATATGAATTTAGTTTCGGGTCGACCCGAAATTAAATCAACTTTTTGAATTTAGTTTCGGGTCGACCCGAAATTAAATTATTTATTAGAATTTAGTTTCGGGTCGACCCGAAATTATATTACTTATTAGAATTTAGTTTCGGGTCGACCCGAAATTAAATTATTTAATTGAATTTAGTTTCGGGTCGACCCGAAATTAAATTAAATATGAATTTAATTTCGGGTCGACCCGAAATTAAATCAACCATATGAATTTAGTTTCGGATCGGACTGAAATTACATTATGACAATAGGGTGTCGATAAAAAATCTTATGTTCCACATTTTTAAGCAGAATTAGATAAGATTCAGTTTGGTCAATATTTAAACAAAGTTATTGTAGAAAAAAATTTATGACAACAAAAAATTTTTTTCTGCGGTTAAAAAAAAAATAAAATAAAATGTGCAAAACCCTAAATTTTAAATATTTAATAATTTAAACAAACATTTTTTTGAACCGCCCCAATATCAAACTTTTTTTTTCAACATTTTTGCTTAAATGCTTACTTACCACAATAAATTGTATTCCATTCTGCCCAAAAACATAGAAGATAGCTTTTTTAAGGAACACCCTACTGTAAAAATAATGAGTTTTTCATTTTTTTTTTCAAAATACATGTTTAAAATTTTGTTTGCATTATTAAAATCTATTTTGTCCATAAACTGCAAAAATAATTTTTTTGGACCCCACAAATATTTTTTTCTCGAAAACCTTAGTTAAAATATTGACCAAACTGAATCTTACCTAATTCTGTTTATAAAGGTGGCGCATAACATTTTTTATCTACACCCTACTGTGTAGAATTGCATCATCATAAATTAAGGCATGTGACCCTGTATTATATTATTTGGTACAATATTAATAATTTCGGGTCGACCCGAAATAGGTGCGAAATCGGTGCGAAACTATTTCCGTCACTAAACTCGGTCCGAAATTAAACTCTAATTTCGGATCGACCCGAAACTAAATTAATAAGAATTTAATTTCGGGTCGACCCGAAACTAAATTCATATAGTTATTTAATTTCGGGTCGACCCGAAACTAAATTCAAATAAATAATTTAATTTCGGGTCGACCCGAAACTAAATTCAAATAAATAATTTAATTTCGGGTCGACCCGAAACTAAATTCTAATAAATAATTTAATTTCGGGCCGACCCGAAACTAAATTCGTATTAATTTAGTTTCGGGTCGACCCGAAATTAGAATTTAATTTCGGACCGAGTTTAGTGACGGAAATACATAGTTTCGCACCGATTTCGCACCAATTTCGGGTCGACCCGAAATTATTAATATATTTAGTACCAAATAATATAATATAATATCGGGTCACATCCCTGATTAAAAAAGATAATATAATAATGTGAATAACTCAAAAAGAAGCAATTTTCTCAAACAATGTCAATTCCTATTTTCGTTTTTATTACAATTACTTTGGTCATTACATGTACAAGGTTTTATTAAAATTGAAAATAAAAAAAAAAACCGAAATCTTTGGTAGCTATCTGCTAAAACAAAAATTCAAATTTCCCCTGTAAGGAATCACATAGAAATACTTTGTATCAAGTTTGAAGCAAATCGATCCACCCGTTTAGGCTCAGCTCAAATTACAGTAGCGGCAGGGACAAACAGACGCAAGGAAGCTCAGAAGTACAGATTTCATCATCGTATCATCAAAGGGCACGGAAGTGCCCAGCCAAGTTCCTGACACTACAACCTTTTGACAGGAAACAAATCAGGCGATTTTTGACGCCCCTCTAACTTCAGTACCAATAAAGTCAGAAGGCGCCTTACTATATTTAAACCCCTTAACATATGTGGTTCTTGAGATATATTACTTCAAAAATCGCGAAAACTGTAACATACTTAATCACTCACTCACTGTATGATAATTCGATGTTTTCTATTCAGGGGGCGTGGTATCCGCCCACTTTATCAGAATGACGCACTTCTGAAGCTGTAGAATGATGAAATTTGGAAAAGCGGTGGGGCTTGAGGGGGGGGCATACCAAGGAACAAATAGAAAATTTCAGGTTTATCATTTAGGGGGCGTGGTATCCGCCCACCTTATCAGAATTGCCATCAAATGGAGCACATCCTATTACTGTAGAATGAGTCAAAATTTTCTAAATTTCTTTATTATTTTGTTTTCTAAATATTTCATATTAAGAGCTTGGCATTTAGATCTCACTAATACAGGGCTGACTTGTTACATGCAGGTTTTTGTATAGAAAAACTTGCCTCTCTTTTTAACATTTATGTTTTTGGTCTGATTTCATTTACATCATCATTTTGATAACAATCTCGAAATTTTTTTTACACGAAACCAGTACTTGCCCAATAGAGTAGGTAGTAAAAAATATTTTAGACAAAGTCCTTAAATTTCTTTTTGAATAGGTACTATAGTGATTGGATGGGACATACATATTTTAATTGGTGTCAATCCCAATTGAGGTAGATAAACTTTTTTTAAAGATTCTTTTCCATTAAACCAAAAATCCTAATTTGAATAATTAATGAATGGCTTCAATGAAGAGGTTTGTAAACAGATTTTTTAAACAAAGGATTTTCTAAAAACTATGTGGGCTTAAATATACATAGAAGGGGCTGGTAACTAGGGCCTCGCCAGTATTACTGTCTCAAAAAAAAAACAAGAAAAGGCGGTACTAATAAGCTGTGAAATCACGTACACGATACGAAGAACAATTTGAAGCACATACATATTAACGAACTAAACTCCAACTTTTGACGAGCACAAATGGTAATTTTTAATAAGGAATTCTTAAAAAAAAAAACATCTGTTACATTTTATCCGTATGATGGTATTTGCTTTGTATATTCTTAGTTAAATTATTTTGTATTCACACCGAGTATCTCAGTTCATTGCGTAAATAAACTTTTCTTTTCCATTACCATATTAAGAACCAGCCTCACCGACAATTCCAATCAATTGAAAATGAAACCACAACAATAAATAAAAATGTAAGTAAGTATTTGAGGTCTGCTGAGTTCGAATATCTTTATATATGAATGTACGTCAGGGTTAACGACAGTGATATTGGCAAGCCATAAAGTGGAATCAACTCCATTTTAAGCGAACTGCGTGCGCCATTGTAAGAATAATTTTAAATTTTCTTTAAAAAATCTGACTTAATATGGTGGCAAATTTTTTTATACTTCGGTTTTTTTTTTTGCACTCATGCAGAAATAAAGAAACAACAGTTTCTTAAGTGCTTGCTTACTTCCTTGGCGATACGATTAATCGTACGAAATTAATCTTCTATAAGGTAAGTGAATGTATGAATAATAAGCAATCATTGTGACTTCGCATTAAAGTTTGCTTAATCTGACAACAACCAATCAATCTCTAAGCGTGAGTGTCTGTTGTAAGTACTCCCACAGCGTAAGCCAGGTAGTTGATGCGATATATAAATGCATTCATGGATGACGGCAAACTAAAAGGTAGCACAAGAGAAATGATGGGTTGGCTATCCTTCAATGTTCAAACAAGCATGCAAACAAATAAGCTATAAGACTCAATAAATAGAGATAAAATCACAGATTTGCAAGCCTATATAAGTAAACATATGAAATTCCCTAATGCAATAATATAGCTTATCTTCTTTGATTTTAGTTTCGATAAAAATTTTAATTTGAGGTATTATAACCTTAATTTTTTTGTTGAGATTTTTGACTTAAGGCAAACTGCTCCCTGTTTATCGGATAAATTGTAATATTAACATTCTTTTGTTAGTCAGCAGGAATGCAGGGCGGAGACCTTCATATTTCTACCGAATCTAGACGGCCAAGACAAGAGGTGCGTTATTGAAAATTTATCGGAATTAAATGTTTAAGCGCCAGTTGTTGTTATTAAACTTGGTTCAAGATTTAACTTATCGATTTCGGTGGATTAGCTGAGTTTCAACGCTGGTTCAAGCATATAATTGGTTATTATCACATATTTAAACCCTAAACTACCACCAACGTTACTGAACCGCGGTTTAAATATTTGTAGATCTGACACTAATAAAACACTAGCGTATCCATGCGAGAATTCTCGCAATTGAATAAAAATAAAAAACGCACGAAAATAACAAATGCAGTTTTTGAACAAATTTTTAAAATAAAATTATAATTCGTCAAATCAGCAGGTAATTTCGCTTCGTTTGACACCTCATTTGTCAAAATCGGTGTATTATGAGAGTGGGAAAGTGAGTCTAGACTATAGAAATAACATATAAGATTGTCAATCCCTCTCAAACCAAATAAACTATTATATTGGGCCTTAGTTTAATCCATAAACAGAGTTTAAACTTCCACTGTGAAGCTGTCCATAAAATTTTAAAACATTCCTCAAAAACTTAAAAGTTATGGATACGCATAATTTCTATTAAGAATCTTACTTCCGAAAATCTGACTCAACAAAAAAAATAAACCGTGAGCGTGATTTATTACCATCATCAACTGGTGCATTAATCAGAAGCGTCAGACGCGCCACTTAATAAAATACACTTTTGTCGATGTGATAAGTTAATCCATTAAAATCTCTCATAATCAACTTAAAAAAAAATTTAAAAAAAAACCTATACAATTGTGGTGCAGTTATAGCAGTTGTCAAGTGCAATAGAACAAAACAAAAGAATAAAAAATTTCAAAACTCTCAACGAACACCCGTAGGAGGTGTGACTCATTTGCAAATTTACAAATTTTCTTTTCTTTTCTTTTTTTTTTTTTTTCAAAAAAATTGATATAAATGAATTCATAACAAACAACAACCAACCAAAGCACATGGTTTTAATATGTTTGTGCTTGTTTTTGGTTTCATCACCACATCACTATATGCGAAAACGACTACCCGGGGGTAATAATAATGTACCCCCGAGATTTCCGTCGCCTACTTCGCGAACACGTTTGCAAAAAAGCCGGCACTTGAATACACAAAACAACCCGGCATTGCTTACCTTACATTTGGATCACTTGAGCACGAACAGTGAAAGTGAACAGAAAAAAAAATTATTATTAAAATTTAAGAACAAATGAGTTAAGATTTAGTGCTGAGGCCCACTACCGATGAAACGACGACGATGGCGTCGCGATGCCGAGAATTGGTGGTTTTGGAGTACAGTTGTTGTTATTCTGTGTCTGGAAATAAAGTATACTTTTATTTTTCATTGAATTATGTGTTATTGTATTGCAATTGTATTTATATTATTCTTATTTTAAAATAGTGTTACCAGGCTAGATGTTTTTCAATAATAAATGTACATTTTAAAGGCATTCTGATGCTTTTTTTTTAATTAAATATAGTTCATAAATTCGATTTACAATAAGCCAGTAACTCCGTTGAAAAATAGAAATTCAAAATACATATTTGAATTAAATGAAAACATATCTGTCCCTTTAGAAAAGACAAAAAGTGAAATGCATAAGAAAGTTCAAAGATAGGCACCACTGACAGCTGTCATTGAAATTCAATTAATTCAATCGTATCTAAAGGGAAGGACATACCAAATTCTTTGAACAAGCTAAGTGGTGTTCAGCGATTCCTTCTATATATATATCGCTTGCCACTGCTCTTGGTTTAATGGCAAAAGAAAGAATAGATGCGGAATTGGCTGCTCAGTCAACTGTTTTAGTTATAATGTGCTCGAGGGATTTATCTGTCCAAGATGGATAAAAATCAATGAAGAGCAAAATGGTTTCAAGTTGTAAATTGTGAAACTAATCGTGAGCTACATATATAATATTAAGATATTCATGAAAAACTTTTTTGGGTACCTTTTGATCCCCCAAAAGAATTATAAGCACTGTTGATATATATAGATATAGCCATGAAAAACAGTTTTGGGGACCTTTGAACCCCGCTGTTAAATTTTAAACACCGCTCATGTTAATACGAATCGTGTATATAGTTTCTCAACAGCATCAAAATTCTGCTTTCCCCCAAAATTTGTCTTTTGAAACCCTTTAACTTTCTCGTTTTTTTTTCTGCTAACGAGTCCATACAGTTAATCATTGTTGAGTCTTCCAACTCGAGTTTTTTAAGGCTGACGCAAAAATTTTCCTGGGAATGTTTTCAACCTTCGAACATTGGGAACGTGAATGACGCTCGAAATTTTCCCTAGGAATTTATTGGTATCGGGAATTAATTTACCAAGGTAAATTGGATCTCATTGGATTTTTGTTCGAGAGAAATTTGTTCCGGAGGAGATTCACGATAGCCAAAAAATTTTCAAGGGAATAAAATATTTAAATATTTTTAACTCTTGGTGTAGGTAGTCATTAGCTCGTTTGTTCAATGGTTTTGAGAAAACATTTTGCATCACTTATCCACTGGGGATGTGTGAAATTTATCTTTAACTTGTACGTATAAATCCAGCGACGTTATTGTGATCGTTGTTTATATTTTAGCTTATGCTGATAAAGTTTGCACTAGAGTTGCATTTTCCTATTTTAAAGAGCTATGGTCACACTGGTGGTGGTGTTAACAAACAAAATTACACCATGTTTATGCTAACAATTTTAACAACAATGAGTAGAAACAACGCTTATACCTAAGAGATTACTTATAAAACGAAACTTGTTTTTCAACATCCCACATTTTTTGCATTGTTTAATTTATCAAGTAGGTAGATATCTGTACTATTTCCTTTATGTGTATCATAGAAGATTAAAGAACATCATGTCTACAAAGAATGTTGTAAAAGAGACAAAAAAACAATGCACGTATCCACATACAAAATGAAGGAAAATACAATAAATATTTCTCCATTTGAATCAAGAAAATTTAAGATCAAATTTCTCTTGTTCCTATCTTACTTAAGTTTCTATGTGGTTGTCTCTTAAACATAAAGTGCACGGCTAGCTCACAACTAACTAACTCACTTACCGCAATTGGCTTAGATTTGTTAAGTTAATTTGAGAAAACATTTTCATTATTAAGAAAAATCTAAAATCTAATTTTTAAAAGAAAAAAAAATATACATATTTATTAAATATGTATATTTGAAACTGAAAGCAATATTTTCCTAAAATTAATATTATGGAACATTTTAACCCTTTCGTGACGCAGTTTGTACACATCCATATAAATCCATTGCTCTGTAGCACACCGTACCAAAAGGGGGTACATGTTAAGATTCTATTGGGATATATTGCATATGATTATTTTAACCAAACTAAACTCAGATTAACTTTTGTTTAAATCGTACACGGGCTTGTAAGTAACTCTGGTTTCAATCGCACAGAGGATTAACAACGCTGCATATTGGTTTCTCCCATATTTTATCTCTAATAACGGTACCCCATTATTACAATCAAATAACTCTTTTGCGAGTTAAGTTGTTTATGATAAGATCAGTTGTTTAAGTTTTTTTCTGATAAATATTTTATGAAAATTGAGTGGTGGATTTTAGAGAACATGAGTAGAGGACATAACCTTTGCTTCTCCTACTTTCCCCCTTAGTAAAATTTCCATATTTATTTAGCCTCTTTAATCCATTTTGACGTTTCTAATATCCAAATATTCAGCCTTATTGTGAGTTTTACCAAAACAACATTCCACCAGGAAATTTTGACACTTCATTTTTCGCTTATTTTGAGTTTCATGTTCGAAAAATTTCCCTTTTGAAATGTAAAGCCATTGACAGCCTTGTAGTAGGCGAACGAAATTTCGTTTGGGTGTAACTCACAGTAGCTTTTAAAATTACGGGTGAACACAAAATTTTAAGGTGAAATATTTTTCGGATGAAACTCACAATAAGGCTGATTGATTCTAAGGCTGAACACATACTGGAGCTGCGAGCAGAGCGGAGATGCAAGACATGAGCAGAGCGTCAAAAACAAACAAAGGTTTTCTTATGAAAGTTTTCATACTGAGGAATCTAGCAACGAGGTAGCAGCTATTAACGAGCAGAGCTACGCGTTCGAACAAATTTGTTTTCTTCGCTCTTATTGAAATAAAGTTTCGTGAAGAAATTGAATATACAGAAGTTTAATTCGATATTTTAACGGAAATTTATTTAAGTTATGATAAAAAATAATTTAAACTAATTAAATTTTGGTCGTCCCTAATTATTCAAAAAACAAAAAGATGTACGTACTACATATTTTTTTTTCAATAAGTCTCAATATTTGGAGTCATGAAAAAGTGTCTTTCACCTTAACCGTTCCGAATCGGCTGAAAATTGTAGGTCCTCTTAATTTTTGCTGATAACACACACACATTAATGATTGAGAGTTATAAGTCACTAGGCGCTGGTTCTGCACGTGCTCAACCAAATTTATTTATTTATTTATTTGCATATTCCTTATAAGAGTTAAGTTGTTACACAAATTATACTCAAACTAAGGTAAAAATTCTAATTCGAAGAAGAAATACATAGAAACCATAAATGCATAACACACTCGAGAACTTTTGATGAATCCTAGTTCTGGCGAAGAAGATAAACTAATTTACTTAAAAATGATGCTGTGAGCGATAATAAAGAAATTGATGAAACACAAAAAAATATTTCCAAATGATTCATCTAGTACAATTTAAATGAATTCTTAAAAGCCTCGTGGTACACACGACGAATTGGAAGTCGATGTCATATCGGATGATTCAAATTATGAATCAACTTCTAGAAAAGAATCATCAACGACTTCGTGTCTTTCCATTATGAATGGCCAAAGTGATCATGAAACCATCATCGAGGTGAATTTAAAAACTGATATAAATGAGCCATGTAGAAGACTTATTATTATTATCATTAGTCAAGCTGAATTCTTATAAAGAAATGTGAATTTCATTTTTAAATAAAAATGCTTCATCTTTCTGATGCCAACATAAACTAGAAAAGCTATTCAAATAGAGGCTCCTTTTCTACCCGGAAGAATTCAAAAAGAATTCTCAAGCGATTCCTCTTAATTTTCAAATAAACCCTTTTAGATTCTTAAGGCAATTGTGATACCACACTATTTTTTTTTAGATAAAGAATAGTATATAAGTATGACTAAAAACTTCAAAAAAGAAAAGCATATGCACAGTATGAAGTGATTGTCCATTAAAGAGGGGAGTGAGCTAGAAAAAATAACATAACAAAATGTCCTTGAACCAAAAAGTAAACACTCATAGTCTGAAAGCCAAAAAAAAGGAAATTGCAGTAGCACAGGAAGAATATCTATATACTCACTCAAAACCGGATAATTACAGGGCTAAGACTAAGGCTGATGCACATGCATATAAATTTGATGTGTATAGCTAGGTGTAGGTATATGTATTCAAGTATGTAGGTAAATATATATATTTACACATTTTTGTCGCAAATCCTTTATCGAAGATTTTTTTTAGAACATGCTTTATGTGAACATATAAAGGAGGTAGTGAATAATAAACAAAAGCTGAAGATAAAAAGGGTCTACTTTCTATTGTCGGTAGAACAAAAAAAAAATCAGTATTTGCTTTGCACTTTATTGTCGAGAAATGACAAACGGATAGCTCTATACATATACAAAGTCTCCTTGTTACAGTTTTTATTTGGTGTCCACTTAACTCATTTTATTTGCTGCACCACATAAATATGTGATGTTCTTTTACTTGCTAGCACACAATGACGGCATTGTAGTGCTATTTGGAGCAAGTTAAATATTTTTTTTTATTATTTTTACTTTATTGATACCTATATACATGACTAAATTATATTATCAATAATTTAAAACAAATAAGCTATTAGGTTCTAAGGATAAAAATTCAATGGAAATACAAAATCTAAAAAAAATCCGAGTGCAGGGACAGCAAAAATATTTAAACATAAAAGTTTTTCTGATTGCTGGATTTCTCCTATTCGTATCGTACCGTGTACATGTAACGCATTACACGACGTAATGTGCTACACGTAAGGAAAACTTTTTTAGTTAAACTTACCCCCGGCATATACTTTTTTACAATTCAAAAAAGCGAAATGTCTGACGGTTTTGATTAAACTGCGTATACAATATAGTTTAGGTTCAGTACACAAAATTTTATGATTATTTTGGTACACTCACTACATTTTCTTCTCATTTTTAATTTATTGAAAATTAAACTTTAGTAGTACCTACATAGAATTCATTACTGAAAATTCCGATATGCCTGAGTTTGTACACATTAAACCCCAAAAATGTGAATATGTCACAAAAAATGTAGGTAGTATTAAGAATGCGATTCGATTTACATTTTTCAGATTCTAGCAGCTTTTTTTGACATTTCCGAATTGAAAATTTAAACATTTTTTAAAAAATATTAAAAATTGTATTTTAAAATACATTTCGGACACAATGGAATCGAATATTATTTTATGTTGTCGTTAATATAAATTTATCAAAAATCCATTTTCTCTTAGCTGATACTTTAATATGATTTAATGATCTAATACAAAAATGTATAGTGTCATACGGGCTTAAGCATATGACACCACATGATTTTTAAGGTACTTTTTTAATGCTGTATTTGTATTCTGTATTGTATTTTACACCCTTCCACCAGACTTGTAAAAGAATGCACTCTTTAAAAATCATTTACTGAATTCAATTAAACGATTGCATCCATTGTCTTCACTTTTAGACTTCAGGTATCATATTATGAAATCACCATTCACTTGAATCAAAAAGATTGCAATCATTTTTTTCCCATTCATTTTACAGCAATCAATTGAATGGAATCTTTTGGAAATTCAAGAATTCTTTGTAATCTTTTGGATTTATTTGCATTAATTTGCAAATTATTATTGAAATAATTAAAGATTGCATTCATAAAAGATTTCATTCTTTTACAAGCCTGCCTTTATTTTATACTTGTGTACTTGTGATTACCAAAAAAAATGCTGCACAAAAGTTTGCTAAACCTTACATTAGTGATATTATTTAAACTATATAATAGCTGTAAGAATTTAAGTTTGACTGACTGTATATTCATATATGTATTAGAAACAATATTATTTGTTTACTTGGAAACAATTTGCAACTTAAATATTCCTAAGCCGGTTAAATGTTTGTTTTTAAGCGAATCTCATTTCTCATCCTATCTTTTTTTTTTTATTTGTCTTTAAGACAAAGATAATATTTTTAAATAATTTTATTATTCACCATTCTACCGTTAAGATGTTTTTTTTTACCTTAATTTATGAAAGAAATTGATAAGTCAAAGCAAAACGACAGTGAAATATCAATTTTGTTGGTTTTGCTGTTTTTTTTTTTTTTTTTTTTAATATATTGGTCTTATTTATCGTTGTAAACGATAACCTTTACTTATCGCCAATGCTATTTTTTATTTGAATAATATGTACAAAAAATGGATTTTATCACTCTTGCTAGTGATTACCCCTTTAAGTATTCATCTGTGGTAGCTCTTAGTACAACTTAGAGCATTGACCACTTACAATGATCATAATGTAAACAAATTCTTCACAACCGCATCCGTTGAACTATTCATTTCCCATATTCAAACATACAGCTGCATAGTGCACATGCACGAATATACGTATGTATGTACTGTACATTGTATAAGCTGCAAAAGTCTCATAAAAAGTGACTTGCATACAAATCATTTTTTCAGTAATTTTCAACTTTCCTTTATTTTTTTTGTTAGCAATTCTGTTGCAATTTATTCACAAAAAAAAAACAACCATAATGCATAATATTAATTTTTGGTTACCAATGGTAGCGACTGACCAGTGTGGAAATGATTAACTTACAATAGCAAAAAAGTAATAGAAGAAGAAAGAAGTTAGACAGATGGTGTAGGGGTTTCACTATAAGCCTTAAAATGAGTGATAATCTATATCTATTAGAGGTTGTGGCTGTAATTTCGTAAAAAAAAAAGAAAAAGAAAACTAGCCTCAGGGTGGTGGTTATGTTACAAATAACCTCCTGGGAGGCCCTATTAGTGTTTATTAGACCGATTAGAACATAAAGAACACTGTCGAACAACCAATAATATCTTATTGGATTTGAATAAAATTTTGTATTTTATTTTATATCACTTGTTTCTAGTCTTTAGATTTCTTGGTTATATGGTTCTGTGGATTTATAAAAAAAAAAAACAATCGGCAAGTTTTTTTGTCAATTTTGTATCATTTACATAATAATACAAAATTTGAATGAAAGCTTGTTTTTTTTTAAATTTAGAAATGCGAATATTTTTTTATTGGCAAAATTATGCATTTATTAATTTTATATTTGAATAAAAATAAAAAAAAAGAACTAGGTTCTGGTAAAACCATAGCTAGTTAATCACTGTTAGCAAATTCTATGGCTGAATTTCAAAGCGTCAAATAAAAAGTTTTGATGTGGTAGCATTATCACTATTCATGCACATCTGGAACGCATCCCGGATGCTTTGCATACATTTTACATTTTTACTTTGCATCAGTTTGACATTTCGGAACGCATTTTATGCAACTTAAAATTAAAGAGCAGTAGTTAGGTGTATATCAAACCATAATTTACGGAAAAAAACAATACAAATAGAAAAATAAACTTACTTCGCTCCAGAATTTGTTTTTTTGTTTCACTTTCAATTCAAAGTCTAGTTGTGAAATGAAAACATCCAAACAAAATTGGATATGCGTTTGCTGCTCAGTTAATGCTCATCGCTGACGTTTGGCGATCGTCATCATCATGACTTTGTCATCATCTACTCTTTTGACTTTAGGAACTCATGAATTTTTTAAATATGGTAGATTTTCGTTAAGATTTGCTACTAATTATGAATTACTAGTAAATTGATTAAAAATAAGGCATATTGATCGGTGAATTAATGTTTGATCAAACTTCTAGTTCTATTTGATTTGTGAATTAGAACAAAATTAATGATTTTTTTTATTAATAAGGGTGTCAAAATGTATAACGTTTAGTAGTTTTAAATAAATCTTTGCTTAATTTTTTTTTCTTAGTTGCTAACATTGGAAAATTACAAATTATAGAAGTTTTAGAACTGCAGAATATCTTTTAACTGAAGACACAGGCCCTGAGTTGAATATAAAGCAATGTATTGGAATTTTTTTAAGGTTTTGTGGTTTGTTGGGAATAAATCAATTTGTATTGATTTATTTTTCCTTTTGTGATGAATTTTAGCAACATAACAACCGAACTGAAATTCTTTAAAATCTCTGATCATTGTTTTTCTTATTTTATTTAAAATGTGTATCTAATTTACATATGTACATTATTTGTTATTTTACTTACTTTATTGTTATTTTACGTTTTAAATAAATAAATAATTTTTTTCTTTTCTTTCAGGTATGTGGCATTATGTAATGGATTAAAAATCGTAACCGTTTGCTGAAAATTATTTATATTGAATTAAATTCCATTTTGAAAAAAATATAAGCAGTGATACTTTCAAATCCCATAACAATTTTTAGAAAAAAATTATTTTTATACTTCATCCAACAAAAATAGGCAATGTGGGCAAGATAGGACGTTTGCCTCGCATTCTGGCTAAAGTGGATTGTATAAATCTGTCCTTCATTAAAGCTCTCACAGGGTTGCCGTAGTGTTTATTTTAAATTGACTCAAATATGAAAGAATAGTATGTAGGGTTACCGTCCTTTTTTTTAGATAGAAATATTCATTTAATTGTTTTATTTATAAAAATTAAAACACATTTTACCTTTTAAAAATACAATTTATTTCACATTAATTGACCAAGCGGTACGAAAATCTACGCGGATAATGTTCTTCTTCAAAGAAAACAGCTTAGCTTTTGTAATTTTAACACATTAAAAGAAATGCAGAAGATGAAAAAACTCCACGATAACACTCATTATTAAAAACTTTTTTTAAAGCTCGAAAATCAAAAGCTACTCAAAAGAAACCCAACGAAAAAAAAGCTGAACGAGTTACCAACTAGACACGGGTAACTCTGAATGCACATCAATATTTAATGGGGGTTGAATAGCAGCAGCAGCCATAGGCCACAGCAATTCAGTAAATCAGTGCGCACTCAGATGTGCGCTCAGTAGGACGTTGAGTCTGCGTCAGATACAATCGAAAATTCAGGGGCGGGCACACACTTTTTTATGGAGGAGACATTTTCAGAGAGAAATCGCAAGATAAATTCCAGTATAATCAATCGAACTTAGTTTAATGTTTTTTTCAAGCTTGAATACTTAAAATAATAAAAAAAAAAAACGTTGATTACAGGCGGAGGTAAATTTTCCGTAATGACTCGGAATGTTGTTCGGGCACAACTCACAATAAGCCTGATTGATTTTGATTTTTTTACGAGTGCAAAACTTGCCCTTTAGTTACATTTTGTGTATACGCGTATACGCGCATAACTTTCGGAATAAGAAATTCAGTCGCGGAAGTCACTCATTTTTGTCATATCCATCCGCGACTACAGAATCTGTGAATCTAATGACCATCCGGTGTGCATACAATTATTTTCCACTCATATCCGCACCAAAAATGCTGTGAATCAAAAACAATATATACATGAATTAAGTACGCAGGTGTCTTCAAATAAATGTAAAAAAGCCCTGACTTCCCGGGAGTAAAATGTTGCCGATTCCATAATCGGCATCAGCATGATTATGTCACAACGAAACTCCAATTGTATTAATATAAAATAACTGCCCTCACTTTATTGCTTTTCACATTTTGTTCCTTTTTTTTTTTATTTGCCCAGGAATAATATTCTCCTTGCTTTCTGGTACACATCCAAATCCGAAAATATACACTTAGTCTGTATCAGAGTTCTTTTTTTCGGACACACATGTCTTATGTGACCTGCATCACCAAGAAGCGGTACCGCATACAAGACCAGAAACATCATTATAATTATATCTCACCAGTAGCGAGCTCTGTTTCTGGTTGTGCTGCAGGCATTTGATGGCCGCAAGCTCAGCTCATGTATACTGAACATGTACCACTTTGTCAGTGTCGAATGTGAATGAACTCTTAGATGTTTGTGGCTGGCTTGCTTAGCGTTTATTTTTGTTTCAGTGCAATTTTTAACTTCACGAGTTACATAGATGAGAAGTTTGTGCTAAAACTAGATATTTATATTTTTTTGTTGCATAGGCAGATCGCGCGACATCACCAGAAGTTCTTAAATTAGAATGCACGCATAATGAAATAATAGTAATATATATAAGCAGCTGTTCAATTCAGGTTTTCATTTGGAGGCAAAAAGGTGTTTCCTTGTTTTGATTTTATAAGTGATTAAAATAAACACAGATATGTATGTATAGATGATGTTCATTGTACTTGACTTTACAAAATTAAATTGTTGTTAAGTTTAAGAAGAAATCTTTAAATTATGTATAAATAATTGCAACACCCAATAGAAATGTTGCTGCGGTTGTATGTACATATGTACATATTATGTAATCGATGAAAGCTTTATAAAATGTTCCATTTTCCTTAATATATACATTGTACATTGTACATTGTACATAAGTGTGGTCCCTATTTTGAAAATGTTTGAATTTTAATGAGTCCATGACGCTCAGAAGTTCGAAAAAATATTTTAGAAGTTTCGAGCTTGAAATTTTTTTTTGAAATGGGATTAAAAAAGAATTTTAAGTCTTCTTGTAAACCATAAACTAAAATTATTTTCGAGATATGTATTAAAAAAATTTGACAAAAAAAAGAACAAACTACAAAAAATCACAACAAAGGTGAATGTGGAGAGTATAGGTATGTCATGAGAATTTCCTAAAAAGTACCCTATGTTCGGACCAGCGAAAAAAGGTGGTTGAGCACGATTTGCTCAAAATTTATTGCTTTTACCAAAAACAAAAAAACTGTTGTAATCTTGTAGAAAATTTAATATTTTCATACCTACTTATTAAAAAAAAATGATAAAATAAAACTTAAATTTGTTTGGAAAAAAATGATAGTTTTTGAGCAATTTACAGAAAAAATAAATAAAAGTTTTAGCAAAGTTTCATAGTGGTGGAATGATTTTTTTCTGAACATTAAAAAAAATTTAAATCCTTGATCATCCCATTCTGGATAAACTAAAACAAAAATTCGAATTTCTACTCCAAAACTTTGAATATAAGTATATTTATTTTTACATTTACATTATTATTACAAGTGCCAAGTTTAAGGCAAATCGTTTCACACTTAAAGGCTATAGCATGATGTTGAACAGACTTATAGACAGAGGCCGTTTTCGAAAACGTCAAATGATCGTTATTTTTCGACGCAGATAACAAATATGCAATCGTCCTTCATGCATAAAATCTTTTTGATTTACGTCAGTCAATTTTCTTACAAACGCATTTGACGTCTATACAAACAGCACAGTTTTTAGCGTTTTAATATTTTTGTCGTCAACTTGATTTTTTTTACTGCAGAGTTGCTCTGGAAATGATGTTAATTTGTGACGCAAATGACGTTTTTGAAAATATGCTTCGACTTACTAATCAAATATTTCGACAAAAAGAACTTGTTTTTTTTTTATTTGCTATAGCGCTTTTACATACATATACTATTTTTTCACTCAACAATTCAATTACCTTCAATTAAATATTAAGGGTATTCATGCAATGTTGCAAAACACTAGATAAGTTTACCATTTTGGTTAAGTTTACGATTTGGTTAATGAACTGTCAAATTTTATATGAGACATGATTTGAAATTCCCCAGATTTTGCTGCGGAAATTTAAGAATTTGTTGATAAACTTAACCAAACGTCACTTTTAGAATTATAGGCGTGTTCAGAAATATGATATATTAGATATCTCAGAGAACTTAAAAAAAAATCTGCCTGTGTTTTGTAATTATCGTATTGAGATTCGTTGGCATAAAAGTTGTGAATTAAAAAGTAGTTTATAAAAAAAAAAATAATTAGGACGTCTACATTTTCGGACTTTTTTTGATCTGCATTGTTAATTTACACAAATACACATATGGATAAACAAAAGTAAATTCTTTTACTTGTATTTTGTATGCCTTCTGAATTGTCATTGAATTGGAAGGAACCATTTTTTTATGATTCTTCTTTTACCAAATTTAATTTGATCAACTCTACTGACCACTTTTACTACGGAAAACGAAAGTGAACGAAAGTAGATATCCATCATTATGGGCCCGCCATATGATTTTCTTGTATTCGCTCATTTTCGTTCGATCACTGCCGTAAGTTTGCGACTATTAAAGTTCTACGTTTTGCCCCGAAATCGATTTCCCCAATAATTCCTTCCGGACTTAAAAAAAAACGCGAATTTTATACATTTTAACGCGGCTCTTAATAATAACTTTAGAATGATAGGTGGCTCTTTGTAAATTTTAAACGACATAAAGTATACTTTAGCGTTAAAGAGGTCTTCTAACTTTAAAACCAGAAAAACGCTTCTCTATCTTTTTAAAGTATGCTTTATCTGTGGGAAATTTTCACTTTGAGTGTGAGTTACACAAACATAAATGGATCCAAACAGGGAGACGTGCAGTTAGACACCTAAATGCACCCAAAGGCATTTTGATCTGTTTTGTTTTAGGATTGTTTTGAAATTTTAAATCGTTAAAATAGTAAAAAAGCTTAGTAAATTAAAGAAACAAGTAATATAAAAGTAATTAAAGTGATTACATGCAATACAAAAATGTACAAAAATAGAAAACTAGACGCGGTGCTGCGTTAAATACTGCACCTATATTTAAAAACACCTATAACAAGCAGTGTAATTTTTGTTGATTTCACAGGTAAGCTGTATCTCATATTCCACATAAAGTAAGTAAAATTACTCTGCACTACGGGCGCTCAATGGATTTGAGCGCCTTGCCATCACCAACAAAAACTAATGCTACCCTGGACGAGAATTTCAATTTTCACAGATGGGGTTCAGCTAATTCCCGTGATTGAAGTGTATTTTTATTTTCAAATAATTTGCTTTTTTAAAGCAAAATGCTACGAAATATCAATTGAAAAGTATTCTCAGATAATGTATTAGCCTAAAAAACATCACTTCACATTACTTTATGTGGAATATGAGACACAATCAGCCCATGAGAAGAAAAATTTGAAAACTCCATATTATAGGTATTTTTACACGATTTAAAGCAGCACCTCATGTTGTTTTGTTTTTTTTTTTTATAAAATATTGCAATTATTCACTATGTTAACTTTTATTTCACTTTTTTATTTAGTATTTTCACTATTTTAACTCGAAATTTAAATCTCGAAACACTTTCCTATAGCTCGGCAAAATTACAGATTGGGTTCTTTTTTTTTTTTTTTAATTTTTCGTTCTGTTTGATTTATTCAGCTGTCAAAATTAGGCGTGTTTGACAAAAGTTTGGTGACGTTTTGTTAAACACGTTCTTTATTTAGAAGAGTTGTTTAAAGTGTTTAGAATTAAGAAAAATTTAAACAAGAATTTTTAAATAAAGGACTATTTTAGCTAGAGTAGGGTTTATTGCTTAAACGAGAACTGTTTAAAATTTTGCGCCATAGCATTTAACCAAATGAATTATGATGGGTGTTCATACAAACTTTTGTGTAAACTTATCATTTTACACAATTTGTAAACTTACGACGCACGTTGCATGAATATTGAATATACCCTTATTGTCATTGACTCCCTTTCGTTAATTACCTACCCTGAATGTACTAAGTAATTTCTTTTTTGTGCTGTACGATTATCCTAAATGAAAACAAGCACACAAAAAATTTAACTGGCCTTAGGTTGAACTAGAATAAAAAAGTGCTTCAAATTTAAAAAAAGCAGACTAAAGTAAAATGGAAATATCCAATTAGAATGCAGATTAGCATTTACACAATACAATTAGTCAACTCAAACAGAAGCAAAAGAGTGCAACAAATTCGTTTTGTATATATGTATGTACCTACGAGTATGTACATACGTAGTGCTCGGTTGAATATATTTAAATACATTCTTCATTTACTGAGAACGGCTAAAACCTGAGAAACAAAACCCATATATGCTTAATATGTGGACTTATCAGTGGAGTTATCATCATCGTGGTCATGAAGTTCACTCTTTTCTCAAATTACAGAAATATAATAATCGTATCGCAACAAAGCGTTCTATACTAACCCCATCTTGTTGCAGTGGCTTGACTGTTCCCATATTTTCATTTTATAATATAGGATAGGTAATAGGTATGTATATAGATGATAGCTTCTGTGCTATGTGAGGGGCATATCTATGGATTCGAAAATCGATATAGAAACATTTAATGCCTCTGCCACGTACCACTTGACCATTTTGTTTTTTCTTCTTCATGTGTGCAGTTTATTGTTTTGCAGGAGGTTCAGGTTGATTTCTAGGAAAAAATCGACTATATGAGAAGTGGTTTCTGTGGAATTTTATTGGTGATACTCCAAAAATTTACATGTACATCAATCGTGTTAGTTTTAAAATGAATTTACAAAGTTTTCATCATTATCCATGTTAAGGGACATCATATAATATGGTATTCTCCTTGGGTTAACGTCATCCATTTTAAACGATCGCATGTCTCAGAGCGAATCGGCTGTAGAAAAAATCTTTATAACAAAATTCATCGAGCACGTACAAGGAAGACTAATGATGGTAGATAGATGTCATTTTTAACTGCATATACATACATATTATATTATTGTTGGGTATAGGAGATTCTTATGTGTTTCTGGTAGCTAGATTTATGAAGGTAATAATATCTACTGCGTATTTCTTTAAAGAAGCGTTCAAAAACCGTCATCAACTAAAAACAATATAAGTACATAGTTATATCAGTTAAAAACCCCATCCATTAAATTTCAGTCTATGTCACTGAAACTTGGTTTTAACAGACCATTTTGGCTATCATTTAAAACATAATGAAGCATTTTTATTTTGAGGTACACAGATAGGTAGATACAGAGTTGCGAAAAAGAGCGTAACGGGTTTTAAAGAGTCATTTGTTGAAACGTAAAAAATAACATCATTTTGGTGGCGTCCATTCTCATTTTCAGCTTTGCAAAGTTGCGTATTAAAATACTTTTTCTTTTTTTACAATTAAAATCCTTAAAAGAAGAAATCTAAAGTAGTTAAATCGCGAGAACGTGATGTCAACCGAAATCGCTCCTTTTTGAAGTAATGCGTTCGACGAAAATCTCGTTACAGGCCCATTGTCGTTATTCGCCTTGCTGTATGTCTTATTGAAACCATATTTGTGGGTGGTTATACACAGCTGGGGGTTAATCCCGGTTTTTTTTTATCACGAGAGTTTTCATACCAATTTTTCATTTTACCCCGCTTATGCTGATTCTCGTTAGACATAAGAAAAAACTACCTTTTTTTTGTGGAATATTCAATGAAAAATATATCATTTGAACAGAAGTGTTTTGATTATTACTCGATAAGTATTAACAACTCTGTTTCACAATGTCTGAGTAAAGTTCTGATTATAGTTACTCGACACATTAATATTGGCACAGGGTCATAAGTTCATTTTTGAATAGGTTATAATGCAAAAATATTATTATTCGGTTTGTGGACTTATGACCCTTTTCCAATATTTATGTTTAAAGTAACTAATCAGAACTTTACTCATAAAATGTGAAACAAGCCCAAAATCAATTATTAAAATTCAAAGAAACTTTAAGGCTTAACTACAATCAGTAAAACGCCAATTTATACAGGTTATGTCATTAAGCGTTGCCTATCTTTAAATTAAATTAATAAAAAAATAAAGTTTATCTTAGATATCATCGAAATTTTTTATTCGTTTGAAAAGCCTATCGATGTCATTATGTATGGAATATAACATCGTTTAAATGTCCGCCGCAGCTTCTTTGGGTGGCGCACATTCGAAAAATCAAATTTTAAATGACGCGCATAAATCGGGTTGAATTTGACCGAATGGCATGGGTTTATGTTGCCTTTGAGGGCCGCTGTGGTTTGTGGCTTATTTGCATAGGCTTCAAAAAACCCCACAAGAAAAAGTCTAACAGGGTCAAATCGCACGAGCTTGGTGGCCAGTTCATACCACCTTCACGTGAGGTGACCCTCACGTCGCTCGTGCAAAATTTCCAATGTGGCGTGAGCTGTGTGGCACGTAGCGCCATCCTGTTGAAACTGTCGGTTGGTGTCCATATCATTCAATTCAAGCCAAAAGAAGTTGGTCAGGATCGACCTACACCGATCGCTGTTGACGGTGATAACGCCGCCAGCCCAAAATCCACATCACACAGTGACTTTTTCGGAATGCATTGGATGCTCTTAGATTTCACCGTAAAATGGGCGAAGCGCGCGGAACGTTGCTCGAACAGAACACTCGTTTTGACAAAACAATTTTATCATTTGCACATGTTGTTGAACGCTATATCCGTCCATGGTGATTTGGCAAAACAGACTGAAGCAGCTATCAACTGTGAAAGTCCGTTTACTAGCAATCACTTTTAAAAGCGACTAATAAATGTCGTATTCGTTGCTGTGAGGGGAGGGAGGGGGGGAATTTGAAGGGATCGAATTACGAACAAATCTTATCTTGACAGATGATGGTTTCGGTCGGAAAAAATTGAATTCTATAAATTTTACAAGAATTTTTTTGTATACAAATTCTGATTTTTCGTAAAAAATACTGTAAGAAAAATATTTCAATCGCAATAAGAGCCCAAATTAAACTTGAAATGCCAGGTTTTTCTTACAAAGTGTGTGTGTCGTAAGGTGGGGCTGAGGTGGAAAACTTTTATTTTAAATTGAAACCCCTGCCTTAACGTGGGGAAAAGACTTCTTCTACGATTTTTGTTTTCTTGTTTAGTCTCAGCTTACACAATTTAGCCTTTTGTCGCATTTTATACACCCTATACAATGTTCTCTCATTAAGGGCCAGTTTGTAGATTAAATCTACACCATCACTTTAACAGGTTCTTATTAAATGGCGCTAATCAACGAAAATCCGCTGTTTACCGATTTCCATGACTCAAATTTTGAATTCCTTGATAAAAATTTTGATTGACGTCCACATTAGATGATTTACCAAAATATTATTAAAGATACTCAACTGTGAACAAACTGGCCCTATAAGTCTTTGTGTATCTACATTTTGTATTCCATACACAAAAGTAATGTAATCCATACCTACTTTAAAAGATATCGGTGAGTTGTGACTCACATAATTAACAAAGTCAATAATCTTCCTACCAATGCTGTTAAAAAGGATGGCGGAACTCCCATTTTTTTAGATAAATTTAATTTTAGAGAAAAAATTTACCTGTTGACAAATTCTGAGTGAAGAGTCACTGTTTTTTTTTTTTTAAGATATATATGCAGTGTGAATGTGGTTTTTAGAAAAATAAATCAATGAAATGTCTGGCGATAACAAATCCATTTATTGTTAAGTCAGTCTGTTTTGAATGACTCATTGACGTGCTCATGTTCTTTTCTAAAATATATTCAAAAGGAAAAATTCATCAATTAATCAGCATGGTGCAGGACAATCACTTTTAAAACACTAGCAAAAGTGCAGTCAATCAATAAATAAACAATTAATTTAATATTATTCCGCAAAATCTATATAATTGACAGTGCCTTTTGCATTTTAAGTTAAATTTTTTGATAACAAATTAATTTGTACTGACATAACTAACTTTGGCGGTGTGCCGCTGCCGTCTGGAAACTATGTACATGGAATAATTAAAAAATAGTACAATATTTGTTCTCAAAACAATAAAACAAGAAATAAAACAATACACCGAGATAATTTATTGATAAAACCTAAAATAGATGTCTGATTTCATTTTTTAAATTGATGTTTCAAACCGCAGAATTTCTTTATTAAAATGATTTCGCTACCGACATGAGTCAAATAGATTGTTTACATTCTAATCTTTATACTTTTTCTGCGATAGAGAATAGTAGTGATCAAGTGATCAAGATGTACATACGATATGTTGATATTTTCCATTTAAATTAAATAAACGCAGCTTTTAAAGTTTCGGTAAAAGTGAAATAGTTGATGAAGAATTATTAAACTTGGGGTTAGTTGTAAAAGCTAAAAATTGAAAATGCCTCGAAAGAGAACAAAATGTCCAAAAATGCTTTGACGTATTATTTGTGTCAACTTTGGTGTCGGTGTCAGAACGTTGACACCGTTAAACTATGACGATTACACGACTTGGCGATATTCGAACAATGAGCATTATACATAACATGACAAGCGGGCATTAAAATGTTAAGCAATGTGACTTTTTTCCGCTATAAACTGGAAATGACCTCTTAAAAATCGGAAGTTTTTTAGATTGTTCTTAGAGCTTTTGGATGACAATTGAATCGATGATCGAAATATTCAATATACATATGTAAAAAATAGTTTGTTGCCTATCTGTCAAGCTATCAAATTTCATTGAAGGATGGATGGCTATGATGTTGATGGAATTATAAAAGTTCTTAATCAGAAATTTTTGAGATTGAGATCATCGCTGCTATCAAAGCAGCTATCAAGGCAGCTATCAAGGCAGCTGGCAGCTGTTAACAGTATTCTGCGTTGACGATCATACGCCTTGATAGATTTTGGAAAGAATTTGACATACATTTTTTTTTGTTTAGTTTAACTCAAAAAACAAAAGTCGCATATTTCTCGCATCTGCTAATAAAATGCAACTGAATCAGTGCAATGTGTGGTCGCAAGTTGAAATTAATTCGTGGAAGAACTTTTGCGTACCAACTGGACATATGGTTGATGAGTAATTTGCATGGCTGCTTGGCCCAACTTGCCCTCCGGCCTTACTAGTACATAGACCAGGGGCCTTTTTCACAAAACACTTTTCACTTTGCACTTTGCAACTTTGCAAACAAATAATTTCCTGCAAAGTAAAAGTACAGTGTTTCACAAAATTTTCAAAGTGTAAAAACTTTTCACTTTTCAATTTTTCAGTCTATTTTTGAAAAGTGAAAAGTAAAAGTATTTCACCAATTTTGAATAGAGCTTTGCATTTGAATACGTATTTAGCAAAGTTGCAAAGTAAGACTTATAGATTGTATCAATTTAGATCAAATTAAGTTTCGATTAGGCGGTCAATTCTAAAATGAGTTGACTGACATTAGTCTTTCAATACTGTTCTTAAAAGCGTTGACGTGTTATCTGTGTCAACGCGTTTTATATTCTCTGTCGTCAATGGGTGGACATGTTAAACTACGACGATCACACGACTTGGCGACATTGATTCGAACACAAATAAACCATTTTTCGCGTTGACGATCTCAAGACATTTCAAATATTAAATTGGTCAAGCTATGAACTCGCGAATCCCGCTGAAGGATGCCCATACGATGTTGATAAAAAGACTAAAAAAACTTAAAAAATCAAAATTTTAATATTACGTTTTATGCTACGAAAAAAAAGCCTTTTTAGGGCTTCTGGATGACATTTGGATCGAAATATTCAATTTACGTCAAAATATAGTTTTTTGCCTATCTGTCAACTCTTTAATTCCATTAAAGGTTGGCTACCATGTGGATTTTATTTTTTACTTCTGAAAAATGCGATTTTATGTCTTTCGGGTGACATTTGAAACGAAATATTCAATTAACCGCAAAGTATAACTTGTTATCTATCTGTCAAGCTATAAAATGTCCAATTCCATTAAAGGATGTTTACGATGTCGATGGATTAAAATACCTCTACGCAATCGGACATTTTCGAAATTGACATGAATCTAAATCTATCTCTGGTAAAACGCAAATTTGCGTTTGGTGAAACGTAATTTGCAAAGTAAAATGAAAATTGTTTGGTGAAATAGGTCCCATGTTTACCCCATACCTACCTAGTTTGTAAGCATTCATTCCATGAAATGCCATTCACAGCATAATGGTGGATTTACATTCACCTTCATGTGAGTTCTGCAAAAAACCAAGAAAAGGGATGCAAGATATTAAATTTACATTCGAGGGAAGACCAAAATGCAGAGATCTTCTGAAATGCAGATTATAGGAAGACGCCATAATGCAGATATAAAGATGAACATGTTCATCTGCATATAGGTACTCTTTCACACATTCGTATTTTTGACATGATCTGTCCGGCTCTATTTTCTTGATATTTAGAGATGAAGATGAATGTAAATCCACATAAATGTTCACTTATTTTTAGTAGACGAACGAAATTTCTTTCGGGCGAACAAAAAATTTTGAGGTGAAATATTTTTCGGTTGGAACTCACAATAAGGCTAATTTTTTTTTATGATGGTTGATGTCTAGTCTATAATTTCTAATACTAAACCAATGCAACGCTAACTTCAAGACGCCATGACACCAGAAGAGAAAAGTCTCTGCCTCTTCTCCGAAAACCGAAACGAGACCAAGGCAATACAATACTTATCTTAAAAGCATCCGAGAAGAGACCGTATTTTATACAAAATACTTAACAGCTTCTAGATTCAAATCCTAGTTCCATATTTCTTCCACAAAAACACCAAAATACTCGACGATACCAAGAAAAAGCCAAAGACGATACTGAAATTTATCGATTTTTATCGACTTACTAAAGTCTCGTTTTGTGACCAGGCCTTATTCCAAACAACACAACACAAACAGACGACTGTAAAAATATTATCACAAATCTTTTCTTGTGCTGTAAACACAAACGAACAAATCGTTAATTAAATTACATAAGTCGAAGAAAGTTCATATCCTGTACGAGGCTTGAGACGATGCTCAAATCAAAGTCGACAAACTCAAGTACATATTATTATACACATATTGATATCATAAGCAAAGAAATCAAATGTTGGAACTTATTATGTATTATTATTAGCGTAATCAATTTGAGAAACTCGCCTTAATTAGACCATTTGGATACAATAATTGCGCATAAATCAAAATGACATTCCGTTTCTCATTTTCCCTATGAGTCAAGCAAAAAGACTTGTTTATTTAAACAAATTTTATCGCAAAGAAATACAACTTAGGAGAAAGCAATTTTTAATTTAAAAACGAAGAAGAATTAAACGAACTCATACTTAACCTATGCAATAGATTTCAATAATATCGCCCCTTTTTTAAAAAGGCACTAGACAAGTCGAATTTTCAGAAGTTCAAAATGTTTAAATATCATTAAAACAGTATTGTTATATGGAAAGTATTTCAGAAGAATACAAATTCGTCAAATATTTTTTTACTACATATGTAATTGTTTTTATAGAAAAAATTATAATTATATTTTATTCAGGGTATACTCGACTTACCTGGCTCTTCACGACCGCTAAAGATATGACTCATTGATCCGTAACATGATAGGGCGATAATGACAGGAGGGTGTAACTACCATCAAAACACAATGGAATCGCGTGCATCAAATTATTCTTTTCGAATCTATTTTCAAAGAAGGAATATTTGGTGTCCTAAGTACACTGAATGCACATTTAATACAGATGTACATATTGTGATTCAACAGAAATAGGGGCAACAAGAATGATTCTTTAAAAAAAAAAAACAAAACATTTATGAAATTTAACTGTGCGAGGGACTCTGCGACAGCCAGATATTTATTTTCATTTTAAAACTAAGAAAATTTCATATGACTGAAAAATTGATTTCTGATTTGATCTGATAAATACATACACATAGTCTGTAATCTGTTTGTATATGTATAGTGTATACGTACCACAGCCTTTCTTTTCAGATGCAATCTAAAGTTTGTGATGCAGGCATAAAGAAATGTATGATAGGTACACCATTATTGTTTTTTTTTTTTAATTTTAACGAGATGTGTATTAAGAATCAGAAGGAATTCTCAAATTTTGTACATTACATAATATATGAATCATGTTCCGAATAATACTATCTACCAATATCAAGTAAAAATGCGTGTAGATTGAGTCAAGTCTAATTTTGAAAAAATCCTATGGGAGGTCAGGAGGGGAGGGGTCTATTTTATCTCAAAACAAAAAAAAGGAAATATTTTAACGATTTCATTACACAGAATAGTATCTACAATTTTAACGCAAATCTGGTTCATATTAAAAAAAGAATTTGTAAAAAAGTAGTTTTACACAAGAAAAAAACATTTATAAAATATTTGTGTTTCTTATTGAAATCAATTTTTGTTTTATCTGCGCAGCCAGATAAATATGGACGTTTTCGTCATTTGCTTCAAAAATGCAATTGCAATATTTTCTTAAATGCAAACTGCAACTATTCGAAAACTCAAAACTAAATTTATTTTCGATTACGCAATTTGCTAAAGACATACGTTCTAAAACAACATTTTTACGGCGCAACTCTGGAGTAAAACAATCGAGTTGACGTTAAAAATATAGAAGTTGTTCGTAAACGTCAAAAAATGCGTTTACAATAAAATTGATTAACGTTTATCAAACGCAGGTTTTGTACAAGCAGGACGAATGCATATTTGACGATAGCAAAGTGTCAAAAAATCACGTCGATTTGATGTTTTCGTAAACCAGGGGGCAAATTTTTTAACAATTACGTGTACCTATAAAGAAAGTCAGATTTGTAAACGCACAATATATCTGTTCCACAATTTGACAGCAAAAAAAAAATCAGTTTTAGTAAATTTTTTGAAAGAAGTTACCAAACATGCGTAGCAGTAGCGTGAATAGAAATTGTAAAATTTGGCTTCTGGGTATACTTATGCAGGGGCAGAAGGAAAATAGTAGAAATCACCAGGGCCTAATTCCGTAAAACGAAAACGATCAAACGATATCGTTTTGACTACACACATCTCTATCACATCTAAAGAGAAAGATAGGGACATCTATTGCCAAAACGATATCGTTCGATCGTTTTGGTTTTACGGAATTAGGCCCCGAGCTCCCTTAGTCGTAAACGACAGATGGTCAAGAATAGACACTTCCCGGATTTCGAGAAATGTATGGCCTTAATGATTAAGAAAAAAAAACACTACAGCATACCTCAACCACGGTTCCCACTTGAAAATAAAGTTTGTGTCCAAAATTGAAAATAAAAATGACCAAAATAATTTAAGTCCAAAATATTTGTAAACACAGAACAATGAATTCATCATATTTATTTCAACATATTCTTCATATTACACAGATGACATATTATTTTTTTAATTATTTTTTATTTAATTAAACAAAAAACAGGTACAAACAAATTCTAGAAAGACTAGAAAATCAACCCGCGGAAAATTCTTTTTTGAGTTAACTGGAGGAACATCCTTAAATTCATTCAGATTCAGTATATGTTAGTTCCGCTTCCGCTTCTTATTTTCCACTTCTGTTTCCTTTCCTATCATTTTTACTTAACTTACCAGCATCCTAGGAGCGCTCGGATCCATTGAGATCCAAGTGAGGGGATGCGACTTGCGTGCCATCAACCCTTCTAACCTAACCTATACATTTTTTATAGGCAGTAAACAGACCGATACAAATATTTGCTATACAATCAATAATTATTTTAATGATTTTTCTTTTTTCATTCGGAGTATTCAGAATAAACATTTTGTGTTTCTAAATTTCATTGGAATATTCCGGATAAACCATTTTACTTTTTTTTATTCATTATAGAATATGTATTTCAAATGCATTTTTTTGATTCTATGTGAAGACTGAAGAGTAGAATAAAAGGAATATCGAGTGCGTTCAGTGTATTTTACGTAACCATTCTAATTTCTGACAGATTCGCATAGCAAAACAAAAAAGTTGCAAGTTGTCATGTGCCAGCTAATGCATTTAATGTAATTTTTTATCCATTTTTCACAGAAGTATTCTAGGTATTCCTTGTCTGGAATACAAAAATAAACACACTTAATATTTTCATTTTAATTCCCAACACAACTGAGCAAAAAAATTGATTTTCACCTCAACTTAGCAAATGTACCAAAAATTTCTTTAACTCACCATGTCAACGGCTAATCAAATACACAAACCATTTTGTGGAACATCTTTCAATTTAAACTTTTGGATTATGTCTTTGCTAAAAGGTGAACAAAAATGGAGAGTTTTTTTTTTTTTTTTTATTTTGCAGTGTTGTTGATTTTTTTTGAGTAATTTTTTTTAATAAAAAAAAAACAAACAATTTGAATTTTTCTGTTGCATACAAAAATTTAAATTCATTGAAAGAAAAACATTTGTTTAAACAGGTAGGGTAGAAGGGGGGTCTCCTCTAACTACCAGCTCCCAGTATTGATTTTTCATCCAATAATCTTCTTGTGTTGTGAACAACTGCCTTCCTTTAGTACTCTCCAATCTAGTAGGAGATAAATCAATTTTATTAATATGTACCTAGTTGTTTTGTTTTTGGTTACAGTCATGCGAAATATATTCTAACTTACCGGACGAATTTTTATATTTGAAGGAACAACTAAACGATTTCATATCCCATTCGCTTGAAAAAGATTTTCTATAAATTCCATCTGTTCCACAAACTGGTTGATATAACGCTGGAATTGGGATATTACATGATGGATTGGCTAAGTCAAGATCTATTTTCACTCCATCCAAGTCGATAGTTGTACACCATTCAATATGGGTCTCTTTATATGCTAAAAAAAATCAAATAGGCACGAAAATGTTCAAGTTTTTAAAATATTAATAATAATTTTTTTTTTCATAAAACTAACTGGATAATTGTAATCGTTGACGGTTACAATTGACTGTTGCTAAGCCACATAGATTGTAAAATTTTACAAATTCTTTTCCATTTGTGCCACAAGTTGGTCGATATACTGGTGGGCAATTTGATGGACATTCTAACCTGGTGGCTCCATATACTTCACTAACAGCAAATAATGCCACTACAATTGCTTTTAAATAGTTCATTGTTAATTATTATTATTGAAATTGTTTTTAATGACTGATTTGGGAAGTGAGCTCATTGGGTTTATATAGGTAAGTGCGTTAGCATTTTACTGCATAAAGTTCAAGTTGATAAAACACTCTTAAGGTAAATGCTTATCTATCTTTGAACAAATGTTGAAGAATCTATTCTTTTTTATGTTCAATATTAATTACTTTTTGATTAAAACTATTTCCAATTATTGTTTTTTTTTTTTGTATTTGTTTACAAAATCACGTTTGTTTTGAAGAGACTCGATTTATTATGTAAACAATATTGACAATAATCAATTGTCGTATTTAAGCAACATTTTTTTTATAATTTACTTCCATATCGTCGGTGAAACTTGAAAAGTGTGTAACTCCATTTTAACAAATTTTACAGGAGACCAATAGTAGTTTTATTTTCCATTTTCTAAACTGCCATTTATACGGTAATTTTTAGCGAAATGGGGATTTCCGGTTTAAGGACTTGTAGATATGCGCCTAAACTAACGGATGACATTAAAATCTCATTTTCATAAAATTTGTAGTTTATGACTACAAACTTTTCAGGTTTCACCGACGATATATGAAAAAAACTATTGTATTTAATTCATATATTGATAAAATCTTGCCAAAAAAAAAAATCATTTCGTTTTTATAATGGCCAACATTTTTATACTTTCGGGGATTCGGGGATTTTCACATGTATTGTATATTTATGCAGAACGAATCCCTATATTAACAGATTCTGTTATCGAGACGGGTCTTATGAATAAAAAAAAAGTGAAAGCTTTTTTTTTTAGGAAGCTAAAGATTACTAGTCATACCTTTTACTATAGTAGCTTCAGCTAGACAGTTCTATAACTTAAGCTTTGCTTTATGTGAACAAACAAATTATTATGCTAAACAGCTTGAGCTAGAAAATTCCAGCTTAATCTTCAAAATTTAATTAAAAAAAAAAAACAGTTTTGTTTTTTAGTGGAGAACTTTTTTTATGGGTTATAAAGTAAGCATTTCCTGATTTAAATTCAGCATCGTTTTTAGGAAATGCTTATTAACACAAAAATAAAGCTCTGCATCAAAATTCAGCATTTTCCTTTTTTTTGAAGTGAAAGCCTTATTTTCATATGCTTCTTTCCACCAAGGTAAGGCTGGAGTTATACTGGGTGATTGGTATAAGGTGCCCCAAAAAGCTAGAGTGAGTAGGTTGGATTAAGACAATAAAAAATCGTATGGGAGGGGGGTCTATTTCCCCCCGTTTAGGTGTGAGGGGCAATTTTCTAAAAAATTGACTTAAAACAGAATAAAAAATTATTTAAAAACAACGGTTAAATTTACAATGCCATGCTATACCTTTTTGGAAAGCCAGAAATCTCTTAAAATTAAGTTGTGTTAGTGAATAGTTTTTGAAAAATTAATTTTTAAACTCGAAATTTTGAAAAAAATTTCAAAATTTCAACAATTTTGTATATAAATTAAGTATAATTTTTGTTTTCAAAATTCAATGCTCTTATTAATTTTATTTCTTTTCTTATTTTTTTTTTTTCAAAACTTATACAATATAGAAAAATGTTTATAAAAAACTAGTCCCTATAAATAATGTTCCGGAGATCTCTAAGTAGAGTAGTGCATCAGATAGAACTATATTATCTATGTATTTTAATAATGCTTTATTTATGGACTTTTTTGATACTTTTTTTCATAATGCAAATTAAAACAAATCCGTAATTATTCCTACGTTTCATTTAAAATTCTCAAATATTTCAGGTATCTCAATTAATTGACACTAAATACACAATTTTGGAATTAAGTCGCCCAACTACATAGAAAAGTAAAACCCTTAACTCTTCTGATTGGTTTATTTCAAAAACCGTTATTTGTATGAAAAAAGTATGTTCTACGTTTTTGTAGCAAATATTCCAAGCTACAAATTAGTCTTTGACACTTTTTTTTTGTATAACTTACCATTTGGGAGTTATTCTTGAAAAAACATTTTGGGGGGCCTTTAACCCCTCGTAAAATTGTTAGTGGCGGTCATATCGATGGGGACTTTTGACAATTTCTTAAGAAAACAATGAGGAAGCTATATACCAAAATCTAGCTTTCCGGCGATTTTTCCGAGTCAAATGCTTCATTGACTGGACTAATAGTAATTTTTTTTTTTGTGAAATTTATTTGTTTTTTTTTTTTTTTTTTCATAATTTACTCCATTGGTATTTTAAACCTGTGATAAACGAATTAATAAATAAATAATTTAAAACAAACTAATTAAAAAATTTAATCATGCTTACATTATTGTAGGTGTTATGTGTTTAATTTTTTTTTACATTAACCTAGAAACAAAGTTGTCCTTTTTTGTCACTAAGTGTGCTAGAGAGATTTTATAAGAGTAAATTATTAATTAAAAAAAAATGTTTGTTTAAAAAAGAAGTTTGTTAATATGGTTTATGTTTTAAAATTTGTAATTGGTCCTGTCCTGAATAAATATAAACATAACGAACGTACAAATAATTGTTCCAAAATACCTGTAAGCTTTTAAGGATTCGGCAGAATGAAGACCTATTCAACATGATTAGCTTGCAGCCTCATCGGACCCACTTATTTCTTGGCTAAGACATATCAAAATTGACCACACCATGATGGTTTTTTTTTCAATAACATTTTTTCTTGAAAACTTCCATTTGTTATTAATTATATAACTTTTATTTTCAATGTGTCACTAAAAAGTTTTGCATACAAGTTTTAGAGAATCCTAGCTTCTGCTAGGGTAAATATCATATATATAGCAATATAGTTCACAAAAAAGATGGAAAATTATTTTGAATATTATTATTTCACACTAGAATTTTCATTTCAATTTAAAAAAATTATTTTTGACAAAATATATTAAATTCATATGATTTGAGATTTTGTTCTATATGATAAAATAAATGTTAATTTAATTTTATAACTTTTTTATTGCGTGACTGTGAACTAGTTTATCTGGGTATCGTTGTTTACATAATGTTAGCAATTAAATTTATTTAATCGCACCATCTAGACCCTAGAGTATATTTCTGGCAGTAAAATTCCATAGTGTACATTTTTCTTCAATGTTTTACTTTGGCTCAACAAGCATTTTATTGGCTGCAGCCAAGGTAGTCTAAGTTTTAATTTACCTACATAATGATAACTGATTGCATTTTTTTAAGCGACCATTCAACATTTACTTTACTGAACTTAAATGTATTCTGCACAGTGAACCAGGTAAAGAATTCCAATGTTCGCATCACAATGTTAATTATTGGACATTTATTGATGGTTTCTTAATTATGTCTCAGGACATAAACGTTTTCCAAATGAGAGCTCAGTCGGAAATTTTAAGTTCAACTGGTAGTGGGACGCCCATGAAATTGTTTGACATTACTACAGATGGTTGTCGTTTACTGGAGGTAGCTGGAAAAAGCAATATTTTAAAAGTAACACTAGCTTATATGAGAAAATCGGGTCATATTCCAGAGCGATGTCCTTTAGTTGCTGTAATTTTTTTTTTTAAATATATTGATATTTCTATAACCCTATCACTAAATCAAACATACCTATGTACATAATGGGAATTTTCTAATTCTTAGGAAATAATAATATTAATAACCTTTTGCTCTCAATTTTATTAAAACATCTTAAGAATACCCTAGGTATATTAAAAAAGCCTTTGTTATAGGTATTATTTTTAGAACAAGAGTTGAAATTTTAAATTTAAACTTTGTACCTCATCGACCAGATCTGCCTCAGCTTTGTGTTCTATGTAACGGAAGAGTGAACGAAGATATTTACCATTTCGTTGCTGCTTGTCCAATTCTACAAGAAATTCGTCGGTTACATTTTCAGGAAAGTTTTATATCCTTACAAAAACTTTACGAAATCTTAAATGGAGAAATGGGCTGGCTCAGCCTCTATAAATATTGCCAACATGCTCTTTCGTACCGTAATAGTTTCTTATATTAACACACAGTCGAATACCCACTTATTGCAATTTTTGAACTAAAAAAAATCAGGTCAAATTATGTTATGTTGCTGATCATACAAAACTTAATACTTTTCTTTTGTGTTTCAAATCACGTTAAAATTGTCATTAATTTTTATAAATACCAAATCAAATAAACAAAATTGTATAATATTTGTGTTTCAAATCACGGTAAAATTGATAACACTGTCAACTCAAAAATTAATAAAACTTAATACTTTTTCTTTTGTGTTTCAAATCACGTTAAAATTGTCAATAATTTTTATAAAAACCAAATCAATTAAACAAAATTGTATAATATATGTGTTTCAAATCACGGTAAAATTGATAACATTGTCAACTCAAAAATATTTGTTTGCAGTTTTATATACAAAAGTTGCGAAAATTAGGAATTTTAATCTCTGAACTGTAAACTATAAATTCATATCTTTTGTTTAAATTTTCTTATGTTTTATAAAAATTTTTTTTTTTGCATTTTATTTCTTTTATTTTTTAAATCATATTATGAAATGTCATCTCAGGCAGACGGCAGTGTATTGCCATGTCTTTATTCTTAAGTATACAAATTGTTAAACTTTATGATGAAAAAATAAAGAATATTATCTATCTATTAAAAAAAAAAAATTGTTGCGTGACCAGTGATGCTACATGAAAACAAAAGAAGTACCTAAAACATAGACAAAAAATCCCTACATTTTCCTTACATCCACAAAATACGTAATAAAAGTACGAAAAAATAAGACACTGTTCTGTGTGTGTGTTATCACACAAAAACCCTTTATAAAAAGACTAGACACAATTTTAGTTCAGAATTCTACAACTTCCAACTTAACTTAGTTGCTTATTTCTTTTTCCAAAAATTAAATTAGTTTGTTCTCCATTCTTGTAAAAGCGCATTGATATCTGAAGAAAATTCCTGAGATAGAAGCTTGAAACGAAACTCAGATCTGTCCACATCAAACACTAATACAGCTTTAAACATCAATAAGAATTAAACTTCTAAAAGTACCTACACTTTCATATTCTGATATTCTGATCTGAAAATTCTGATAGTTACAAAATCCGTCCTTTATACCCCTATGTTCAAACATGAACATGCAGTACTTATCTTCAGATAACCAAATGTGTGTGGTAAATAAATATAACACAAATCATCGTGGACATGCACTGACGGTTATCTAGAGATAAATAAACCATTCAATAAAACATAGATAAGTAAGAATATAAAAATAAGAAATATGTAAATAATACACATGTAAAAATAGTATTTAAGGAAGATATGTTGTTTAATAAAATCAGTATTATTTGGAATTTACAACTCCGAGTATTATTCAAACACCCTATGGTGTAGTTTTCAAACAGAAAATCCCTACTTGTGGCATCACAGGTTGTGTAGATCCAGGTCCTATATAATGACTTTCACTCTAAACCATTTCTGTGCGTTCTGTGAGAAAAGAAATAATTCAAGTAATTTAATAAATCTAGCCGATTGGCCCGTATCTTCGCTGACTAGTCTAGGTAAACCAAGGACATTTTGCCTTAATTTTAAGACTTCATGCTTGAAGATCGGACTATTAAAAAATAAGTTATTTTATTCAAAAGATAAGCATTGTCCATCCCATACAAAATGCACCACTTGAAGAAACATATCATATGGTTCCAACAAGATGGGACGACAGTCCACACTGGGAGGGTATTCAATATTATTTTCCTCAGAGATTTCAATGTCGTTCCATCTAGCTAATGGGCGAAATCAACTGGCCCGCATTCTCTGCTGATTTGACCCGTGCGAAATCCATTGTTTTTAATAATGGTCCTATAGGAGTATAGGAGAAGTAAAAGATAAAATACGGACGGAAAGCATTGCATTCGAGAGACTGCATGAAAACTTCGAATAAAAGGCTTTAGGAATGTATGGACTCTATATTGGGCGCCATTTGTCCGACACTTTATTTACACTTAAACTCCCAATGTTGTACAATTTGAAAAAAATCAAAACAAAAATCATTCAATTAAAACCCGCGTCTGGAGGGCTCCACCCTGTTGGGTACGTTGAGAATAAACAATTTATGATTTTACACACATTTGAAAATTTTTTTAAGTTAGAATGAGAGGTCTTTACGTGTGCGAGTTTTTCCAATTTGACTGCGAATGGACAGCTGACAGGATTTCTATGAATACTTTTTGTATTGGCAGATATGTTTTGATGACCTAACTGTAAAAAAAAAGACTGACCCAGTTAAAGTTGAAAAGATGGTGTTCGGACTGTAGACTAGTCTTGTTGCGGTGCTTCCTCATAACATTTTGTTAAAAGGGATTAACGAACAAAGCAACAACAATTTCAAAACATGGGGAATGAAACGCGAATCATCGCTCTGATTTGTATATTTTCTTCATGCCTCACGCAGAGCCCTCACCCCGAACTTCTATAACCCCGAAAACATCCTGTCACCATACTTAAACTTATCAATACAAAAAAGGGACTTTGCTTACCGTAAATTCATATCCATGGGTTAAGCAATGACTAATTATCTAACCATATTTCTAACCAGCTGTGATAAGACAGACCCTAAGTGTATTTAACGCAAATTAAGCACTTGTTCCCATACAAACCATGAGGAGAATATAACATTATTTTCAAAGACAACACAGAGGATAAAACTGATAATCTTTATAAGAAAAGAACAGCTATACAATAACGAATTCCCATTTATTCTCTAAAGATAAAAAATATTTGAAACTTTGCTGCAAAACTATTATTAAGTGCATTTTCTTAACGGTTCTTGAGTTTTCGTTAAAATAAGAAACATTTAATGGATATTCATTTAAAATGTTTTTTTTTTTTTTTTTCTTTCTGTTGAGAAACAATGAAAAAGCATTTGTTGATTGATTGATTTGAAGAGATTTTTCTCTTTTGCGCATACCAATGCGTTTCTTGAAGTCTTTTGGAGTGGAACATAAGACCTATGCCGACAACTACGACTGCGACTACGACGACGACGACTCAAGTGGAAAAATGTTATCTGTAAATCCACATATCCAAGTTTCAGATATATATTTTCAAGAGATTATTATGAATTTTGAAATGAATTTGAAATTAAAGATGCAAAGAAATGATAATATGAGTATAGTTTTAATTAATGCAGGAAAATTTATAAATAAAAAATGCTGTATCAAATTGCAACCAACACCAATACTCATGAATTTATCTTGTCGAAAAATATTGTTGAACATATTGAAAATTTTATTTCATTTGTTTGCATTTTAATATTGATTTGGTTGTATGTATCAATAGAAATAATTAATTTCTCAGTTTGTCTAAAAAATAAGTCCTGGAAACTACAAAAATGTTAAATGTACAAAAAAAAACTTAAGTTCAATACTAGCCCCTCATGTGGAAATAATTATAAAATCGATCTTAAAATATAAATACAGTGGACGTTCAATATAACGAATACCCGATATAGCGAATTTGCGATATATAGAATGCTTTTTAGATTGACAATAACATTTCTAAATAGCGAACGACTCACGGTCACAATTTGCTGTCTGATATAACGTACGCACAAATAAATTGACATACATTTTGTTCTCGTTGCATTTGTGAATTGTATGTACATCTTATGTCAACTCGAAAGTTTATTCTCGTATGTGTGTGGCCCAAAGGGTTCAGAACTGTATCAAGTTTTGTTTCTCTTTCGCATTAAGTAAGTGGCCGCGTACTTAAGCTGAACATTTGTATTAAGTATGGCTAAAAAGAGTTGTTTTAATAAATATCGGTTTAGAAAAGCTTTGGGTCTTTAGTTCCAATTTTGATAACTCATAGTGCAGCACAACTTTAAAAATTTCCGAAACTCGATTTTTAGCCAGACTTTTGATTTCCCAAGGCAGGCGCCAATGTAAAAATTTTTTTATTAAAAACCTGCCTGTTCCTTATTAAACCTGCCTTGTCTTCACCACACTTATTTAAACATTTTTTAAATGAAAAGTTGATCCATATAAGGAACGCTCTCGACATAGAAATTGATCTCGAACATTATATCATTCCTTATATTGGACGTCCACTGTATATTCCGTTCGAAGCTGAACTGACCGGCTAGTAAATTTTACAAATATGATTGAAACTTCAAGAGAATTAGTAAACTTTAGGTTGAATTCTCAATTGAATTAAAAATATATCTAGCAATTCAGGGAGAACAAAATGGGAAAACAATTATTTAAATTTCGTCACAAGAACATTCGCGATTGTTTTTAAGTAATTGCCAAACAAATTGAGGTGATTTCTTTAAAGTTTTTGAATTTTCAATTTTTTTTTTTTTTGAACTTCATGATTTTTTAAAATGTATCGCGAATATTTATACAAAGTAATTTTTAAAAAATTCGCCCGTTCCGTTTTCTTGGAAAATAGTATATTTGTGGATTTGTAACCCACCTATAAATGGGTCAAAATCCCATTATGTACTTTTGGTCCTATGACGCTGTACCGTAAAATCAACCGATTTTCAAAATGTAATCGCCCCAAAGTTTAAGAAAAAAAATCCCACTATTTAATTTAAAAAGAAAAAAATAATATTCAAATTTAAAATGACCCCAAAAAAATTATATGAGATCCAACAACTCATAAATTGATTTATTTGTACGATTTTAGATGATTTTTCATATTTTATTTGGGGTGAAATTTCATTGTGAAAAATAGCCCAAACTTATAAAGCACGAAATTTTACCATGAAAATGGTAAATGGTAATGGTCTACCAAAAAATTAAATCTGTTTTTTTTTATTATGATAAATAGCCCTAATTTTAAAACTCAAAATCTCCTACATAAGGAAGAATCACACCAAAATTTCTTTTTACGATTATTTCATCAGATTTTTCAAAGTTTTGTTTGTACTATTATTTATTCACTGTCGCAGGGAAATCCTTTTAAACCTAAAAAAATCTCATTGAACAATCGGCATATTGTACGATCGACTTTATTTAATTAGATTTTAGTCGAATTAGATTTGACTATAGGCCAAACATTTTATTTATTTTACTCTGCAAAATTGGGAAATTACCGTCTAGCCGAACATTTTTTTATAATTCCCTAAAAATCAAATTTTATTTTTAGCTCATTTAAAATGGGTAACTGCCATAAGAAGTTTTTTATTTTTTTTTTTTTTATTTTTTTGAAATCTGAACGTACCTGTTATAATGACCAAAGTGATTTTCAGGTATTTTTCAAAAAAATTCTCAATGTTAAAATAGGGTTTTGAAGTTTTTTTGTTGAGAAAATTGACTTATTTTTTATTCACTTAGGTATAGAATTTTAATGGCTCATTTTTAATTTATCCTTTTTTGTTTTTTAATTCTTTGAGGAAATGTATACGTCGAATGGATGCATTGAGTCTAGATAAGAAAAGATAAGTTTGTATTCGTTGGAACTGCTTTCGAGAAAATTCATCTTGAAAACGAATCATTCTCAAATTTTAATATAATTTGCTTATAATATAGGTACATATTTTTTTTTATCATTTAAGTACTATCATAGTACCTAGTAATATTTTATTAATCAAAATTTTGTTTCTTCTTTCAGGTAAGTGCAACAAAACATTAAATAATTTTACCGTTTCTACAACATCATAATACTAATTCCTTGTAATTTTGACGGGTAAGTGAGTATATAAGTAAGTGCAGTGTCAAAATGGAAAGCCTGTCTTTCTCTTAATCACTTTTGGCGGCTCTCATGTCAAATGCTAATGAAAAATGCCGATCCCAAGTTTAAGATCGCATCCAAAATGTTAAAAACTTGCACGCTTCGCAAAAAAATATCTTATAAACTAGGACGTGCTTGGGTAGACACAAAACTAACCATCAAGAGTCTTGTCATACAGCGACATAAAGGTGGTGCCATTCAAATCATTGCTATTGCTGATGCATTTAATTGAAAGATGTACGTAATATGTGCATCGTTTGACTACCGTGTTGGCCACGTTCATTGGCTTCTTTTGAGCTCTTTCTTATTTAAGCTCAATGACTTTGGCAAATTTTATTTATGTCACGCCGCCGCGGCCGCTGCGCCGGACTGTTGTGTTTGGAGCTCTTAAACCTGGGCCGTCTGCTGCCCAGTTGTGGTTGGACATCATCATTACGTATTTCACTAATAATTTTGTGCGACTCACCTATTACACGCATTTGATTAGGCAGAGTGCGTATGCGGAGTTGTGTCGTCATGCATTGCATTGCCATATATGAGACATGGTGGTTGATGTTGGTCAGCATAATCACAGATACGGGTAGTAGCTGCTTGAACATGTTAGGTATGTAAGTACTTTCGCATCAATGGATGAGACGAAAGTAATTGCTTTTTTATATGTTTTTAATCCTGTACTATACAACAAGTTTGCTTGTTAATCGAAGATGCATTTACAGAAACAAAACTTTTTTTTGTTTTGTTGTTGCTCATCACAAAAATTTAAAAAATACCAAACATTCCATATGATTGATGATAATTTAAATGGATGTATAAAGACTTGCATAAAAAAACAAGATATCTGTAAAAAAAAAAAAGTACGAATGTCGACAAGGAGAGATGAACTTAACAAATTGCTATAGAGAGTTAGTTAATTTTTCACATCTGTAAGCATGATCTAGTCAATAAAATATGAGTAGAAGTTTTATGATTTATAAACGAGCTTTTTATATAAAAATGCGTCTTTATTAAAAATAATAAATTGAAACCGTAACCTGATGGAACACTTCTGAGGTGGGATTCGAAACTAAACTAACTACCCGTCACGATTTCGGTACCAATTTTTTACGCAAAAATTTCAAATCGATGCTATTTTTTTTTTAATTAAGTTCTACGATAATGAAGAGATATTGGTTGACATTTTAGGAAAATCTTTAGTTATTGACTCTATGTTTAAAATTTTTGCTGTGGGATTTATACAGAAGAAAAATAGTAAAACCAGCCGCAGGCTTTACAGTACCTACATACCTACTTTGAAAGAATTGGTTACCATAGTCCAAAAACTAAGATCACCAACGAAAATCATAAAAATCCCTACTATCAAAATCCCCAAATTTAAAAACCAAAATCTCTTAAAAAGCCAGAAAATGAGCCGATAGATGGAAAAACTTGTGTGTAAACACTATTTGTATTGACGTCGAAGGAAAATGGAAGTGGATTTTGTTTTTGGGAAATTTATTTTCGGCAATATTTGATTTGTGTTTTTGTGCATGGGAAATAAGTTTTTTTTTTTTAAGTGTGAGATTTGTGCTTAATTAATATCGCAATAACCAGAATAAAATAATTTATTTTTCATTTTTTGGTCGTTCGAATAATCTGTTGCTCCAAAACAATTTCACTATCCTTCAGAAGTTTAAATTCTAAGGAACATAAAGGCGCAAAATTTTAGACGATTTAGTAAAATTTTAACATTAGGCATGTTCAGGAAAATGGGATCTCAGAGATCTAGCAATCTCAGTTACCTGAACAGGATTCCTCAGCAAAATTTCTCTGCTTTGCTGTCAAAACTCTGAGGAAAAAAAATCTTGGATTCGCTTGCTCACTTTTTGAGTGAGAAAAATCTCTGAGATCTCATTTTTCTGAACACGCCAATTTTATTAAATTTAAAATTACCAAACGTCTATAATTCCAAATGGCACTTTGACAATTAAAAATGTGAAAATGGTTTATTTGCTTACTTGCTTCCATGAACTGTCACTGTTTAGCTTTCACAGTTTCACAGTGCACACTTAGCAAAATAAGTGGCACTTAATTTTCCCATTTTGACACTTTAGGCGCAGTTTTAATGTCTGAGTAAGTGGCACTTTTTTTTTTTTTTACTTAAGTGTCACTCATTCTGATAACTTTACACCGTGAAATCGGGCATTAGTTTTCTATATTTGGGATGTAAGTGACACTTACTTCGATTGTGTAACTGGGGCTTAGTGTGTCGAAAAATGTTTAAAACTAGGAGCATTTTAGTAAAGAGCTTTAAAGTTGGAAAATTGTTAAGTATTATCATCATCAGAGTGTTTAAAATTTTTCGCTGATGTATTTTGTGAAATATTAAGATAGCATATAACATTTTGTTTATTAGTTCTTACCATCAACTGTATCGAAACTCAAAATATAATAGTCTCCAATTAATGTCGACTGTAAGAATTATGATATTGTTAACTGATCTCTCTCAGGCCACCGACTTATTGTGGGCCATACTCTTCTAGCAGTCAAGCTCTTGACGCGACTAAAGCTACGATACGATTAGACGGTCAACGTAATGATCAATGCGTTGACACGCAAGCTAATTTGTCGACGTTGAGATTCAGTCAACGCGCTGACGAGCAGTCTGTCAATGTGTTCTAACTGCGTTGATAGGGTGATAACACGGTGACACAAAACAATCGCCGCATTAACCCTAAAATTCATGTCAACGCTGCCGTCAACGCATTGATAGTGTTCTGCGTTGACGATCTTACGCCTTGACAACTTTGGGACAAAATGTTACGTCATTTTGAAGTCAGAGAATCAACGGGTTGACCATTTGCATTGACCGTCTAATAGTAGCTCAAGGCTAAAATCACTCTAGATCAGTGAAAACTTTTTTGGTTTGTCTTATGGAACATCAATATAGTATGAATTGATATGATACCATATTAATTTGATTAATATGATACCATATTAATATGATTTTTCGAAGCTAAAAGCAGGCGAAACAAAAAAGTGTTTTTTTGTTTAATGAGTGGACTTCGAAAATACCTACATGGCTTTGCATATACGGTCAACAACACACACCGAATGTAACAATTTGTTTCAAACCATCGATTGTCGATTTTTTCTGACGCGACGATAAGCGCTGTATAAGTCAACATATATAATTGTCAAAATGGTTGTGTTCTTAGAAAAAGTGTTGCCAACTTAAAAATTAAATCTCTAAAATTAAATTTTCGTTATGAAAAAAAAAATTTTAAATAAATAACAAGGCTGTAACTTAGCTCTATTTTTGAGTCGATGATTTTTTGGAGTTAACGAGAGTCAAAATCATAATACAACTGCCGCCACCGCCGGCCGTTCTCAAGAATGTATAAAAAGGTATCATTTCCATTGTGTCATAACCGCAGTTAAAACCTACCAACTTATACCATTTTTATGATCTACTCTGGTGATCACTTCTATATATAGATTTCAATCTCTATAGCCTGCATCACTATCATTTGACTTCTGACATTGCATTTTCTTGCTTTTAAATACAACGCCTCTTCTTCATAGATACAGGTTTTAATCAAAAGGTATACCCGCTTAGTTTTAAAAGTCATAAAGAACTTTAAATCTGAAACGTGACGATTGCGGGAACGATTAAATAATTTTTTTTATTCCTTTCTAGCCATTTGTAACAAAGAAGCTGAGCTCACACCGACGAAGATTTCAATAAACAAAATACATTTGCTGTAATTTGATCCCAATTAAATGAAAGCCCTGCCCTAATGGAATCTGTTCTTGAATGAGGGTAGTCTTCATCGTTGCCATTATCGTCGCTGCCATCGTTATCACTCGAAAGATGACGTGCCGTTCTCAGTCACAGCCTATATATATCTACTATACTAATATAGTCGTCATCATATATCGCTTCTTTATTCTTCAATAGTGCCATCGCTTTCCGCTGACAAATCTATTTTGAAAAGAACTCTTGTTTCTTTATATAGATAGCTCCACTCCAGCTTGTAAGCGTGAATAGCATATTTAATCTTTACCACAATCAATCAATTGCTGCATCTCTGCAACTGCTGGCTTCAGTAGTCGATGATGTGTTCCTAAGAACTAATTACGTCAATCGATTCAAATTCACAGATAAATCTCATTTAAAAAGCAAAGGAGTTCCTTGACGGGAACAAAGGGTCTTACTGTGTATCTTAAGTATAGTATCTTACGGTCGCGTAGTACTCGTCGTCGAGAAGCGAATTATAATGCGGAAGAAAATCTTCGGATTAAGTTGAATTCAAATTTCTTTAATCACAACATCTTTGAAGACAATAAGGCTTTGTATATAACTAATGGAAGAACATACTACACGTCCTTGTGCTTGAATACTACTGCAATTGCCATTATTATTCATATCGTCATCGCTTTGCTGTCAAAACCTCGTAAGTTGAAAATGAAATATTATTCAGGAGGCACAAGTAAAAGATTTAATAAAAATTTAATTCTTAGAACCCAAAAAGTTTTAAAACTGTTTGATAGAGCAAAAAGGAATCATATTTTTTATATGAAATACATTTAAATGTTAATACATTTTTTTTGTTTTTAATAGAAAGATTTTAGTTTTTTATATTTAAATATTAGGTGAAAAATGCTATTTCAAGCATGGTGGTTGAATTAATCCATTTAATGGCTTAATTTAAAAATACATTAATTAATTATATTTACTTGACTGCATAGGTGTACTAGATAGATGGGTGATTTTCTCGAATTGTCATTCTTTGTGTATGATTATTTTATTTGTAACTTAGCTTTAAATTTGCTCATGCATTTTAATTGGGAAAATAAATTTGTACTACAATTTATATTAGAAATAATGTAAAAATTTGATCACCTTTTCACATCCACTTGGCTTGAAAAAGTTTAGACAGAACTTCACTACCGTGGCATGTCCGTTCCTTGTTTTTCCAATTAAATCTACTATTTTCTATTAAAATACATCATTGAACATTGAATACAAAAATTGTCAGAAAAATCAGAGTAGATTCAGTGTAATATCAGAAAGTTTATTACTTCAAACTAAAAGAGTGGATTCAGATTCACTATAAAAATATTGTTAAAAAGACAAACTTTAGCTTAAAATTTGTAATAAAATCAATTGAGGCTATTCAAATGTTACAAACAAAATTAGGTATAGTTTTAAGGGTCCTACACACTATCACTTTTACTTGTCAGGTAACATTGACGTTTTTTTCATCCGGTAACATTGATAAAAAACAAGCCTCCACACGTTCAATGAACATTGAAAATTTTGATTTCTTTTTTTTCTCTCAACAAAAATAAACTTACGGTATTTTCCGAATTCAATTCTGGGAAACTATAGGAAGTCGATTCTCTGCTTCTGAATCAACTCCTTGGAGATTCTTGGTCTTTAAGAAAGAACAATTCATTTAAATACCATAATGTTTGACTGGTAAATGTCGTCTTCCCCTGCTCCCGACTTTTTAGAATTTTTAATTTTTTTTAATTCAGCCCGAAAATTGGATCTGATAAATGTAAATAAACTCGCTTAAATAATGCCGAGAACACTGTTACAAATCAGACATCTTGCACAAAATTAATAATATAATATTAGGCAGAACACAAACACACTACACACCGGAAATATTTTGTCATTGAACATTGACGAAAATCAAAATAATTTTGTGTTTCGTCAATGTATCAATTTTACTTGTGACGAACACTGAAGTGCCTACTAACGATCAATTTTACCTGAATCGAGCGAGACTCGTTCAAGTAATATTGTCAGGTAACATTGATCGTGTGTAGGGCCCTTTAGTGACTGTAAGCAAACAAGCTCAGAAAATTAAGTAAACTTTAAGAAATTTTTTAACAAATTTTCTTAGTCTCAGAGAGCGTTCTTTTATACCTTGTCTTTAAATATATATTGTTTATGTACAAATCAAAGAAGTATCAAAAACAGTTAACTGAAAGAAATTCAAAGTGTGAGGCTATTCAAATTTTACGGACTATATACACACATATATACCTATCTATATATATTTTTTTGATATACATCATCACAACCAACACATTTGCAGATAACCAAATAATATTAATGCAAAAAAAATCAATTGCTCCACCAAAAGTAGTACAAGTTCAAAATGTATTTGAAAAAAAAAGCACCTATATTCTCCGTCCGTTCAGTGTAATTGAACTACTTTCTTAGCTCTTTGATTAAGATTTGTGCATCAATGGCATGGTCGCCGCGCCATAAAGTCGATATAAAATCAATCAAAATTAAATCAAACACGAAGAAACCTCATTAACCTTTCACAAATTGCGGAGATAGCGGTTGAGATTCTGCATCTGCAATATGGTCGAATGGATTTATGTTGTTTACATTTAATGGGGACAATGTGGTTTGTAGATTTCGATTTGTTTCTCTTTTTTTAACTATTTTATTGACAAATCATAACAGCTTCAGGCAAATGGTACTTTTACTGCCAAAAAAAAAAATCTCGTAAATGAAGATTTTTAAAAGCAATTTAAATAATAATTTTTAGTTTAAGCCCGTATGACACTACATTTTTTTCCTTCATTTTTAATTCATTAAATCATACTAAAGTGTCAGCTTAGAGAAAAAGAGAAAGATATTGTTTTTAAGAAAGAAAAGCACTTATCTGACAAAAAAATAATATGAACTGTCAACATTATTTAAAAATCCTTTTCTCGTTTTCACTTCTTATGCTGCAATATTTGATTAATTTATATTCACGGCAACACAAAATTATATCGGATTATATCGGACATTTCGTCCGAAATGTTTATTAATAATAAGTTTTATAATGTTTTTTGAAATATATTTTAATTTTCAATTCTGAACTGTCAAAAAAAGCTGCTAGAAGCTGAAAAATGTATATCAAATCACATTTCTAATACATTTTTTTCTGACATTTTCACATTTTTTTGTGACATATTCACATTTTTTTTGTGACATATTCACATATTCACATAGGGTTTGATGTGTACACACTTCCTCATATGGGAATTTTCAGTAATAAATTCTTCGTACTGCTTCAGTTTCATTTTCAATGAATTAAAAATGAAAAAAAATGTAGTATCATACGGGCTTTAGCTATAGTCAGATGATGATATAGTTAAATCTCAACAACGCTTACTAATAAATATTTAATTTATACACAAGAATTAAAAGTTATAAAACTGCAGTACCTAATTCCACCGCGTAATTTTACATATATTGAAAAAAAATTCTTGATAAAATCATCCTAAAATTGGTTCATTAACTTTATTAATCAACTGTTTTGATCAATTTTATTTTAGAACATCCTTTTAATTCTCTTTGACAAAAAAAAATAGTATTTCAGCCAAAGTTTCTGAAACACCCCATAAAGCTTCTTTTTTTTCTCAAAAATTAATATTTTTATAGAGTTAAAAATGTTCTTTGTAGCAATATCTGTATTCGTTTTGTATTTTCAACTGAAAAAAGTATTTTTAGACCACAGTGGTACGTGTGTTGAATTTTGTGGACAAAAATTATTCTATTATTCTTGGCAAAAAATTATTGAAATTTGATACACTCAATACTCTTTTAATTTTGTATGAAGGCTGCACAATTTAGGTCAGAATATATAATATACGCAATTGTAAAATAAAAAAAAGAACATTACCAAAGTCAAGGACGTAGTCAAATGTATGTTTTAAATGCCTTTAAATTTATGGTTGAATGTGTACCTACTTTGTACCAAATTAAGAAAAGCTATCCGAAAATGTACAATGTTCCCAAGGGATTAGAACAATTTTGTGTGCTACAGCTTTGATACTTTTTTTTATTGTAAATGATTTTTCTTGAAGAAATTTGAAAATTTTGGCAGTCGAAAGCTGTCAATTAAATTTAAGATAACGACTCAAAAACTCTAAAATAATAGTTTTAAAAGTTTTGTTTTATTTTTGTTATTATTTAAAGTTAATCAAATGAGATAAAAACTTCCGACCATTATAAAACAATTGTAAATTCAAATTCAATGTAAGACTTATATTAATGGGAGTTGACAACTAGCTCACAACTAGTACTCACAAAATTATTGAGTTATGAGATTATTTTATCTTTTTTAATATTGGGAGTTTAAAGATTGTTTAACAACTTCAACTATCAGATTTTTTTTAATCTAACATCGGGTTTAAACACAACAACCAGAAAAAATAACCACACTTTTTAAATAATTATTTTAGTTTATTTCAATATTTTTTATTCGTTGATCTTAGATTTAGTTGTCAGCCTGTCAAAATTGTTAAATTTCTTTCAGAATCAACAAGTTTGGATTAAAAATTATTTTCAAGAATATCAAGGCGAAAGCTAAAAAAGTATAGTTATTATCCCTTTTGGGAATATTGGTTAACATTTTGTACTTGCTTTTCTAAATTTGACAAGACATTTAAAACTTAAGTTTGACTTAATTCCTTTCTTGGAATTCCCTATTTCAAATGCAAAAGTACTGTTGACTTCAGTGTCTCCAAATAAATAAGAAACCAAACTAATTTTCATCAAAAATTGGCGTGGGAAAAGATTTTTGTCGCCAAAATCCAACAAATGAACCACTGTGCGGCGTCAAATCAGAACGAGAATGTAAGGTTTTACATGAAATTGTGTACGCCCATCGAGGGTTGAGTACGAAATTGTGAGTTCCAAAATACCAAATTCGTAATTTCCGAATTTTTAAATCTTTAATGCGCTTTAATGATTAATGATTAATTTTTATTTGTTCATTCACCTGTTTTAAAGGACTTTTTCAATTCGATAAGTCTTATTCAGACAGTCTTTTTATCCATGACGTGATAAAATGAAAAATTGTTGTGAAAACTGAAATGATATTTTTGTATCTTTTAACTATTTAATGAACATTACTATAAGACTATTTTAAGCTTATTAAGCGAATCTACAGCCATTATTCAAAATAAAACCTTTGTTTTTACCAGACTTCTTTCTATACATATTTTGTTGTTATAAATTTTATGTTGATTGCTTTTCTCTAATTTTAAAAGAATTTATCTTGCAATTTAACAAACTTCAAGCATTAAAGAAAATTAAAAAAAAAACATCATTAATTAGTCCCCTCAAAGTCTATAAGAAACAACATTCTTAGAATTCTCTTATAGAATTCCCAAGAACATGGTACGATGTCGACAATGATGAAATGATAGAGGTGTCTGTCTGTCTCTGAGTTTTATTCCCATCAGACAAATCTCATTCGCATGCGCAGGCTATTATAAACTAACATTAAAAGTTTCATCTACTTTGCCTGTATACACATTTAGACAATGAAACTCCAGAATGGTTGTAAACCTCAACCAAAGCGAAAGCCAAACTTTTTTTTTTAATAGATCGCAGGTTATCCAAGTTGACAAAAAAGAAAAAAAATATTTGCAGATTTATTCGAAATACGTTTTGTGAATTTTGCTGTTGCGGGAAGTGCTCCACCAACCTCCATTTAATGAAATCCATCTTCTCTCTTTCTATGCTTATCTGATTATAATCTTTGGCACCGTCGAAAGGTGCGAAAAGCAGATATACACAATGAGATACCCACGGCGCGGCGGCGCGCTGTCTTCATTTGGTCTTTCGCAAGTGTAACGTGTAGGGGACGACGACACGTCAACTAAAGCAAATTCTATTACAAGTAGAATGACCCATTTCCTCCATATGTGCCGTGCCAAAGATTATCTTCGCTTGTTGCACCCCCGCCGCCACCGCTGCGCCGCTAAGTCCCCGGAGTATCCATCTGTAAAAAAGAATTTCTAGAGATGCAGGAGACATTTTACATACGCGCATCGCGGTATCGAATATCTTTTTCCATTGCTTCTTCTATATGTTGGCCCTAAAGTGCAATTTTAACAAATTTCGAAAAATTTGTCTAAAAATACTAACAAGACTATCTATCTTTACACAGTCTGTGTGGCTTCCTTCTTAATGCAATGGCGGCAGTTGGCTGATTTCAGATTTGGTTACTTTTTCTCCAGCCTTTAAGGTGTGAGTGCGTGTGTGTGACTGGGGCAGCGCGGACATTACACCCCAATGTTTGCTACCAGATTACTCGATTTTAGTTCACTTTTTGTTTTGTTTAGTTTGAGCTTCGAATTAGAATAGATTGTTCTATAGGTACATGGTACCATCGTACGTATTATTTTTGATTTTGTATTCCTGATTCTGTGTTAAGAAAATTGTGGTGGCGACGACGACGACATGACGCCCTGAAAATATTATTTCTATGATTTTATTTGATTTTGTTTGGCTTTAGATATTCTGGCGATGTGCTAAAAAAGTCGAAAAATTATTTTATATTTTGACAGTTTCACTTTAGATGAATTAATAGAGAATTATTTTTTTTTGCTTCAAAATGTATGTCTTTCGTAATTTCCGCAGCTATCATGTCTAATGTTTATCTTTTCTTATACATATTTACAATCTTGCGATTTGAAGACTTCTAATGTCGCAAATAGCAATGCGCTTCGAAATCATTGTATTTTTGTTTGCTACGTGAAAAATCGTTGACCCAATTAAGAATTCTGAAAAGATATTTTATGTAATTCCCCATGGCGTATAAAATTAAACAAAAACAAGGCAATACAATGAAATGACTCAAATGTTATGAAACGCAAGGTAAGATTTAATTCCTGCAATAGAATATAGATAAAAAAGCAGCCAATTACCAAAGATACAAAAGCAAGTTGAAAAATAGTGCTACTCGAGTTGACTTCCTAAGCGGATTCGAGATGGAATTTGACAGACATAATGTGGAATGAAATCAATTGGTTTTCACTGAGTTTTCCGTCTGGGTATAAAACAAACCAACTCGATTTAAATCAGTTTAACACTTTTCATTGACTTTTTTCAAAATCATGGTTGCTATAGTGAATTTTTCAAATGTTTTTAATGAAATTTGTAAATTATATAGAACTAAAATGACGTATTTGCAATATAATTCTTCTATTTTCCTTTCCTTAGTCGTCAATTACTATGCTTAGTAGTTCTACTTGTGTTTTTTTTTTTTGATGTGAAATAAATAGATTGTAGCATTTCTTTGCTATTTCTACACCATTTCAACTCAACTCCAAATCGAGCTATCGGCTAAAGTTACTAAAAACCTGCGTGAATTCGAATTGGACCCTAATCCAACTCGATCTTTTATGGTCGTGCATATATAAACGTTGTATAAGAGAGTTGGAGTTAAATTTAATATTATTGGTTATTATAGATATGTTTAACAACATCTGATTATTCAAATCTGTATTTATGTCGTTGAACTCAAACTTAATTTGAAACTTCAGTTGAAAGTCATATAATTTATTTGTGTTTTGACATTTACCTATAGAATTTGGCGCAAAAACATAAGGCCCAGGGACATAAAGTCCAAATTTTATTTTTGGGGCTTATGTCCCACTTGAGTGGGACATAAACCCCAAATTTAATTAACGTAAGCCCCAAATAAAAATGTTGGGGGTTAAGTCCCACTAAATAAAAACTATACCAAATGAAAAAAAAAAAATATTGCATACACCCAACCTCGCACCATACCCCAAATACCATACATACCTCACTATTTATCTGCCCTAATTCTGGGTGCTAGTACTGCACTAATTTTCTTTCAAATAAAACATCAACAAATTATTATTATCTTCTATGCCTTTAAAAAATTTGGGACTTATGTCCAATTGTTAACAAAAAATATTTGGGGTTTGGGTCCCACTTGGGTGGGGCATAAGCCCCAAAAATAAAATTTGGGGCTTTATGTCCCTGGGCCTTATGTCCCTGCACCATAGAATTTACATTGAAGGGAAATAAAATAGAACTTTTATTATAAAAAATTCAGTTAGAATAATTTTGAAGACGAAAAGTCATTTAAAAGTATTTTTGGCCATTTACTGTTAATACGTTTATATATTTTTTGTAATAAAAATAATTTTACTAAGGTAGGTAAACTTCTCCAGAATTCTGCAACTAAAAATCAAAAACATTCACTAAGAAAGAGCTTAAATCAAACTGTCACAGTGACGTAAGGAAAATTTTGACATTTGACGGTTCAAGAATTTTGTTCGTTTTTTACTTACTTTTCTCAATCACTGGTTCTCTCGTCTTTATTTTGAGTAGTTCCTTTTGATCTACTACATTCAACAAAAACTCTTCTATTGCCAAAGACTGTTACATATTCGGTCTGTACACACTACACACTCACATTCACACAAAGTATGAATTTTTGTTTGTACTTTCTCATTTGAGAATAGAAATATGTGTCTGTATGAAATTTATGTGTCAATAGTTGGCAAAAATATCTTAAGTATTTTTAACTTAATTATACTCGTTAATTCTTCTACTTGGGTAAATTAGCATAAATTAATTTTGTTGTTTGTTTTGTTGATAAAATTTTGCAATTAATTCACTGATTCAATCTAATTCATGTTTGATTTGAGTTTATTTATAGGGGTGTACGTAAAAGTTTTGTCCAAATTAAATTCAAAATGTACATAGGTGTGAAGACCTAGGCGCACCTCCCAGGTCAAAAACTTGAATTTAGTTATTTGAAAAACCTTAAAAACCTTCTTGAAATGAGAAAGTCTACCAAATCATGAGTTTTTATGAATCCGCTTTAAAAATAATATTCGTACCCAAAACCACTTCTATTACAAATTACCTAATTACGTTATGCTATTATAGAAACGGTTCAATATCTAAAAACTGTTTTAATTTATTATTTTTATTATTTTAAGAAGATGTTCCTTTCTAACTTTCAGAAGGGTAATTAGTATTTTTAGTGCTACTGAATACCATTGATGCATTTTAATAAAATTTTAGGTAAAATAATTAAACACACCGCGCCGCCGCCCTCGCAATTAGATTATTTATTCATATAAAATTAAACTCACTATATAATTATTTTTATATGGTACAAAAACGCTTAACAATGAAAATATAGAAAATAGTAAATAAGATACATTATTGGTCATTTTGTTTTTTTGTCTGTAGTGCTCTTATTTATTGTTCCATTTAGAAAATCTTCAGTGCATGAAATGGTCATATAGAATGATACTGCACCTCCGGATAGTTATTAAGTTTGAATGACGAGAAGTATATACTTTCAAAATGAAAGCAATTATTTATAAAATATATAATTAATGGTAATTAAAAAAAAAATTATTTCTATCTTTCTCTGAACTCTTTAACAAGAATGAAAGCAAATATGAGAACATAGAAGAACTATATAGATTATAACGATAATGTTCCAAGCTTTAGGACTTTTCTACTTTCATTCTGGGGTGCTGCCACTTTTTTGGTATAGATAGATTTTTATCGAACGCGTTGTAGAAATAGTTGGTATATTATTAAATACAAAATATGGTTCCTACTAAGTATTAATGACTTCATGTGACTTGCTGTCCCTTGTGGAGGAAATTGGTGGTTATTGTGTATTTATCAGGCTGAGTGACGCATGTGCGCATCTTATCAAATAGTTGTTCATCACTTCCTGGAGAGTTGAGGCGGAAATTGCCTAAATTATTATTCAAAAATGCATCGATTTAAATCATTCAAATTGTGGGATTTTGTTTTGTTTATACTTCCTTTTTGCCTTGCTACTCAGAATTCCAAGGGATTCTCTTTTGGTGTAGTTATTATTTACAAAAAAAGGTTAAACCGGCACCCATCCAGGGTTTCCAACAAAAAGAACTATCAGCTAAGATATAATTGTCAAAAATAGTTATAAACAATACACCTTATAGCATTGTCAGGTCTTTAATACAACTTTTGTTGTTTAAATTATTTTAATTTGTATGACAGTTATAAATATTAAAAGTCTCAACAAAAGAAAACCCATTAAAGTCATTTTTGTTAACGAATGAAACACTTAAATAACCAAAGCTGTGAAGCCAATCTTTTAAGATTGTTTATACCTTTAGATACAATCTTAAAGATTCTTCCAATTTCAGAAGAAATTTAATTGGACTTCTCAAAATAAAAAAAAAATCAGTGAAAGTTTTCATTATGATTATGACAAATGCATTCACATTATAAAAAAAAGAAAAACAATTAACTGAGACGGTTTGCTGCTTTCAAAGGTTACAAAATAAAACTCACTTAAACTTCTTAGAACTTTTTTTTATTTACAAAAAGAAAAAGAGAAAAGATAAATCACACGCCCTTTACAAATGCAGCATGATGATTAATTAAAGATCCAACCATAATAATCTAAAGCCTACCGAAGGTAATGGAAATGTTTTCGGTCTTTTTTTGTTGTTGTTGTTTTTGTAGAAGTTTCATCATTTTTCTCTTTATTGTGATGGTTTGTTGTTAGATTTTCCAACAAAAAAAAAAACTGAAGTTCATAGAAATTTAATTTTTAACCAACATTAGGTAGCAATGGGTATCTGTTCCATTAAATGTGCAATCAGATTTTAAACTTTTAATCTGATATAACACGAACTGCGGTGTGTTATTTCGTCTTATTATTTTTTTTTTTTTTGACAGTCACGTTTATGATTTGGAGATATTAGAAAAATTAACAATGTATAAAGGTTTGGTTTGGATTATATAACCAACCGCTTATATTGGTGGTAATTTCATGGAATGTATTTTTCTTTTTATTATTGCCTTTTTCTAGATTTATTAAGTTAATGAACGGTTAGAAAATTCTGTATAACACTGACAAATCGTATTAATATTTTTTTTAACATACAAATTAAAATGGAGATTTTGATGAAATATTAATTATATTAAGGAAAAAATGCAACAGCATGCAACCTAATCGACATGGGCTTTTATTACCTACTTGAAGTTCCAATACATATTTATCTCATTTTATTAAAAATATTATTATAAAGTAGGTATATATTGGAACTTATGAGGTTTTGAGTCAAAATTATTTAATAATTATGATTTTCGGGCAGTCCTGGAGTTTACAGTAACAGATATAACCACTTCAATTCATATATTAAAAATTCTCCCCAACCCTTAAGACATAAACCTTTCTGATCCGATTAATAAAACTGAAAAAATAAGTTTTTAAGCAAACCATCTTTGCTCTAAAGCGATTTCGCAAATTCGAGTCAAAAATTTTTTTCTTTTTGAATGAAGTTTGAAAATACATATTTTATAAAAGATATTAATATAATAATCAATATAATATTTTATACGTTTGAATATTTAATTTTAATAAAAAAATATATTTGAAATGTTTCATTTAATTTTGTTTTCTCTATGAATTTTTTTTCCCCTTATTTTTAAGCTTGCCCCCGAATTTCCCATTTTTCATTATAAAATCAGTAATAGGCTTTTCACACCAAATCCAAAAACGAGTTTTTGGCAAACATTTTTTAAAGACCCGAAAAGCGTTCACACTGAACATTTACAAGTTTTCGTTTGAAATTTCACAAACACCAACTCATCTCCTGCAAAAGAAAAAAACAAAAAACAACACATCTCATTTACATAACACACTCACAATTTCTTTTGTCAGCAGAATTCAGCAGGTTTTTTTTTAACAATTGATTGAGCGGGATGTTTCGAAAGGTTTGAATTCCAACTAGTTTTCGAGAGGTTTACGAAAACTTGTGGTTTACCAAAAATGTATGGTAAAACTTGAGTTTTCGTTTAGGTTTTCCTCCAAAACCGATAATTTCGCGAAAACCGCGTTTTGGGCTTGGTATGAAAAGGCTATAAAAGTGGTACCTTTCCCCTAAATTTGATTGACAGCTGAGTTGGCTACTCAATTCATGTTTGCTTTAGAATTTTGGGTTCGATGCATTTTTCAAAACTTAAATTAAAAAAATTTAATGGTGCAAAATGTTAGTTTAGTTTTTTATACTTATACAATGTTAAAGGATTTTCAATATGATACGATAAGTTAAAAAGAACTTTTTGCAAATTTTTAACGTGTTTTGCAACGTAGTATATTTTTGACATTTTACTAGATAAAATCACCAAATGCCTTTATTTTATCTTTAGTATCTTATTTATGCTTGATTTACACGACTGACGAAATGCCATTATTCTTTTCAGCGTAAAATGATCTAAAATCTGCAAGTATACTTTCGTTATTAAAAAACTGACATGTGCAAATGAAATTTAACTTTACCATTGTACTGGCATCGTGTAAATTTTATGTTGACATTTCAAAGAATAAAACTGCTCATTCTTTTCTGACACATTGGTAGTATCTTCAGACCGCCATTGTATATGTCTTCGTGGTAATGTATGACATACAAAATGTTGTTTGTATTACATTGACAGTTTTATTATGCCACTTTGACATTTACAAATGCCAAAAAGGGTTTGTTTGTTAATTTTTTTTTTACGCATTGTCACTTTTTATGATACTAAAGGTAAAAACTAAGAACATTTTATTAAAGAGCTTTTGAAGAAGATAAACAATTGTAAATTAGTATCATGGGGGTGGCTACGAAATCTCGCAATTACAAAAACCCGCTTTCCATAATCTCGCAATTACAAAAACTCGCAAAACTAAAATCTCGCAAAAAAAAAAAAAAGTAATGCTGGCTGCTGACACTGTATTTATGTTAGCAAGCAAAAAAAAAATATGCGAGATTTTTATTTGCGAGATTTCGGTTGAAATTTGCGATATTTTTCGATGCGAGATGTAATTGCGAGATTATAAAAAGCGAGATTTTGTAATTGCGAGATTATGAAAAGCAGGTTTTTGTAATTGCGAGATTTTGTTTTTCGAGATTTAAAAAAAATTAGAGATTTCGTATTTCGAGATTTTGATTTGCGAGATCTCGTAGCCTTCCAGTATCATGCTCATAGGTCTATATTATAGGCTGTTTAAAATGATATGTCATGTTAAATTCCAATTTAGTTTTGTCTGTGTTGTTATATTATTTTATATTGAATCTTATTTGTAAATATGTATCTTCATTATTTCTAAATTGAAAATATATATTTTTTCACATGCATTGTTAATTTACTTTACAATTTTCTTGTTTCTTTTCAGGTAAGCATTTTTTTCCATTAAAAAGCGTATGTATGTGTTTGTATCTACAATTTATGGTCATTAATATTTTTACACAGTTCTACAAAATTTTAACTATTTTCTGGTGCAAAAACCACAGTATACTTTTCTGAATATTTTTGTTGTGCTTAATTCAAATTGGACCTCAAAACCTTATACCGTTCTCAAAGTTTAAACAAAGAAAAACATATTTAGCAATTAAACCATTATTAAAATAAAGTATTTAAAAATATAAATACATATAATGTTATGTTGGTGTTGTAAATTTTTAAATAGCTAAATTTTAATTATTATCTGACCTCAAAATGATCCTTGAAGTCCATTCTCTAAATTTGTATCTCTCTAAAACAAAGAGTTTTTTAAATCGGATACTAGTTTTTTTTTGTGTCTACCCCCAACTCACCCTATACCTATCTTTAAAAATGTCTAGCAATAGTAATCTAGTAATCCCAGAAAGACATCCTAAAATCATGATCTTTCAAACACAAACGGGTTTTTTAAAAGTTGGATACCATTTTTTGGTTTAACCCTATTTCACCCTATAAATTGCTTAAAAATGTTTATCTGTATTTTGATAAAAAAAACTGGTAAATTTTCTCGAGAAATCCTGTTAATGTTAATGAGATTGTCGAGAAGAAAATTTAAAATAGGAAGCAATTGTTTTCTTTTCCCTATTTTACCTATAAAAAAAAACTTTCAAAAACCTATTTTGACAATAAAATGAGATTTAAATACAGCGCATGTTGCTTTTACGTCCAACAATTAATATCTGATACTTGAGAATATATATTTTTAAAACCAGATAACAGGTTATTGCATCATTTAGGTACTCTTACGAATTTACATATTTATGAAATGCTTTTAATAACAAAATATAAACTGCTCACAACGATGTGTACTCTAAAGGCACTCCTCAAAATCTAATGTTAGGTTTGATTGAAATTTCTGTTTTTATTTACACAAAACCAAATCCAATACTGTCCCTATAGAAAGCAATTACAAAACTGAATAAGTTAGTTAGTTTTAATTTTCGAAGGCACACATTCCTCATAAGTGCAGCTTCATTATTGTTTAGTCTAAATGATTATAGTTAAAAAAAAAAAAAAAACAAAACCGCCTAGCTGACTATAATAATTGCTCTTTTACAATGACCGCAACCTAAGCAGGCGCCATAGCCATACCCATGCAACCAAACCAAACCCATTAAGACCATTATTTGTAGAAATCTAAGAGCACGAATATATACTAATGCAAAATGTTTAATGCTGTTAAAACTACAGTAACAGATTATCCATAATATCTCATGTGCCGCGCGCTAACTTTTTTTTATTATTTTTTTTTTTTTATAAAATTGGATTTTTATTTTGTCTTTTGGTTCTTTGCCATTCCGTCATGATGATGATGCTGCATGCAGAGGTAATTTACTATACAAGAAGACTGATTTTCATCTTTTCATGGTAAAAGTTGATTGTGGCATTATTATTATTTTTTTTTGTATCGCAAATATCGACAGACAGACGGACGAACGAACATAGATGCTGCACAAGGCATTCTTTATAAAGAAACTAAAATTATAATACAAGACAATAATTTGAACAAAAAGAAACTGTGTCCAATTATAATGATCGACAAACCTATTTGTACTAATGTCATAATGTAGAACAATTTGTATATTCATTACACGAAGTTGATTTTTTTTATATATCTTCGAGATAAAAGAGGTGTTCGTTTTAGACAGTGTACAAATTAAAATTTAATATTCCTTTTAATTTTTTGTTCATATTTTTATTTAGTTACAAACATTTGGTGAAGGCTTTAAAAAAATCAAATTTTTTTTTCTATATATTAATTCCTAAAAATACATAAAATTGGTGGCACGACAGATCATAAAAAATCAAGATCTATAGTGACTTGAAACTCTCAACCGTTCTTGAACGTGGCAAAAACTTAGGGGACGTATAATTTTCTGCTGAATGCGATCGGCCCAGTGCTTCCTGAAAAACTTCCGCATAAAACCAATTTTTGATTTCTGATTTTTACTTTTTTTTCTGTTTTATTTTAAACTGTCTTATATCCAACAAAGTGAACTGATAACAAACTTCACAGACAATTTAATAAACCTTAAAATATATTTTTGTTGCGAGTAAATATTTATTCCTGGAGTGAAAAATGGATGGAAATTTGGACTTAGACAAGGCACTTTTCTTTGCTGTTTTTTAAATTATATGAGAGTAGGCATATTTTGTAAATTGCATTGAACGAAGTCGAAATTCGTTCTATTCCACTCTTCAATTGGAATAAAATAAATGCATTCCAAATATTATATAAAATGAATATTGCAGTGATTAAAAAAAAAGAAACAAAATACTTTTATCGGAATACATATTGTGGAAATTAAGAATATTTTGAATATTACGAATGCATTAAGTGGCTCCCGGGATATTAGTACCTCATATGTGGAATATTCGGAAAAACAGTATACCATTTCAAAGGCCACCAAATTGTCATAAAATGTCAGCTAAGGGTTAAGTAATTGGTGAAAATAGTTATTCGACATTTTGTTGATCAGTTACTGACTTTAAATAAATTTAAAAAAAAAATCATTTACTGACCAAGTACTAAAACTAGTTGACCTATTATGGGGATTAACTGAACTTTCAGATGATAATTCTGTTTTCTAATATCCCACAAAATGAAGTGCTTACGATCTCTACAACCTCGAAAAAACTTTAAAAATGTATTTAAACAAATCTGTGACACTATATTAGGTGTGTTTTATTCATTGCTGCATAGCCAGCGCAGCAAAATTTCCCTTGGCAAACAAAAACAATTTGATTGCTGGCGAAAAAGAAGTCAGTAAAAATAAAGATGGCTGTGCTGGCGATAGAGCTTTCAATAATTGAAATAAACGTATAGAGTGAGCTTTCGTTTTATTCAGACTTGTGCTGCGCTGGCTATGCAGCAATGAATAAAACACACCTATTGAAACTTATTGAGCTTTTTTTTTAACCAATTACTGACCTTTTAAATGGCATACTTTTTTTTTTGCGAATATCCCACGTATCAACTGCTAAGATCTCGGAGTCGAATAAATTAATATGTTTTTTTTTAAATTTATTTCGAGTTCTGTGGAACTTTTGAAAAAAATTTTTGTTTACTTTTTTTTTAATAATTTTCATTATTTCTTTCTCGGCGTCTTTAATATAGACTCCAACATGTTGAAATATTTTGGACGACGTCATTATAAAAGTGGGTGGGGGTTCGATTCCCTATGCTATGCGAGGAATTGACAAATCCTCCAAGATTATCTTTTGTCATAAAAAAGTGCTTCTCACCTTAGCCGTGAGCATAAAATTGTAGGTCCCCTCCATTCCTGCCAATAACACGCACACAGGAATAGTTGAGAGTTGTAAGTCACTAGGCCCTGGTTCTACATAAGCTGTTGCACCACCCAATTTATTTTTATTTTTATTATAAAAAAGTGACACATTTACCCTTATTCCGTAACGTCATTAAAACGACACGGTTGCAGAAGCGACAATTAGAGTAGTAATGGCTAGAAAGGTGAGGAAAGAAGAGGACGGTAACGTTTTAGTTTTACTTAAACGCTGTCGTTTTCGTTAAACGTCTTACGGAATAAGGGTGATTACTTTTTTTTCTTTCATTTTCACCTATACATATAATGAAGACGGAACTAAGGACATGTTTAAATTTACTTTGTGGAAAAGTGGGAAATATTTCTGACAGAGTAGAAAACATACGGGTCCGGAACAATCCGACCTTACCTCAAACTGATTTATACTTGCCCGTCTTTGTCGTTAATGGTTCTGGTGTTCTCTGCACTCCTCCGGGGTATATTTTTGCAATCAAAAATTTTATTCATTCCCTATAAGTAATAAAGTATCTTTGTTTTTTCTTATCGCTTTCACAAAGTAATATTTATTTATGTACTAATATTTTAGCAATAACAAATTTGTGTACAAATGATATTTTTTATAATAATTTTAAATGAATCACAAGTTCCGCGGTATCTTTTAATGACACATTTGTGCCCAAGCCCATTTTTAAATTGGATTCACCTCAAAAGTTCATTTATGTAAGTGTCGCAAAACTCTGAATAAATACAATAATTATGTAAGCATACTTTATGGAAAATGTGATTCACCCTATCGGTCATTGACTGAAACACATAACATCTACCTATACTTCTGTTTTCTTTTTAATCCACTTAAAGCTGTTTTAACGTGATTCTTACCACGTTTCCCACAACTTCCATTCGCCCAGTTCCAGCATAGGGGTTAAGTTTTGCAATGTAGGATATTTCCACAATGCGTTCCTTCTTAAGATTCCCAAGTTTCAGATACAATTTGTATGCTTCTTTTTTTTAAAGAAGGAATATTTGTTCGAGTACCTACGTTTTTATATTATGATGCGCATAGAATGTTGTGCTGACGCTGGCTGTGATGAGTGACACGTTCGAGGGCGTTACATTATTATGGTGACCATAGTTCTGAAAAAAAAAAAATACAAAACAAAAGAAAGAGGAAAATAATTTTATAAAACAAATTAAAGCAGTTAATTTAACCAAAACAAGTCTAAATGATCTAAATAATGACTCAGGTGACGCATGCTAACTGAAAGAGACCTCAATCAACTTGGCGTGCGAAAGTGAAGACAGTTAACACATTTGAACACTGAACTGCAGCGCAACATTTTTTAAATAATAAACTAAGGATAGATTTTCAATTATCCGAAAAATAAAGAACGAACCAACCGTTATCGCTGTCATCAGTACTATCAATAAACTTTTACAAACGTTTAATCTGGCGCAGTCAATTCATACACCCCTATTAATAAAAATGCTTAATCATCTTCTAATTCACAAATCAACCCAAACTTCGATTGAAAATTAATTCTCAGATTAGAGTTTTTATTGATAAACAATTAACTGCAAGTTGACGTTAAGAAGCAAATCTTAACGAAAATCTACTTCGTTTACATTTCACTTCAGTTATTAAATAAAAAATAATAAAAACAAAAAATACGGAACAGATGGTCACCGTTAAAATATAATCTACCAAAAGGCTTTTTTTTTATGTCATTTTGTGTCGTGAAGAAATAGCGAACTGCATTCGAAGAATACACACTAGGGTTAAAAATAGCTGACAGAGTTATTTAAAAATGACATGTAATGGATGATAAGGCATGGAAGTGGCTGGCCGCTGATCAGTGGCAACAGCTGACGTTGAAGTAATTTTATGTATATACATATATATATTTTTTGTATGATGCCTTAAAGAAGGATTCCACACAACATTGGTTCCCTTGGAGAGAATATAAAATAAAGCTTTTATGGGTCGTGCTCAATAATATGATAATTGACGTAATAGGATTGAACGGACATTGATGGGGAGTTAGGTATATAGGTAGGGTGCCAGGTGGTGAAGTCTGGAGTGTGAAAGTGTCATCAAGTCAAAAACTAATAATGCTGGTCTACACAACTAACAAAATGCTAGAATTTCTGCCATTTATTTTCACTATCGTATTTGATGACAAATTAATATTACTCTATTTTATGTATACGTTGTTTGCTTTCTAGACGGAAATGATTTTCGGTGTACGATGCTTTCCAATAAAATTTTTAAATACTCCTGATGAAGAACGGAAATGTAAATCCAGCTTAAAGTTTGAAGTGTGGCATTTTGGTGCTGTTCTATATTTCATTCCATTTTCTGAACGTGTTCATCTATTTTGTTACTTTTTGCTTTGTGGATTAATTGTGAAATTGGTGCAGTTGCAGTTAGTTTTGTATTTCTCTGTGAAAAATGTTAGATGTATTTATTACATATTTATTTTCGTAGAAAACATATGAACATATACCAAAATATAAGAATATAAAATTCATCAGAATAATTTATAGTTAGGTAATCACGCTATGTATGTTCACTGCCTTCTTTCCCTTAAAAATACCAATAATTTTATTCACTTTTCGAAACAATTAAAAAGTGGTTGCACGTTCAATTTTGGCAGTTCGAAGTAATTGCGAAATTTTCGAAAACAAACGAATTGTAGAACATGAATTACATTTCGATTGAAATTGAAAATTGATTTCAATTCGATTTCGTTCATAACCTGGGCTTTAAAATCGTCGGTGGATTATTTTTTTTTTCGAATGAAATAGGTTTACATGTTCAATGTTCATATAATTCGACCATCGTCCATTTCCAGTGGAAGCGGCACGTAAACGTTGAAAAGCCATCTATTAGAACTTCACCAGGCAGGCGGCAAAGTTATTATTTTTGATTTTCAAAGTTTAATTTTTAAACTCCTTCTTCGACTTTGAAAAATGTTCGACACTTCATGAATGTAACAATATCACCGCCTTTTCTTTAAAAAAAAATAGGGTCCGAAAATGCAGCTTTATAAAACTGCAAACCACATTGTGACTTGAGCTGGTTCCAGTTTCTTCTCAAGGAATATATCTGGGTTGAAAAGTCTTAAATTTAACTAGCCTCATCGCAGTCCATCTGCTCGGAGAAGTTCTATCAAACGTCCACCTAAGATCACCGAAATCTAAGTCTCCAAAGCATAATCCACATGTTTGTTAATTCTAAATGCCAATCGGTTAAAATAAAAATTATTAATGTCAACTTGTTATTTTGAGATTTGCAATACCTCCCGCCAAACAATTAAAAATTGACTTGACAAAAATGTGTGTTCTTGAGAAATCTATTTCGCCAAAAAAAAAACCAATTAAATCGTTCCTCTTGTTTTAATCAATATACATAGCTACATGTAGTTTATTGTGTCTCCTGAAAAGTTAAAAAACAAATGTTTGATTTTATTTTGTTTTGATATTTATGTTGAATATGTCTAAAATGTTCATACTGCTATCTAATGACTAGAAACAATTTTTCTAATTTAATTTTCTGTCATCTTTTGTCAAATTTAAAAAAAAATTCAAGACTTGTTAATTTTACGAACGTCAAACATACTTTAAAAAAGTACTTACCTACCTAATGTATATGTAAGTACAGTAGATTGACTTTTGTATCAATTTCTCCAAATAATATTCAATATAAATAAAAAAAGCAAACAAATTATCTTCAAAATTTTATAAAAAAAAAAAAACAAACAAATTTAATTTTACAAAAATTTCACCGACCGTATACAATGAAGATATTTGTTGATGCATTTTATTTGTTTTTCTTTACACAAGATTAATGACACAACAAGTCGTAATGCAATTTGGACATGGAGCCCTGATGGAGAACTTTATGCACGCATCAAGGCATGACGATGAAAAAAAAAATATGGATACCTATACTTTAATCTTATCTGAATGAATACCTCATGACAGGGTGTTTCCGACCTCAGTGACATAAGTTTTGGAAAATGATTTTGGTTAATGGCTCTATGGTTAGGGTATAGCTCCAATTTTAACATTCAGCCTTATCGTCAACTAAATGGGAACTTTTTTTCCACGGAAAAACAAAAAATACCGAGGAAAAAATATTTGCAATCGCAAATCTCCCACGAAATAATTTTTCCCCAAGAACTTACTTGGGGAAATTCTTGCATTGACATAAGGAAAAAGTTCCCTAGAAAAATTATCCACGATAGCTTTTTTGCTGAAAAGAATATTTTCCCAAGATGATTCGCGATAGCAAATTTCCCAAAATGGGAAAAAAAACTCCGGGGAAATTTCTTTCGCGATAGGGCCGATTATTTATCGAGGATTTAAGAAAATCCGTATTTTGACAGACATATAACTCCGTTAATAGTTGATTAAAGGATCCCCCACACCAACGCGAATCTGTCGCGGTGACGACGAAAACAATAGGTGTGTTTTGTTCATTGCTGCATAGCCAGCGCAGCAAAATTTCCCTTGGCAAACAAAAACAATTTGATTGCTGGCGAAAAAAAAGTCAGTAAAAAAGGATGGCTGTGCTGGCGATAGAGCTTTCAATTATTGAAATGAACGTATAGAATGATTGATCGTTTTATTCAGGCTTGTGCTGCGCTGGCTATGCAGCAATGAATAAAACAAACCTAATAATAACAAAATGTTGTCAAATGTCAATGAAAACAACACGTTGTTTTTATTGTTCTCGACGTCTATTCTCTATAATTTTAGATAGACTGATACCGAGCGATGTAGGCAATTGAGATCGGAAACACCCTGTATTGGTATAGATACATATTATATATCATTTACATATATGTATAACTTTGAAAGAATGTCAGAAATGCAGATCACATGAATTCATCTAACGATGAAAGTGATTTTTCCAAATGCACCACCACCACCCCCGTACCCACTTTATATGGGTAAAAACATATTATAGGTTCGTAGGGAATTCTTGTTTTACCGGGTTGGTCAGTATATAAACCAAAGTATTGCACTATAACTAGATCTCAGAAATCAACCGATGCGACGCCTGCAACTGCCAACAACGACGCAGTTGATAGAAGACACAATGAACGAGTAACTTGCAACAAGTTCATCAGAGCAGAACTGAGAAAAAAACAAAAGTGGTATATATTATATATACGAGTATATTATCTTTAGAGAAGGAAGGTGAATCTTAACACTGTTTCGAATAGTTTATTTAATCAAAATTAACATCTATTCGAAAGTTTTGATTGAAGGGCGTTTCATATTATGATGATAGTTTTTTATTGATTACAACACAGCAATACGTAATGGGGTTAGAATTACTTGTATGTATTTGCATGCAATTCAATTCATCTATTACAAGGAAGTCAATACAAAACATATTATACATTTGGGAGGGTGTTCTAGCGGTATGGTCAGTACATTACAGTACATTTTTCGGGTATACCAATATATTTCTAGAAGACTTAATAATGTAGAAATTAAAATCCTAAAAAAAACTCGACTTAAAAAAATAAAGAATTTAAAATTTTTCGAAAAGAAAATAAGAAAGAATTGGCTATCTCCAATTCTTAAATCAAGAATTATTATTTTTATAGGTATTGTTGAGACATTTGTTGCTCTTAGTGTGATCATGATGTATAATCTAGAATGACAAATCTGGAAAAATAACAATTTTTTAATCTCGGATGAAACAATCTGGAATAAACAAAAATCATTAGATAAAAGAAAAATAAAGTAATTCCATATTAAATTTATCTATTTTGAGAGTTTAAGCTTGAATAAAATGCGTAATTTGTTAGTTCATCGAAGAATTTATTTGTCTGTGCAAAACAACAATAACATCAAAATTAAGAAAAATAAAAGTTTATATAACTATACCGGAACGAAAATTTATCTAAATCGAACAACAACAATACGAGAAATTCACCGATACAAAAAAAAAACAAAATGTAAAAAAAAAGAAACAACTCCGGAGGTTTTATAAAAACGCCAAGTAACTGATAGTTTTAAAACCAAAACGAAGGTCCTTCGAAAAGGCTAATTCAGCCTAGCTACCGAAGCAAAGGGAATTTAATATAAATTCAAATGGTTGTTAATCATCAATACGATATTTGACGTTTATCAACAAAATTGATGACTGGGTATAATCATTTTCAAACGTCAATTTTTCTTTTACTGTCAACAAAATATGCCTTTTTAGTTTTTTTATATTAGTAACCATTAGGCAGTTATGAGGCAAAAGCTAAAAATGTACTTTTCGCCGTTTTATCTCTGAAAGTATAAGTCGTATAGTTGAATATGTATATGCACAAAAAACAGTAGTTAACATTTCTATTAGTAAAAGCGTTATTGAGATATTGGTTAAAAGCGTTTTTTCAAAATGGCGGTTGAATCAAAACACTTACAGTCGCGTTATAATTTTTGTTTAGTACCCAGAAACGACTTACCTGCCAATTCCAATCGTGCCTTTATGGTCCTTCAAGACGTTTGAAGAACGAACTAAACTTGTTAGTCTTGAAGTAATCGAGGAAAAGACCAAGTAATTGGTATCAAGAAACAAATAAGCATTTTTCAACAAAAACCCGGTGAAGAATTACCCAAGGAAACCGCTGCTACTTCGGTTTTATGAAACAAATGGATTCTAAACTCCTAACGCGTAAGACGAAGTACAAGCTCTACAAAACACTCATACTGCCAATCCTGCCTTCAGTGTTCCCAGATTTGTGGTTTTTCCAACCAAAATGGTGGGATTTATGGTAGGAAAATATTTGATATGCTTTTTTATTGGGGGAATAGAATATTTTTACAATAATAGCAACCTACTACTTAAGTACTTACCTACCTATATTTTCCTCCAATTTTATTTTCTTAGAGAAACAACCCAGTTTTCTATTCACTTAATTACAACAGCAATCTTCCTTCTTGGTTTGCATCTACCTAAAATAATTAACACCAAGGTAACCCATTCACATGCCAAATCTTCATTTTCATTCGTTGCGATGAAAACTCGCAATTGCAACAAATTTTTTCTAGGTTTTGAGTCACGATTTATTAATAATAATCAAATATAACAAACATATATTAATGAGAGAGCACGCATTTGCTACAGATAAATATCAACGTTCAAAAAAATAATAGAATACGCACTTATGATTTTAATCTCGTGACCATTTACTATTTAGTCCTAAAAATAGAAGATAATAATAAGACTTTTATTTGAATCGTTAGTGCATGCAACCTCATTTATTTGCATTTGATCTATTTAATTTTGCGATTAAAAAACGCTAAAAGAAAGAATCTGTTTCATTATTTTAATTGCTGCGATTTTTAGTCTCATATATTTATGTATGTATGTACATGTGAAAAAAATTTCCGACTTTTAAGCGTCACAATGGTGGGTTTTTTCCGTCCAGTAGAGAAATGGCATCACTGCCTGCCTTACATCAGTCAGTTTTGGACGATAAGCCGAAGCTGATACTGCGTTATTTTTAAAAGAAAAATTCTTCGACTGAAAATAAAATCTGTGTAAGTGGCAAGCGAATGGAGAGGTATTTAAAACTTCGAGCTATCAACTGTAACAAGATGTGCCGTTTAACACCAAAATATCAAAATTTTTAAAACTAAAGAATAAACCATCCCATTGAAATGAAACTCAATATATTTGTTACGAAATATGAATTGCACGAAAATCAAAAGTTTATCGATAGATGGCGCGGATGACTAAAATATATAAATTATATAAAATTTAAATTTGATGCTTTTAGCACAGTGCATTTTTATCTTATATTTGGACACTAAGCCGCTCCACTTCTAACCATTTCACTGAGATGAAAGAAACAGCATATTTATTATGAAGTAAGACGGGCATGCTAATAGTTTTTTTTAAGTTTTCCGTTATAGATGGCGCTAAAAACTAAAATATCAAAATACGCTTGAATCTCAATAACAAAAACAACCCAATTGAGCTTAAACGTGCAAAATATATTTCTTATACTATGAATTAAGAAAATTCACATGATTCAAAATTTTTCTAATAGATGGTGATGTAAACAAAAATACATAGATACATATATGTATGTATACAAAAATAAATGCTTAAGTTAAAATTTCAATATTTACTAGCTATCAGACACATTTTTTTGTCACGCATTTAATTTTCATGGAGCGGAATGCAAGGCAATAATTATAAGGGAGCCCCATTTTTTACCTTCTTCAAACCAAATCATCATAAATGAAGGATTCGACCTCTTCAAAACTTTTCAACTTACGATCTTGTTCGAGAGCTATTTATCCCTTCTCTTTTTTATGCTTCCAACTTCCAACATTAACAATCATTATAAATATCCCGCATAATCAGCCTGCACCAAATCAGCTGTTTCTTTTTTTTTTTAAATCACCACACTGTGCTCCAAGCTCCAATTCAAATTTCACCACAAAGCTGTCAATGTTGCAATGTAGATTGAAATAGAGAGAGAGAGAGAGAGAGGAATCAGAACCATCATGTTGCTATATTTAAACAATCCAAGCAACACAACAGCACATCCATCCATTGCATATAAAGACAAATCATATAGGCAAAATACAACTAGATACATTATCTAGTAGTCTAGATAATGAAGATTCCCCCTTTTCCACAACAAATCTTTCTAATGCCTTTTCTACATGACGACGACGACGATGACTTGTTCGTTCGTACCTACTTTGTTGTTTCTTCTAACTGTGCAGAGAGCTGTAAATAATGTATGGCTCCAAAAAAATACTCTTGCACCACCACCACGACCACCACCACTACCTAACCCAACTAACAGCAACTCAACTCGGTACTCAGCTGAGTTGGATCGATATAAAATGTTTTCCATTGCGCCGCGTTACGTTCAGTTGAAAGCTTAATTCCATACCGATAGCACACTTATAAAATATACTACCACCACACAACAAAACAAAGTTTTTGGGTATATTCCTTTTTCTTAATATTAAACTTACTTCTCTCGAAAAAACAAGAAAAGTTTTCTCAGTTCAGTGGCATAGTTGTCCTGAAGTATTTGGCGGATATTAAATTAAGTTTTGTTCTTGATTACATTTTTTTAGGATTTTCTTTGTGAAGTCCAATATCTCTACAAAGTGTGAATTAAATAAAATCAAATATACAAGAAAAAGGTGCGACAAAGTACAACAGTGAAATAGAAGACATTTGTGTTTGCAATTAATAATTTATGCATCAGAAAAAAAAATAACAAAAGATTCTAATATTCCTTATATGTGAAATGAGTGTCCTTTTTTTTTAAATCTTGGTGTGTATCTCACATAGAAGCTCCTTCAAGCTCCAGCATTACTTACATCCCTTCTTCTCCTAATAGTCCCTCTGCGGTTTTCAGTCCCATTTGTGTGATTCGAAAGACTTCATATTTGCTCTCATATACTAATATCGATTACCCACTGCAGCTTTTTCCAAAACTCCCACACGTTTTTCTACGCCCAGATGCACTATGTAGCTGCATCAAAAAAGGACACTCATTGACATACACACAGAGTAAAACAAAAAATTAAATAAAATTGTGTTTTGAGTACACCTTGAGAGTGCAGAGATCCTTCAATATTGCACTTAGTGTTTCACCTGACATCTTTTGTTGTTTTTTATTTTATTTTTTTTTGTCTTATGTGTGTTTTTGTGATAGTGCAAACATCAGAGTAGAACCCTCCTCTAATAGTATTTTGTTTCTTCTCAAGGACTTTCGAGAAAATCCTTGAAAAATAATACAAATACAAAAAAAAACTGTTCTCTTTTCCCTACAGGAAATACACTTACAAAAACAAAAGCAGTGCTGTTGATTTTTATTGCAAACATATATAAGTTTTAATTAAAAAAAAAAAAAAAACAACAAAAACAAAATAAAAATGGCAACATACGCTGCATTTAAACACGTTGAATTATACAATGTTGGTAAAACCAAAAAGAGGTAAGAAAGAAAACTGTATCTATTTGTTCCTTCAATATAGTTTAGGATTTCCATAATTTTATATATTTAAGTTTGTTTATAGTTTAATAATGAAATTTAACCAATGTTAATGACCCGCAATGCGGTGATTATCACGAACCAAAGAGAATCGAGCAACGACGACGACGACGTCACTCCGTAGACCAATTGGCGTTCTCTTGAGTCTTGACGTTGTTGTGTTGTTGTTAGCTTCGGCAGCCCTATAACTATAACCACTCCGCGTCATTATGTTTCTTCTTTGTTTTGTTATTTATTTTTTTTTTGTTCGATGACGGGAGAATCCCTGAAGTTTTTGATATAATTTTGGTTGTTCAAATTATACTGAATGAGGCTATATTGTATAGCATGCGAGGGGTGAACACTGAGTGGTGGGTTAAGTTTCCTTCCGGAAAAATTGTATGTATAAATTTCTTTGGATAGGGTTCTATAAAAGTATTTTTAAGCTAAACATAGTTTATCATGTTTATAATATTATATAAGAGTCTCCCTTTTGTTATTGTTGAAACTTAAATGTAGACAAAGATATGAAAACATAAAAATTCCATTGTATACTCATTGTTAGTAAAAGTATGTACGGTATCTACCATATATTAAATTCCATTTCGATTAGGGTGATTATTTTTTTTTCAATCTCTTAAATTTAATGTAATTAAATAAATTTAAAAACAATATCTTATTATGGTTTTGAAAGATGTGGGATCGTCAGATGATTCAATGTCAATTTTCTTGTAATTACATATAAATATAGATGGATTTTCGTATTTGGTTCATTAATTTTTCCTATATATGGAAATTATTGTGTTTTCTTCCGAGATATTTGTGTTTTATTGTTGATGACAGAGGAAAGAGGAAAAAAATTGTTTGAATTCGTGAGATCATGCTTTGCAATGCTTTTGCTTTTGTATAGTATAAAGAATAATTTTAAAGCATTTTGCTCCTATACTTGACTTTCAAAAGTGTCATACTTACCTACATGTATAAAAATTGCATTATTTTTTTTTTTAATTTAAAAACAAAAATTAAAGAGCCATAGAGAAACAGAAACACCGCATTCGATAGTACACATAATGTCAGAGTCAAAGTTCTATTGACGTATTTAGAAAGGCTTGATATCCCTATACATCTAAATAACATTAATGAACTTTTATTTGTATTAGTTATGGGCTTATGGCACTTGGAAACAGAAGTCATAAATAAGTCTTAACCAATGCTTCTCGTAATAAATAAAGCTATATTAAGAGCAGTTGTGATATGAGGTATTTTCAGAATAATAATGGTCCATTTTTGATTAATTTTGGTATTTTAAGTTCTCTTAACTGAAATATTGGTTTTGGTTAAAAAAAGGCTGCCAAATCAAATTCAGGTAAAAAAAAAACTTTAATCCTTGAGTTTTTTTTTCAAACCTAATTTCAATTTTAAAAACAAAGATTCACAAACTATTGAATAAAAGATGAACTTTATTGAGACTTATGTACTTAAACTTTTTTTTTTTTTTTTTTTTTTAATTCATTAATAAATTTTATGTTAACCGACTTAACATTGGTCGTATTCATGTATAATCAATAATCGTCAATTTTAAAGTGGACTTATGGATTCGTACAAAATTTGATTCTGATCAAACTTGACATTTATATTATCATATGGTAGAGAAACAAAGTAGATCTTGAAATTCCGTCCTTTCATCCGTATATCGGATAAGCTTAAACGAATGGGTCGAATTTCTCTTTAAACCTGGTATCTATCGTTCCCCACAAGTTTTATCTGTACCTGCCAAACAAAATTTTTTAGACGTTAAGGAAAATTTTGTTTTTTCAGGTACAATCTATCTTTGGATTAAAAAAAAATCCTAAATATGTTTACTAATGGCATCATTTTTTGATTTTTTCGACGGATTTGGATACATTTTTGTATGAACAATTTTTGAAAAAGTGTTTGCATTGTATACCGAAATTTACCACAAAAAAAAAATTTATAATTATAATTTTTAAAACTTTACATAAATGTACAGTAATACTTTTAAGTATAACAGCTTAATCTACCAGGGCTTAGTGCTGAAATTTAGAAAAATAAAGGCTGAAATAATAAATATAAATAGAAGTCCATATCACAGGGGCGGTCGAAAGAGGGTCAACAAATTTGGAACTCTCTGGACTGCCCCCATAGAACTGGGAAAATGTGAAAGTTTCGATCAACAACTATTCTTAATTTTTTTTAGATTTTTAATATTTCTTCTGAGAGATTTGTCGGGATTAGAATTCTCATTATATTTTTCCCTTGAAAAGCTGGAATGAGAGAATTCTAAATGTTTGAAACAACTATATGTATTGTAGACACAAAATAGTAAACTATAATATTTTTTATAAATAAATTCAAAAGCAATAAAACTATTCATTATTGCAATAGGAATTAAGCATTGAGAGGAATTTAAAGGATGCTAATATCGACAGCGAAAAGTTATTATTCATTAGGAGTTTTTTTAAGAATATGGGAAAATGGAACAAAATTCCCGGGAATTTTTGTTTAGAATAAGAGAGTAGAAATGTAAAAGTGAAAAATTAACCCGGAAATTGTTATTTATAATTGGCCTGAATATTTCAAAAAGACTGAGTCGTTTTTTCTAAAACTTGTTTTTAAACAAAACTATTTTTTAACCGAACATACCCATACTTACCCTATAACTGTTGATCATAAACAAAATCTTATTTTATTTCTCGAAAACTTTCTTGGATGTCCTCACAGTTTCGGTCACTTTTTGTGCTAGATTTCGCTCCTTAGTTCCAAAGCATGGGAACTATGAAGAATAAAATTGTTTGTATATTGCCTCTTTGTTTATCTTGGTTGTGTCCAATTCTTAGTCTTTAAAAGTTTTTGTAATATTATGTGTTTGAAGGGTTGGATCTGGATTGATGGTGGAATATAAGGTGAATGTATTGAGTTCATTATTCTTCTTTTTTGTTCCTAATCAGCTTAGGGAATTTTTTTTTTTCAGTTTGGTGTTATTTAAAATATTAGGGTTGGTGTCCATATGGAGACGCTGATTTGGCTTCCCGATCTGGAATTTCATTTCCTTATATGCCAATTTGACCTGATACCCATGACTATTTAATGAAATTGTTTCGAATTTTGTCTTCGGGATGCTGTCGGTGCATATAACAGTTTAAATGAAAATGAAATATTTTTTTGACTAGAAATAATAATTGAGTCATCAGCTTTTTATTGGCATCAAAATAATCACTGATATCGCTTTTTTAGGGCCTCAAAAATGAAAATTAAAATTTTCAATGATGAGTTTCAATGAAAGCTATAACTGGCCCCTAAGTTTCACATATCAAATGATCTGTCAGTTGTAACTTTGAAGCTTGAATTTCCAGTTAAAATGTTCAAACTTTTATTGAAATTTTATTATTTCTCTAAATTTACTTTGTATGTATGTATTTGAAAACGTAACAATTTGTAGAAAATAAGACGTGTAATTCATTAAATTAACTACCTACGCGCAGTTAATGTAGAAAATGTAGTGCAGTTAATTCGACCAACCCTGTTCGTAGGCTTTCCAGATTTGTATGTGAAGAGCAAATTTAAAAAAGAATTTATTCAAAATTTTAAAATACATATGTAAATGCTTTTTTCATTTCTAATGTACCTCAACTATGCTGGAATGGCAAATCAGAAAAAAATTTTATAAACTTTATCCGTTGCTTTGAGTGCGATTAAGGCTTCAATGGAAAGAATTTAAAAAGTAAGATGGAATTTTTTCAGCAAACCACTGATTTGACTGCAGTCTTTCTAGTGTTATTCTTATTTTTTGAGCCATCAGTGGATATCTCAAGAGTTTTCCGGAAAGCTTTCTTCAACTTGTACTATCCCAATTCCAGTTAATCCGACATACCCTAGTCAAATTTTGTCTTTTAAATGCAACCTAAATTGTAGGGCACTAAAGATAAGAAGAAATTAAAGAATGGGAAGGCACCACAGATTAAGAGTAAAGTGTTAATTATTCAGCCTTATTGTACCATGCATTGCCAGTCTAAATTTTCAGTTATTTTTAGTAGAAGAACGAAAATTCGTTCGTGTGAAACTCACAATAGGTTTTAAAATTCCAGGTGAAAAAAAAATTTTAAGGTGAAATATTTTTTAGGTGGAACTCACAATAAGGTTGATTTATGTTTATGATGACATCCCACGAGTGGCATCTGAAAATTTAATTAAACCGAACAAGCTGGGATGCATAGCACGTAACTTGTTACAATCGATTTTAGTCCACCCAATCGATCATTGGCAGCATCTAATTTGGTTAAAAATTAAAAAAAAAAAATTGTGAATGCTAAGCATAATTTTTTCAAAGATACAAAGCATTATTGAAAATGGTTTTTGTGTGATAACACACTCACAGTTAGGCTGTCAAGTTTTCGCACCATCATATTAATATTGAAGGTTTGAATGAAACAACAAAACTTGGGCTACCCCCAACTTTTAATTAACTTCTAGACTTAAAAAAACTCCATAATAGCTCTAAAGTGTTTTGTTATGTTTGCACTTTGTTGCAAGCTGTAAAAAAACAGCCGAGATGTATAAAGTGTAGTAGAAATTGGCCACGATCTGGTTAGATTTGTGTTGTTGTATTCCCTCTTATAAAATCATTGCTGATGTCAAAGCTGCTGTTGCCAAAAAATAAATCTTAAGCTGTCCTAAAAATTCCGGGATACTCATCTATCCTATGAGAAATTTCAACAACAGCAGATTTGCGTTCAGAAATACATATACATTGATACTCGAGTATCTTAGATATGCTATCCTATAGTGCAACCTGAACATGGCCATTCATTTATTTTGTATAGCAGCTTCTACTTTTTTTTGAGCTACGTTACATTACGATCGTTTATAGATAAAAACCATAATAGAAAGAATTCGTAAGTAACGATATTTAAAGGCGAATGGAATATTTAAGTAAACTTAACTAATTACCCTCTTAAGAAATTTTACGAAAACCTAATAAATACGACTGATAGTGTGTTGGTTGCTCTTGCTTTAGTCATATATAACTTACCTTGAAACGCGTGGAATTCGTATAATTCTTCTTATCATAAAACTAAACACATTCGATTTCTTTGTAGTGTACCATAAGAAGAACCCATAAATAAATAAGATGGGTATTCAACATCAATTAGAACACACAAAGTAGGTAATATTTTTTTTACTTTTTTTTTTACAAATGTTAGTGCGTTAAAATGGGAACTTTAATATATTGTATGTAGATACATAAATGAAAATAAAGTGAAGTTAAAGAACTTAAATGACTCAGTGATTTGTGAACACCTGGGGAGGAGGAAATTATTTCCATTTAACACGAGGTCTACGTGTGATGGTTTAAAAGAAATGTTTCCCACCTTTGGATTTATTATTAGAAAGTAGTATTTGTGGATATAGAATGTTGTTTTGTTTGTGTGTCTTTTTTTTGTTTATAACCATTAAAATTTTGAGGATTAATCTGCCTGTTAATACCTAAATACTTAATACCTATAAATATATGCATTGAATATGCTTAGAAGTGTTCACTCGCAGGCTTTAAGTATACTATAAAAGCATTTCCACATGATATATATTTGAAGGGATATTTTTGATTTTTCTTTTTATGGTAAACAAAACTTTTTTGCTTTGTTTCGTGAATATACACTGAGGTAGAAGTGCACTTTAAAATCAATAGTTCGCATTTTTAAATTTAAATTGTGAACATCTAAAGTGTTTCATGCGAAAAAAAAAACAGAATTGCCAAAGTTTGTTTTCGTTCACGTTTAGCTGTGAAGTCAAGAGAAATTGCTTTTAATATGTACTTAAAACACAAAAAAAAACACAAATTTTGAATATAATATAAAACATTTAGTTTTATAATTTGAAGGTTTTAAATTAAAAGGATATCATTTGACTTAAACAAAAATTACATTTAATTTCAAAGAGTTGCATTTAAAGTTCCCGTTCAAATATAAAAGCCATTGAATTGAAAATTACAACAATCAATTTTAAAGTGTCGGCTTTTGATTTTATTTATGGGTTTAGTTTCAATTTAAATTTCTTTCGATACAAAAACTTTAAAAAGAAAAATTAACGCCGTGATTTGAAAGCAAGCTTTGATTTGGAGGAGAAACATTTTAAATCTCTGAGCATTGTTTGGATATATGTATTATTAGTCCAACCTACATAATCGTCATGAAATCTTTGTAAGATGAACGAAAATGCGTATTGAAACGCCAATTTTGTGGACACTAATTGATATTTTGCCGTACAGCTTATGAAAATATATAGATATGTACGTTATGTAGCAATGGTTAAGACAACGTGTAGTTTTCATTGACAACCACGTGTTGATATTGTGGTTTTCGTCGTCGCTACCGAAAATTCGCGTTGGTGTGGGGGAACTTTAAAAATGTCAGTTTCAAATTAAAAGTGTTCCATTTTAGTCTTAATACAAACACTTTTGATGTTTTTTAAAGCATGAGTCATTAAATTTAAAGTGTTAACTTTGAATTTAAAAGGAAAACTTTTCTTTGCAGCTTAAAATTTGGAAACATTAAATTTTAACGATATCATTTTTAAATTCAAAGTGATTCGCGTTGAAGTTAAAAAAAATCTAATTGTAACTTTCAAATCGAAAACTTTTCAATACGGTTGTCTTTCATACATACATGTTAAATTTTATTTTTAAAGTGTTTTTTTTTTAGGGAATTTAAAGGGTTTTTTTTTTAGGTGTAGACGAATTTATTTTCCAAAAGTTTTTTGTATACCAACTAACAAATATTTCACCTATAGCTAGCTATATTGAGATATTATTAAACATAAATTGAGACCCACAACATTCGATTGTCTTTTCACTTAATTTTTCAATTGTATGCAAAAAAATTGATTAGATTCAAAAATATATATAGAAAGTTATGTCTTTATACTTATGTAAAAATGAATGTTTCTCTGTATGAGGCTTATATAGATTCGATAACTACTGAACCAATTCGCTGAAATTTCAATACACAATTTGATTCTATGCCGAAATGGTTTAGAAAGTATTTTGAGTTAAATTCGCTGACTGCCACGCCCACTTTTATCATATTTTAGTTTTCCCCTTGTTGAAAGTCAAATTTTGTAATTAAGCTCACTTCAACCTAAAGCATGGCATAATATGTTGTTTGTCCCTCCTTCTACCTCGCTCACTTTTCTTATATCTGAGAATCTTCCTTACCTTCTTATCCCTAGAAAATTTAAAATTTTGTAACTAAAATCTAGTGAACCAAAGGCATATGACAATTGACATGTGCACCGACTTTTTTTATATTTGAGTTTTTACTTAGTGCTCATTGCCTTTTATAAATCGATCATTTGAGAGCTTGAACAAAATCAAAAATGTTCGCAGCTAATAATGCATGAACAAGAGCTTCTTATTTATAAGTACTCAGTCCATTCGCTATTGCAAACTCACGAGAAGCTCATGAGTGAACATTCCTGTAACCTTTTATTTACCTATGTATATTGTTTCCTATCATCTTATTGTATCAACTGATTTACTTCACTTTTTTAACATACATAGCTGCTTTAACAAAGCAATAACTTGATTAGTCCATGTATATTTGTGTAAACCATTCGACCAATTATACACATATGTAACTATGTACTTACAATTATTACAACTAGAAGTTCCATTGGTCACATTATATATACCAACAAAGTGCATTAAACTCGTATAAGCTTAACATATGTCAGAGTAGAGTTCAAAACAATACCGTTAACCGCGCCCAACTATATAAGTACCCTCATATTGTGATGCACCCTGGTCTATTGATGTTTTTGAAATCCCTATTATGTTCCATAAACATTTATTGAGAATTTTACTTTGATTTTGCAAAGCCGATACAATTCACCTGATGGTTTATTGCGTGTGCTATAAAATTTCACACCTTGTCTGATAGCAGGTATTAACGACGACGATAGCGCCCTTCGAATAAAATTAAAATTTAAACAGAATTATATTGAAGGTTTGGGTGTGGATATTTAATATACATACCTCCACATAAATGAACATATATATAGATTGACATTGGATGAGGTTATTAACCTTTTCATTTAACTGCAACGAAACTTGAAATAATAAAAATAAAAAAAATAAAAAAAAAAAACTTACACTAGCCGAAGACGAAGAAGAAAGGAATACTGTTCTTATCCTATTATCGTCCTGTTTAGTCCTATTCAAAGTGGTTGTTTTTAGACAAAAACTAACACGATGTGAAAGAGTCTCAACAAAAAAAAGAGATTTGTACTTGAGTGAACTCTACAAGAGAATAGAGTTAGATATATGTATATACAAGTATTTGTATCTAAATATCTAACTACCAGACATAAAAGGAAGCAAAGTACAGACTTTATGAGAACGGCACGGCGGCGTTCGAAATTTCCATGCAAAGGTAGTATGGGTGAACAAAGAAAAACATATATATTATAGCAATACATAGTAATTCTACACTCCAAATGTATTCTCCTGTATGTACTTTAACTAAACAGTGGAATAGGTAAATAGGTTTAACTATAATATATGCTTTTCTAGGGTTTCTTAAACTTTCAAAATAACTGCAACCCCTTACTATAGTTTTTTTTTGTACATGCATCAGATGGTAAATAACCCTATGGTAGGCAATCGAATGCAAGAGCTGTCACATAAATTTTAAAGTATATACCCACTGTTTTACAAGGACTAAAAACTTCTTCCAATCGATATGTATAATATTCAAAAGAGATGAAACTTTGACCTTCTTAAATATGAAAAATATTAATAATCTTAAGGATTATAGTTGCTTTTTTTTACGAAAAACACCTACTGGACATCTTATTTTTTAGGTGGCGGGGGCTTATTTTGGAAATGTTCGATATGTTCGATGAGTACCGTGTACTTGCACTTATGCTCGATTGTTTACAAATTTATTAAAATTTTTCACAATTTGCCCAGTTTCCATATTATTAAATGGCAAACCAAAACCTTAAACCAAACATATCGTCGCTTGAAAAGCAAAGTGTCATAAGTTGAAAAACGCAATTTTTAAGAAAATCGATTTGAAGTTTTTTGTCAGTTAAAAAATTAATTTTCATTTATAATTTAAAGAAAACCAAAAAGTCGTAGATTAAAAAAGTGTTACTTTTTGTTGCTTCTTTCAAGTGGCATATTGCAATTATTCAAAAGAAGCCGTTTAAAAAAAATTGGTTTAGTATGAGTGAAAAAATGTCGTTTTGCTGGAATAAGATCAAGGATCTTACCTTAAATGCAAAACGACACCCACGCCCTCAAACTGTCAATTTAAGAGCTATAGTTATGGCGGTAAGATAGCAAAATAGTATTTTTGTTTTTGCAATTCGTTCTGTATACTTCTTATAACATAAAAATTTCGATTTATGTCACTTTATTTTTCTAGCGACGATATAATATGTATACAATTATACATACAACAAAGCCTTGAATGACGGTTCGGTTTGACTTATGTGATTGATATCTATATATTGATAGGAATGTCAAATTTGAACAAAGAAATGGATGACATGGAACCTATTTTTTAAATTAATAAAACAGTTTGAGCTCAAAAATTCAAAGAATTTCATCTTATTTCTTTAAAAAAATCTGAATTTATGTTGAATGTTCAAAAAATAAAAAAAAATGTATCTACGATTATTGCAGAACAGTTATACAATTTTAAATATATCGTATAATGAAACTCGATATTTGGACAAAAACATCATTTTTATATCAAATATTTGACAACACTGATTCATTAATGTAAACTCTTGATTTTCATTTAAATAAGGGCATTTCTAATACCCAAATTACTTTCTTTGTTCAAACTTGCAAACTTGCAGATCTATGGGAAAAGATTTTCTGATAAATATAAATTCCAAATTTCGATGATCCATTAACTGCATCCATTTAATAAAAAAAAAGTGTACGCCTATCCCAAAAACAATCAATAATTATTATTAATTTATGGTTAATAAGCCATCATCGAAGGAGTTATATACAGATTAGTGAAACAGTTTATCGGTACAACTTTAGGTGAACCTTAAAAAATTAATTAATTCAAATATTCGATACTTCAAACAGATCAAAATAAATAATAATTTAAATAGAAAAAAAAATAATTTACAAAGCATTCAAAGGTATCGCTTTTGGATGTTATGGATTTTCACAACCGAAAAATTATGCTAATCTTATATTTAATATCGTGAGAAAGGTATAACAGAAGCCGTTTGGGGAGTACATATTAGAAGAGCTATAATTTTTTTTTGTTGGTTATGGTTTTGTTTGAAGTTTCCGCATTATTAATAGTCTGCGGTCATAATAGATATTAAATCACTGGGGAAAACTCCGACACAACCGAAAATAGACACAGACCTTTCTTTTATAATAAAAAATTAATATGAACTCCTTTTTCAAGGTTAAGTCTCAAAAATATCAGTTCTTTTTCATTTAAACTAGTGTGTAACTTTAAAACGGTAAAAGATATCGATACATTAGTTCAGATAATTTATTTGCTAAAGCCGGCATCATTTAGAAGATTCCGCCATTTCAAGAAAAGTTTAATCTTAAACACTCCTATTTATAAACTGAAATTAAACATGAAATATCTTTAATGAATTATCTCTAATATGTCCGAAATCTTATAAATAAGACAAAATTGAAGTTAATTCATGTTAATTAGCTTATTGACCCAAGTAGGTATGCAAATTAAAAATAAAGATGTTTTTGCGAAAGAAAGAAAACAGTCATTAGGGACACACTATGCCTTTTATTAACGAGCCCAAATGAGAAAGTATGTTTAAAAAATTTCACACTTTTATGTGAAAATGTATGTTTGTGCAGACGAAATAATAGTTTTTGGCGACAGTTCTTGTTGAATGTAGTAGATTTGCCTTCAGATTAGCTTTTTAACGTCAATTAGCAGTTAATTAAATATTTATTAATGAAAATTTTAATTCATGAATTAATTTTTTTATCAACGTTTAAGTTGATTTGTTAATTTTAAGATTATTTAGGATTTTTTATTGATAGAGGTATGTAATTGTTTAAGAAAGCATTCATTTTGGAACTCATTCAAAATATATCATAGCTTTTTAAATTTCGTAAAAAGTAATTATTAGCTTATTACTCGTTAAGTTGTGCTCAATTTGTAGATTATATAATTATCTACAAAGAAGTTTTCATTTGCTTTCGTACGAGAAATCCTTTACAAGATATTAAGTCAAATTATAAAAATTATGGAAACTCTCTTTCGAAATCACTTGTCGAACTTTCCTCGGTCGAATATATTTTTTTTTACACTTTTTCACCATTTTTATATCCTTCCTCTGTAAATTCCTTTAAAAAGATAGATGGATTAAATTTAGTTATAAAGGTATTCAGTATAGTCAGTTCTTTCAGTATTGATGGTGCAAGACTGGACCTTGGCTATCAGTGAGCAGAACTCGCTGTTATAATTGCAACCTTTCTTTCAATAGTGTTGTGAAGTATATCTACTTGCAAAGGGTGTTTTTTTCAGACGTGTGGTTTTCAAGAATAAATAAAACCCATATAATTTAATGTTTTGACCAGGAATTTAGCTTTATTATAAAGATAAGGGTTTGCCATTACGTTTAAAAAATGATTTCGGGCAAGTGGCCGCCGCGGCTGGCTCGAATAAATTCCAGGCGAGAGGCCCCAGCTTCAATTGTAGCGCGCGATGGCGGATGGACTCATTCGGGTCTTCTTCAATACTCTGCTCTACAGCAGCAATAGCGTCTTCGGTGCGCACTGTATAGCGTCTCTGAGGATGCGCATTATCCACTAGAGTAAACGCGGTGCGAAACCGATCCATGGTTGCTCGAATTACTCTGCTGGGCGATTATGTCGACCGAATATTGGACGCAGTCATTATTTTGGTAATAAATTTGCACGATTTGCAAACGTTGTTCAGGAGAAAGTCTATTCATTATTAAATGGCAAACCAAACTGAGCATAAACCAAGAGACAGCTGTCAAAAAGACCAACTCCGAAAAAAGTATTGCCAGATTGAAAACCACACGTCTAAAAAAAACACCCTTTATATGTATCTAGAGCAGGAGGCGAAAAGTCTGTATCGTTTGCAAACACTTACCTCATAACTTTAAAATTTTAGTCAGTATATTCACTTTGAAGCCACTGACGCATACCTATATACTAAAATATTTCTTTCTTTACTTTAAAGCTAAAGAAAAGCAAAACTTTCCACAACTTCTCCTTTTCAACTTTATTGCTCGAAGAACAAAAAAAAACATTTTATTGATTTGTGCAAATTGTCGTCATACTTAAATTATATGTATTATGTATAAATAAAACATTAATTATAAATCAGCAATGTGATTCTACTCGGTAGGTATTTGCTCACTCTGATTTTGTTTTATTTTGAAATAGTATTGATCGAAATTTGTATTATAACTTCTTGTTTTTAAAACACGTGATACTAAATGATTAGCACAATAATTTAGGACAACTACATAATTTATACATATTTATTTTATACGCTATATAGGCAGCAATCGTGCCAGTCACGGACAATAACTTTCCTAAAAATACCTTTAGAATAGTTAACTGCCGTGCTCAAATCTAGCAATAACAGAAATAAATAAAAACAAAAAAAAACAAGTCCTTCTGTGTTCACTGTGGGCTTTGGATATATAAAAATAAATGTAATTGTTAAATCAATTGGTAAACATGAATACCTTCTTCCATTGTTTCTTACAAATATGTACATCAGGATTCAAAGAAGGACGAACATTGATACGTCGCGGTCGCATCGTAGATTTAAGTTTATCGATTGATATATGGAAATGTTGAAATTGAATTTCAACCTTCAATATCAGGAGACAGTTTTAGCATTTAAAAAAAAAATAAACTTTATGTCAATTAATGTCGTTTTCGATTCTACTCTGTTGTTGATTCCAATGGAATATGAAATATGAAGACATTAGGCCTGTTCGCGTACTTGCCCGAAACTGCCAGATTCTACCAGATTTATTTTTTTTATATGAACTTTGACAGTCTTTCGGGCTAAAAATGGTAGAAATGGGTATGTTTGGGGAGTAAACGATCAAGGTTATTGACTTTATAAATTTACACAGACACATCGAAGTTTCAGGATTTAACAAAATGGTATGTTCAAGCATTTATCACATTTGACAAATAATCCGCTTCTCTCTCGTGCTTCTCGTCTACTCCTATATACACTTGAACATCCAAAGCTTTTGGAGTAGTAGGAATGAAACGGGAGTGCAGAAGAAGCACTCCAAGTGGTTCTAAGCGAAAACGATATACATGAATACTAAATTTAGTATCACTGGCATTATAAAAATTTAAATGGGTTTTATTCGGAATTGCATTGCTGTGCATTTTAATAATTTTTTATTTATCTTTTTGAAATTTTACGCTATTTTGGATCCTCACTGTTTGATTTTGTTCAAAAAAACAAAACATGAAATACATAATAATAACTTATTTATTTTTTAAAAAAGTTAAGGGATGTGTTGGAAAAATATTGATTTTGTTTGAGTTCAAATTAATGCTTATATATGCAGGTCGAGTCAAATAATCGTTGAGTATGTGTTAAAATGAAAAAGTAAAGAATTTCGTTGTTTTTTTAACGTTTTATTTCCATATATTATGTACTTGTTTTTCTCCGAGTAATGAAAAATTATATTTTTAAAAACTTCACGTTGCTTGAGCAAATACAACTCAATTTAAACTATTTGTCACAAAATTTTACATTTCGAAACAATATTTACACGACGCGCGGCATCAGTGTTTTATCTTAATTGTCCATCGTTCGATGGAATTTTACAATTTTTAGTTTGACTATTTGCTGGCGTAATGATTGAGTATTTCGTTATAAATGTCACCAAAAAGCACCCAAATGCATAAAATAAAATATAAAACATCAATTTTTTTTAAGATTTTCCATTTACAACCTAGTTATTCTACAATAAAATTTCAAACTATTATCTGGCAGATATTATAGAGAACGAACTACAAATTGGCATATTTATATACAAGATTTAGTTTGAACTGTCAACAAAAGAACTATAATGGTGGTTTCAATTGCTTTTTTCTTTCAGTGCTTCTTAAAAGAATTAAAAATACATTTGGATATTATTTCAGAATCAAATGCAGAAGCATTCACATGTTGACACACTTCAACGAATATAAGGATAACATTGAATTTTTTGCTGATTCTGTTTGGAGTCTTCAACGCATAAGGTCTATTAATAAAATGAAGCAATTACTCCAAGTAAAGTTCGTAGCAAAGTAAAAGCATTTGGTAATTGCTTGATATCAGTATTTATTAAAAATCTGCTTTGCTAAGTATAAGTTCGAAAATTCGAACATAGCATTTACTTGACAGATCCAGACATAGAAGTCTGTTTAGATAATTGGGAACTGAGTCTCGAAGATATTTGAGAATTAATGGAAGGGCAATATCTACATATTATCTACATCATTAAATATTCAAAGCCTAGGGCAGTAATAGGCTCCAAAACATTATTTCATAAGTGCCATTCCAAGTTTTAAACCTAGATACTTGGTCTAATTTAAATTTTTTTTTCTGGAACCAGACTTTACATTTCCAAATGTTTTGAGGCCCTGAATTTCAATCCCACCTAAAAGTTTTTGTTGCTTAATGTGAGTTTTTTTTTTGAGATACATATTCTAACCTAAACGTCCAATAATACCGTTTTTTCGCTGTTTTAACTTTACATGGAAACCGAATTTAAGGCCATTTATTCTCGAAAACCTGTTATGATGGATCAATTTTGGTTGTTCGATTTGAATTCGACATCAAAAAACCTTCAGAAAAAATCTGTTTCTGGTTTCAAATGAATATCTGTCTAGTATCAACATTTGCTTAGTTTTTGTAGCTTGCCTTAAGAAAATGTGCTTTTAACCCTTCATGTCCTTTGATCTTTTGTACCTACATATACATATAGCTGACCTAGCCTCATCGAACCCATATAGTTATAATTCATAAGGAATTGTAATATAAAATGTATGCAAAAATGCAAATTGATACGATTTTCTTTTCCATACATTTTTAAATTCAATCACTAGACTATAAGTCGTTTTCGAATTGACAATTGAATGCGCCTATATATACAAAGGGGAAATAACGCTGTTTTTGCATAAACATCTACCTATCAAGCACGGGCTCCGGGGCAATAATTGAATCGTCTATAACTTGTGTGTTCGGGGTTTGTTTGTAGGTATATCTGGTTTTACATATGCCATGAGTTTTATTTTATTCACGCATAATAAATTTATAGCTCTCCTACAATCGACTTTAATCGTTGGCGGTGTGGTATAGTCGGTGTAGTCAGTCATCAATATCTATTGATTAAGTTGTCCAGATGGCATCTTTTGTATGCGAAAGTATGTCCTCGATTAGCCATATTTTTGCATTCACTTCTGTCAGTCGCAAGGATTTGTTAGCTTGCAAGTCTTGCAAAAGTGTCACTTTTGTTTTTTTTTTTTTTTTTTTTTTTTTTTTTTTTGAAAAAGTTGAATTTGTAATCAGCTTGAGAACACTATAAACGTGTTTCACACCACAAGACTGATGGTTGTTGTTAATCCCTCCTTTCTTCGTAAAGCTTCTCAATTTTGTTTTACTTGTTTTTTTTTTTTTTTTTCTTAAAAAAGCATGCAACATTGATTAATGGGAATCACTAGGTCTTCTCAAATAGAAACCGATCGCTGACAACGAACGACAGGAAAAGTTGTAGAAAAAGGAATACATATCTTTGTTGGTAAGATTTTAAGAGAATGTCGAAGGCAATGGAAAGACCTTAACTGAAAATTTTGTTATTAAATTATTATTTATGAAGATAGGAGAACTAGCTACATTATATATAGCCGGGTAGACAAGACAGTTTGGATGGACAGCGACATTTGCGCCGTGTGTGGATACCACGTGCCGATGAAAGTAATTTGTCTTCGGCTTTTATATCGATGTGTTTTTATTGATTTGTCTGTGCAAGTTGCGAGCCGCCGTTGTTGCACTGTGGTTCCGCACCGTAGGCTAAAATTAGCAAATTTCGTCGTAATTTTTTTGGGGAAAAATCTTTTTAATTAGCTGAGTGAAACATTAGCACTTATTGTGAGTTTCGCCCGAACAACATTCCACACGGAAAATTTGATATTTCACTTTTCGCCTAAATCTTATCACCCGAAATCTTATGTTAAAAAAATTCCCCTCATTTGTGAACATTTATTTCGGGTGGAATGTAATGTTATTGACAGCCTAAATGTTCACTTATTTTTAGTAGGCGAACGAAATTTCGTTCGGGCGAAACTCACAATAGCTTTCAAAATTCCAGGGGAACAAACAATTTTAAGGTGAAATAATTTTCGGGTGAAACTCACAGTAAGGTAGTTTCATAGGTAGGTTAAATCTGAAAATCAAAAATTTATCTAAGAAAAATTTTATAGTTCGTGGTCGTATTCAAAGAAAATGGTTTTTTTTCTGAAACACCACTATTTTGGTGGTCATTCAAAATTATTTTTCTAAATGCTAAATGGCCGCTTTCAAAAGGTGTTGTGTGTTTGTATTCGGGCAAGTTATCACCTTTTGTAATTTATGCTACTTTCGATTTATTAGGTATTGTATGGAATTCATTTTAATTGCTATATTATTTTATTAGAATGAATACAAATCCACCACAAATTGAATTTAGACCGCTTCTCCTTCCAACTTGAACCATTGTCTGCTTCAGTCGCGTCACTTGTTGTCTGTGGAAGTCACGGTCGCGGATACAATGGGATTTATATATCCAACTTGATATAATATACTGAATTTCGTTTACTGTTAAAATGAAGTAACTAATCACGAGTTTTGGGAATAAGAAAATAACTTTCTATGTAAAGACAATGCTTTTGATTGAAATTCATGAATCGATAAGAGCATAAAAGGTGTAAAGTTTGATTTATGATTTAAGTGCTGCAATTTGTTGAAGCATTTATTCAACAACAATATTTTAGTTTAGTTAGAGTCGAAAGATTTGATTTGCAACATCATAGTGCAACAATATAGTATCTATATAGCTATAACAGTTTTGGATTAAATTTACAAGTAGGTACATAACTGGGCTAAAGTGATCGTGTAGTGTTGTTGTTTTTTGTTTTATAAATCTTATTATATTCAGGTATACTAAATTGGTGTGAGGAAAAGTGATAAAAACTATTAAGTAGAAAATCGAAAGGTGTTGTATTGAGAAATGTTAATTATGCGTTGCAGTTGGAAAATATTATATTTGATGAAGTTATAGGAGTAATAGATATCTTTATATGGGCATGGCTAGGGTATTTTTAAAATATAAATTACACTGGTCAACACTGGTTTTGCCACACGAACTTTGATAGCTAATTTTGTTTTGTCAATCTAGTCTCATTATTAAATCACAATTGTCACGTGTCAATTAGCCTCAGTTTTGTTGTGATACGGTATAACTCAAAACTTGTACTACGCAGCAAATTAACAGAAGCGCTCCCAAGTAAACCGTTTTAAAAATATTTGTGGTTGCATTTTAACACTTTTTTGTTTTAGCATTTTTTTGTTATTAACCCTGTGAACATGTCGAGGAAGTGTAACAATGATCCTAACTGTTTTTGTTATGTTTGCGGAGAACTGACATTCAAAAAACAAAGACGAAACTTTACGAATCTTGTGTTGGAGTGTTATCACCAATGTTTTGGTTTTTCTGTCGCCCATCAAGACAAATCCTGGGCTCCTCATGTCTGTTGCATAACGTGTGTGAAAAATTTAACCGACTGGAAGAAAGGCGCACGACCTATGCCGTTTGCAGTACCCATGATATGGACTGAACAGCGAGATCACGTTTCGGATTGCTATTTTTGTCTCACTGACATAAACGGTATAAATTACAAGAAAAAAAATACAGTTATTTACCCTAACTTATCTTCGGCTATAAGACCAGTCTCTGATTGTAAAAAATTGCCAGAACTATTACCAGTTGCAACTACGTCTGTTGAGAATGACCATCCACAACCGTCCACTTCAGGTAAATGTGTGGACGAGGACGATGACTTTCAGTTTGAAGGAATTGCAAACGAGCCACATTTCATAACTCAAGGAGACTTAAATGATTTAGTTCGGGATCTAAATTTGTCCAAAAAACAATCAGAACTATTAGGATCTCGTCTAAAAGAATGGAATTTGCTACACAGTAACACAAAAGTTAGCTACTTTCGAAACCGTGATCAGCACTTCAGAACATATTTTTCTCAGGATGGAGATTTGGTATTTTGCAATAACATAAATGAGATTATGAAAATGTTAGACATCGATTTTGATCGCTCTCAGTGGCGTTTATTCATTGATTCTTCGAAAGCAAGTTTAAAGGCAGTGTTATTGCATAATGGAAATATGCTTCCGTCTGTACCTCTAGCCCATGCTACAAATATGAAAGAAACCTATGAAAATATGAAACTTTTACTTGAAAAAATAAATTACGGTACATATTCCTTCAAAATCTGCGGCGATCTTAAAGTTGTTGCACTATTACTTGGACTTCAGCTGGGTTACACAAAGTTCTGCTGCTTTTTATGTGAATGGGATAGCCGAGACAGAACTAATCACTATATAAAAAAAAAAGGCCAACGCGTGCATCGTTAGTTCCTGGGCAAATAATGTGCTTCTACCACCATTGCATATCAAATTAGGATTAATAAAAAATTTTGTAAAGGCAATGGATCGCGATGGAAGTGGATTTTTGTATCTGAAAGAAAAATTCCCTAAAATAAGTGATGCAAAGATAAAAGAGGGTATTTTTGTTGGCCCTCAAATAAGGGAGTTAATAAAAGATACAAGATTTGAAGAAAAACTAAGCGATTTAGAAAAATCTGCATGGAAGGCTATTAAAAATGTTGTTGCAAATTTTTTGGGTAACCACAAGAGTGACAGCTACAGGGAGTTGGTTAGCGAGCTGTTAATGACATATAAAGCTTTGGGTTGCAACATGTCACTTAAGATCCACTTTTTAGACTGCACCTGGATTTTTTTCCTGACAATTTAGGGGCTGTCAGCGACGAGCACGGTGAGAGGTTCCATCAGGACATTTTGAATATGGAAAAGCGGTACCAGGGCAAATGGAACCCAAATATGTTAGCGGATTACTGCTGGACAATTAAAAGGGACCAACCAGAAGTGAAACATGCAAGAAAATCTTAGATTTATTAAGTCATTTATAAAAAAATTACAGTTTTGATTAACGAGATCTGTGTTATTTCGCAATATTTTAAATTACTCAATAAAATAAAATCTTTGGCCAACAAATTTTTTTTAACTATTTATTTTTTCTTATGATCACCAACTAAAGCAAAAAATATCAAAAAAGTCCGTGTGGCACAAAAAAGTTAAAATTTTGTTGACCAGTGTTATCGAAGAAATGTATCTCAATTACAGAACTTTTGGCTTAACGCAATTTTGTACGTTAAAAAAAAAACAGAAAACTATATTAATAATTAATAAAATGGAGCAATTTCTCTTAACTATATAGTACGTAGCAAAGTGAAGGAAAGGAATTTAGCAAAACTTTATTAAACTAATCTTTGAAAATTCGAACAAACCATTTACTTCACAGATCATAAAATAGGTATGTTCAGATTAATAGGAACAACGACTCGCAAATGCTTTGAGTTAAATTCGTAACTAATTTTTGCAATATTTCCCAACTCGAGTGTTAATTGATCCTTTTTATACCGCGAAAATATTATAATGATTTTCGGACAATTTTTTAAACGTGTCATAAGAGCTGTCAGTGTCAAAATAATTTGTGTGATCCAAAAAACAACAAAACGGCCACCCGAAAGTAACAGTGGGGCATTGAAAAATGTAAATAATGAAAATGTATCGAAATAAAAGACTGGCTTGGGATTCCACATTTTTTTTTTCATGGTCAGGATTTAAAGTACATACATGTACCCGTGATTTCCTAGAGGCCGGTCTCACGGTTCGCCACCTAACAAAATAAGTGGCACTTAAGCTTCCCATGTTGCCACTTGAGACGCAGTTTCACTGTTTGAGTAAGTGGCACTTTAGTGGCCAACATGGAAGACTTAAGTGCCACTTATTCAGGTTAGTTCGCACTTTGAAATTGGGCATTCATTTTCCATATTAGCAACTTAAGTATCACTTATTCGTCTATAAAAACAAAATTGCACTTTTGATAACTGCTAAATTTTCAAACATAAACTCCTGGTTATTTATTTATTCGGATATTCCTGAAAAATTCTTCGATAATTTATATTTTAAAAATACCCTAGCCATGCCCATATAAAGATATCTATTACTCCTATAACTTCATCAAATATAATATTTTCCAACTGCAACGCATAATTAACATTTCTCAATACAACACCTTTCGATTTTCTACTTAATAGTTTTTATCACTTTTCCTCACACCAATTTAGTATACCTGAATATAATAAGATTTATAAAACAAAAAACAACAACACTACACGATCACTTTAGCCCAGTTACGTACCTACTTGTAAATTTAATCCAAAACTGTTATAGCTATATAGATACTATATTGTTGCACTATGATGTTGCAAATCAAATCTTTCGACTCTAACTTCATATAAGCTGGAATGGACGAGCTGTGAAGAGTTGCAACAGCCTTTCACATTCTTATAATATAAGACATATAGCTTTATTGTATACCTATATATGTATGTATGTATATCATTGTGTGGGATTTTTGTGTGTGACTGCAGATTGCTAGATCTTCAGGTTCTTTTGAATCAAAAATTTTGGTTGTAGGTATGTTTAGGGCAAACAAAAAAATATAGAAATATCGAAACCACTTACTATTCGTATACATACATAGGTATGTTTATCTAAAAGCCACTGCCGCGGCCGCGTCGCCGCGCCGCCTTTCTTTTGAGTGTGCATATTTTTGTTAGTCTCTTTCTTTACCCGCAAGTAACACAGCGGATTTGTGCATTAGTTAATACGTATGTATGTTTGTATATAAAATTAAGTGAAAGGATTGAATAGATACTTTGTAATTTTTTTCATTAAATAAATCAGAAGAAATGAAATGATGGGAAACATAAACCCAGACCTTCTATGGGTTGCATGACAAGCATTGATGAGATGTGTTGATACCACAGCAATTATTATTTAAAAAAAAACCAGTGCCTTCAATTATTTTGGATACCTACCAAAGAGAGAACCCTCATAAATAACTTGTTGTGAAAAAAGGACGAAAGGTTTTTGCGGAGACCATGACTTTGGCGAAATCCTTCATATTGGAAAAAGTGAATTGATCTTTATCTTTGCAACTGTCGGGATGACATAACCTCGAAAATGTTGTCCGCGCAGAAATTAATTAAGAATTACAAACGATGGGTTCATGGCCTAAAATTTTGTTCCCGACAAACTTTGTCTCCAAAAACCCGGATTATGTCATCCCCTAATATAGGCCCCTTTCAGATATAAAAATAAAATAATAATAAATATGTCCAGAGTTAACTAATGGCCAGTTGTACAATAGTGGTTCAGCCTCGGTTCAAGATTTTAACTCACCGATTTCGGCGGATTAACTAACGTTCAACGCTGGTTCAAGTATGTAATTGGTTATTATCACCCACTTGAACAGTAAACCACTGTTGAAACTCAATTAATCCACCGAAATCGGTGGAAACAATTTGCTGAACCACGGTTTAAATATTTGTACAACTGGCCCTAAGTCTGTTTTAACTCCCCCTTATTTCCCAAAGCAATAACTACAAACAACAAATAATTTGCACACATTCTTATTAATAAACTCAAATCAAACATGAATTATATTTAATTAGCGAAGTGCGAAATCTTTCTGTTGATTGTGTACTAGATTTTCCATAAGATTTTCTACTTAGCAGTTAATTGTTTATTAATAAATATTTTAATTCGTGAATTAAATTTTGATCAACGTTTTGGTTGATTTGTGAATTAAAAGTCAACTAAGCAATTATTGTGTGTTCAGCTGTACACTGCAGCAATTATATATACCTGTACTTGCTGATGCCAAATTTAATGAATACTATTCCTTTTTTAATGGAATTACTATCATTGCAACTTCCACTTTGTATGTGGATTTTCATTTCTTTCTATATTTTACGTATGAAACGGTCGATAGGTCTTTGTTTTACAAGTCACCTTTTTAATGAGTCACTTCTATTTCAGTTACTGTAATCATAAATGAAATATGTAAATGGACTCTTAAGTAGATGCTATATACAATAAATTTGCCCACTGCAATATGAAGCCAACACTTTCTTGTTAATATGACGATGCTGCTGCCCATTAAACCAGCTTAAATTTTTGAGGGCGGACTTCAGTTAAATATCCGCAACAGTTTATATATCATAAACAGGGACAAGTAAAACGGACAAAAACTTATTCGGTGCTTCAATGCCCATCCCAAATCCGCACAAACCCATAAGACCATAACGCCTGCTATATAAACACAAAAAATAAAGTCATATTTATGTACTCCAGCGGTACCGGAAGAGCCTCAAGTTCTTTTTGCGGTTTTAGTGGCAACGGTGCGACCAGTAACAAAAAATTTAAGTTTAACAGTAAAATTCTTTTAGTCGTCGATGACACACCTGATTGCATTACATAGTGCACAACTCAAAATTTCACCGGTTGCATAGCGGTGGTTACAAGACCAACCAGCCGGCTCGGAGCGAGCATTCATTTAATTTGATGGTTCCATTTATAGAGATTTGTCCGATTCTTTTCACTTGACTTGTTGTTCATTTCATTTCCTCGCTGTTACCCCTTATCTACTATATACCTTACCTACCTATACTTGATTTTTGTCTTTTCAACTTGGCACCTGTGCAATGAACTTTTCAGTTACCACAACAGAGATATATAAATACAAAAGCATAAACATAGTATAAACAAAAACGAGGGTCATGGTTACGAATGAATAGATATCACTTCTTTTTTTTTGTTGTTTCTATTTAAGATACATTTCCGAAGATGTTCCAAAAGATACAATCTATTGCGCGCCTGTGCTACCGACCGATGTACTACTACTGTACAGTGAATGCACTTTCACTTGAATTGTCATATTGATATGTTTAACATGTGTCGAATTTTGACAAGTACATGTGCGAGCGATGGAAGTTTGAGTTTTCAGTATACAACTTTACAATAATGGTTAAGATACGAGTAATGTTTATATTATTTTTTTTAATTTTAATGACAACCGCTGCAGGAATCTTTAACCGGTTCAATTAACTACTAAACATATATAAATTGAATTCAACAAAAAATTTTTCTTGGGCGTAGTGAATGCATTTGTGGTTAGACGTTAGGTTTAATTTAAAACATTAAAATCCTTCAAATAATATTTTTTTTTACAGTGGCGTTAGAAAGATATAGACGCGACGAAAAATACACCGAAAGCTCTTTTGATCGAAAAAAAATGAATCGACCCGACTCTTTAGTTTTGGTCTTATCTCTACACCTTAAGAAAGTTTGTCGAAGTCTCAGTTTGTATTAATTATACACTGTTTAGTGGTTTTTTGGCGAGTACGAATGTGTTTTTTTAGTCAAAGAATAATAATATACCCTATCCGTTTCATAGCAGCTTTAAAAAAAAAAGGAACCAAATTCTTTATACTAAATATTTACAAAACAAAGCTGCTGGTCAAAAGATTCAAATTTTTCGATCTTTTTTTTATGATATTTTAACAGTGAAAATTTCTGTTTGATGATTGGATGATACCGATATATGAGTCGAATAGACGAATTGGTTGTTTATAAAAACAAGTCCGGTTTTTGAGGACATACAAAAATCTTATTTATGACTGTTAACGCCCTGTATAATCTTCGTTTACGAAATGGTATGGTTAATTTTGTTAGTACATGGAAGGGATATCGATCATATTATAATGTAGCAATGTTGCCCATTTGAATGCCAAAGGAATAAATATCTACAAGAATCTCAATAGGGACTATCGTCGATATATTGTTAACATTAACTACAAATAAAAACAAAGTTCTTCCTTATTTAAGTTCTTTGAGATAATAGTTAATATGTTATAAGAAGATGTATAATGGAAAGGATAATAAAAGTAAAGAGTATAGCTTATTTGTGAATTTATTTGTTTATTTTTTCTGTTTACTTATTTATACATATACATATATGGCAGACCACCGAATTGTGAGCTTTGACCGCAAAATAAACTAAGTTACTCCTGTTCCCAAAACCCACTTTCGATTGATTAAAAAATTGTTCTTCAATTTGGTTGATTCGTGTTTTATTAGATTTTATCGATAATCAATTTTTTTAGTATAAAGCATTAATTGACATTGAGTTGTCAATTAATGTTTGTAGCACTTTATAAAAATGAGTTGATACACATTAATTGGTGTTAATTAATGAAACAGAAGTGGTGAGGGAGATTCTTATAGGTATAGCTATAAAATAGTAATTTATTTGTCCCCAAGTAAAATTAACCTTTTTATTTCTTTTGAATTTACCTTTAGAACTCAGGTGAGGGCTGTTTCCTTGTCAATAATCCATATTACTGCCACCACAGTTGTCAATATTTTAAATTATAATTGGAGCAACTATGCAATTTAAGTGTTTTTTAATTCAATATTGAAAAAATTCTCGTGTACCAAAATAATAACCACTATTTTTTTGCACGGTCAGGTAACAGTTGGCAAACAAAAAAAAATATTTTTTTCTAATTCATCAAAATTTGATGTGCTAACTATACATACATATGTATATAATATAAGTATATACGTCCCGAACACCAATATTAATTAAAATAATTTTATTTGCATGCAAAATTAATCACTTGTAATATTCCGCATGCGAAAAAAAGCATGTGGTGAATACTAAATTTTTTTTGTTGCCAGTTGCTAAAATCAAAACTCTTAAACGAATAAAAATATCGTAACAATTTTTTTTTACTAGTGAGTTTCTATTCAACTTTTTTGGTTGCTAAAAACATAACTCTTGAACGAATAAAGATATCGTAACAATTTTTTTTTACTTAAAGAAAATGTTTAAGGCTATCAAGCTAATGAGTTTCTATGCAGGGTGTTTCTGAAATTTTTGTTGAAAAAATAGTTTGTATTTAAAGCGATATAGACATAGTTCGTATTTCACTTTACAAAAGTCTAAAGTTTAGATTTAGAGTAAAAGCAGAGTGTTTTGAAGCTTATTTGAGTGAAACAGAGGGGAAAAAAACAAAATAAACCAATATGACCTAGACAGTGGGAAAAAAAGAAAATAATAACCATTTCTAAAATATTATTTTTAATTTTTGTTTAATAAGAGTATATTTTAATTTTTTTTTTACATAAAGGAGTGTACTAAACAAATATTTTATTGGTAGATTACAAGTTGAATAGTGGGAAAAAATCAAAAGTGATATAGATTATACATGGCAAATAGTGGACAAAAATTAAACAATTCAAAATATACAGGGTGTTTTGGATGCAAAAAAGGCTAGAGCGTTTAGGTTAGGTTGATACAAGAAAAAAATCGTATGGGAAGAGGGTCTTTTTCCCATCCGTTAAGGCGGGAGGGCAATTTTATAAAAAATTAACAGCAACACTTTCGATGTCATGTTATACCTTTTTTTAAACCCAGAAATCCACCCCATTAATTCTGTTTTTAAATTAAATTTATTTTGTGAATACATAATTTTGGGAAAATAAATTTTCGGACTCAAAAATTTTGAAAAAAAAAATTGACTGACTTCTTCAAACTAAATTTAAAGGCGGGAATTTGCGACAAATTAAAGCAAAAAGATCATTATAAAAAGCTAACAAAAAGAAATGCAAAGTTGGTTGGTTCCTGTGAAGTATAGCTATATTTAGTAACTATAGGTGGCAGCACAATCAAGTTGTTATATTTTTGTTTCATTCAAACCTTAAAAAGGAAAAATATAATGTTCCGACAAAGTAAGTATAGTACATGATTGACATCATGACATGCTAAATATAGTTTTTTTTTCACATACATAATATTCATAACCACATACATATGTACATATTACATTTATATACTTTCTCTTAAAAACTGCTTTGAATCCTCCAAGATTTTCCTTATAAAAATGCTTGCAAAATTAAAAAAAAAAGAGACAAAATCACCCCTCAGTTTGACCTCATTAGTTTCATAGCAACATCACTTCTATAAGTTTAAAAAAATAATAAAAACAAACCCACGCATACAAAAAATGATGTTCGCTCTATTTGAATGGGTTTGAGAAAGACTTCTCTCTGGTTATATTTATGGGAAAAAAAAATACTTGCAGTTCCACGTTGACGGACGGATGTCAATCTTATTCATTTGATGGGAAAATGCATTGCATTTATTATACAAAAAAAAGATTGTTGTATGCAGTGACAGTGTGTAAAATTCCATGGGATTCAAATTTTACCTGTGATATGATGGCTGGAATTCTATTGTATACTTTAGTCTAATGATATTAGACGAAATATGTGGTATATTTTTTTCCACATTTTCCTAATTAATTTATTGTTTTTTTTTTAGTTTTCTCACTTAACAATAATCTTATTTTTTTTCTTTTTCTTTACAGGTAAGCCATATGATTTTCAAAAATTATATTCCAAACCATTGAACAGATAAGTATCATAAAAAATAATTTTACATTTCTTGGCAAATGATGTGAAAATGAATTTCAGACAACGCCCTTCATTCATAAAAAAAATAATATCGATTTAATAACTTCCTCTTTATCGATTAATAGTAGATAACCTACTTCTGAACATCTGAAATAGCACAAAATATACGAACATTAGGGTGTTCTATTTTATTTGGAAAACTTTTTTTAATCAGGTTCCTTCGAAAATATCAATTATACTCTGAGAGAAAAAATTAACCAGAAATTAACCAATTATCAGGTAGATCACGTTAGATCATGTTTTAGGTTTCTTTTATTATTGATTTTAAAGTCCGTGCGTGGTGTTGAATCAACAGACAAAGAATTGAAAAAATAACTATGAAACATTAATTCGACAGTCGCGTTTATTAAAATTGACATTTATAAAATGCAGTATTAAAATACCACGAACTTGGTTAAATTAACACCTCGGTCATCTCAAAATTTCTAAAAAAATTTCTTCAATGAATTTCATGTTGAAATAACGTCACATCTTCTTAAATCAACTAAAATTTTATCAAAATTGCACCGTATCTTTGAATATATTAATATTGAAATCGTGCAGGAAGTAAATTTAACAAGACATTTTTGTTTTATTTTTTATTTGAGTGTATGTCTTAAAAAATTTTATTTTACAACAAAAGATGTGTTCCTTTACATTGAAACTTTGTTTGTGAATTTCTGTCACGTCTGTCAAAAATTTAAATGTGTAGAAAATCACGCCCACAGAGTTTTAAAGTAAAGGAACACACCTAAAATTCGCGGAAAAAAATTGTTTTGGGAAAATTAATTTTTAGGACATAATCTATTTATTCAGGGGAAACAATAAAAAGATTTTGGGAAATATATGACACCCAATAATGTACTTTATATACTCGTACTAAGTTTGAGATAGAACCCATCAAACTTGATCAGAAATGTAAATGTGTTCTCATTTATAGGTACACAAGTTCGTTCATGTACTTTGTACAACCTTCCTATTACCTACACATAAATTTATTTTTGAATATACATAAATATATGTATACTTATACGGCGGAAAGTAACGATCTGAGTTTTTACATGAATTCGATTCATTAGATGTATTTTAAGATTCCCAAAGGGGTATTTAATATTTTATATATAAGTATAATAGTATCCAACCTCAATGTGCTTGATTCAAGTGAAATTTTTAAGTGTGAAACCTCAAGGCTTGAATTATGTATCAGGATAAGCCAGTAAAAACCCCTTTGCCATATTAATGTTAATATATTTGTTGGTAAAGAGTACAGTTATATATATCACTATGCAATTAAATTGAGTTAATGAACTAGCATAAATCTTTAACTGAATAATTGTGTGTATAGGTATACTTAAAGAGTAACAAATAACCATTTTAACATATGCAGTTAAAAAGTTCGACTGGAAGTAATAATTAGATTTTGTTTGATAACTTGGGTTAAGTGCTGATTTCGAAATGAAAACCCGATTGAAAATAATGAGAACAATTCAAATAAATCTTAAAATAATTTATGTAATTACCAGCAAATGATAAAATATATAATTAAGTGTATTTGTTTTTAGAAGCTTTGGAATATCAATCATATTTAATTTGATCCTTTAGTAATATGTATAAAATTTGTTCCATAAAAACTTTCGCAGAATCATCGTTTATGTAACAGTAGATACATGTTAGATATTGGCAAACGACATGAAGAGTGATTATATCTTCAGATATAGTTGACTTGGGATGGCATAAAATAAGGGCTTGGGTGGTAGAGAGTCATTCATTACCACTTGGAAATTATATCCAAAAACAAAGACAGCAGAAATATAGATATCTGAACATTTTAAATTGTTGTCTACAAATGATCTTAACTTATACAACAGAATGTTGGCTAATATGACATTTCATTTAATTAAAAAAAACATTATTTCGAAGCATTAAGACACTGTCTAACTCGTCAAAAATCTAATACGACTGTCAGAAATTATAGGTAAGTCAGGTCATTTAAAATCCAGAAAAAACTAAGTCTTATAAATTAATATGAATAAATTAGCCTTCGTTAAAAGATTATAGTTTAAAATAATTGTATACCACGAACAACAACCGATAATTAATTGAATAGTGTACTACATAATTTCTTACTTACTTTTTCGTTTTTTTTTTTGAAATTTTGTAACCAAAATTTAGTAGTAGGTAAAGTGCCTAACTCAGTTTTATAAAATTCTGCAAAAATTTGATGTACACAATTTTGAAAACAAAATTATGACCTCTACCTACCTATACAGAATTTAGACCCCAGCCCTTTTCGAACATCCTAAAATCATTTTCAGATTTTATACCTAACATCAAATTAAATCTTGAAAAGAGTTGCACCACTTATTAGATAATAAAAAATGTAGCGTCTTAGAGGTTAAAGTTGTTCAATCCTTTCTAACATCGTAATCATCTTACGTGCAAAAAATTATTATTCACAACGGAACACAGCTTGTCAGTTTTATGCACAATTTCACATTTGGCATTGGAAGTTCCTTAACACTTATAATTTTTTCACTCAACAAAAAATTCTCCCCAGCATAATTTTTTTTTTATTCTTCTGGAAATGCTTCTTCAACATACAATCTTCATTTGGGTCTTGGGTGAATTTTGCTTGCAAAGCATACGTATATAGATATATTTGATACAAAATCTAACCAACGAACGTGTGAAAAATCACTTGAGCTACAATTACACTCACATAGATTGGATCTTCATGCTCCTTCAACCTTACACCACCTGTGTGTGTGTGTGATGCGCAATCTAATTAATTCCCCACTTACAACAATGTTTTCAGATGAGTACCGCAACATGCACAACTCTTTTTCCTCGATTAAACTGTATGTATATTTGAATAATCTGCTGGGAATTGATTAAAGAATAAAAAAATAACAGCAATTCTTCGTTATGCTTGCTCGCTGCTGCCTCCGCAGAACGGAGTCATCAATTAGCAGCAAGCAAGAACAGCCAATGTTACTATAGTCGCGGTCTGAAAAAGAAAGACCGCACATAAAACCAAAACCACTAGCTCTGACAGCAAGAAATAATTAAATTGCGCGGTTGTCTTGCGCTGGCGTTTCTCATCACGAAAAATCTCAGCGCAGCCGCAGCGCAGCGCAGCACGGACGCTCAGCTCACTGAAACTGATGTGATTCAGATAAACAATTGTCTGCCAACTTCCTCAAGTTTAAACTTCGAATTTTGTTAATTGTGGTGTGTTGTGTTGCTTGTATGATGGCTGCTGGAAGTTTTGCGGTTCCCAAAGTATAGTAGCGCGACGTTAGCTAAGTGTTTATGATCAGCAATTTAAATCCTATTTACTTAACAATTTAAGCGCCATCAAACCCACTCTAATCATGACTACCATCATTCGGCTCGACGAATTATTTCAAAAATCTCCGCAGATTATTTTTTTTTTTTGTTAGCCATAATGATTGTTCTATCAACTATTTAATAGAATCTAGGGTTACCATAAATAAAAATTTTAAAGTCTTAATTTTGAGACAAAGGTGGCAAATTTAGAGATGACTTAAGTATTTAAGGTACTTGCTTAACAAAAAACGTCACTTTAAATTTGAATGTCAAGAAAAACCTCGTGGTTGTAAACGCCACGTTGTGCTGTTATTATGGCAGCTTATATCAAAAGAGAAAAAAACAGTGTTATCTGTCAAGAGTGTCATGGTCGCTTGAAGTTCTGCTGAAATTGCACCGCCTATGTTGTAAGGTGAGGTGAATATCAATGATGTATACCAAACAATATCAATGATGTACCAGACAATATCAATGATGTACCGGACAATATTAATGATGTACCTAGTAGTGGAGCTAACAAAAATTTAATTAGTCTTATTAAAAAATTTTCCACTTTTTTCACGATGTATTTATTAAAGCTCTGTTACATGTTCTTAAAACATGATCCGGATTTTGATCCCTATAACTCGTGATATGTACGACTGTTATCACTTTGATGAGGCTTCATTCTGTTTCTCTTAAAAAAGAAATTAAAACCTGCCTGACCAAACAGACTTAACTTAAAAGAGACATATGAAAATCCTGACGTACTATATATCTATGTATTTTTATATGGTAACCCTATTTGTTTTTATTATTTTATTTTTTTTTTTTTTTGGTTCTTTGACCCTTTTATTGGATTTGGTTTTTTTTTTTTGTTAACTCAATTGTTGGCGCCTTTTCGCTTGACTCTCCATTTGGATCTTTGAAAAGACGGAAGCACCAGCGCACTGTCGTCCCATTCAAACGCTTAAAAGCTAATTTAACTGTACGATTGTTCACAGTAATTTGCTGCTCAATCCATGTAAGGTGCCCTTTGTTTCCGTTAAATAAACGCCAGCCCATGCATTGTGTTTAATGCGGAATAAGTATAAAAAAATAATACAATATGTTGGGTCTGCTTGTGCTTGTGACCAGGTGGTGCTGATGTTTACTTTCTTTTAATGAGAACTATTTTAATTGAAAGTTCGTTGTGTTGTTGGTGTTGTTTTTGCTGTGACCATTGTGACTTTTGACAGGATGGTAATGATGTTTTAATAACTCTGTGTTTTATAGTAAAAGAAAATATATTGATATAACGTTTTCTACATTCCAGCAAATCAAAATATTTATTCTTGGTATAATAAGAAGTGTGAAAATACATGAAAATAAAACTGTGAAACTAGCGCCGACTGGAAATAAATGGCCAAGCCAGGTTCCTGTGTAATTTACTAACAAATTTGTAACCTTGCGATCCATCTAATCTCAATTAATTGAGAAATAAACTTCGTCGTTAAAGAAAGAAAAACAATCTTGGTGTTTTTTTTAAAAATGAGACAATAGCCTAATAGGGCTATAGGTTAAATAGCTATTATTCATTTCAAAGAATTTTTGTTTTTATTATTTGAAGTCAATTTAATAAAATAAAACGGATCTTGGCTGGGATAAATCGTTTGTTCCCAAATATTCCTTATTTTCATTGTATATATTTTCATTCATAAAACAAAATTCAAGAACTTAATCTGGCGTGAATTAATGTGTCGAAGAGTTATTTCTTGCACTAAATTTTGACAGATAAGTGATGTAATAGTAAGAAACAAAAATTTGATTTTTTTTAGCGGGACAGGTTTATGCCACTAGGCTGAAATGCTTGGTTAAATTTTGGAGAGAATTTTGTATGGAAACTAAATTGTAACGTCATCTTCGTATTAGGCTTTTACAGCAGAAAGTGCCTTACATGTGCACCTGTGACCTAATAATAATTTTTTTGAAGCAGAATAATGATGAATAATAAATAGGGATGTGAATAAATGATCAAATCAACTAGAAAAATACTGCTGTAAATAGTTTAAATGAGAAAATTTTGCATTTTAATATTTCCTTCGCGAAGAACTTAAGTATCTTTTGGGAACTGTCGAATTCGCAATCCACAACATCAGAAAGCAAACCGGCGAATAGAAAATTCTTAATTCAGAGACCACTCATTTGAAATGAATGTCAAAATTTGCAACCATTCACAATTCGCAGTTCGGTGTTCGTGTCTTATGTAAATTATGCAAGGCACTTAATTGCGCCTACCATGACTCATTTTACAGTTTCAATTTTCTTGTACCCATTACTGGTTTGACGGCTACGCTAATAAGCAAAATGACTCCCCATTACATCCTCGCAAAAAATGGGCTAGTGGATTCATCGGTCGATAATTCTTCAAAAATGAGGCAGGCTTGACTGTAAAATTGAAGCCCGTGATCTAGACGATATTGTTTCTACTATACTACTATTCTAATATATTGGAAATTGCTCCCGTCATTGGCTGATGTCCACTCGAAAATTGGAACTTCAGAAAATTGACCATGTTAGTTGTAGTTCCGATAAAATTGAAATTTTTGAATTCAAAATTAAAGTTTTCTCGGAATCAACCTGATTGAAATGTTAGTAAATTTTGCCCGAACTTTGGATTTGGGCAGAAACAGTTTTTATATAGGGTGAAATTTTGTTCGTGAGACTTAATATTGTTCTCAAGATATCGTGGAAAACTTTTTACACTCTCTTTTACAAAATGATCAGGCTTTCAGCGCCGAAAAATGGTTTTGTATACTGAAACTATATACTTGGGCAGGACAATTTTCAGTTATGTGTAGGAGATAACTGAAAATTGTCCTGCCCAAGATGCCAAGTTGGGTCAATTTTTTAATATTTCAATGGACATTGTCCAACTTTAAACTGACATCCTATCTAATCCCAATTCCTAACTGCTCAGTTCTGTTCAATATTTCTCAAATAATTTTCAATTGAAATATAAGTATAGGTACCTACAAACTTAACCCATCTTACTGAATCACATAACAGAAAGCTTTTACGTTCCAAATAGAGACACCTCATGACTCATACGTCATATCAACATGTATCACACTAAAATTCTTTTATAAACATTTACAAACCATTATAGCTTAAATGGTTTAAATAGCACCCTAAAATTACTGTTCATACATGCTTTCGGCATTTCTATCTTAATAACCCATTAAATTCGAACATGAATTCAAATGAACCAGAGATACCTATATACATATTTTGCTTTGTTAACACATTCATTTGTTGTTTTAGGTCTGGCAGCATTGCTGTGCATGCATATCAATAAGAATTTTCATCTTCGAGCAACTTCAACAATCAAATAATTTCCTATATGCATTTTGATTAATAAATTGAAAAAGAAAAAATGGGTTAAAAGTATCGTTAGGAATTTTTATTGATTTATGGGTTAAATTTATTGTTTTAATTTAAAATCTGACAGCATTCATTTCAATTTGATTTTTTTTTTCGTCGAACTGTTTTGTTTCTTTGATGTGTGTCTTAATCAATTTATCGAGGTTATTTATTACCATCGCCCGATTTTGATTTAAGAATCTCGATAACTTAATTATAAATCTTTTATTCAGCCTTATTGTGAGTTTCAACTGAAAAATATTTCACCTTCAAATTTTTTGTTCCCCCGGAACTTTAAAAGCTATTGTGAGTTTCGCCCGAACGAAATTTCGTTCGCCTGCTAAAAATAAGTGAACATTTAGGCTGTCAATAACATTAGATTCCGCCCGAAATGAATGTTCACAATAAGAGGAATTTTTTTAACACAAAATTTCGGGTGAAACTCACAATATAATAAGTGAAATATCTAATTTTCTGGGTGAAGTGTTGTTCGGGCGAAACTCACAATAAGGCTGATTGTGTTTTGTCTTACGACAAATTGGTAAAATTATGAATAAAATTAACACTCCGATTATTATTTTTTTTTTTTTATATGCAGCGAGTTCTACTTTAAAAAAAAAAATGGGCTGATGAATCCATCAGTCCACAGATAGTTGGATTATCTTCGCTATGTGACAATTTTGGTTATTGACATACACATTGAGCCAAAAATGAGCCTTATGCAATATTTAAATACCTATGGCGCCACAGAACCATAAGCTTGGACGCAAATTTTCTAAAATTCGGTAACGTTGTTGAAACATGTCGATAAAATTACAATGACTACTGATTGATTAATGAATAAAACACTAACAATAAGACACTGACAATTCCCAATCTGACAACTGGTTTGAGATATATAACTGTTCATCAGTTTGAATCTGGGGGCTAGGATTCTATTGGCTGGAGCATTAGCCGCGGTTTATTTTCCACGAAGATCCATGTGGATCATCCCATGAAATTAAAACGATACGGATCCTAGTGACAACAGTGTTGTATGCTCATCTCGTTTTTTCTTATGTTTGTTTATTTTTATTTTATTTATTTTATGTTCCCATATATATAGATACTCTCTTTTTTCTTCACACTACAGTTTATACTCCCTATACCGACTGAAGCGCCGTCTACCCGCCAGAATAAGAAGTTATATTTTCGGATCTTTAAAATAGATCCAGATACAGAACAGGATCCAAAGTTATTGTTGTATTCCGTGTTAAAAAATAATACTGATCTAGATCCGTATAGATAATAAAACGCGGCTATTGTTATCTTCACGCTGATATACTTTAATAAGTTAGGTTTTTTGCGAGAAATACACTATACTTAACTTGAATCATGTTATAAACTATGTATTTAACTATCCTGCCTACAAATAATGACGAATATTATTTAATTGTAATTTTTTTAGCTTTTATCCTTACAATATTATTTTCCAATCCAGTTACATACATATGTATATTGTATCTACTCAAAGATTTTCCCACACAGCTTGTCTTATATAGTAAACAAAAAATTGATGTATTTGCAAATCAAGAAAAGAAAGTTATTACCCTACCTTTCATTTAAAAATTTAAATACATATTATATACGAATATATATTTCTCGGGGTGTGTCACAGTAATCAAATTTCAATTAATAATTTCTTTCGAATCTAAATCGAACTCCTTTATCATCACCAAGCCAACAACCATTCACCACGCAAAACCGCAAACTAAAAACAATATCCATACAAATAACAATCATCAAACAAATGTAATATCTTTCATGACTGAAATTCAGTCCATGTAGTGGCTTGTAGTGGTTTTTTTATTTTAATAAATTTATCCGGACTTACTAGTATACAGGGTGTTGACAGTTTCATATTCAACCAAAGGGTTGATTGGTCAGATGTTATTCCCTCTCACAATTAGCCAGTTTAAAAATACGACTGGCATTTAAAAACAAAGATCTACAGTACGTATAGGTTGTCGTTCATATAATATGAGAAGCTGGGTTACAAAATCGGACTTGTCCAGCTTAATGTGTTTTTGATTGAAGAGTTTTCAATTTAAACAGGTTCCAAAAATCGAATGTTCAAGTAAACAATTAATACAAAAATATTATACACTTTACAACAAAAATTTTCATATACCGTTACTTTTGTACTTCCCTTGCTTAATACCAAAAATTTATTGGATGAAGTTCGCTTTTGTTCCACAAGTTCTCACATAAATAACATTTTTAGTCTTGCAATTTTATTTGGTAAAGTCTGCATTTCCTAAATCTGTAGGGTATTAGATGAAAAATTGAATCAAATATCTCAAACCCATAGAAGCTAGCCTGCCTCTGAACGTTTGAAAAGTTTGTCGAGTCACCCTGTAAATTTATTCGAAAAAAATCAAACGATTCCGATTTTCCAGATGTAATGCCGCAAATTAAACAACATCACTGTTTTATTGTCTTCATTTCATCAACTACTTCATGATCTGCTCATGCTGATAGCCAATGCAAATCATAAATGCAATAATAATTAATTGCAACTCTATAGACTATAACTAAACAATTTAGTTTTTTTTTTGTTCGCCATTGCAGAGGCTTGAAAACAAGATGAGTCATGAGATTTGATTTTTTTTTTCTCAATAGCAATAGCAATCCCCTGGAGACCGACCTTTCACTTTATCTCTTGGCGTATATAAGATATGTGCGGACAACGTCTCCTGTCGACCACTCGACTGCTGCCTGTAGAGTATAACATTTATAGTTATCCTAACAAACGAATACTAAAAACAAAAATCAGCTACTGAGTTTGTTCGTTGTTGTTGGAGTTGGACTGCAGACCCAATGATACCGCTTCAAACTCTTTAGGGACACCTTTCCTCGAATATGCGCAAATTTATGTATATTTGATTTAAAGGAAAAAAAAAGATTCAATGCGATGCGGACGCGCCCAGCTGGTTATAATTTACATTTCTCCCGATCGTGATGCTTTAGAAGAAATTTCCTTTCACAATATCTTTATACTCGTACACATTGTAATGAATCCTGAATTTATACAATTTTAAGTGAACATTTACTTGTCTGGTGGAATCTTTTTCGACTTGGATCAACTATAGTGATTCAAGTTTCAATTGTTTGATAAAAAATCGTAAGGATATAAGACACCAAAAATATCATACATGTTAAAATATTATTAGACCTTTTTGCAAGTCTGAATAAAATTGTGTGAAAAAAATATCTTGTGCTATGCGATTTCCAAGTAAATTCATACACATTATCCGATAGAATCCGAATGAAACTATTTTTTTATTAAAACAAAATGGCCGATCATTCATTGTAATGGAATTAGATTTGTTTGCCTAGCAGTGTCTTGAAATTAAGTTATATATTTTTATTTTATTTTATTAAGCGGCAGAGTTCGCTATAGGTATATGAGTTTTATTTTAATATGGCATAGGCTATTGTCTAATGTCTGATTAGTTTTTCTTTTGCATAATTGCCACAAATCGGAAAGGAGTGTAGTGATGTTACTTTATGATAGTGATGGGCGTTTTTACTGTAATGACTTTGGTGAAAACCACATTATCCCACTGAGTATTAAAACATGCCAAAAAAGTGAGAAACAAATCATGTATAATAGTGGAAACAAAATATGACAGCCCATCTTACACAGCATGATATTATAGCCTATACACGATTTGACATGTGTTAATACACGAGAATTTTTTGAAATGATTCTAATTCTATCACACATTTCATCACATTTTTATTGATGTTAAATTAAACTGTTTCGTGTGGTAAAAAATGAAAAGGCATTTCTCTCCCACAAATTTGGTAGTAGCATAGAATTCTTTCCCTTTCAATTTGACATGTATTAATACTCAGTGGGATCACACTATCCCTTTAGGTCCCGATCGCACGACAATAACGTGTTCAATGTTTATATTATAAACTGTCAAATTCACATGAAGAATGGTTACGAGGTAAATGGCTAAGTATTAAGCTGTGTCAACATTGAGATACAGTCAATGCGCTGTCGAGCAGTCTATCGCTGTGTCTAATTGCGTAGTTGACAGGGTGATCACACGGTCGCACAAAATAATCAACGCGTTGACTTTAAAATTGGTGTCGTTGAATATCACACGACTTGACAGTAATTGAAGTCACCTGGCGTCAGAGAGTCAACGCTTTGCCGTTCAACATGCTCTGTTGTTTGTTGCTTGTCGGGGACGTTGTCTATTGATGAAAACTTATTTGGACAATGAAAAAATCTGGAGCTTCCTCATTTCGAAAGTTAACAATTATAGTTAAAATATGTCCATAAGTCAATTTAAGGCGTCCCGACATTTGTTTCTAATTATTATTTGCGTGGTAAGCAATTTACTCTCGTTCCATTGACGACTCTTTTTATCTGTGATCTTATCCTCTTATCTTCTCATTTTGTTGCAGTCGCATTCTACTTAATTATTGCTCTGTTAATGATTCTGTGACGAGATGAAGCTCTTCAGATTGCACGAATAGCAAGTCTTGTAAAAAAACTACAGATTGTAGATTCTACATGCATGAAATAACAAGATCCCATTTGATTTTAATTTATATTCTCTTGCAAGTTTGCAGGAAAATTGTTATGTGTATTTCGCCATACAACAGCAAACTTCACATATACATATGTTATAGCTTAGGAAAACCATGATTTTTTTGTTTTCAACACTGCCCGGGCAGTAAGCCGATAAGCTGAATTTTAAACCTAATGAAGTTGTTGCCAAACACACGGAATAGGTTCTATACGCATTCAAGTGAGAATAAATTAATTCAGCACGCGGTATACAAGAAAAAGCAAAATTAACAGTGTGTCTTAATGGATGAAGAAAGCGTCAGAATCTATCTGCAGCGTTGAAACGTGAAATATGCTCCGGCACTTGGGTAATGAGGAAGAGGATTAAAATCAATCCGATGAATCTCCGATTTGTTTTGGACTAATTATCCTGAACAAAATTTCTTTTCTTTTTTTTTCTTTACTTTTATAACTGCAGCATGAACTAAATGCATGCATATAGAAGTGTTGAGTGGAATTCTTTGCTTTTTTCATGAACAAATTAGCTTTTCTCAGAAGACCTGCAAAAAATATTGGAAGGCAATTATTTTAATTTGCCACTTAAGTGAATCGTGGCAGCAACCGCAAGAAAAGCTACAGTGTGCAGTGTTTGCCAATTGCTGCTGCAGCAAAAACAATCCAGTTTGAGATACTATCGAGAGACTAAAACTACGAAAACGACGAGCGGAGCGGAGTGCTTGTTGAATGCGTATACTAATGGTGTGAAAAATCCACTTACAGTTGATGTCCATCGTCATGACGTACCGTCCACGTCTGTGTGTTTTTTTTTTTTACAACGGGCTGTGGCTTGTTAATTAGCAATTTGTTGGAATTACCTTGAGCTTGAGATATATTTTTTATTGGCGGCACTAAGAGTGAAATGCTTTCGAATAATTTCTCAATGTCAATGTTCATGTTAGGTGATGCATTCTTGGTTTTTATATGTTGATGGTGGATATCCATAACATATGTGCTTTGATGAAAGACATGATTTGCACTAACTTTATAAATTCCAAGATAACTATAAAATACTATAAAGGAGCATGATGGTGCTGATGCTTGTGGTGTCTAAGCATCATGCTCTTGAATGCAGAATGCATTGAGATTGATAATGGGTTATTAACATGCCAATCATTGCGCATTCGTACATGATTAATTCATGTTAATCTACTGGCACAGATGTGAAGTTTTATTAAAAACTCGTTTGGAGCAATTGTAAATGTTATTTGGTTATAAATCGACAAGGAAATCACATAAACATATATAGGTGTAATTTTCTTTTTTAATTTGAAAAATTGTTGGTTTTAATGACTTCGGAAAATTTTAAATTATGTAGGAACTTTTATATAAATTGTAAAAGAAAACAGCTAGCGAAAGCTTTGTTACTGTGTTGAAGTACTGTACTAATACAATCAACTCAAAAGTCAAATAGTCTTATTAAATAGCTACCTATATAAAGAAACCGGAATACAAGCGCTCAAACAAGCAGAAACGTCGATTTGTAGTAATTAGCCAGCCAAAAGTGCTAATTCTAAAGTAAAGGTAAAGTTATGAAAACCAATTACAAAGCTTGAGGATAATGGCAGCGACAGTAATTTACTACCTAAATTCCCGAACTTGTTAACTTGCAAGTGCACAAGCACTCAGAACTTTATCGTCTCTCAAAGTACACATATCGTTTTTATGTGCTCTCAGTCTTAAGAGTTAAATAAATTGAAAATGTGTATTACAATTTAAAAATATTTAATTGTTGGTGATGACCTGTATAAAGATAACTACTGTATAAACTCGCATGTATTAAGTGCTTATAGGATAAACTATTCAGCTTTGCGATCCTTTTTTAACTTAACCAAAATATGAAGTTGCGCGTTGGAAAAGTAACGTGCATAGTGAATTTTTTTAGGTGGTTTCGAACCCAAGACCTTCGGCGTAACAATTGATTTGTTCGTTTGTTTAATTGATTTGTTTAAGATAAATCCTTTATTGTTATCCACTTTGACAATTTTGTATTTTATGAATACAAATAAATAAACACAGACCTCTGTGTACCGTCTGGTGACTCAATCCACCCCTTACAGTACACAGTGAACCAGATACTTTTGAAAAAGTACATAATTACTATTTTCCATACTTACTTTAAAGATATTTTTTAGAAATGCGAAGTTAGTAAGCCAATCAACCAATAGTTGGAAAACTAAGTCAAGTCAAAACTAACCTGGTGGGGTGTTGAACAATTTTTTAAAACCAAGTTCACTTGAAAAGAAAATGACAATTTATTGCTATAGTTAAACTGTACTGATCAACTGTCATAATTTTTGCCAGTTTCTACAAATTGCTTGTCATTTTTTCATACGTCAAAAATCAAAAGCCAACAATTTTTGGCATATTTTATATTGTAATATCACTAAACTCCAATACAAAACGTAAACGATTCAGAAACTATCAAAATTTTCCTTCTAAATAATTTTTAATTTCTCAAAATTTTAAGAAGAAATGATATTTCAAATCCTCTGTTCCCTTCTGTACTATTTTCCTTTAAAAAAAAAAATTTCCAAAAAACAGCATGAAATTCACGAAATTCCCGCAGAAGTTTCCTATATTTTCCCTTAAGAAGACAAGTTTTTCAAGCCTTTCTCAAAAAAACGGTAACTTTCCGTATCGGTATTTCTGTTCCTTGAGATGCGGCAAAATTGTTGGCTAGCGGCTTAATGATGCTTCGTAGCCTTTCTGCAAATCTTCGTAAGGCGAAAACTGAAAGATTATATTCAAGTGACACAGAAAACCGATTTAAAAAAAAATATGTTTTAAAATTGGATAAAAAAGACATTACAATAACGAGGCATTGATATTTGAATTCAGTAATTTTCTTTGTACTTTTAAATGTCATTTTTGTACTTACGAGGTTTTGACACAGAAAGCCGACGAGGACTTATTATTTTCTAAATAAACTCAATCAAGTCACTCTTGATCAGTTGACCACGAAAAACAGGACAAATTATATATCTTTTGAGACGACTATCCGTCAAAAGTATAAGCAATTAAAACTGTCTTAATCTTGGGGCACATAATATACTTCTTTTCATTAACGATTAAAACCACAACCACAGCTGCACTACTTCGATACCACGGTCAATGAAGACAAGCGGACTAGAAGAAACAAACAAAAAAAAAAAACTGCATCTCATGGAAGAGCATTTCATGCTTCTTGGTTTCTTGTGCGTTCTCTGTATATCTAACCTATCTGAGGTTTGCCGTAGTAATCAACAATTAAACGACTTAAAGAAGATTGCACATGAGCAAGCAAGCGTAACCTATATTTTCGTTGATGGAAATCCAACCGAGACAAGTTGATAATGAAAAATAATAATGATGAAGGTTAATTGAATTTCTTTCGAAAAAAAAAAAATTGCAAATTTTGTTTGTATTTATATTTTATATACATACATATTTTTAAATCAAGAGAAAGTGTATCACTCAAATAAACAGTCAAATAATAATTATTCAAGTAAATGTATGTATGTACTTACCTACATTATATCTATTCCTATATTTATGACAAATTTCGCGGATAAAAAAGAAGTCCTTGGTGATATATTTTGGATCTAAACTAAAATTCATTTTTAGACACGCGACATTTTATAAACATGAATTTATTCTTCTGTTTTCTTATAACTGGTACTACATTGTACCAGACTGTATCCTGATGTTGAACACAATTTACTAACAAATTATTATTATTTCGATTTATTTTTAGGGTTTTGAGACCTCCAGGTGGCGGATCAAGTGACATTTTTGGGTCAGATGTTCCAACCACACCGAGAAGTGTTAAAAATCATATGCAATCAAATATCTTTTCGTGTGAAAAGGGTTCAATGAAAAATAATGGTAAGTAATGGATTTCACTTTTTATCAATCAATATTCAATTTATTTTAAATTCAATAATGTATTACGACGTTTGAACGAGATTTTAATATTTTATAAGGCACAATTTGTTATATACATATGTATGTATATTAGGGTGGAGCGTCAAATTTTTTTTCCGATTTAGCTATTCGAATAGCACTAAAAAGTTGCGTAGTTACGTAAGCTATCCGTAAAAAGTCATAAATTTGTTTGCTTTATTCTGTATTTCCGAAAGTATAAATTCTACAAAATATAATTTGTAGTAAAAAAAAAGATAATTAAATTTCCTATAAAAAATGTACAACAACTTATATTGTATGATTAGCCGTTCTCGAGATATATGTTAAAAGGCGCTACATAAATTCAATTTTTTCATATATTTGCGCTATGGAAATCTTTTTTAGCTGGAGCGAGTCACAAGTTACATCAACCCCTTCGTTGGATAGAACTAGCGATCAGGATTTGGAAGAATTTCATTTTCGGACTTCCTTTGTCACACTCAAGCTGTTGAGCGCTGTGTGAAGATGGTGACCGAAGCTTCAATAAAAGTAGCTGGTGAAAAGGCCAGAGACGGGCTAATAAAAAATAAGATATATTCTCGAAATATATTGCCATTTTTCCACACAAAAAAAAAATTACAACTTGAAAAATAAAAAGTTTAATTGGGTTAGTTTCTGAATGGCGTATTTTGAATTTTTAAGTTTTTGTTTTCAAGTTTGTGTTAGTTTATTTGTCTAAATAAAGTTAATATATTATAATTTGTGTTTTCTTTTTTCATGAATTATCATATAATTTATTTCTAAATTGTGAAATAATTTTAACGTTTCCGAAAAAAAAATTTTTTTGTTCCAAAAAGTCGAAACTTTGAGCTAAGGTAGAGGGCTAAAGACTTAATCCAAACTTTTTTTTTAATGTCAAATTATTCTACTCATCGAAACGCAAAAAAATGGAGGTATTCGAAATTGATACAACAACTTTTATTTTTCTCCATACGCTCCACCTTAATGTATATTATATTTATTTGTGTCTAAATTGAATTTTTTTTTAATGTTTAAACTTCTGCAGCATATTATTTCTTAGCCTCATGCGGCTGTGAAGATTGTTCATCAAAAGATATAGTATAGGGAAAATTAAGTGTCAAATTACTATTAACTAGGCTAATTCGCAGGCCAAAACAAGGTAAAACACAAAATCTACTAGTTTAGAATATAGAAACTCGGGAAAGAGTATTAAATCGAAAGAAGTCATCGAACTTAAATTTGGTCAGAGAATTATGAAAATGGAGAATATTTTTTTTTTACTAAATGCCATCGTCACTACAGAAAAAATAATTTTCTTGAATATTTACAACCAAATATTCACACGCCACATAGTTGGTCCCACATAAACTTAGGTGCTTAGCAGAGTTACCACAGCGGTACAATTGTATATAAGGAAACATTTCTTCACAATCATTTTATTAACTCAAAGAATGTTAAGTTTTTTTTTATGAAAAGTAAACCTTTGTTTTATTCTTATTACAATATTTGTACTTGTTTTATAAAATAATATTATAAAACAATATTTTTGTTTGTTTTATAAAATAAAAAAGCTTAGACAATTATTCTTAAAGTCCGATATTTTTAAAAATTTTTGAATTGTTGCATAAAGTAGGTTTCAAAAGGACTCTTTTTTTCATTCGGAGCTATTCATAAATAATTTTGGCTGCGGTAACAATAGTGCTTATTGCCATACCTGCAGTTCTGTTGCCGCTTAGTGTAATATACCTGCTACGATTTTATACAAATAAATATTTTGACGCGTCGCGTCGGTCTTGAAGCTCCGTTGAAATGCAGTTCCGTCGATGGCGCTCTTAAAATTAAATCTAACATTACTATGAATTGAGCTAGACTCTAATCTGATTGACAGATTTAAAATTTGGTACATAGCACTTTTATCTCTTAAATGTAATGTCTAAATCAATTAAAATAACATTGTATTGCAAGTTTTTTTTTTGTTGAAAAAAATGCACATAACGGAAATACAGTTATGACATTTTGAAGTAAAACTTCTTTTGCGGCATGGGGGTAAAAAAATTTTCTATGGAGCTGTCAGTGACATGTCAAACCGACATACAAATTCCCGTCACGAATTACAAAATTCAGCGTCACGATATTATATTTTCGTTAAATGCAATGGTTCGTGCATTTAATATATTCGTTAAGATGGTTAGTGAATTCGAGTAAGGGTTTTTTGTGGGAAGAATTTTATTTCTGAGGATTTTTTTCTGTTGTGTTGGATTTTCGGCCATTGGTCGATTTAATGCGAGGAAGCATAAATTATGTATAGTTGTAGGTTTATTGGTTTTGCATGGAAATATTCTGCAATCTATTGTGTCTCTCGCTCATTGGGTGTTGTTGAAGTATTGAAGTAAAACTTCTTTTGCGGCATGGGGGTAAAAAATGTTTCTATGGAGCTGTCAGTGACATGTCAAACCGACATACAAATTCCCACCACGAATTACAAAATTCAGCGTCACGATTTTGCAACGGTTCTGAGTTTCAAATCGGGTGCTCTGAGTGGTAGGACTTGAAAAATACTTGCCCTGTTGTCGTGAAAGAAGTTTTACTTCTAGCGCGTGTACATAAGTACGCACACTCTTTTTTTTGATAAAACAAAAAGTGCATTGTTTTTGGGTTATTTTCGTACCTACATATATATATTTTTTAGTGGCTGGACCGATTTTATTATAACTAAGCTTTTCGTTGCTTCTAAATAGTTTAAACTTTTTATACATTTTCTCTTTAAAGTTATTTTTGCATAATTGATTGAAATACTCACACATTTTTATTTATACAAGAGCAAGTTCGTGCGACCCAACAAAAATAATACAAGCAGACAGAACACTAAGGTTTAAATTTAATTTAAACACCTATGGTTATGCATCGCTTAAAAAAAACTTCAATTAGTACCACAAAATTCTATAAAATCTAATTAACATGGTCCAAATAAAAATTAATTTCAAATACAAAATTATTACACCTATTAATTGAAACAAATAAAATTTGAGATAAAAACAAAAAAAATAAATTTTAGGACAATGACCTCCATTTTATTTAAAGAAATTTTTTATTTGATTGCTGAAAAATATTTTAAGTTTCCATACATACAAATCGATAATAAAGATAATTCAAGCCTGTTTTTCCTATATGCTAGGAGTTTATTTTAAAATATTTTCTGGACTTAGATAAACTTTTAGCAAATTAAAACAATTACCTTCTATATTTGGACAGTTCGAAGTATGATTGAAAGTTCAAAATTCAGAACACCTGCAGAAATATGATTTTGACGTTTTTTCTTCAGAAAATTGCCTTATTATAACATTAATTTCTGTCCGAATACCTCGTCAATGGCTTCTCCTTTTTGTTAAAGGAAGAAGAAGAATTGAAAGTTTTTTCGACATTTGTGAATTCTTGTGAATTTTTGTGCATCCTTGAATTTGAAAATTACAAATTTGAAATTATTCCGCCACTATATTTTAGTGCAGATTGGAAAAAAGGCAATTTTTTCTTGAATTAAATGACTAATTTTTTTTGATTGATAATTTAAAATAGTTTTGTCAAGAAATTGACTTTTTCATATGTTCAAATCGTTGACTGATTAGTTTTCGTTTTTTCGTCATAATATGACATTTTAGATGTGGTTTTTGTTTTCACTTCGCATTGATGTAAAAACTAATTTTAAGGAAAAAATATATACCATCCGCTTTTTTTTTTGATTATTCAATCGCTTTGTAAGTTTTTTTTTTTAATAAATGTATATGAGAAATAATGGTAAAAAATTAATGCTTCTTATTTTGCTTATTTTGCTTATTTCCTTCCTTTTTTCTGTCTTTATTTACAGCCCGACAAGGAGCCCACAGATTCTATTTCTTTGGTATAAATACAAAATCTCTTATTAAATGTCTTAAAAATATTATAAATAACATACTTATTTTTTAAGAATACACCACGTTATGTTCATTAACCATTAAATGGTTATATAATGTATTTAGAAACATTTAAAAACAACAGAAATCAATATAATTAATCCAGCTGACATCGTTGTGTTGCGCATAACATTTGGTTTTATAAATAACAATTGCAAACACTTATTTAACATGAAGAATTTAAATTTTTCAAAAGCACACCCTTTTGTTCAAGCACAGAAGTAAAGACAATATTCTTTAAATTATGTTAAATTTGGTTAAGTATACCTACATATATTACAATTTTTAGCTTCAACAAGTACAAAACAAAAATTTCGTCATAAGAACTAATCAAGTCTTGAAAGCTCGTTAGAATTTTAATTTTGGAGGAAATAGTACCTAGATACGATAATTACAAACCGTTCTTTGGTTATTATTCCTTTTTTTTTAATATTGGCGCAAAATTTTAGATGATTAAGTACGATGTTAAAGCATTTTTAGTACGATACTAGGTTTAAAACAGGATTTTCCAAATTTCAAACGCTTTAGTATCGTCCTATATTTTTAACATTTTATTAAAGTTAAAATCACCAAATGCCTATTTTAACAATTTGTTTGCAACAAATGTCACTTTTTTAACGTTTATTAAGAAAATAGGTCTGGACCGTCCTTGTTGCGTCGTGTTTTTCAATTTTTTAAGCAAGACTTCCACTTTCACCAAAAGTATTTGAAATATCGGGTCTGAGCACTTCAGATAAAAAAAATAATTCCATATTTAAAGTTACTATGTACGTATTCCTCTTATAGCAGGAACATTTCGCTTTCTTCTTGCATTCCACTGGTTTAGCTTCATCAATCGTCGAACATATGGTTTGGGAATTCCAATCTGTAGTAACCTTTTGCCAAATCAATAAGTTAAAATTTTCTTTTCTCCCACTCATTTTTTTTAAACTCTTAATGAAAGAAATAATTAAAATAACCAGTGCTCAATATAAGACTTTTTTCAATTAAACAGAACTGATACATTTTAAACACCATAGGGCATATTCATAGTCACTGTTTAAGTTGTTTCTAAAAAAATACTGGGTTTATCCTATCTAATTTACATTGGATAAACTCCAGGCTAAGATAAACTGGGGTCTAAAAACGACTATGAATATGCACCCATGTCTTTTTCTGAAAATGAAAAGTCTTCTATTCTTTTGTGAAATGTATAGCAATAAAAGTTAATCTCCTTATGGAATAATAAATAATAGTAAATTTCAAGTGATTGCACTGCACCATTTTCCAGTTGTTATTTTTTGACAAAATAATTTCTCTCTCTTCAGTTGTTGTTGTCTATATGTAAAGCATGATTAAAGACATCGCCCAATTTAGCACACCTTGGCATTTTCCCATAACATTTAACATCAAACACAGAGTATTTCACAAAGATATTTTTTATTGTTGAATGAAAGTGTTAAATGGATAAGCCCCACTAAACTTACAATAACATCTCATGAAAGTTATGACCTACCACTCTATTCATTTGGCGGCGTTGTTACTTTGGTCAAGCAACACTCTTTTTTAACTGTGTCATTTGATATAGGATCAAAGCTGCGGGCAACTCATTTTTATTGTCTTTCTTGTACCCAGCAATGTGGTTAAATGAAACAATAATTTTTTATGATCACCATCTGCAGTGGCAGATATGTTTACATGGCTACAGCATAAAATTAAAAGTGGTACAAGGAGATAGGTTTCCTTATTATTCTCCTCTCTCTTTCATTCACAACTGATTTGTATTTCATTTAGAAATATAGTGCCACTGTATTTTACTAATTTCTGCACCAATTTTTGTCTAAAACCCACTTCGATTGGAGTCACCAAAAGTCTACAACAACAAAATAGTTATATAAATATGTACTCAATTTATGCATGCAACAAATACATTTTTATAGATAAAATTGTAGTAACTAAATAATAATATTTTTTTCTGTACTATAGAAAAATAATTGAGTTTTATTTTTCCAGGTGATCAGCCACGTCGGGGTCAAAAAAACACAGACTCGTATACTCGTCTGTTCGGTGATGTAGATCGTCCATTTACACCAGCCAAGAATCACATGAAGAGTAATCTTGGTTTTACCGGCAATAATGCTGCTGCTTCTGAAAATGGTAACGGTAGTGTTGGAGCCAATGGTAATGGACATCATGCTAGTAATGGTCGAAATGGTAAATTCGAAAATGGTGGCTCGTCATCATCGGCATCGTCAGTTTCCTCTTCCACCGAGAATTTAAAGATGAATGGCCTATCAAAGACAGGTGAGGATTTTTTTAGAAATAAGTTTTTTTTTGTTTTTTATAAGCAATCACTTGTACATGAGAATTAGAAAACCCAATCCTTAGAGATGGAAATAAAACGATCTACGGAATTTGACATACATTTTGTTTCTAAATTAATTTCGTTTCGATGTACACCATCATGTATGTACATTGTACATGGTCCATTTGAAATGTATCTCATTTATGAAGGATTCGATCTTTGTTTATTGTAATCCAATGAATCTAGTTCCAACCATAAAGTATAATCAATCAAGACAATAAATTCACGAACATTTAATTGTAAAGCAATGTTTTCTAAACTTAGCTTCGTGTAAAGTCACATTCGCATCGTTAAACAGGGAACAGAACTCTAGTTCACCCCTCTCACCCACAAAATCATCGTCATGGCGTAGTGTAAAGTCACAATCTAAACAGGGTCTATGGCACTAATATGCAACGGAACTGCGCGGCATGACGAAATACCTCACCGAACCATATTGTCGGTAAAGCCTAGTACTTACTTGTGAATTATGTCGTGAATCCATACAAATTTGCATTTTTGTTCATCCGTGAACGTGCTCGTGAAGCAATGACAATAAGTGGGGAGTTTGCGTTCACGAGCGGTGAACCAATTCCCGCGCAAAATGTACGGGAACTCTTTGATTTTTGGTGTAGCTTTGACAATTTGTCCATAAAAGCTGCAAAAGTCAAGCAAATTGTGTCAAAAATTCACTTTCTCCACTGATGTTTGTTCACTTCACGAGGAAGTATGTACTAGGCTTAAGGTTTTTTGGTCTTGTGAAGAGAAAATACGTTCCAACTCTGAAAGTCGAAATAGTTCACCAGCATGGCATCTTTTCACATGCCATTCACGAACTAGTTCTCCAAAACAGTCTTGTGTGTTGTTTACTCTTTTTTATTGTCAACAGTGATGTTTTAACCGTTCGTTTTAAATTCATTTTGTAATTGTCTTAAAAAAATAAAATTAGAGCAGGAACAATGTGTGTGAGCCCATTCTGAAATCTCCATTTTATTGCAAATAATAAGAGAACAAAATTGTTGACAAAAAACAGTTCGGAATTAAAATTTATTTAAAAAAGTTTCAGAAGATTTTTTTAAAAATTTATTTTTCGTACCTACGATTTCACTTTCAACATTTTTTTTATTTGACAATATGCCATTTTACAGCTGATTTTTGACTTAATTCTACGTCGTCGGTCGGCAAAGTGAAGTATGAATGCCCTTACAGAAACGCAGTACTTTGTCGATGAGGTTGTTTGACGCGGCGTGTTATTTAGGGGTATAAGCTACAAAGTTTATAATCTGACCAACTTTGTCGCGTGTCAGTGTAGTTTCGTTGCCACTTGTGCGATAATAGCAAACCTCGCGACACGGCGAATTATAAATTATTGAATGTTTTTGGAAGGAATTTGAAAATTTAGTATCTTCATTAATTCCTTCGGTCTTGCGATCAATTCGTATAAAATTATTACATGATTCGCATTTCGCACCGCTTAAGTTTAAGAGCGGTGTATACAAAATGTACCGCTGTGTATTGTCGCGCAGTTCCGTTGAAGTGCAGTTCGCTGGGTGCGGGGTGGGGTGGCTGTCTTACCTGAAGTAAAAGAGTTGTCTATTCTATATGAATAGTTAGTTTTTATTTTATTCATACAATTTTGTTTGTGGTCTATAACCTATCTTTAAAAGAAATTTTAAAAATTTAAAAACTCATTTAAAAAAAATGTAACGACTTTGAATGTTATAGCGATCTTCAGCTTCATATTAATAAAGGCTTTTGTAAAATGAGCAAACCTTGATTTTCGAAATAAATTAGCAAAATTTTGTTAACTTTCTTCTGTAGAATGGCAGCTCTTGTTCATAAATGAAGAAAAAATCACTCTGTTCATTTACTGAAAATTTCTAACAATTTGAGTTCAATTTTATTATTTTATATGAAGTTCGATTGAACTTTGGACTGAAATTGGTAGAAATTGGCAGTTTTGGAAAGTTAACCAATAGGGATATTGCTTCTGGATTTGATTTCAGATACGAAACCGGAAGCGTTTCGCACATTCATACATAATATCTAACTGTTCTTACAGTTTAAAGGTTCTCCCAAACTAACTTACAAAAACATTTGGAACGACAACTAAATATCGGCTGTTGATAACGTTTTTGTCGTCGGTCGTTGGCTTCATAATTCATATGAGATAATTTTGACTCCACAAAAGTTTCGTTGTAGTGGCGAATGTTGGTTTGGGAGAGCCTTAAAAATAGAAAACGGAAAACCAAACTGAGTTCAAATAAGCATTCAGCTGTCAGTTCAGCTGCAAATTTGAAGAAAAAAAACTCTTAAAAAATACCCGATATTATTAATTATACTATCTATTAATATGCATGTGTACGTAGATTTAACCGAGCTTAAATGATTTTGGCAGTTGCACCTTTATTTGACGACTTCTTTGACAGTTACAGGACTATATTATCTAGGTACTCCACTCGAAATCAATTATAAAATAAATATTCAATGTGATTTTTGTCATCTGAGTATTATATTTTAAAGTTTTTTGAATTTTTAGCGAGAATAACTTTGTTTTTTGTTTATTATCAAGAATTTTGAAAGTTTTTGTTTTATTTCGCTGTGCTTTTCACCAAACGCAACAACGCACATTCAAAATTTTTTAAATTTACCCTTTTTTGCACGCTGCAAGTATTTTACCGTAAGATGAGTGGTAGTAAGTAAACAAACACTTTAATATTTTTATAAGTTTATATAAAATATAATACATTGTTTTTGCTTTTGTTAAATAGTTATTTTCACGTCTTATCACACAATCCCACACACTCATTCCCATGAACAAATTCAAATTTGTTTTGTTTTTTGAACACATTTATTAAACGCATCTGATCGCACCAATCGATTAATGTTGCAGAACTCGATGAAACATCTGATGTTTTCTCACCACGGCGTGATGATATACCAAAAGATGAAAAGACCATCATACCAAATGATATTCATTCAGCCAGAAGTTCAACATCAATCAAATCGACAGAGAAAACATTAGTTAGTGGTAGCTCACCACGGCGCACTCAATTGAATAGCTCTGAAGACTCAAGATCTGAATTGGCAACTTCAACTTCATTTTCTCAAAAATCTACTAGTGCAACTAGTGGATCAAATAAATCCACTTCACGCAATCCCATCACAGGATTGGGTATTGGAGCTGAAGGTCTGAAGTCTCGTCGAAATGTTTATCGTAGAGGTATATTTTAACGTTGGTGTCTTTTCTTTTACAATGGAAATCTTTTTATTGAAAATGTTTTTCTATAATTTTTATTCAAATTCGAAATCCGAAAAAAAAATAATTTATTAATTAATAAAGTAGTTGTTAGATTGTAGATGCATGATGAAGTAATTTTTCAAAATCAAAACTCATGATAAAACAAGAGTTCTTTGTTAAACAGAGATTAATACTGGTTTTAGTCGGTAAACTCCTTTTATTTATGATTGATTTTATTGTGTTCAATCTTTTATAATTGGTCGTGCAAAACTTGAATCGTCTATTATAAGTCACACTCAATAGTAAATGCCCTTAAAACTTGAAGAAACTCTATAGTGACCACGTTCTCGGAACAACACAGAACCACACAATAATTAAGGAAAGGGAGAGCTTTAAAAAGAAGTGACTTAGCAGATGCCATTTTATTACTAACTTTGTATGCGTCATAGATGTCGCTCAAGGTTATTAACTGCTTTTATAGAACGCAACGTTGTCTCCTGTTCGTTGGACCAACACCCAAGAGTATTTCAACTAAAAATAAAATTTTTAAGGGTACTGTCTATTTATAGGATTTGATAAATCCTGCAAGAGTATCCCATATGTCAGAATTTTCCGTATTCGCTCGCAAACTTAATTTGATTTTTACCAAAAGTACTTGAGCATTTTATTATATTTTTGGGTACCGCCCTATGATGCCATCACATCTATTTGAATTGTTTCCTACAGGACTTCTTCTACTTTTTAAATATATTATGTAAGTCCGTATGACATAATTTTTTTCTCATTTTTAATTCATTGAAAATGAAACTAGAAAAATACGAAGAATTCAATACTGAAAATTCCGATATGAGTGAGCGTGCACACATTTGGTGCGTTCAGAAAAAATCTGAGATTTTTCTTACTGAAAAAGTGAGCAAGAGAATCAAAGATTATTTCCCTCCGAATTTTTACAGCAAAGCTGAAAAATTTTGGGGGGAATCCTGTTTATGTAACTGAGATCTATCTCATTTTCCTGAACATTCCAATTACCTAAAGCCCACTAAACTAAATCATATCATTCCAATTAATGTGAAAATGTCACAATTCACAAAATATTTTTTTTTAAATGTGATTCGATTTTTTTGACATTCCAGAAATGAAAGTGAAAATACATATATGTATTTCAAAAAACATTAAAGAACGTATTTAAAAAAATATTTTTAGCAAAATGGATTCGGATCTTGTTTTGTGTTGCAATTATTATAAATTTATTAAATATAACAGCATTAGAAGAAAGGATTTTCAATTAATTTTGATAATATTCACTGAATTCTGTATACACTGGATAGTGTATTCATAAAAAATTTTTGAGGCAAAAATATAGTCGTGGCTGGTACCCTCATATAACAGTATAACAACGGCGCCAGCGATATGGACGGTACTGGACCTGGATTTTCTTTTGTTTTGTTCAATATTTACAGCCGTAATGCTTATTGACATCAACTGACATCAAATTAATGCTCAATTACGGCAAATATCTTCAATCTCTTTTTTCGTTTGTATGGAGCGAGATATGAGGTCGTGGCCGGTAGCCTTTCAAAAATTCCCTCACAAAAACTGTTATACACTATAGGCTATTCACTATCCAGTGTATTATAGAGATCAGTGATAATATTAATACTGTTTTTTTTTTAAGACAATAATTGGTTTTACTTTAATATGATTTAATGAGCTAAAAATTAGGAAAAAAATGTAGTGTCATACAGTCTTTCTTCGAACTGAATCGAATGACATATCTTTTTAACTTATTCCAAAAAAAGTGCGCCTAACACATTTGTGGTGTTTGAGAGAAACATGATGGTTCCAATTGGGAATTCTGTTTCCCCCGGAATGATTTTTTCCTCGAAAAATTTGTCTGGTATTGTGAATCTCCTCGCCCCGAATGGGTTTCCAAAATAATGTAATAATTTATACTCGGAGGTACTCGCTTAAGAGAAAAACCCGCTTATCTGAAACATTTTTTTCATCCCCGAGTATTTGTCGACCAATTACCTTCAAAACACTCCGCTTAAGCGAAACTTGCTTAAGTGAAAAACCCGGATACCTGAAACATATTTTCAGTCAAATTTTATATTTTTCATTAAAAAGTGAAAAAAAAAATTGAATCGAACAGAAGAGAAAATTTGCTGAAATATTTACGTTTTTTTATTTTTCACCTCCTCCAAATTTTCCACACGAAAATAACAGTAAAAAACCCGCTTAAGTGAAAGAAATATTGTGACATTTTTCCGTTTCTCTTAAGCGGGTTTTACTGTATATTCATGTGCATGCATGTGCCAAATTTGAAATAAATCTGTTCACCCGTTAAGGTACTATCTCGTTGTACAGTGGATGGTGAGAAGCAGTTCTTTTTCGAGTTACAATGTTTCTCCCAGACGTATTTTTTGTTTACCCTCGTATTTCTAGTTAATTTTTCGAAACATTGATCACATTTTGTGAGCAGGTATTTTAAGTACCCTAAGTAATAGTGCATACCAAAAATTTTCACAGAAAAAATCAAAAAAGAAATATGTAACATTAATTTTTTTTAACTTTAGAGTTGTTTCACAATTTATTAATAACCACTTTGCTTATCCTATTTTATTTACTTAAAATACTTTTATATATAATACTTAATTTTCTTCAATACCAACCTTATGACACTTAAACACAACAATAGTAAACAAACATAATAGTTACCGCACACTTCTTAAAATGTTAAGTTAAAAAAATATCCTGCAAATTTGTATTTGACTTTGAATTTTTATTTCTGCATATTTCTAAAAAATTTTTTTAATTTTTTAGATGGAAATCCTGTCACTGGAGAGGGATATAAACCAGCTGGCGCTGAAATCAATACAACCATCCCAAGTCTAAATGGTGCCAACCAAGTGATCAACAAAAATCGCATTCCACCTGGTGGCTTTTCTTCCGGACTCTGGTAGATAACGTTATGTGCGAATCCATCGTTAATTTTGTCACAAAATAATTAACAAAGAATATTTAAAACAAAAAATATTAAAAGAAAAAAAGGATAATAATTAACATTTGCTAAAACCAACAATTAATATAAACAACAAAAAAAAAGAAGTATAACGCGAAATGCATTTAGAAAAAAAACATACACTTAGAATCATTACAAGTAAACCACATTTAGGACTTAAATATTATTTAACTCAAGTTAAATGAAAATTTAAAAATATAATTCCAAAAAAACAAGCAAACAAGTACATATATGTATGTATTGTATAATCTATATATATTTCCCAAAATCAGGAAGAAAAATCAAGCAAAGCAACGCGAAGTTATTTGTTTTGTTCACTGTCAATTCTAATAGCAACAAATTTTTGTTTAAGAACACTTAACAACATCGTTCGACACACTACATACTTGTGTTTTCTTAGTTTGAAAAAAAAATATTTATCTATTGACTTTATTACATAAAGAACGACCTTAATAAAGAATAAAATTAGACTGCCGAATTTAAAACGAAAACATAAAAACAAAAATTTAATTTAAAAAGAATCATCTTTAAACAAATCGAACAGAAACAAATTAGTTGTTTTAACATTCATCTGCATGTTTTTTTTTCTCTCTTAAAATTTTATTTATAAACAATTATAATGACACCCTTTATATTTAGTAATTATAATCAAAAAAAATAATAAGTCTCTCTTATAATTATTTTTTTTTTCTTTTACACTCGACTGACGTACGTTTATTAAAATACAAAAAGCATAGAAAATTGGGCCTTATTCGAAAATTCCCAAGGAAATTTGACTAGAATATTATAACACACACAAAAAATAAATTAAACGTAGCTCAAAATGTAAGGATAGCAATATTTTAATATTTCCTTATGAAAAAGCATCCTATACCAAATTAGATTTTTGTTTTCATTCACAAAAAATCTTACATAATTATAATATAATCATTTATTCTTCATTAAATTCAATTATGTTTTTCTATACAAGAAATACTATTTTTTTTATTAAACTCATTTATATAAATTTAAGGTATATCTACTCATTTCATGTATTTTCTTTTAATATTTTGTAATAATTTCTTAACTTTACACATTACATTTACATTTTATATTGTAAAATATTCTCAATAAAACAAAATTGATTTGTTTAATAAAAAAAATAAATAAAAATTAAAGAATCTTGTTTTTATTTCGTGTTAAATAATTTTACTTTCTCTAATGGCAAGTATTGATTTTATGCAAACAAATTTCGAGTTTTAATCAATCAGACCTACAATTGCGATGATGAAGTTCAAAAACAAACGAGTTATTATATGTATGAGTTGTTATATGTATGTATAATAGAAACTAATACAATATGCAATTTTAAGGTGGTCTTCAAGATTGGACATTGTTTAATTTTTTTAAATTTTTTAGCTGGTATGCCGCAAGGTCAGAACACAAAATCTTAGTTTTTTTTTTTTTGAAATAGTAATCGTTCTAATCGTTCATCGATAAACATAGATATTAGAAGAACAAATATCGATATTAAAGCATGCTAAATTTAAAAGTTTCTTTAAATTAATTGTTGAGGAAGCAATTTCTGCGCGAGTCTCACAATTCTCATTGCTGTGGTTCCTTTATTAAGACATCTTGATAAATATTGAAAAATTTTATGAGATTTGTTCGTTTTTATATCCACAGAATATTTTCAACATTTATATACATAGCTGGGCCCTTATAACTTTTGTGTAAAAAGTTCTAAGTATGTTATTGTACATAATTAATATTTGAACTGATAGAATCTCAACGTAGTGAAAAAAACCATAATAATAAATTTCAGCACTGATTCGCCCACTTATAAAAAGGGCGACAGAAATAAGAGTTGTTTTCTTAATTTTTTTTTAGCAAAAATTTAATTTTTTAGCTAGGTTTTAAAAAGTTAAAAAAAATATCTTACTAAACATAGTTACCCCGATTACAGAATCCGTTGGCTGAGTTGTGGAGGGAGTCAGATTCAATTTTGACATTTTTACTGTTAACGAAATCTCTAAATTGAGTATCCGCAGCTCATTCAATGATTGAGGTGAAAATGAATATGTAATTTGATTTAACCGCGATGATTAAATTTCACATCCACGATATTTTCGCCCATGCTCTGCATTCCACTTATTGTGAATTCAAATGCCGAAATAGAATTTGGGTGTTCCACAATTCGTTCGAAATGCTAATAGTGAATTAGAATTTCGAAAATGAAAATTGATGTTCTGCATTTCGGTCCATCCCGGTTTCCGAACGTATTCAATCCATTTTTTTTTGCGTTGTGAAATTGGTCCATTTGCAGATCATTTTGTATTTCTTGGTGCAAAATGTAAGCAAATATTATATTCTTGTTCCTTTTAGTATTTATTTATTATTATTTTCGTAGGAAACATAAGATTAAGGAATACAAAATTCATAATACGAACCATTTATATTCAGGTATACTCATGTCGCGTCGGCAGCCAACTCTCTATAAGATTTTTTCTTTAAAGTTCCGCTTTCTCTTTCCCTTATAAATGCAAAAGAATAATGAATCCATTTTCATCTGCAGTGTAATTTCACTTCAAAAAAAAACAATTCAAAATGGATGCACCTTCAATTTTGACAGTAATTGCGAAATTTTCAAAAATTAATAAATTGTAGAACATGGAAATTCACTTCACGTGAAATTGAAATTCGATTTCATTCGAAATACAGAACATGGGCGTTTATAAAATAAAATATAAACAATGAACAAAAATAAAAGAAATGTATTATATGCGGGCAGCACAAAATAAATCAAATGATAATTCTTTATGAAAAAACAGCGAACGCAAATTGGGAAACCTTGATACAGAATTTGTGTCTAATTTTTAACTCCTTTAAATATGGTGTTATTCCTCTTATCGAAGCTCCAACATAAACACACTCAAATGTTAAAATAAAAGAAACTGAAAACTGCCTGAACTAATTCATTCAAAAAATAAATAATTAAGTTTACGTCAGTGGATTTTTATAAATTTCAGTTGAATTTATTTAAAATGCACATCACTCATATATTCTTTTTCAACCTGCTATGTCAGGACTCATATTTGTTTTGAGTAAGCTTTGTTTTAATTGTTCAACATATGACCAAAAAGAAATCGTGAATCTATAAAGGAAATATTCTAAATTTTGAATGAATATTAATCTTTGAGACAATGGTAACAATTCGCACAAATTTTATTTACTTTTTGCGATTTTCCACGTACAAAATTAAAATAACTCTCATATAGAAATATAATTCCACGAAATAACAGCAAATAAAAACAATCTGAACTAACATACAATTCAATTCCAAGACATTGATCGGTCAATTTCCATACCATTCCTATCAAATGTAGTTCGCTAAAACTATTCAAGCAATTCTATATTATTGCTAAGAAAAGAGGTAAAGTTTTGTTCCATTCATCAAAAAACGTTTGTGAAAAATGCAATTAGTATTATTTATGTAAATATAATTAATTACTTAAACTTATTTGAAAAAATTTTAATAAAACCGGTTCCGTTCCTAACGAAAAATGCGGGAATAAAGGAAAATATTAAGCCCTATTAGGAATCTCGAGGGGAATTTATTTATTTTCACCAGGATAGTTTAATCCCCCGACAAAATTGTATGCTATTGCGAATATCCCTAGAACAAAAAAATTCAATAACATCCAAATTGCCCTGGAAAATTTACTACCGTTTCCAATTAATTCCAAAGGAAACTTTGGTGGCCGGTGATAGCATAAACATTTTGGGAGTGAAATTTTTCGAAGGGAATCAAATTTCTCTCGAAATTCTCGATATAGACCAATATATCAAAATAATAACAATGATTAATTTATCAATTAATTTAAAAGGTATTTATTTCTATTAATGATCTGAACAATTTTTGAGTTCGTTTTGTTTTTCATTGGACGCAGGGGATTCTAACTCAATTGTTACGGGGCCATCATTTTGTATATGAACTTGCATATAGGCTCCAAATCTTCCATCTGAAATTTAAACAAATATTTGTATGTTTAGTTTATATTTACACAAAAATATTATAACTAATTTGACCAAAAGTTCATTTGAAATAATGAAAACAGAAGTTGAAAAACTTATTCCTAAAAACTTCGAGTAATGCCCGAAATATACATAAGTTAAAATTTAGAACAAATTTTTCTTGTAACGCGCACTATTTTGAAATATTTCCACAAATTACATGTTAAAACATACGTGTAAAACATCACAGAAATGACTCTTGGATACAAAATTTTAAAGGAGCTCAAGAAAACTACAGAATCGCGCATTGTATATTTAAAATTCGAGGAAAAATTCTAAAAAAGAATTATGTATACAGTCTTCACACTTATTGCTCTTAAATTGGTTTGGTTTTAAGGTTTTTAAGAGTAAATAAAATTTGCCGTCAGCTCTTAGACTATTACCTTTAATTTTATTTGTTTCATACAGTGTCCCAAGCTTTGTCAAAAAACTTTTATATAGTTCATTGGCGCGTTCTCCCTCCATGGACACGCTAAAATCTGGTTTATTTTTTTTCAGTCGGCCATACAATGTAAATTGACTTACACATAGAATTTCTAAGTTTTCATCTTTAACACTTTTTTTCCAACGTTTTCCCGTTTCGTCATGAAATAGTCGAAGGGAAAGTACTTTACGAGACCTAAAAAATAAAAACAAAGGAATCTTTAAAATAATCAAGTCTACATATGTATTTATAAAACATACATATACTCCACATCTTTTTCAGTATCAGTTTTACAAAATCCGACAAGAACGCAGATTCCTTTTTCAATACTGCTCACAAGCTCTTCGTCAACTAAAAATTAAATAGAACTTTTTTAACATTAGAAATGTTTAAGCGGAGGCATACCTACTAACAATGTGAAAAAATCAACAGAATTTCAAAAAAGTGTAACGTCGAGTAGAGAAAGAGGACGAAACGTCAGGGGAATAGACAAAATTATTGCGTTCATGCTTTGTTCTTACTGGTCTGAGTTAACAGAATACAAAGAAGATGATAAAACGGACACCAAAAAAAGGAAAAGTGTTCGTAGGCAGGGATGGCTACTACATTTTTTACATTTGCTACGTAGTTTATGCAGTTGAACGTAGTTAAATGTAGATAATGAAACAAACTTAGTTTCAAATATCAAATGGTCTGTCAATTGCAACTTTGAAGCTTGAATTTTGAGTTAAAATGTTCCAAATTTTTATTGAAGTTTTATTATTTCTCTAAATTTACTTTGTATGTATATGAAAACGTAACAATTTGTAGTAAATAAGACGTGAAGTTTATTAAATTAACTACGCGTAGTTAATGATGTAGAAAGTGTAGTGTAGTTAATTCGGCCAACCCTGTTCCGTAGGCTTTCCAGATTTGTATATGAAGAAGAGCAAATTTAAAAAAGAATTTATTCAAACTCTTAAAATACATAAATGCTTTTTTCATTTCTAATGTACCTCAACTATGCTGGAATGGCAAATCGGGTAAATTTTTTCATTTAATTTTAGAATTTTGAAAAATATTGGATTGCATTGTTTTTTAGACTAAATTCAAAGATGATATTATTTCCGCCTTCCATCGCGATTCCAATTCCAATTTACAAGTGTTCACTATCCAAAACTAAATTAGCCAGTTCAGGTTTCTTAAGATACAAGCAATCTCAGAAATCTGAACGTAATCATGATGATTCCTCACTTTTTCTGTCAAAAAACCGAGACTGATATTTTTTGGATTCGCTTGCTCAATTATTTTTTGTCGCAGTTGATCAAATAAAATAATAAAAAAGAGATGGAGTGCTTTTGACTTCTAAAGGAGAAATCTTGTTCACGTTTCACCCTCTGCTCAGTGAAACTGACAGAAGTTTGCTCAGTGAGATCTCAGAAACCTGAACTGGCTAAATGATCGGCTTATCTATTATTATTATTAAGGACCCTTTGTTATTGAAAAATAAAAGTAGGCAAAATGAGTGTTTTGTATAAGATTTGACAACAGGCTTGAATGTGTAGGTTGAGTAGAAGCAAGAGTAAATCGTATGCGAGGTGTATCCCCCATTAAAGTGGGTGGGCCAATTTTCAAAAAAAAAAAAAATATTAAAAACAACGGAATTGGCCATAAATTCTTATTCTTTTTTAAATAAAGTTATTTTACGTAAATTTTTGACAAAGTAAGAACCATAAAACTGGTTTATTAAAAAATTAAACGTTGATTGGGTTCTAACTCATTTCTTCCCGTTCTAAAACGTTACAACTCAGCTTTAGGTCTCATTTTCAGATAAATTTGTACCCTTTGTCTAGGGAAAGTTTTTGAAAAAATAATTTTCAAACTCAAATTTTTGAAAAAAAAAAATGAAAAATGTTTTTCTTAAAAAATTTTACATTATACTATTTTTGCTATTTTTTGTTTTAAGTTATTATCGTCATAAAATGTCCAGCGCCTATTATTAATATTTTAGTTTAGTGTTAACTAATAGCTCGTGGCGTAATGATTCATTGGACTGCCACACCGGAGGTCTAGGATCGAATCCCAACCCCTTGCACATAAAAAAAACATTAATGACTCTTCCGAGACTCCACTCCTGCCAAAAACAAAAATATTCATGTCGATTATAGAATCCGCAATTCTCGATCCGCAGTGATTTTCAGTGCAGTGCTCTCTTTTCTTCTTACCCAATTGTCGTGAAAAGTACACTGTACTGAAAATCACTCCGGATCCCGTACTGCGGATTTCATTTTCGACATGATTAATTTATATTAGAAAAACAGTGCTTATCCAATAAAAACGCCGTAGAAGAGCTGCGACTCAAGGTTACATTTCATTGTTGCTAGCATCGCTGCTGGAATCGTTTTTCGCAGCTCCAACATAAACACACCCTAAGGTTGTTGGTCAAACCGAGGCATTTTCAATTCATTTATTCGATCATTTTCAACACTGTATAAATTGAGAAAATAGAGCCCGGTATAACGGTAGTTTGAAAACAAGATTGTGGGCAGAGGAATCCGCGGGGCACGAAGAAAGTATATAAATCTGACTAATTTGTTGTTGTTCCAATTATCGGAAATCGGAATGTAGGAGTTGACGTTTCAATGTGTTTTGAGTTGGCTCAAAATTTTTAATGTAAACACGATGAGACTTACCACTCACCAGTCGCTACTCAATCTTCCCATTCTATACAGGGTCAATGAATGTAAATTTATAAAATTAAATTAATTAAAGCAAAACAAGTACCTACCTGTTACTTTAGCAGAAGTAACTCTTTGGATTAGTGTTTTCATTTTGTTAGAATTAAGCTTTTTTTTTACAAGCAAACAAACTCAAGCATTGATTGAAATATTATACATATACAATTAATATGTTTTATTTTATCCAAAATTGAAATGTAAATAACAATTTATTTATGGTTATTTAACTTTTGTACTCGGTAGTCGGTACATTGCTGTAATGTAATGCCCAATGCTGTCGTTGTACGCTATAAACATCTGTGAATTGCAGTGTTGCCATGAAAAATTTTAAGAAATCTGCAAATCCGGTGAAAAAGTCTGCATTGAAAATTTTTAGACACAAAATGTATGTAGGTACTTCATAAATATTTTTATTTATACATTAAATAACAAAAACATAATTAAATAAATCAGTATTTTATAAACTTTACTGATGTAGTATCTACATCTTTAATCACATGTTTCTAAATTATTTTTGTACCTAGTAGGTATAATTAAATGCCTCAAGCATGTTTTTGTTTATTTTAAAATCTGTACAGTTTTTGAAGGTTGGACTTTATTTCGGATTTTCGTTTTGTTTTCAATTTGTGTTTTTAAGTAGTCCAATTTTTTTTTAACGAGTGCAGACAAAATCTGTCTGAAAAATGCAGACAAATCTGCATTTATGGCAGCGCTGGTGAATTGTGAAATACGAGTTCTGCTGTTCTGGTTTTGACGTGCTGAATTTGAATGATGCTGAATGAACCTATTCAGAGGATAAATTACATTCATGAGTGCGCTCAGCATTAGGTCTGTTTGGTAACGTGTAAATTTCGTTCACAACTTTTCACAATTTTACTGCAATTTTTAATGAAATGGAACATCTTTCTACTCTGCAATTTTTCAACTTAAAATAACTTTTTTTTACTCCGGCCACCACATACGTCCCCCGCAGGAGATAATTGCTTCGTTTAAGGCCAGGCGCACACAAACTCATGCAACTAAATAGTTTGGTTTCGATTTTGAGTACTTCAGGATTAGGGATCCCCCACACCTACGCGAATTTGTCGTGGCGACGACGAAAGCAATAATGACAACACGTGGTTGTCAATGAAAACAAAATGTTGTTATTATTGGTTTCCTCGTCGTCTCGACAGATTCGCGCTGGTGTGGAGGATCCTTTACATGAGTCATATAAGCCCATTCGTTGGCTGAGTTCTATCTTGTTTAAAGGCCAATTAACAATTTTGGCGAAATTGAGTTAGATATACAGTCATACTAATTTGCGGACGCTCTTTCGTTTGGTGAAATCCGTTTTGTTTTATTTATTTTCGTTTTCAGGTTATAGATAGTTATTCAATAAACCATTTTTCTTACAAACTTTGAATGAATTTTTTCTACAATAAACCATTAAAAAAAAATTAGTGTATTGTATTGGACAAAATTCTGAGCCTCATAAACTTATGAGGCTCATATGAGCGTTCATAACTTTGGTGTATTCACCAACCACTCATAAATACATTTCGAATTTCGAAAAAGAGAGACACTCTCTGTCAACCAGGCACTCCCAAACTTTAAAATCAAACCTTTTCGGTAGATGGGATGGTAGCGATGGAGATGTTTGTGTTTGTAGGGTGGTGGTTGTGGAAGTAGTTTCGAAAATGTCGGAATATTTTTCGAAGATATGCACTTATTATTGCTTAGAGGCCATTTAGTTAAGTTTGCTTAAATATTTAAATTGCCTTTAAATGATGTTACTTAAATTCTTTGGTCTATTTGGTAACGTGAAATTTCTTGCGAATTTGCACAAATTTTCGCAAAATTTCACAATTTGCTGTCAAAACTCGGTTTTTGGAAATTTGTTGAAAAAAAAAGTTACCAAACAGGCATCTTATCTATAATCGTTTTCCCATTGATACTTAACTAAACAACGATTGTGTCATGTATTCTAAGAATTGCATACTTTTAGGCTGTTTTTGAAAGCTTCGAAAAAAATTCAAACCAAAAACAAGCTCATTAGCAAATAAGATAGAAAGAGAAGCAACTGGAGGTATGTAGTCCAAAGCAAAAGAAATGAAACCAGACTCCATTTTGTTTTATGACGTGTTTTTATTTTCACAAATTTCTTTGGTTTTTTTTCAGCCGTTTGATATAAATATATTTTTTTTATAATTATTATTCATACCTTCTTTAATTAGAACACAAAACTGAAAATTCTACCTACATACATACAGAATATTATGTATATACATATTTATCTAATAAATACACAAAAACAATTCTTCTCGGATGTCAAAATATAATTAAAATGGCTTTAAGTTACCTCTAAACGCCGAGATTGGCGTTTAAGTTAAGAAGCCTTTAAGTAATGGTGCTTAAATGTGAAAATTGATTATAGATACCGATTTCGCACTTAAGAGCTATTTAGAGTTATCTTAAAGTTAAGATGGCTTTAAAACCTCTTTATAGATACGGCTGCTAATTGATTGAATAAAAATATTGAACCTGAACTTTAACGATTTCCCAACAATCTGAATAATGGACATAGAACTCAGCCGACGCATTGTGCAATGAAAAAACTTTTTCTGTAATTTACGAAATTACCTCATTTAAAGAGTTTATCGACAGTTGCGTAGTGGGCGAGGGCAAGCAATTTTAGTTGTTCCGTGTTACAAGCAACTCGAGAAAACTAAAAAGTGCCGCCATTTAAGTTGCTAAGTAGGTGCTCAGGATTAAAAAGTCATGTGTAGTAGGGGTCTTGACAAATCGATTTCTGAATTCTCCGAAATTTTCATTGGCCCGCTGTCACAAAAATTTATATGACATCTGGCCAATCCAGAACCTGGCGACATTCAGAAATCGTGTGAAGTTCTTGATTGAACGCAGCCAATTGTCATTACAAAACAAATGCCCGGAGAGTTCATTTTCTGTTGAGTTGTTGTATAGCTAGATGCAAGAAAACAAATAAGCAAATCCCACTTTAGAGAAAGATGTGTTCAATAAGGGATGTCTATTTTTGGAAGGAGTTTTTCGATTTATATAAACACTATCCAGAATTATGGAAAGTAAAAAGTGAAGCATATAAAAATAGAATGTTAAAACGTAGAGCATACGCGCATTTATTAGATAAATACAGAGAATATGAACCCGAGGCAACGGAAGATTCACTTAAAAGGAAAATAAATAATATTCGCGGATGTTACCGCCGTGAACTTAAAAAAGTGAATAAGAGCTACGAATCTGGCTGCGGAGCTGAAGATATTTACAAACCCAACTTATGGTATTATAATGATCTTAATTTTCTAAAAGATCAAGTGGAAAACGAAAACGAAGATAGCTTTGCGTCCTTGGAAATTGAAGCAAGCTTTATGGACTCGGAAGTAAGTAAAACAAGTTAATTATTTATAATTACAAGCTCTAGATTATTTGAAGCAAGTAACTCAAATTTTCCACGTTGTTGCCTTTATATTTTTCAGGCGCACGACAATTCTGAAGACCAAGAAGATCCTGTTGCCGTAACCGACATTAAAACTGCAAAAATAAAATCTTACGCCAGAAATAGATTCGTAACCCCCGCACATGAACACTCACTACCAAGATCAAAAAGACTTGCTACTGAAAAAGCATTGGAAGATTTAAAGTTGATCTGTAAAGCACTCAATCAACCCCCAGAGGAACTGAATGAGTTTGATAGTTTTGGAGTGTCTGTTGCTTGTCAATTGAAAAAGCTTCCCGAAAAAATGGCTCAGGAATCAGTGGATTATATACAGTCATTTTTAGTACGACAGCGTCTTAAGAGCATTGAAAATCCCTGCTTGGAAATAACATGGGATAAAAAAAGGATGCGATCTGAAGATTCCGACTTTTCTAATCATGTAAGTTAATATAGTACCTATTATGTTTCCATTTTTAGATATTTTGTTGATATGATATATTTTGATTTTCTTTCTAGGTGGATAGCCAGGACAAAAAATTAAAGTATGAAATTTCCCAAATGGCTAAGCAAATTAAGGAAAAAGAAATGGAATTTTTGGAGGAGGAGCATAACAAAAAAGTACACATTCTAGACCTGGAAAAGAGAAACTTGGAGAGCAAAATAAAATACGACGAAGAAGAGCATATGCTCAAAATTCAAAAACTCTCAACATTTCATAAACAATCGATCTAGAATAGAATTTATACTTTTTTCTTGTTTATTCTTACATTTTTATTGTAATAAACGTAGTAATCTGTAATAAAGGTACCATAGATTAATAATTTTTCAATGGATTTGCAAACGGTTGAAAAGAAACACTGCTTACTAATGTCGATTTCCATTGGAAACCCTCGAAAAGACTGTTCTTCTGGATTTCATTTCAGAAACCAGAACGACCAATGGAAAACGACATAATGCGTCCGTTATAATTTTTGGTTGAAACACTTAACTGATAATTTTGAAACAAAAATCCGTGATTATTTTGGTGTCAAAACAAATTTTCGGAATATAATTAATTAATCGTGGCTCAAACTTCTATTATATTATGATTTTTAAATGATAGTTCAGTAATTTGTCTAGTTCGAGGCTCTATCAAATAGGTATCAACCAATCCCAAAAATGTTTCGATACGTTGGGTTGTTGTTGCATCAGCTGCTGTGTCACAAGATATTACAACACAAACCTATCCGGATAGCTTTGGATAGATCCCCGAACGCAACAATTGAAAGAGATTTTAACATATTTTTGCCATCAAAATACATATTTACTGTTTTTACTCTCTTAAAATTTAGTTTTAAACTTTTCAAATAAGGCCCTATCTAGCCATGAAATAAAAAAATGGAAGGTTAATAGACTAGGAGCCCACAGCTATTTTTGGGTTTGAATGATAGAAAAAATTTACTTGTGTTTCTGTCTCTTTACTTTTCATATCCAAATATATATATCCTTCGTCGGTAAACTGCATTATTTTAGTGCATCTGGTAGATAAGCGGCCCAATGGAAAGTCTTGTTATCGGAGGAGAAGCTTCTATCAATAAGAATTTATTTCTAAATGCTATCACATTTTATTTGGAGACCGGTTTCATACTCATCTATGGGTTCGTCTTTGATGCAAAAGTCCCCATCTAAGACGTCTTGGACCCCAATTTTTGGGACGCTCAGATTTTGTATTTAATATAATGATTTAGTTGCTTAATCTATATAAAAATCTCAGTATATAATATAATTCTTTTTCTGGTATATATAATGGTCGGATAGCAAATGTGAGACCTTGCGTACATCGTAATTACACAAATTAAAAACTCATTTAAGTGTTTTAAGACATACTTTCCAATTTTAAATATTGTTAAACATATGTGACGTTAAAAATCCAGATTGTTCCAAAGTGAACATGAAACCCTAGTAAAATACGAAAACATATAATTTCTCAGAAATTCAAAATAATTGAATGCAGTAAATTGTTTTAGATTTATGGAAGTTTTTTTTATTAGTAATATATTCAGAGTATTTTAAAAAATCAGTTTTTTAAATGTTTTAACCACAAACTCGAAAGTTAAAATAGGTAATAATATCTTAATTAGGTTGTTTTGAGACAAATCACCATCTGACAACACAGTCAATATTTTGAAAAAGTGCGTTTAGAACTGTTTTGATAGTTTACGACACATAAGCTAATCCGAGCATGTGTAGCATTCAAACCTACGACGTTCATGTTACCTTCTGCCGACAACAATGAAAAAGTGAAGACCCACGTTTTATATTCAATGTTCGTGATAAAAGCATGACCACGAGCATAGAGGAAGACAAATTTGTTAAGTAAGTTTAAAACATAGTCTGAATGTATACATTACCTCTTTAAATATTCCAAGTAAGAAATAATTGAAACTGAAACATGGAGTTCGTTTTACTTTATTTTGTCTCTATTGCTTTCATCCAACTGGAGATTCTAATGTGATTGTAACCGGTCCATCATTTTGAATATGAACCGATCTTACAACACCGTATCGCCCATCTAGGAAATAAATAAATAAATTTAGAATCTGTCTAAAGACCCGACTGCGCGTACACGAAACTGCATTTTCGCGTACGCGCTGTCGGGTCTTTAGATTAAATTAAATTTAATACTAATTTTTACTGGACTTTAAAAAATACCTTTGATCTTTTCTTCAGAATAGTTTAACGCCAACTTTTTTAAAAAACTATAATAGAACTCTTTTGCTTCGTCACCTTGCATAGCTTGATGAAACTCTAATGAATTTCCATTCAATTTATTGTAAAGCGAGAATTGACTAACACAAAGTATCTCATAGTTCGAATCTTTTACATTTTTTTGCCACCGTTTCCCAGTTACCTTGTCTTCAAACAGTTTTAGTGCTAGTAGCTTTTTCACCCTAAGATCTTTCATTTTATAATATAAACAAACAAAAAATTATCTAAATTACCTACATGTAATCCACATCTTTCTCAGTGTCTTTTTTGGAAAAGCCCACAAAAACACAGAGTCCAGTTTTTATGCTGCATACTTCCTCGTCCTCAACTGTAACCAATAAAATAGTTTATTATAATTTAATGGAACAATTAACTAAACTCTATTGAATTGAACTTACCAGTTATTTTTGAAGCAGTAACTTTTTGTACTACTGCTTTCATATTTAGTTATGAAATTAATTTATAGAATAAAAAAAAAAAAATTTATTATTGGCCGCGTTCGAATGATAGGCCGATAGGGTATCTGAGATCGTTTTGCATCGGAATGGATAGGTTTGTCTGGTATTTTATATTTATTTTGTATTTTATATATTTTATCAAATCAAAATCTATGTAAAAAAACTAAAACTAGAAATCCCGCGTGTTCCATTGCCACAAAAGTCAAAAAGTGAAAGAAAAGACTAGAGGGCAGACGCTGAAAAGTGAAAATCAGCTGACACGTATTTCTTGGTGGTGCGTTCTTTTTCTGTAATAGCCGTGTTTTTTTGCAAGCCCGGGGGGAATTGGATGAAAAAAACGACGTCGGTGCTAAACAATTAACATGTTAAATGCAACAACAGCCGTGTTTTTTTGCAAGCCCGGGGGGTATTGGATGAAAAAAACGACGTCGGTGCTAAACAATTAACATGTTAAATGCAACAACAACTAATCCTGGAGAATTCTCGGGGTTTAACTTAAAGCGCACCGAAAAACTGTGTTACCAGCATGAATTGCACACATGTTATCGATAGTTTGTATGAAAACTCCATGCTTTTTACTTTCATGGCGTCGCTAATCCCCGCTGTCGTTTTTTTCAACCAATTCCCCCCGGGCTTGCAAAAAAACACGCCTAACAACTAATCCCAGAGAATTCTCGGGGTCTAACTTAAAGCATGTTTTTTTCCAAGCCCGAAGGAAATTGGATGAAAAAAACGATTCGGGGCTAAATAATTTACATGTTAAATACAACAACCCTAATGGGTTTAGCTTAACCCAGATAATTTACGGGGCTTATAACTTAAGCACGGAGAAAAACTGTATTACCGGCGGGAATTACATACTTGTTATCGATAGTTTGTATGGAAACTCCATTTTTTTTCTGTAATGGTGTTGCTAATCTCCGATATCGTTTTTTCAACCACTTACCTCCGGGATTGGATTTTTATGATTTCTTCGTGCCTCACGAGAGGCCTCACCCCACACTTCACTTGCCTACGAACTGCCGTGATACCGGCCTCAATCTTCCCAATCTAAACATCGTCCTGGGTTATTTTATTTTCATGTTCAGATCTGGATTCGATCTGGGGGAAAATAAAACACAGCTAATAGCTGCGTTTTATTTTCCCCCAGATCCAATCCAGATCAGATCATGAAAATAAAACAACCCAGGATCTCAGTGGCAACTTGTTATATACCCAACTCTTTTTTCCTTTTGTTATTTTTATTTGTATACACCTGTTGTCTATTTTCTTTACACTACTGACGACATTTACAAATTAAGGGTGTTTGTTCAAAACGGATTTGGAAATCCAAATCCAAAACAAAGTTGGATCTTGTGTTGTTTTTGTAATACATGTATTTTCGTAAGCAAATCCAATCTGGTTCGGATCTCGGGGAAAATAAAACACAGCTAATGTATGTTATGTCAACCTATTAGTGCCTGTTTACATAGGCGTTTTACTGAAGGGCGCATCCAGTGAGACACAGCTAATAGCTGCGTTTTATTTTCCCCCAGATCCAATCCAGATCAGATCATGAAAATAAAACAACCCAGGATCTCAGTGGCAACTTGTTATATACCCAACTCTTTTTTCCTTTTGTTATTTTTATTTGTATACACCTGTTGTCTATTTTCTTTACACTACTGACGACATTTACAAATTAAGGGTGTTTGTTCAAAACGGATTTGGAAATCCAAATCCAAAACAAAGTTGGATCTTGTGTTGTTTTTGTAATACATGTATTTTCGTAAGCAAATCCAATCTGGTTCGGATCTCGGGGAAAATAAAACACAGCTAATGTATGTTATGTCAACCTATTAGTGCCTGTTTACATAGGCGTTTTACTGAAGGGCGCATCCAGTGAGACAGGTAGATTTTATGTGCATAGAAACGAGAAGGATTTTGGGATGGAATTTACCCTTCTCGTTTCTACGCACACATAAATCTACCTGTCTCACTGGTTGCGCCTTTCAGTAAAATGCCTATGTAAACAGGCACTTACACGATGATTCTTTACGTCTGACTCTTTTTTCGACTTTCTCTGTGAAAATCATCCTGTGAGTCGCACGCTATTACACGATGATGGTTATGCGCCTGACGCTTTTTCGAATTGCCCTTTGAAAATCATGAAAATGAAGTTATATAAAAAGAAACGTTAAAAAGAGTCTCGGAAATCTTGGCCCACGACTCACAGGGCAACTGGTCTGCCGTCTCATCTTTTTTCTCTTTCGCACTCGTTATGTTCGAAAAGAGTCAGACGCAATCATCGTGTAATAGGGGACTATGTATTCCGTGAAATAGGCCCCTGTAGTTTAAGTTGCATTTAAAGGTAGAACTAGAATAGGCGGTAGCTGTTGGAAGCTAGTGTCAAAAGCGAACGAAAAGTTGCTTTCCAAAACGTCAAATTCATAAGTCACCCATAATGCACTTCAGTGATTGGAAGTGATTTTTTTGATTTTTGAAGCTAGCTGTCAGTCCACGTACGAAAGAGCGGTCGGTGAGCGCTCTCACGTCCGACGGCAAAAGTTAACGAAAACTAAACGAAAAGTTCCAGAAGGCAATTATGTGCGCGTCATATGAATTTCTTGTTTTCGCTCGGTTTCGTACGACCACGTACGTTGGCTTCCGCCTATTCTAGTTCTACCTTAACTCTGCGTGTAAACGTTGTAATTTTTCTCAACAAACCGTACACTACCTTGCCATTGTATTGAGGTCGCCGCCATTTTCGAAGATATCACAAAAAAGTGATTTAAATTTCGAAGGAAAAAATCAATTATCCGCCATATTTTTTTCCATTGCGCTGTGAAAAAGATTTGGCCGCAGGCAGGACAATTTGAAAAAAAGTGAACTTAAATCAAATAATTTATTAAAGTTAAATGCATCAATTAGTTGTTAAAAACAATTTAAATCTTAATAAGTGAGTTTGTTTTACGTTGGAGATCCCCATACAATTAGCTTGACAATTACAATTATATTTTTTGCTGAAACCGGCTGTCAAATTAACTATTATTCAAATATATATATATTTTGAAGAAAAGTGACGCTCGTAAAGAATTTATTCCAGTGGTAAAAGTAATTTTTTAGTGAAAGAAATATTAACTTGAGTATATTGTAATGGATGCACCACCACCAGCTGGAGTAATGGGACCTCCACCAACAGGACGTGGTGGTTTTCGAGGACGTGGTGGACCACCGATTCGTGGTGGATTCGAACGTGGCCGTGGCCGAGGTATGGGCCGTGGACATTATATGGGAATGCGGGGTGGAGTAATGGGTGGACCACCACCAATGATGCCTGGAAGCAGGGGTGGAATGCGTCCTCCACGAGGCATGGGCTACCAAAGAGGAGCATATATTCCTAGAGGAGGACCGCCCATGCGCGGAGGAAGACTTCCTATGTATGGACAACGTAAGTACTTTTATGATCCATTATTCCATTTTGATAAATAAAAACTTGGTCAGTCTATATTGAAATGGAGTCAGAAAATTAATAATTAAAAATTAAAAAATTAAATTATAAAAGAAGAAATTGGAAGAATTGTTTTCAGATTTTTTAAAAATGCTTAAAAAAGAATAGCAGAAGGTTTTTTATAAATCAACTACTGTCATGGATAGTAGTACTGGAAATAGAAATTCATAAAAACAATACAGCTATATATTTTTTAGAGTCTGTCTAGACCCGACAGCGCGTAGGCGAAAATGATTTCGCGTACGCGAAATTAAGTGCTTCTCACTTCTGTTTTTTTCTTGCTTGCTTACATATGTAAATACAGTGCTAGAAACCAGCATTACGGCGCATAAACAGTGAGGTATGTATGGGAGGCATGCTACCGCCCTACAACCCCCTGCTTGGGCACACTATAGGATTTGGGATAGGTGCGAGGTTGGGTGTGTGCAAAGTATCTTTTTCATTTAAAGAATCTGGATTTAAATTCAACCTCGCACTTACCCCAAATCCTATAGTTTCGCGTACGCGCTGTCGGGTCTTTAGACAGATTCTATTTTTTATTGCTAAGAAGAATTTTTATAATTTAATATCTTTGTAAAATTATTTTAAAATATATAAATACATACATACATGTAAGCCATTTACAGCTAATTAGAAACGATTCTATTTTACTGCATTTTTTTATTATGTTTGGTAACTGTTTTTTCAACAAATTTCCCAAAAACTGAGTTTTTTTTCTATGGGTTTTGACAGCAAATTGTGAAATTTGTGAAAATTTGTGCAAATTCGCAAGAAATTTCACGTTACCAAACAGACCAAATGATAAATGAATCTCACCTAATGGTTTATATTTGGATCTTATTATGATCTTTCATCCTTTCTCTGTAAAATAATATGAGTAAGTACATTTAAAACATCCTGATATTAGAAACCGTTACGATTTTATTTTTAAAATGTAATTCTGTGGTGGTAAACTAATTAGAAACGATTAAGTTTAAATTCAAAATAATTGAAAATTTCGGCATTTTTTATAAAAAAAGGTGATTATTTAATGGAATTTCATATAAAATGTCTATTTTTACCAAAAAACCATTATTAAGCGGTTTTCACAATGGGCAGAGGCAAGAGTTGTACACCGGCAATGCGCAAAGCTATTGTTGAGCTTAATAAGGCTGGATTGCCATATCAACATATTGCAACCCAGCTAAAACGTTTAAAAAACATGGTTTCTGGAAAACCTCAGTGTATACTGATAGAAAAAGTGCAGCACTGCATTATTTTAGTGCATCTGGTAGATAAGCGGCCCCATGGAAAAAGTCTTGGATGACCATATTATGTTATCAGAGCGGAAGCTTCTATCAGTGATAACATTTTTCTTAATGCTATCAAATTTTATTTAGAGACCGGTTTCATGCTCATCTTTGGCTTCGTCTTGGATGCAGAAGACCCCACCCAAGATGTCTTGGACCCCCATTTTCATGTCTAGTGCGCTCAGATCTTTTATTCAATAATATAACGATTTAGTTGCTATACTTTTTATCTGGGCTTTAAAAAAACGCATTTTTAATGTACCATTACCGACAAAGGCCCTAATCGCGAAATGCAAGACTTTCATATTTGCTTATAAAAAGAAAGACCTATCTTAAAATACCAGTGAATTTTTGCTATCATTTACACCCAAAATTTGCTGTGGGAAAAAATTGAAAAAGAACGCACAAATATTTACTATAAAATTCACCGAAAATTAGTTGCAACCAACCGTTTTCATAAAAAAATTTGTTTTCTTAAAACACCGCGACATTCAATTTGACATTTTAGAAATTTCAAATCTTGCAAGTGTGTGTGCAAATTGAGTAAAATCTTTCTTGAATCTTGCAGAATTAGCAAGATTTGTTTTGACAGAAAAAAATTCGAATTGTTTAGAAAAAAAACGGTTTTTTTTTTTTGAAAAGAATTCGACATTAATCGTTTCTAATTAGTTGACCACCACAGAATCACATTTTAAAAATAAAATCGTAACGGTTTCTAATATCAGGATGATTTAAATAAGTACTTAATTATATTATTTTACAGAGGAAGGAAGAAAGATCATAATAAAATCGAAATATAAACCGTTGGGTGTATCTCACCCCTGTATTGTTATTTGAAAAAATACAGCAAAATAGAATCGTTTCTAATTAGCTGTTGTCAATGGCTGTACATACATATTATTTAGGTAGGTAGGTCCTTATTTTGAATTTGTTTGCTCCAAGAGGTTCAAAGGTAATAAATACAAAAAACTCCAAGTTTCAAGTCTTGTCTAAATTTTAACCCATTTTATCTAAATTTGTATTGTTGTATACAAAAAACACGTTTTTGTATGTATGTATGTTATCGTTTATTTAGTATATTATTAATTTACTATTTACAACAGTTTATATAAATTTTTCGCAGTCTTGCACTAAAAAAATAGGGAAAAATTAAATGGTTGATGGAAAATCACTAAATTGATCACATGTTTTAATTACTATAAGGAGTATTTATAAAAATTGTTACTATTCAAAAAAGCCTTTAGTCCTACAAAAATTGTTTCTACTTTTTAGAAAAAAAAATATTTATCCTGTGCATTAATTGTTAGATATCAGTTAGTAAACAAATGTTTAATTATTGTTGCCTCAAAGGTCTATATCGATACAAAAAAAAAGTAATTTTCTTAGCTTTAAGGCTCAGAGTTTCACACTCGGAATAAGTGACCAGTCTCCCACGTTGACCACTTAAGTTCCACTTACTCAAAACTGCGGCTAAAGTGCCAAAATGGGAAAACTGGCTCTAAGACTTACATTTAGAATAAAATATCTTTAAAACCTGACAAGATAGACCAATTATGAGAACGTGATTCAAACTACGCGCACCAAGGACATCCAAAAAAATATAGTGGTTCATGTTATACAGATAAATTGGTAGGTCTCATAAAAATTATTAATAATTTTTTCGAGATCTACCTAAACGTAGTAAGAGTTTGCCCCATGGTAGCTATTTGGGTCCCAATCTTTTCAATATCTTTATGATGATATTATATCAGTAATAAAACATTCGTATTGGAAGAAGGCAGATGATCTTAAACTAATTTTTAAAAATTATTAGTGTAAAATATTGCTACCTCATACAAACTGATATTTATAAAATCTCTGAATGGTACAATCTTAAAGTTGAACACCAAAAATGTTGCCCTATATCTTTTTTAAGTATAATACTCACTTAAGCTTTGCTTATATAATTGAGTCTAAGGCACTCTCACGCGTAGACCAAATTAAGGGTTTAGGCATTCTGCTTGAATCAACTTTCTCTTGAGATTTCAAGCAACATTGTGGTGACTTTAGATATCCATTCGTTATTATTCCTTCATACCGTTCTCGTAAGATCTATCTATACTTGAATATGCAGACGCTATCTGGAATTCAATTTTTAAGACTGGCTCATTTTGTATGCTTCCATTTTATATACGTTGTTTGTCTAAAATAAAATATTTATAGCTCCCAAGCAACATACTGGCGCTGAAAATAACAAAACAGTTACACCAATATCTACAACACCAACACCTACAAGCGCCCCAACAGATGCATCAACATCACAAGCAACTACAACACAAACAACAGCGGCTCCAGTACCAACAAATGGTATGCCACCTATGCGAGGAATGCCACGCGGGCGTGGTGGTCCTCCTGGAATGCGCGGGAGCCGAGGAAGTTATATACCACATTCAAATGGTTCATCATTTGGTGATCCAAATGGTATGATGAGACGGGGTGGTCCACCACGTGGTCGTGGGGGCTATGGCCAGGGAATGCCGCGACCTCCCATGTCACACAACGCAAACACCCAAGTAGCTCCAGTGCCGACTTTGAAACGTGGTGCGCCTGGTGGGCCTCCCGGTCCTAAACGTGGTCGATATGATTCTGGCCCATATTCACAACGACCAATGGCTCCAAAATATCACCAAACTGCTCAAGCAACATCTCATGCAAATGCAGGCTACGCAACATCTCATGCGTCTTCTCAAGGGTAAGCTAGTGTTTTATCCAATTGTGTGTAACATACTTTTGACTCATATTTTTATATCTGTTCAGCCATCACTCTTACCAAGATCCATCTCAAGCTGTTGATCCATATGCTCAACAGTATTCAACATCCACCGCTCAGACATCATACAATGGTTATCCGCAATCAAGTTACGGAACTGCAGCCCAAACAAGTGGAGGGTATTCACAGCATGGCGAATACGATCAGAGTCAATACTCTGGATATAGGTAAGACAAAAATATTTATCTAGTTTAATGAACATTTGGTTAACATTTGTAACTTTTTACAGCAACACTGGTTATGGCAGCCAACCAGATACCAGATATCAAACTTATGGCCAAGATTATACACAGACATATGGAGCTCCTGCTGTTGATTATAGTGCACCTTCATCTGATTATTCGCAGCAGGGACAATCTTATGATGAGAGGGCTTATGCAGGCTATGGTAAGTGAACTAAATAATTAAGTGTCGAATCACAGATGAAGTATGTATAGGTATAGTTAAAAAAACATTATCTTATAAAATATTTCACAATTATTGAAGCAATTTGTTGATGGACTATAAAGTTAAATACAAAAATATTTGTGTTGCGACAGTTTTTTTTATCATACTACATCAGTATGTACACTGATTAACACTGAAAACGAATTTTCTTCAAAATTGGTACAAAGCATTTTTAAATTCCCTAGAGGAGACGTTCTTCTTTAATTTAACTTATCTATAACAGTTAGCTCCTTTACGACGGCTTTGGCTTTTCCGATTTTTTTTTCGAAAATGTATCTAACGACTTTTATTAAACTTCGTATATGTATGTAATGCATATTATAAAGACTGTCTTATTTTTCCATCGCTTTAAATAATTGATGAGCTCAATGTTTACAAATTTATTAATTATTTGGAAATATGTGTTTAAAGTAAGCAATTTTAAGTTTTAAATTCCTTAAATTAATTTTCAGATACACAATCATACCAACAGGGGTACTCCAATGCGGCAGGATACTATTAAATCATAACAAAACATTGTGTGGGGTTTATTCTGTAAGAAAATTTATAAGATAAGTTAAAATTTTAAAAAATAAATGTTTAAAATGTAAACATTCTAATCAATTAAGAAAAGAAACAAACTTTAAAGTAAAACATTTAAGTAAAAACACTAAAACTATGAAAACAATAGATAACCGCCAAATTTTAGGCTTGAACAAAATTTAAATAAAAACGAAAGAAAACATCCCATGCGCATATAGTAAAGAAATATACCTATAATTAAGCAAACAGAGAAACACAATTTATTTATTATACAAAAAAACAAACTGTTGTAAACAGTGACAACAATTTATTTGAATTTTTTTTTCATTATATCACAAACAAAATAATAGATTGTTTGAAATATTTTTTTTTATTTTGATAGTATTTTTTTTTGTTCTTTTTTTTTATAAATATATAAAAAATTAAACGTCGCACCATAGAAATCGAAAGAACATAGAAAATATCGTAATTTAATTGTAAATTATTTTGTTTGTTCGTAATTTTGTACAACCCCTAATTTTTACAAGTGCACGTCTATTTAAACAATATCCCAAACACAATATATTAAACCAAACCAGGTTTTAATACATATTTCAACAAAAAAATTTAAACAAAATTCTAGGTGTGTGTATCTGAAAGTCTTTTTACAATTAAAACTATAATTATTGCAACCATTTCAAATTAATATTGACTATATTCAACAAAATAACAAAAACGAAAAGACGAAAAAATATGTTTAGGTGTGTATATTTGAAAGTCTTTGTACATTTTCTTTTTTATATAAGAGTCATGTCTTAGTTAAACAAAATATTATGATTGATAAAAATCGCTAAAAAATTACTTTGTAAGTTTAATTATATAAATATTCTATTAAAATTTTAAAAAGAAAAAAAAAACAGAAAATTCAATAAACACAAAATTGGAAACAAAACTACAAAACAAAAATTTTGTACATTTTATTGAAACTGATTATTTAATTATTTTCATTTTATTGTTCTTCACGTTAAATTATTTTTTATTTCACCTTAAATGGTACTTACTGATTAAAAGGCTGTGATATACATAAGTGAGATTTGTTTGACAAGAACAGTGAACTATAATTTACTGCGTATTTTAACAAATAATTATTATGAATGGATTCTTTGAGGGGCGGATAAAACGTTACCACAGAGACGGAGGAACCCATTAACAAAAAAAAAAAAAAAAAAAAAAAAAAATAATAATTATCAAGAAAGAAATTACATATATCGAAAAAAACTATCAAATGAATTTAAAACCATTCCATTTATGCAATACAAATACAGTTAAAATTAAAAAAAAAAATGCAAAAAGATAACATATGATAAATTAAGGAAACGCAGTTAAAATATCTGACTCAATAAGGGCATAGATCAGAAATTATAGTCACCCAGAAAATAAAATTTAAGTTTGATTGAAATTAGCAATGCCCGATGAAGCATATCATATAAATACATACATATACTATTTCAATCAGCAATATTTATATTTTGCTCGCTCAAATGGAAGTTTTTACTTTACAAAAGAAAGAAAATAGTTATTACTTCACTCAAGCAACTAGATCTTTTGATCTTTCAATACTTACTAAAATAAAAATCTAAAAGTTGTAAGAAAACAATGCTGCCCTCCATCAATCAAGTTGTGATATACATACTTATTTAACAACACAGTGATCTCATATTATTTTTTTATTTTAAATATTTTTTGTTTTTATTTAAAGCTGTTAATTTCTCAACATTATTATTATTCATTTTATGTATATGTTAACAATTTCTTCACAATATTGTAAACAAATAAGAAGCCACAAAGCTTTATATTCTGGACATTTTGTTGAAAATTTTTTTACAATGTGATACAAAAAGCAATTATATATTAATAATTTATTATAAACCAATGACCTAAAAAAAAAGCTAAAGAGAATTCAAGAATTCATGATTTTTAATGATTATTTTGTCCGAGTAAATATTTCTAAATGACAAAATATGTATGTAAAAATGTACTGATGATGTATGTATGTATGTAAATGAATATCGTTTTTATATTATACCACATCGAAGTTTACATGACAGACAAAAATAAGTGAGAAAACAAAACAACTAACATTGGATTCAATTTCCTTTTGGAGAAGATTTTCATGGATTTATTTCTGTACCCAGTTATTTCCATATCCATAAATATAAAAAATCTAAATTAGTTGAAGAATATTGCTTTTCTCCCTGCCATGACAGTTGGATTCATTAGTTAGATGATGTCGTACCCTTGTATAACCTAACGATAAGAGTTGGGATTCTGAACTCATGAGTGCCTCATCAAAGACGGGTACAATTGTTCCCTTACAAATGATTCACTTAAAAAACAATTTAAAATAGATGCACGACTGTTCGAAGTAATTGCGATATTTTCGAAAACGAAGGAAATTGAAAAATTCGAAATGCAGAACATGGGCCGTTTTTTGTCCATCGTAAGCTGTTCGCTATGAAAGCCGAATAACAAACAAATTCGACAGATATTTGAATAAAAAAAAATATAACAACAAATAAGACTGTCAAAAGTCAAGTTCTTGTTTATCGAATAAAAACTCTAAGACCTAGTAATAAAAAAAAACGTAAATTGCTCTTTAACAAGTGTTAGCTTGCATACGGATCGACAACTTAACCTTTTGATAACTTATACATATTAATACATTTTTGTTTTATGTTTCCTTTCCATTCTTTATCACTGAAGGCAGTGCAGCACTCCATCAAAAAATTACAAGTTAACATACTTAAAATGTGTTCATTTTATATCATCTATTTCATCAGACATTCAAATGAGTTTTGACTTGCAATACATACAATGTATACAAGTTCTATGTATCTTAGGAAAAAATTATTAATTCTTGAAACGTCGAACTCGAAATTTGAATTATGTAGGTTATAGAGAAGAGGATAACAATGTGTCCCGCACAATTCAGTCTGTCGAAGTGTTTTTTAAAATTTTTCTTAGGACCAAAAACAGCGGTACCTGCTCTTTCCTCTCAGTAAATATACGTTTTACTAAAATGTGAAAAAGCATTTGCGTCTAAAGCAGGTGTCGGGTGAATTTTTTTTGGCTTGGAGTAAATAATGTTACTTATCGGGAAATTTTGTTCCCTGCGAAACATTTCGTTCCCATTCAAATTATTCAAAAAAATACAATGTATTGACAGCCAAATTGCAAAGTACAACCCAATCGCAACATATTTTTGAATACATCCTTGTAATATTAATTTAATACTGAAAACGTTTGCCAGTTTCTTAGGATAAAAATCAACATTTGTTTAAGCTTTTACTCTTAATTGTTTAAAAGAATAAATAAAAAGAAATCTTTAATTAAATTTTCATACTTGAATCTTAATAAATTTAAGTAAAACCCGAGCTCTGAATAAACAATTTATATTTTATTTTAAAAGAAATATTTTCTTATGTCCAATGCGAATATTTAAGTTGGTACAAATATATGAACATTTTTGCTATGGTATTTTTAAACACTTTTAGCATCCCTTGTGGGTGAAAATGTATTTGCAAGTGAATAAACATACAACGTAGAGAAAATAAAATAACAAAATATAAACATAATTCAATGAAAAAGAATAAAAGACAAGTTAAAATCAGAAAAATTTTAGAAGACAGAAAAAATAAAATATATAAGTCTTCAAAAAAAAAAAACGTCAAATATAGTATTCAACACTATGAAAACAATTATTTAAAAATAGAAGAAAGAAGAACAGATCGTTATTAATAAAATAATACGACACACTAAAATTACCATCAACTAACAATTCTGGCATATTAAACAGAATGGACTAATAATAATAATAAGTGTAGAAATTTGTTTTAAATTATTTAAATTATTTCGCTTTTAAAAAAGTTTTGTTCGCCAATGACTATAAGTTACATCTTCATAGAAGCGAAGTGAGCGTGGGTAATTTTATTTCCTGTCTAGATTTTATCAAACGAATTAAAAAAGGACACATTTTTTAGATATGAATACGAATCACCAAAGTGTGATTTTTTTTATGAAATTTAAAATACATATATATATATACCTCTTAATAAAAAAAAACAACTACATATTAAATAATCTGAAACAAAATATTTGAGCTCTAAAGAATCAGAAAATGGTAAAAAATAAAACAATTCCGTATAGTGAAATATTTAATACACATTTTTCTGGTTAGCGTACAGGTACGCACAGTTTACGCACAATTGGAGATTACAAAATAAATAATAAGCGACTTGCGCCTTGAAAAACATACTGATCCAAAATCTAAAAAATTGAAATTGTATTCAAAGCTTTTCAATAAACAAACAATTTTTTAAGTGCAAGAAAATTTCGTGTTCGAAGACGTGAAGTATAATAACAATTAATGTTATAAAACAAAAATAATAATAATATTGTTATAAAAAAAATACAAAAAAGAAACAATCATACAAAATGCCAAACTAAAACAACTGCACCGGTGTGCTTTAATTAAAATGTTTATACTTACAAAAAAAAAAAATGCGTTCTTAAATTTGAACGTTGCGGTAGTGTTAAACATTCAATTATGAATCATATTAAAACTAAATTAAATAAAGTTCTTAAACTAAAGTTCAAATAAATGGTAAGTTAAAACAAATTGTGATATAAAATCTATGATTCAAAAAATAATTTAAAATATAAGCTGAAAATTACTTTCAGTTGTTGACATGCAATTAAGAACTGAAAATAAATAATAAAAAGAATTTTATAGTTACATATTACGAAATGCAATATAGTACGTATTATCTTATAATTCCAGGCGAAGGATATTCTAATGAAGAAATACTAAAAGGAGTAACATGAAAAGTAATTTATACTGTGGTAACAATTACAAATTTTTGTATATATTTATATCTTGAAGTAATGAATTTTAAATTTATTTTAATTTTGAAATTTTTTCTATACATAATATTTGTTTAAATTTCACTTATTAATTTATTTTTGTTTGCCTATTCTTCAAAAGAAAACAATTCTATTATTTTATTTTCAATAGAGACAAATAAACTTAATCTATTAAATAGGTAAACAAATATGCGAATTAATATACAAAAATAAATACGTAGGTATTTTGAACACTTTTTTGAGTACTATTTTCGAAACATAACTTTATCTTTAAACTTTACGCAAAGAAAAATCAACGAATCACGAAATTTTCAATATAAATAATAAAAGCTTAACTAAAACTTATTCGAAAAATCTAAAACGAAGACAAAATTTATGATTTAATTATTTATTATTTTCAAAATACATGTTATGTCTACAAATTTATCCAATATTAATTATTTGAAATGCTAAATTTATATTTTCTTGAATTTTTTGTAAAGATCTATTATAAATTGATAAAGAAAAAGCAAGTAGTCGTCCAATTGAAGCCAAAAAGAATATTAAAACTTAGAAATAATTACTACCAAATAATTATAATAATTTTATTTTCCAAAGCATGGTATGGATAAAAGAATTAGTATGTTAGAACAAGAAAAGAAAGGAATATACATATATTTGAATAGGGCCCATGACAATTAATGTTAATGCAATTTATATATTGCCTGTATTATTATAAATTATGTACATACATATGTAAAACTTTTTTAATTAGGTATTTGTAGGTCTATTCCAGAAAGCATGGCGGATGATATTGAAAGCGATACCTCAATTTTGACTATCTTCGCATAGGCAAAAATAATCATTCCAATTTTCTTAAATGTCAAATATTTCTTTGCCACTCCCATGTTTACCTCAACTTGACATTAATAAGTTGTTTATCGTCAAAATAGTTTTTTTTTTTCTTATTTTGCTCAAAAGTATTTTAATTGACAACATATTTTGTTGCTCTTTTAAAAAAATAAAAAATTTTCGATGAACTCAATAACCCACCCATATTACAGAATTCGGTAAATGAAGTGCGGAGTAGAAGAAGTCAGACTCATTTATGAGATTTCAACTATTAGCGAAACATCAAAATTGGGTCTGACTCGTTTCGCAGCTCATCTGATTCTTTGATTGAGTTGAACAAGTCTGTTTGGTAACGTGAAATTTCTTGTTAATTTGGACACATTTTCACAATTTGTTGTCAAAACCCATAGAAACAGTTTTGGGAAACTTGGTGAAAAATTAAGTTACCAATCAGGAATAATAATAAAGCTTTCAGCACAAAAAGATTTACGAAGATCTTTCGCTTTCAATAAAATCAGACTTATCGCCAACTTAAAGGGAACTTTTTTTCCCCGAAAAACAAAAAATACCGAGGAAAGAATATTTCCAATCACGCATCTCCCACGAATGATTTTTCCCCCAGAACTTACATTTCTGTTTTTGGAATCCGTTTTTATTCCGATATTTGTGAAATTCACATCTCAATGTTTTTCCACTCAACTAAAAAAGTTACATGACAGAATAGATAAAGCGGCACATAATTCATTATTAATTTACTAAGATGAAGTTTTGATAATATAGTGTGACGATGTTTCAAATATTAAAAAGTCAAAAATTGTCAACATTTTCACTCCTTTCTGATTTGAAAGATTAAAAAATTTGGAGACGGGAAATTTGTAATTTCAAATGCCAATTCAACTTGTGATACAATATAACCTGAAATATACAGCCGTTGTGTAGGGATTTGCAAATTTTCTAAAACATTGTCTTAAAATATAACAGACAAATTATTATTAACTAATATGATAATAATTAAAGTTTTCTTATTTCAAACTTTATTTAATTTAAATATATTAAAAATTATTAACTAATATGATAATAATTAAAATTTTCTTATTTCAATCTTTATTTAATTTAAATAATTAAAAACCAGAGGACCCGTGCGAAAATTTCGCACATTAAATAAGGTTTTGCAATTAAATTTTCAAATAGAACGTTTGAACAAAATAAATAAATTCTTTATTGATATATGAACATATTAGTTTTACAAACTTCTTTGTAAAAAATATGTGATGTTAGAATGAAATCAGAAGTGACAAAAAAATATATTTCTCGCGCAGAGAAAAAAATGTTTCGCCCCCACTCACTCAATGTGCAAACGAAGAAAGAGGATTTTTAAATTAAAGAATTAATATATAGTGATACCTAATAAATGCATTCGGCTTTTTATAATGAGAAAAAGATTACAAACAAAAGAAGTAACTTAATATGTTTCTCCCCCTCTCACTCAAGGTGCAGCGAAAAAAAGATAATTTTAAATTACAGAAGTAATACACATTTTTCTCTTTCACTCATTCAATGGGTTAAAAGTGAGGCATTCTTTATGTCAAATTATTTATTTATTTATTGTTTGAAATTGCCGAAATTTATAGAAAATAGTGTGGTGTAACTTAAAGTTTTTGTGCAATGTCATCGCTATGTGTAAAATCCTATCCAGTCATACCTAATTTAGTAGATTTGACTATTTTATAAATGTGAAAAATGGAGTTTGACAACAGAAATAATATATAAGATGATGATAATTAAATCTGAGGTATATTTAAAAAAAGAATCCAATCAAACTCTCATTATTTTAGATTTGTTGACAATAATCTTAACATAAGACTCAAAACAAAAATGAGATATAAAAGGCATTTATTTCTTTTTATTTTCTTATCAGTCCCATTTAAGTTAATTTTCAATTTATAAAAGAAATCTTTTTTAATAGCTCTATATCTTATATCAGTTCGAGTACCATCCATCAAGTAAATAAACATACAAGGATAAAAGGAAATATCGGAATATAATACTGAATAAAAACGAATAAATATCTTAATCACTGAATCATCCAAACATTATACATATTATATAAGCTTAATTTTATTTAAATATTAAATTAAAAACAAAACTTAGAAACTAAAAGCTTATGCTTAGCAAAAAAAAAAACAACTTATTACTAAACAAATTTTCAATAACAATTTTCGTAAGATCGATTAAACAAAAAAAAATGCAATCAATAGTTATTCTTATCAATAATAACAAACAAAAATATAATTAAAAAATTTAAATGTTATGGCATTTATTTGAACCAAATTTCATAAATTCTTTTTTATCAAAAGAACTTCAATGCCAAAAACAATATATGTATATAAACATATTGATAGCCACTAGGAACAAAATTCAACACAAACTGGCATCTCACGTTATTCTAGGTGAACTCGAGCCAATTCGTGACTGTTAAATGTATTAAAAAAAAAAAAAAAAAACAAATTTACCAAAATTCGTAATCATAAGTTTAATATCAAAGAAGGCAATATATAAAAAATAAGTCGTATCGTTTTTAACAAACTTAAAAAAAAATTAATTTACAGTATTTTATTCGTTATCTTAGTGCCTGTGTACATAGGAATTTTACTGAAAGTCGTTTTACTACACATAAATAAAAAAAACCCTTTCAGTTCAATATACCTTTCCCTATCTCACAACCATAAAATTCATGAGTATCTCACTCACATAAACAAAAGTCTTTCATGTATCACCCGAGAATATAACTTGAATCTGACGCATCCGTGAATTTTTAGTGGAACCTAACCTTCTCTCTTTTACGCACAAAAAATCTACCTGTCTCACTGGATGCGCCATTTAGTAAAATGCCTATGTAAACAGGCACTTAGTAATAGTTTTAAGGTTCCCCCACACCAACGCGAATTTTCGGTGGCGACGACGAAAACAACAATAACAACACGTGGTTGTCAATGAAAAGAACACGTTGTTATTATTGTTTTCGTCGTCGCCACCGAAAATTCGCGTTGGTGTGGGGGATCCTTTATTGAGGAAGAAAAACAATTCTTTTACCAAAAATGTCTTGGCAGTCAAAGTGTGAACAAGAGCTAATAAAAAAATGGTTTTAATAGGTGTGTTTTATTCATTGCTGCATAGCCAGCGCAGCACATGTTTGAATAAAACGATTACTCACTCTATACGTTCATTTCAATAATTCGAAGTTCTATCGCCAGCACAGCCATCTTTTTTGTTACAGACTTCCTTTTCGCCAGCAATCAAATTGTTTTTGTTTGCCAAGGGAAATTTTGCTGCGCTGGCTATGCAGCAATGAATAAAACACATCTAACGTAATAGATTTATCCAGTTAGGTTCACGTCCAATTTTTAATTTACGAACGTAATTATTAAAGTTCTATTTTATTTTTTTTAATGTAAATCCTATAGGTAAATTCAAGAATTGGACACAATCATGTTCGAAATTTCCCCTTATTGTGAACATTCATTTCGGGCCACTGGCAGCCTAAATTTCCACTTATTTTTAGTAGGCGAACGAAATTTCGTTCGGGCGAAACTCACAATAGCTTTTAAAATTCCGGGCGAACAAAAAATTTTAAGGTGAAATATTTTTCGGGTGAAACTCTATTACTCTGAATGACTAGACTGAAATTTCAGATTTTTTGCGTTCAACACCATCATAAATTTAGATTTGAATTTTCAGATTTTGTATTGAATCAGAATCAATTTTGACATTCATTTCGTTAATAGTGAAAATGTCAAAATTGACTTCCACTGCACCTCATTCATCGGATTCTGTAATAGGGATGATTATTATTTGTTGGTGTGTTCATTGTTCGGCCCTATTACAAATACCATTGTAATCGGAAACATGGTGCGAATCCTAAAAACATCACAGATTCCATCGTAGTTGAAAATCACATAGAAATGTCATTACGAACGGATTCAGTGATAGTTTTTTTCGGGATTCGGAAAAGTTCCGATTACGATGGAATTCATGATAACTAAGCAAAACAAAATAAAACGTCATTAGTATTTTTAAAATATACAGTCCTATTCTGTTAAACGTTCGCTTGAAATTTCGCTATCCGTCGGAGGAAAACGAAATTTCCCAAAAGCATATACATATGAAAATTGCGGTAAAAATAAAATTTTAACAATTAGAATCTCTCAAGAACTTCAAACCTAAATATTGACAGAGCTTTGAAATCGAAAGATTGAAGAGTTTAAATAACAATTTGTGACAATTTAAGTGAACTAATTCACGTGAATCGAAAAATAAGATCCGATCGGATAGCAAAATAGAAGTGAGAATTTCCCGCAAAAGAATACGAAAATGAAAGAAAGTACTTTATAATAAGTTCCTTTATTATATCCATGTCATGAATTTTAAAATCATCCTTTTCATTAATAATTCTTATTAATTCAAGGGTTTTTTTTAATCTTTTCGCTGCATTATATAATTATATATTATTTTATGGATTCATATTATATACAAAATAATCCATTCTGCAAAAGAAATAATTAACTGGTCAGAAAAACTATCAAAAATACAATTTTCAAAACATTAAGTATTGGAAGAATTGAAGAATTAACTATAAGATTATAATTATGCACATAAAAAAATTCCAAATTTAAATAATTTATAAGAGAAACAATAAATGCACTATATAGGTTTTGTGAATTAATAAATTTATATATAGAAATAGATAGGTACTTGATTCCTTCGTAAGTCTTTCGATCGAATAATGTCAACACCCTAATATAATGCCATGTTTAATTTAAATTAAATTGAATATTCAAACTTTTTTTATTTTATATAACGGATTAACAATGATATTTTGTTAACAGTGAACTACACAAAAATTATTATAACATTACTCAAGAAAACTTAACGTTAATACCGGTTTATAAAATTTGTAGAAGTAAAATCGTATGAAACATGATTGAGATGAACAAACAAAAAAAATATACAGAAACCGTTTAGGGTGTTCCAACTTCAAGGAAAAACCTGTTTTAAATCTCTAACATTTAGTTCTTAAAACTAAAGTTCAAATAAAGGGTAGTTAAAACAAATTGTGATATAAAGTCTGTGATACTTATAAAAAAAATAATTTAAAAACAACTGAAAGAAATTTATATTAAAGCTAAAAGTTTCGTTTAGAAGCCAACATGCGATTAATATACAAATAGACAGCAGTTAAAAGAATTTTATTGTTATAAAGTCTTAAAATAATATATATTTTACACTCAAAGAGAAGGATGACAAAGAAAACCATGAAGTCATTAATACTACTGTGGTAATAATTACAAATTTATAAATAGATAAATAATTTCCTTTAGTTAAATATTAATTTTGATGTGAAAGAACACTTTCACGTGGTTTTATTTTGCCATTTTTCGAGAAAAAAATTATTCATATACATTCATATTTTGAATACAAAAATCAACTTATCTATAAAATGGTTTAACAAAATATGGAAAAAAAATTCAAAAACAAAAAACCTTCGAATATAACATTAAGTGAAAATTCTTGCAAATATTTTCAGACTGAAAAAAATATAAGTAAAAAACTCACTTTTCGAAATAAATAATGAATTTTCATGCCAGACAAAATCACTGCAAAAAAATGTTAAATAACATTTTAAGTTAATTTGACTAAAAAGAAAACTTGTGATAAACATAATAAGTATCTATATTTTCAGCACATGGAATTTGAAATCAGCTAAAAAATGAATTATTAATGCGTTAAATGAAATTTAAAGATGAAATAATGCCATACTTAAAGAGATTTCATGCTGATTATTTTTTTTAACATATTTAATGTTTTTTTTAAGTATTTATTTATTTTGTTTTTTTTTTAATCTAAATTTATTTCTCTCCTTTAATTGATAAATATAAAACATATACAAAAATGTAAAAGTCTTTTCTTTGAAAATATTTAAAAGTAAACACCTACGTGAGTACAATATTTTAACATATTTTGTTTACAGCAAAAAACTATAAAATTACATCACAGAAAAGAATATACAGAAATAATATCTAATTCTCATACAGCAGTCTTAAAAAAATCAATTAAACGACAAAATATTGATGGGCAGGTTTTAGAAAATGGACTTATCGGGAATTGAAATTTTATTTTCTCCGAAAAATTTTATGCTAAAGTGAACCTCCACCGAAGTAAATTGCATCTAAAAAGTCTATGCATGACCATGGAAAGCTTATTCACATAAGCAAAAATTTCAAGGCTGCAGCCAGCACTAAAACTTTGGAGCGCTCACAAAAACAACTAGAGATATAACAAGTAAAAGTTAATTCTCTGAAATTTATAAAAATGAGAACGCATGTCACTACATTTTTTTTCGAATCACATTTTTAATACATTTTTTGTTGATATTTTCATATTTTCGAACTGCTCCAGTTTCGTTTTTAATGATTAAAAATGAGATTAAAATATAAAATATTTTTTGAAAATTTTGATATGCATTTTTTATGTAAATAGAAATCGGGTGAGCCGATAAACCGTTCTATGGGAGGTACAAATGAATTCCATTGTAATTGGAAATTTTTCTGAATCCTGAAAACTATCACCGAATATGTTCGTATTGTGTTTTTTTTTCGGGATTAATAACAAGTTTCCCATTATGATGGAATTCGTTATATTGCCGACTGTAATACAGCTTAATTTAAAATTCGATACTGCCGTAAACCGTACCAATTATACCACATAACAATTCTTGTAGCCGTTTTGATTATATTACAATTTTCTCGATTTTATTTAAAAACCCTCCTTATATTTTTCGAGACACATACTGAGTTTTTAAAATATTTTCTTTTTTTTCTTCTATACAAGCACTTATGTATACTTTTTATACTAGAGGTCAAAAATGAAAAAAAAAATTCTATGGGAGGTACTATTAACAACCATTTTTTTGCATATAGTTACCGTTGTTTTGGTCCTAAAAAATATAAAAAATGCTATATGTAATAAATAAATTGTGAGACCCACTTTTTCCTACTTCCCATGGTTTAATCAAAATCGAGGTCGATTGTTTTTACGAATGCTTAAATTGCTTAGTTCTTGCATTCAGGTGGCGAATTGTATGTGCTTATAAAACAAATAATTTACCTATATACATATATTTAAAATGACTGGGAAGACGACGTGACGAAAGACTTCGACACAACTATTTTATTGACGATTCAAAGATGGAGTGTGGTGTTGGCTCAGGAATCTTTTCCGAATCTTTAAATATTTAAAAATTTTCAATCCTTTCCGCTACCCAACTTTGAAAGCTCTGTTTGTCAAGCTTAATTGCTTAAGAACAGCATGTAAGTTACTCAAAGAAGACCCTAACCGAAACCGTAATACCGCTATCCTGTCCTGACAGACGGTCAGGCAGCTGTTAAAGCAATTAATTCGGCTACAGCATAACTAAATACTCTTATCTGGGTTCCATGTCACTGTGGCATTGAGGGAAACGAGAGAGCTGACGAACTGGCCAGGCAAGGCTCAGCCTTCATAGCTCACTTGCGGAAAGAGTTAACATTCCTCCTGGAGTTATGAAGTGGAATATATTCTCAATTTTTCTAAATGACCAAACAATTTCTCACCAATAGGTCAAGCTAGTTATGGTATCAAAACGGCAAAATCTAACGCTACTTGTTACTGAGCTAGGTTGCTCGTGGTGTTGTGAGTTGGGCGTGCCGAAAACAAACATGTGTTGCACTATCGACAACTGAAGCTGAGTTTATTGCCTTGTCTGCTGCTTGTCAAGAAGCTATATGGATCAAGAGAATTTTATACGACCTGAAACAATCATACGATCAAGCAATTACCATCTATGAAGATAACCAAAGCTGTCTCAAACTTATTAAGGAGGAGAAATTATCAAATCGTACCAAACACATTGATACACGACTATATTTCGTAAAAGATTTTGTAACCAAGAAACTTGTGATATGCAAATATTGTTCGACAGAAATGATGATTGCAGATTTACTAACAAAACCATTACCTGCACATAGATTAAAAACGTTACGTGAAAAATTTGGTCTCTTGTGTAAATGAGGAGGAGTGTTGGAACTAGCATTTACAACAAGAAACTACTTTGAATTTAAACTACTGAAGTTATTTTAATTTATCATATTTGTTGATTATATTGTAAAAACAAAATTAATTTAATTTTCTTCACTTTACTTCATATATTGTTCGAGAAGAGTTATATTATTTTGAATACGAATATTTATTTTCTTTGTTGGCACAAAAGTATTCCATTTCAAAGAAGAATAGTTAAAACAAATAGTGACTGGATCTGAATTTGAACTGCAACAAAGTTTTTTGTCTTTTTTTAACCAATACAAACATTTTTCAATATCATAGAAATCTATATTTAGGTTTTTAATACTAATAAAAATAATTAATGTAAATTCTTTTATCAAAAATAGTTCAACAAAAATTCTTACAAAAAAGTAACTACTAAATAAATTTTCAGCTAAGAAATAAACATACTATGCATAATTAGACTGCGTATATCATTATAAAAATGTCAAATAAAAACAAAACTAAATTATGTATAATACACGTTTCTTAGGGTATTTATCAATTTTTTACTGCAGTATTATTGACATCGGTGGAACTATTGATAAAATGTACCGATGAGAGTCGGCTCTCTCCTGAAAACAATTGTATCGATGAAGTACCTCCCTGCGATTTACTACCAGTTTTGGCAGATGAAATTGATTGGGAAGCCATTGGTGTGGATGTTTTATGTCGATCTAAAGTAGGAACTCCCGCTTCATTTGGTTGTTGTTGTCGACCAGATGGAGTAATCGAACCAAGAATAGAGCGCAAAATAGAACTTGCTACTGAATCGTCACTGAAAGAAAGGGACGACGAGGTAGCAGTTAGCTTAAGGAGTTCTTTTTTAAGAAATTCACGCAAATTAAGTTGCTGCCCACCATCTTCGGTTTGTGTTGTTGTCTCATGAGCCGTTTGAACTTGCTGTAACAAAGTAATACAAATTTAAATCAAAATAGGAAATCAACCAAAGTTATTTACCTTATGGAAACTGTTTTCGGACACTTGACCAACATTATTATGTCTTCTTCTGGGTGTAAACACAGATTGTTCCACATTTGACGAAGTACTGCTGCTTAGAGCTTGGGTTTCCATGGTCTTCTTTTTCATGGTACTCGGCCACTTAATTCCAATCCTTTTTAAATCTTCTTCCAGGTTAGTTGATTGCTCATCCGTCGATATTGCGCCTGAAGTAAATTGTTTTATGCCTGAAATTTCAGCTTGTTGTTTGCTTTGCAAAATTATTGAAGAACTTTCAATTGAACTTGATGCTTTGTCATCAATTTGTGTCGGCTGCTGTTGAAATGGTTTTATTAATATATCTCGAAGTTTGAGTTCGTTTTCAATGTTTATCAATGATGAAGATGATGAACTGTTTGAATTTGAATGTTTACTTTTTTCCGCGTTATCCAGACTTTGAGAGTCTAGTAAATCTGAATTCGATACACCAATTTTGTCTAGATATTCTTTCCTAGTGGGAAATCTCTTAAAGGAAAGATTTGCTAATTTTAATGACGCCAGAAGTTCCTCCGCTGCTTCTTTATTTTCGCTAGATGAAGATTTTGTAAGATATTTGCTAAATGAAGTAAATTCCTCATAATCAGTACCCTTAACCTCTTTTGCAAGATTAATAAATTCATTGAACTCTTTTTCGAATTGTATGCTGAACTCTGGATCGAATTGCGTCATGTCTAAATTATTAATTCTAGCATATTTTTCAAACGAAGGAAATTTTCTGTACGTAATTTGCTCAGTTTGATGGTCGTTTACTTGAACAGCGGAGTCTTTCACATTATGAACATGAACTGATGTATTAAGTCTGGATGTTGCTGGTGTGTCCACTTCAAAAATTGTCGAAAGTTCATGGGGCAAGTCTTCGGGAAGTTGTGGACTATAGCGGGCTATAGAAATAGGTGGCTTTGGTTTCTTAAACTGTCCTGAAAGAGATTCGTTGGATGATTGGACTTGACGCATATCATCAATAGGGCTTTCACGCGATTCTTGAACTGTTATGGGTCTAGACAACGAAATCCCACTATCTCGACTCATTCCAGTCAGTTTATCTTTCTCAAGACATGGAGCCGTTTCAGGGGATTTTGTTGGTAAAATATCTACAGATTTCACCAATTGTGAATCAAGAATTTTACTAGTGGATTCATCGCTATTATTTCGACGTTCTGGTAAGTCTAAATACTCCGTAGAATTTCGACCATTCTCACTGGCGGAGGAAAGTGTTGTCTCTAGAATTTTCTGTTTTTCTTTTCGCACTTTGCTGATCATCTCTGTAAGCTCGGCAATTCTTTGGGTGCAGTTGTCTGTCATTTGAGTTGCTTTATCAACCAGTGAAATTGGCTGTTTATCTTCTTTGAATTGAGTTTTTTGGTTTTTATAAGGTTTCTTAAGAGTTGGTTTGAGAGGCTTTTTAACCTCATCGTCTTTCTTTTTACTTTTTTCATCTTTAAGAGCTTTTTTCCAAGCAACTTCTACAGTTTTGAGGCTAGAATCAGTAGAACTGGTCTGACGCAGGGATTCTTCCAATTCTCCAATAAAACTGTAATTATCTACAATAAACTTCTGTACATTTTCCAACCGACCCGCTGCTAATCTCTCTGTTTCTGCAGCCGATAAATTTGCTGTTGTATTTATAATGGAATGTGACGGCGTTTCGATATCAGAACTAGAAACTCCAAGTGCATTTATGGAAGTTCTTGACATGCCAAGCAATCGTTGAACATAGTGCGCCATAAGTGGATTCAGATTGGAACTTTTTTTTTTGAAATGTTCACTTTCTTCCTCGCTAGGTTTTTCGGATTGTTTTTTTGAAAGAACTTGCGTCTTTGAAGTGTTAGGAACATTTTTCAAAATTTTGTCAACATTGTTTTGAATTTTACTAGGAAGACTTCGATAGGAAGTTGAATTTGAATCAATCGACCTAACTGTTGTAAATTTTCGGCGAGATTTTTTTAGATTTGGACTTTGAATTAATGTAGACAGTTTCCTTGGACTTTTAGACGGCATTCTATTAGTTTTTTTTGTTTTAGAATCACCCTTAACTTTAATAACAATTTTGACTGGTTTTTGTCCTACTAAAAGTTTCCGTTGATCTATATATTCATCATCGGATTCTTCTTCTGAGCTTGAGGATTCTTCTTGCTCGCTAACAATGATTTTATCTGTTCTCTTAAACTTCTTGTCCATTTTAGATTGTTTTTCTTCTAGTCTGACAACGTTATTGTTATCGCTTCTATTTTGAAAACTAGCTTGAACATTTTCCATGTCTTGTTCCATTACTTTCTTTGACGATTTTTTTAAATTGATTGGTTCTTCGTAATCTTTTTTTTCGTTTGGTTCCTGTGATTTATTTGGAAGTTCTTCAGTTTGTTCTTGGACAGTTTTGAGGTTTTTCATTCTCTTTGCAGCTTTGTGTATTTCATAAAATTCTCTTACTTTCTTCTCTAAAACTGCTTCTTTCTTTTTCAGATTATGTTCTCGTATTTTAATCGAATCCTTTGCACTATCATCGATTAAAATATTTTCATGTTCTTTTCTAAAATCTGTAATTGAATCCATCATCATTTGGACAAGGTCTTTCCCAGAAGCTGCAGCAACTGAACATTGTTCAAGCTCTTTAATAAGGTTTTCACGTAACTTGTTTATTCGGTTAAGAAGATTTTGTAGCTTTCCTGCTTTCGCATTATAGGTTGCTCCATTTTGTTTTTTAAATTTTTGAATATCATGAGCAATTTGTTTACTTTGGTCGTCAACATAACCCAACAGTATGGACCCACAACTATCTGAAGAATTCAAAGAGTTATTGCCACCTTGTTTAAATGCTGATTCTACGTTTAAACCATTGATTTGAGTTTTTGGTTGACGAACTGCAGCATTATTGATTTCGGATTTTGGACGATCAATAAGGGGACAGGTTATAATGGCTGGCCTTTTAAGAATATCTTCTACAGCATTATTAAGTTTGGTTTCTTTTTCCTTAGTGACTTGTTGTAATCGATAGGATGCAAACTGATGATTCTAGAAAATTAAAAAAAATAAGACTTAAAAAGATTTTTCAAACAATTTACTACTTACATCGGATGGTAAAAGTTGACGTTGCTTGGTAAGAGCATCTAATTTGGCAGTCAATTCTTCACAAGTACGACGTACTTGTTCCTTCTCTAATGCTTTTTGGCATCGTTCATCTGATTTTTGTCTTTAAAAAAATAAGAAAAATGGTTTACAATAAATTTCTCCAAAATCCCAAAAAAAAACTCAATTTATGGTAGATAATTTTATATAAATCGATTTTTTATTTTTTAACTGCGATAGGTACTATATATATATATATATATGTGGTAAGTAAAAATACATACATATGTACATACATAGATTCGTAAAAGAAAAGAGTGAATCTAGCAATTCTGATATTTTGTCGGTCTGGCTACACCGATTTTCTTTATCTTTAGATCTTTATAATTTGCTGACCAATTATGAAGGATCTCCAACTTCGGGTTCCCAGTTGGCAGTTGGCTTATGCCCATTCAAGTCGAACTTATTTTTAACGACCACCCTAATGTATTGGTACGTACATATGTGCAAAACGGCCCTGCAATGTTAATTTTTATGTACTCACACGATACTATTCTCAACTAAACTCTTATATTGGTAGAGGGTATAAAATATAGGCTCCCATAACTAATTTATTACTTTAAAATCGATGAATAGCATTATACCCACTTAATTTTAAAAATTACTATGTGAAAAAAGAGCATTTTCATGTGACCGAGTATTGTTTATAAAAACAATAACTTTGGGTACATAAATTAGTATAAAAGTTATTCAAAGGAGTACAGGAGTTGCAATCATCATCTGAATTCAAGTCAATTTTATTTTATATTTGTGGCTTATCAAATAGCAATATTTTTTTGTCGCGTTTAATTAATATGGGAATGCTATTATGTATATCTGTCTTACCTTATTTTGTTCATTTCAACTTCTCTAGATTCTCGGCATTTAATTTCTAACGCTGCCAATTCCATAGCATTCATTTCCGTCTCCGACCTGCTGGTTGGTTCGTGTGCTTCAACTGCTGAAGTTGGCTGATCGTATTGCTTATGGAATTTATTGTTGTAATCGTAAAACTGTACTCGTGTGTTGGTACTTCGACTTGAACTCGTCTTAGAAGCTGTTTGTGTACTTACTGGTCGAGAATTACTAGGGGATTTAAATATGGGTTCTTTAAGGGATTTTTGCGAACGCGACAAAGGAGACTTTGACTTAGACGGCGCTTTTTGTGTTCTCAATGTTCCTTCTTGTTGCCATTTGGCAGCTGTTGGCTGTTCTTTATTATCAGAAAGCTTTTGCTGGCGAATGATATCGCTTATTTGGGTAAAACGTAATTTTGCAACAGTTGAAGTCGAAGGAGCTGTTAGGAGGTCTTCAGTAGTTGATTTGAGTTCTTCTTGTCTATTTATTGCAGTAGATATCAGGGGCTTTGGATTTTTTTTCGATACACTAAAGTGTATTTTCGATTCATTGGAATGATGGTCTATTTTTGACGTATCTATCAAAGTATCACTTTCATCTGGACTGACTTCCACCAAAACTGGAATAGTTGTCTTTCTATGCCCAATAGTTGTTAATTTCCTTTGATTAAGTTCTTCTCTGTTTAAGATATTTTCAGACTCTGATAGTGATAACGAACTACTTTCCGAAGAACAAGAAGACGAATCTGGAGAATTCTCCTCCCACTCCGAAGTTATTTCATTGGTATTCGACTTAGCTTTTTTTTCAAAATAGCTGCTGTTTTTGTTCTTAAAAGTTTTAGGCTGTGGGTAGCAATTACCAGATATATCAGTTTGAACATTAACATTTTTTAGAACATTTTCTTTGTTTACACTTTTAGTCCTTGGCACCATTTTCTCTGCTGGTTTAAAAGATTTTCTAGCCTTCTTATCTAGTTCTTTTTTCTCAGCTCGTTTAGTATTTTCTACTTGGGCAGCCCGGTGTGCTGTACCGATATGAAAAATTGACGATCTGAAATCTTTTTCTTTTTGGGAAAGTACATTCTGGCGCCACATTTCCAGTTCTTGAGCTTTAATCTCTTCGATTTTTTTAAGTTGGTTTTCTTTTTCCAATTCTACATTCGTTCTCACCTTTTTGGCAATATTTTTGGACATATCGCGAACCTTATGAAATGTGTATAATAATTTAAAATTTACTAAGAATTATTTAAATTGCAAATAGTAATACCTGTTGTATACGCATTTTTCTACGTTCATTTTCGATTTCTTTTTTAACTCGTTCAGAATCGATGAGCAAATCATGCCCTTGAAAATTCTTTATGTATTTTCCATTCACAGTTATGTTAACAGACATTTCATGAATATAAAATAAATAAATCTAAAGTGATTTTTGTCAGTAAATTTAAAAAATAATAGAAGAAATTTGTTTTATTTTACAACTGGCCGTTTTTTGTTGTGGCAGTTTTGAGTTTTGACAGTTTAAAAAAAAATCATCGTACAGCGGCGTTTCACAGAGTTTAAAAAAAACTTGCAATGTTAAGGGCTTGATTGCATACGGCGAACGTTTTCATTTGACCCACTAATCTCTATACACTGGATAGTGTATTCATACAAAATTTTTGAGGCAAAAATATAGTCGTGGCTGGTACCCTCGTATAACAGTATAACAGTGGCGCCAGTTATGTGGACGCTACTGGACCTGGATTTTCTTTTATTTTTTTCAATATTTACAGCCGCAATGCTTGTTGACATCAACTGACATCAAATAAATGCTCAGTTACGGCAAATATCTTCAGTCCTTTTTTCGTTTGTATGGAGCGAGATATGAGGTCGTGGCCGGTACCCTTTCAAAAATTGACTCACAAAAACTGTTATACACTATAGGCTATTCACTATCCAGTGAATTATAGACGCTGTTTAGATTGGGAAGATTGAGGCCGGTATCACGGCAGTTCGTAGACAAGAGAAGTGTGGGGTGAGGAATCTGGTGAGGCACGAACAAAACATAACAACCGGACTCATGAGTCTACTTTGTTGTTGTTTCAATGTGTGAATTGTTGAAATTGTTGTTGTTTCAATGTATTTTGAGGCGCCTCAAAGTTTCAAATGTAAACACGATGGCACTCACCAGTACGGACTCAATCTTCCCAATCTAAACAGGATCATAGAGATCAGTGGTTCATGTGTTGTTGTTTTTATGCATGTTGTTTGATGATATGATCCATATAGATCAATTCTGATAATAAAAAACGCCTATTATGTTTTCGTCGTCACCATGACAAATTCGCGTTGGCGATGGGGGAACTTGAAAATGTGGATGCCGCATATATAAATCAAAGGAGAGGCACACGTCAATCACGTCGACGTGTGTCTCGTGATGTCCACCGCCATCGCGTCGGTTTGTGCGTGGCTATTGTATATAATAGGGGTATTCCCGATCCCGAGGGTATAGCAATTTTACACTTTTGCATTTTTGCAATGATACAAGACCAGTTGCATCGGATCGGGAATACCCCTTATGTATTATATTGTTGTGTGTGAGTCAAAGTGACATTTCGATACTAAAATATCCTTATACAGACACTATTCAACCCTCACGCGTTTAGCTTATAATGCCACTATTCAACGTTGCAAAGTTTTATAAATACGATTTTCGTGTTAAGAGGCATTATAAGAAGTGTATAGGTTTATGCACTCGCTATAATGCGTTTATAAATTCGGCTGTTAGTTTTTTTTTTTTCAATTTCACTTGTCAAATGCTTGTGTTCAGCATTTAACTCGGTCTGCTCAGTTATTTTATTCTGAGCTCATAGAGCGCGCTCTGAACAAGCTCAGAACATGTTCAGAACGAAAAAAGAAACACAAATTTGAAACTCTGAACGTTCAGAGATAAAAAAGAAACATAATTTTTTGCTTGACAGTTCAGGCTCTGCTCTGAACTAAAAAAGAAAAACGCCTATAGTTTTCTTTTTGACAGCTCAGTGCCACGCTCGGGGCTAAAAAAGAAAAACGCCTAATGGCGGCCGCTGTTGCTGTTGACGTTGCTGTTGCTGTTGCTGTTTCAATCTGTTTCGCGCTTTACGATCACAAGCAAGAACATCGTGTGGTGTGAAGCCACCTTAAGACAACCCGGTTTTTAAATGACATTTCATTTGACAAATTGAGGATAAAGCGAACGCACAATTTGTGTTGAAATTATTTTGCATAACCTTTCTTGGATTTCGACAAAAAGAAAAACATCATGCTGGTGGTAAAATATTAATACAAAAACTACTATTTTGAATATTTTGTATATTGTGATTATTCAATTAGGCCATACGAAATCTACTAACAGCTCGAGTGACTAATGGCATCAGTCCGATATCTCGCTACTCGCCTTTATCCACAGAAGCTGCAACTATCCCAAAATCCTCTCAAGAACCAGTTGTAAGCCAAACACTAGAAAAGGATAAGCTATATACCCACTTGGAACTTGAATTAAGAGGTATTGATCCTGCAGTTTTGAAAAGTTACTCCTGGTTTGCAACAACAGCGGCAAATCACTTGGGAATTGAGGTCGGAAACTGGTATGAGGTGTTAGTAAATAGCAAAATAATTGTGTTTAAAGAATGTCCTTTTCCATTTTAGCTGGGCACAACGAAAAGCACACCATGAAAGGATGACACTTTTGAAGTCTGTTCATATTTTCAAAAAACATCGAGTTCAGTACGAAATTCGAACCCATTTCCGATTCCTGAATTTTCACAAATTGACTGGTTCAACTCTGGACACATTTTTAGAATATGTTGAGAGGAATCTACCGGAGGGAGTAGCTCTCCATGCAACCAAAGTAGAAATTCAAGAAATCCCAGAACATCTTAAAGAAATTCCATCATCCGAGTAAACGCATTAAATTAATTAAAAGCGAACATACTTGTTTTGTTATTGTACTTCTGCTATAGGACTGGGGTATTTGCTAACCGCATTCTTTTAATTTCTTGGTTTATTAAATGTTCACCTCAAATGCAGAATCCGATGAATGAGCTTCGGAGGGAATAATTCAATTTTGAAATTTTGCTAACATTAATAATGTCAAAATCGAATCAGTCTCCCCCAGCAGCTCATTCATCACAATCTGTAATATAAACATTCGGTTTTTGTAAATATTAGTCGAGGTTTCTTCAAATTTATAAACTTTTGCATCCTACGAATAAGCAAAAAACGGTAAGATAATTTGTCGCAGTCAGTCTAAAATTGATCAAATCTGCTGCTCCACGATTTAAGATTTAGCAAAATGTAGAGCTTGCGCAATTTTTTTTGAATTATTTCACATTATGATATCTGAGAGATTCAGAAAGTGGTGTTAAAATTAAAAATAAAACATGGATTTTAAAATTTGTAATAATTTAAATGAAATAAATAAGGATGGGCACCTTCCTTACATTTTTACATTTACATTGTTACATTTTTCACTTTTTTTTTTCAAACAAAAACAAATATTTGAAGGGCATATAAGATGAATGAATTTAGCTTATATAACACATTTCCCAATAATTGAGTAAGTTTTTACATAATCGGCCTTATCACAGGCCCCGTCGTAATAGATTCGTAATACGAATCCCGAAAAAAAGGAACGAGAAAAACGTTCCTCCTTGCTTCGAGGAGAATATCAAATTTTAATTACAAATATAGACAAATTGTTTGCGAAAAAACAATCTGTTGTCAGAGCACTTCAATTGTTGTTTTTCTAAAAGTTGTTGAAGTTTTAAATTGAAAACATCAATGCTCGTGCAATTAAAACCGTTCCATGTATACAAAATTTTCCGCCAGCTTTCTTTACTCCGTATGAGGTTGACTGCAGTTACGCATGCAGTGCTTATAAAATAATAACTGTCATACTAACAGATATTCCGATTTTTTTGGTATAAAGGTTATTGAGTGCGGTTGCGGTAGTGCGTTAAATAGTGTAAAAACACCTTTATTATGGAGTTTAGGTTAGGTTAGGTTAGGTTATAAGGGGTGTGCACAGCATGAAGCTGTTGCGTACACGGGGGCCTACTGGTCCATTATGATCCCCTGTAAAAGTTAGCATCGATGCTCCTCAATTTTGCCGATTAGCGTAGACTGGCTCGTTAACGAACCAGCCTGTGCTATCTATAAATTTCCTCATGTTTGCCATTGAGACCTGTGCTAGATCATCCAGTTCTCCAACAAACCTGTTTCCGAAATGACGGAGTCGGTTGGTTTGGAGGTTCGGACAGTCACAGAGCAGGTGTTTAATGGTTTCTATTTCCTCCTCCTCTTGACAGCTCCTACAAAAATCGGGTGCAAATGCCCCTATCCTGTTAGCCATTGTGCCAATGGCGCAATGACCTGTTAGTACACCTATCAAGGTTTTAATGTTCTTTTTACTCAGCGATAGGATATACCGAGTTTCCTTTTCATTTGTGTTAGGCCATAAACTTCTAGAGATTGCGCAATCGTCCCTGGATTTCCAGGAGTTATTGATTTCCTCTTTTAGTTTAAGGTCTATCTTCCTCTTGAGTACCCCAATCGGGACGAGTGGTCCCCTAACTGAATGGTCGCTACTACTTGTGTCTGCTTCTGACCCTTTCCTGGCTAGTTCATCTACTATATCATTCCCTTCTATATTGCTATGTCCAGGAACCCAGCAGAGCTTTACCTGGTTAGTGTGGCAGATTTTATTTAGTTCCTTCCTACAGTTTAAAACTGCTTTTGATCTTATGGTCTCACTGGCCAAGGCTTTGATAGCAGCCTGGCTGTCCACGAAAAAAGTAATCTCCGAAGAGCTTAGCTTTTCGTGATATGCCAATTCAGCTGCTTTTCCAATGGCAAAGATCTCGGCCTGAAAGACACTACAGTCAGCTGGGAGTTTATATGACACTCTGATGTTGAGTGATTGGCAAAACACTCCCGCACCTGTTCCTGTTTCCATTTTTGAACCGTCAGTGTAGAAAGGGATACCCTGTTTACTTATAAGTGAATTAGGATCCCAATCCTGTCTTTCTGGTATAAAAATAGAAAATTTCCTATCGAAATCTAGTAAAGGGGGGATGTAATCGGTGGTCTCCATCAGTCCTGGAATCGTGTCATATCTTTGTAAGATTGACCCGTGTCCATGAGTGCTGTGCCTCCAAAAACTCAGTTCTCTTAAACGAATTGCAGTTTTGGCTGCCGTGCATCTTATGAACTCATCCAGAGCCGGGAGGTCCAAGATCACCTCCAACCCAGCTTGTGGTGTGGATCTTTGAGCCCCTGTTATTCCTATACAGGCTAGTCTCTGTACCTTATTCAGGTTCTTGAGATAGCTTGATTTTTCCACCGCCTTCCACCATACAATAGAGCCATAGGTAAGAATGGGTCTGACAATCGCTGTGTACATCCATTGGATGACTTGCGGTCGCATACCCCAACGTACACCGAAGGTCTTTTTGCATGATTATGGAGTTTAGAATTCCAGGAATACTTCTCAATCGATATTTCATAGCATTTTTTTTTTCTTCACATTTCTTTGTGTGGAATAAGAGACACAATCAGCCCGTGAAATGAAAAAAATTGTAATATCCTTATTATTGGTGTTTTTACAGGATCTAATGCAGCGCAGCATATTATTTTTTTATATTTTTTTTATAAAGTTTCCACTATTTACTTATATTTCACTTTTGTCATTAGTTTAATAAGCTTTTTTCACTATTTAAATGACTTAAAACTCAAATCACATTCCTCAAAAAAACAAGCTAAAAATTCCCCAAGCATTAGCTGTCTAACAGCACGCCGACCCCGTGTCTTTGCATTTGTGTTTGTGTAACTCACTCTATTTTTAAAAAAATACTCACATTTTCTTCCGTTTCGATAAATGATGACTGTGACAAGTTGATATTTCCTAGTATCTGATGGTGCTTGCATTAAGCATTACTGATAGCGTTTAAAATTTCTTTTTTTAAGCATATATGAATAGATTACTCTGTCTGTATGCCTCACAATGTAAAGACGCGCTTTTAATTCTTATAGTAGACTTAAGTTAGACCACTTTTAAGCTAATATATTATATAACATCTTTCTCGAAATTCAACCGGGACCGGGCGAAATTATGAAGCTTAGATTGGAACCCAAAAAATCGAACACCATTTAGAGGTCGCTACCAGCATTTTTTCAATAATTTTGCTTGAAAATCTTTGAAAACCGAAATTTTTCTCAAATGTTAAAAGCTGCATAACTTTTCGAGTTTTGGTGTTAAAAGCATGAAATTTTCAGGGATTGTTCGTAATTGTTTTCTGAATATTGGTCAGTTCAAAAATTTTTTTTTGAAATAGTTTTTTTATATTTTTATTATTTATAAATACAAAAAAACGTCTAAAGACAAAAATCGCAAGGGATCTTGGGCTTGGTGTTGACTTAAAATTACGTCTAGTTAAACTTAAAACACATTTTAATGTCCCAAAGTTCTTTTGTTGCTTAAAATTGTTTGAACAATATTTTCAAAAACAGTTTAACAAGACGTAATTTTAAGTCAACACCAAGCCCAAGATCACCTGCGGTTTTTTTCTGTAGACGTTTTTTTGTATTTATAAACAAAAAAAAAAAACTATAAAAAAAAGGATTTCAAAAATTAATTTTTAAATTGAATATTCAGAAATCACATAAAATTACGAACAATCCCTGAAAATTTCATGCTTTGAGCACCAAACTTGAAAAGTTATGCAGCTTTTAACATTTGAGAAAAATTTCGATTTTCAAAGATTTTCAAAGCAAAATTATTGATCTAAATGGTGTTCGATTTTGAATTTCTTGGTCTTAATTTTTTGGTTTCAATCTAAGCTTCATAATTTCGCCCGGTCCCGGTTGAATTTCGATAAAGGTTAATACAAGAAAAAAATCGTATAGGAGGGGGGGGGGGGGGCAATTTTCTAAAAATATTGATTTACAACAGAAAAAAAAAAATATTTAAAACTAACGGTAAAACTTACAATGCCATGTTATACCTATTTAAAAGCCAGAAATCTCTTTAATTTTCATTTTTAAATAAGTTGTGGTAGAGAATAGTTTTTGAAAAAAAATTTCAAACTAATTTTTTACAAAATTTCATGTAATTAAGTATAATTTTTGTTTTCAAAATTCGATGATCTTATTAATTTTAAATAAAAATCAGAAACCCGGATTCTTAAATGTATCTTCCCAAGTAACAATTTTTAGTTAAAAGCCGGTCAATACACCGTCCTATATCCTCGGTTATATAACTTGATAAGTTACAAATGAGTTCGAGGAACGTGCCAAAAACGTTAGATTGACGTTCCCATACCCAATTTTGGTTAGTAAAACCACAACGTTGGTTGGAACGATGTTTATAAATAACGGTAAACGAATAACGACATTATACCGACCGTTTGAATGAAGTTGGAAAAAAACCTTTATTTTGTTAATTTTCGGTTACTTCATGACCTTAACCCAACCTTTAAAGTAGGGTTTTTACAAAACCAGTATAAGGTTGAATAACGGTTTCTTTTAGACGTTGTTTTGACGTCAGTCTGAATACAGTTATAAAAAAACCTGAAATATGACATTTTCACGGTTTTTTTGTAACCGTTTCCGTACGGTTATAAATAAACCTAGAACCGTTTCTGTACGGTTTCAAAAAAACCTGTAATAACCCTATGGTTATTTTGAGACCTTATTATGACGGCTTTTATAAAACCGTTTCTTTACGGTTTTCAAAAAACCTTGGTCGAGATCTCCCAGGTTCGATTGAACGGTAGTCATCTTGACAATGATTGTTCTTTTTATCTTTCTCTATACTTTTGATAAAGAGACCAATTGTCAAAACGACTATCGTTCAATCGAACCTGGGAGATATCGTCCAAGGAGTTCTGAAAACTGTAAAGAAACAGATTTTATAAAAGTTATCAAAATAATATCTCAAAATAACCATTTTAGTTTTATTCTCACGTAATCTGGACTCCAGACGTTGATTCTTAGTCATTCTTAAACTCTTCCCAGCTGAAAGAAAAATCTTTTCATAAATAAGAAGATTAAATTTATATTTATGTTAGTTTTATTACCATACAAAATTAAATACTAACTTAAATACTAACTTAAATACCAACTTAAATACTAACTTAAATACTAACTTAAATACTAACTTAAAAACTATTTACTAAAATTAAAAAAGAAATTAAACTTATAAGTTGGTGGTTGTGGATGCAGTAGCAGTTGCATTAGTTGGTGGTGCTTGTGGTGTAGTTGGTGGTGGTTGTGGTGTAGTTGGCGGTGGTTGTGGTGTAGTTGGCGGTGGTTGTGGTGTAGTTGGTGGTGAAGTTAATGGATTATCTAATGGTGGTGCAGTTGACGATGATGCTGATGATGCTTGTTGCGTTGTCGATTCGTTGCTGTTTAAATAAGAAATAATAAATATTTTGTTTATTACGTACTTTTTCTAAACAACTTACAGTTGGGGCTTGCCCATTCTGAAGGGGGCATGCTTCAAGTAACTCTTGAAAAAATTTGCTCCTTCCACGTCGGTGTAGTTGGAGAATCTGAGTCTCACCGCCTCCACAGTGGCAGAGAATATGCCATGATATTGGCTGAAACTTTTTTTTGATGCAGTTCCTTGCCAGGAGTAGAGCATTAGGAGAGCGTCGGAGAACAACAATTTGGCTATCGTCCTCATCGTCTTTGCCGCATTTACCCCTCCGAATGTAGACAGCTTACGGACCTACAAAAGAAAAAAAAGAAAAAAACAAATATAGTTCAATTTCAGTTCAATTTTGAAACCTAATACCCACCAATTTCATAATCACCGGCACAATTATTTACCTATAATAATTGGAAAGTAAATTGTTGCATGTATTGATGTATTTACGAAATTACGTGTGCATTTATGTAATGAATGGATGCATTTATAATTTGTATTGGTGATTATGAAAGTGATGGATGAATTCATTTCGAAACATTGAATGTTAAAAAAATAAATGGGTTTTAAGTAGACACTAAATATGTCTGGTTGTGTGTGGTATTTGGTAGAAACATGACAATTCCAAAAGCGTATTTTTTTAATAAAGGTGATTTTTTTATAAAAAGCTGTCATGTTCCTAACAAATACTACAGATATACATATATTAACAAAAACAATTTATATTACCAAATTTCTTTTGAATCAAAGGTCCTCCCTGATTTTGCATTCCATGGCATCCAGCTCCTGCGGTGTTGTCAGAGGCGAAAGCTCTTCAAGGAGGTGATCTGCCACCACCTCTCGCCCAACACTTTCGCATATTTTTTCAACTAAACAGGTGAGGGAGACTTCGGTCTTGGCCATGAACTGCTGCAGCAGCGATTTAATGCCCTCGACCTCACCTGTCAGTTTTTGAACGTCTGCAATAAGCTGGTTCTGCTTCTCTGCAAATTCGCTCAAAGCGTATACAGGGGGAACTGCAAAACAATGAAATGAAATAAGAAATTAGGAATAAATATAAAAAAAAAGATTATTTGTTTACCTTCAATTATATTCAAAATTTGGTGGTGTCCTGTAACCGTTTCTCTGTTTGGAGACGAAGGTGTACCTACTACACCTGAAACATCTCCAGTAAGGGTCTCATCAGAGGGGTGAAATGATTGATTTCCTGTAAAATTAAATGAATTACGAAAATAAAGTTTAAATAAGTTTATACTTTAATTAAAGATATACATATATATATAAAAAAATGTTGTAGAACTAATTATATGAATTTAAAAATTTGAAAACTATGAAAATTAACTTCTTAAAACTACTTCTTAATCTCAAAAACGTTAATTTAAATTAAAATGTAAGGATATATACGAGTATTGGAAATTTTTCGTCACTATTTTCAAGTTTTTGCTTACCGGAATCCGTTAGCATTGTTGACATCAAATGGTTGTACTCCGTGAAAATATTGTCAGCACTTTTCTCTACTTCCTCCGTGTTGTCGTCGGAGGATAAACATTCTGCTTCCTTTTCTCTCCTCACTGCTTGTTCCCAAGAATCTTTGAGGAAAGAAAAAACATTGTTTGCATAAGCATTATATTGTCATGTCAGTCATGCATAAAAAATCGAAGAAAAGGTTTCTGAAAGTACCAATCTACTTATTTAAATCACCCCCAATCGGTAAGGAGGGGGGTCTATTTTTTCCCTCCGTTTAGGCGCGAGGGGGAATTTTCTAAAAAAATAACGGCAAGATTTACAATTTCGTGCTATACTAGCCAGAGACCCGTTCTTTTGTAATGTTTTTAATTCAAATTATTTGAGAGAACAGTTTTTGAAAAATTAATTTTCAAACTCAAAATTCTGAAAAAATAATGAACAAAAATTGTGTTCAAACTAATTTTGTTTTGGTTTTTAATATTTGATGCTTCTCACAATTTCTAGTCAAACACTGAAAACTCAAAAACTGGATGCCTAAATTTCATTTGAATTTTTAAGAAAATTTAAAATAATGAAATCTACTTTATTTTTTTGAGCAACAAAATAGCTGATTGAAGTCTAATTTAAGGAAAACTAACTTATGTTATTTTCAACTTTCTCAAAAACTGTAGGATACATTTTGACATACGGTTTTTAGTGATTGACTAAAAATTGACGGAAGCATTGAATACTTAACACAAAAGTACTATTTAATAATGTAAAATAAAAAAAATTAATTTGAATTTTGAGTTTGAAAGTTAATTTTTTAAAAACCTCAAATCTAACTCAACCTAAAATTCTATAATCTTTTTTGTAATAATAATATTAAAAAGGACTTACCAATATCATCGAAAATTATTCTGCATGGCATTCTCTGCCACTGTGGTAATGGGTCCATACAATTTTTCCGGCCAAGAACACATTCCTTCCGGGTCGGAGGCCATAGCAATGTGGACCCATCATGTACCCAACTTTTTGGTACAGCCGTAACGAGCTTCGCCCCATCCTCAATTGTCTCGACCACACAAAACATCATTTTGATTTAAGAATGAACTAAAGGAAATAAAACAGATTCGTTGCTTTGTAGAGTTATTTTAAAAAGTTTGGAAGTAATTTCATCCAATTTCCAAAATTTAGGCACATTTTCTTCTTCGTTTGATTTGTAAACACTTAAATATTTAGAATAAAATGGTTTTTCGTAAAAATTTTCCTTTTTCTTTAAGCTTGAACCATATATAACTGGTATGCCATGTCGAAACGTTGCGAATTTCATCCGAACTATTTCTTCAGCCTTTGTTAAAAAATAACAATCTGCACACGAAGACTTCAGAACAAGTTGTTTAAACTAAATGGCTCTATAAATGCCAATACAGTGTGCAAATTCACATATTCTATTGTTATCTTTATTATAAAGCATAAGATTTTTATTTGCATCTAGATCATGGATTGCTGTACTGTCCAAATCTTCAAAATCTTCAAAAACTCTATTTGCAATTTGCTCAAGTGGCTTATTTCCGGATCTTAATTTATATTTTACATATTGTAAACGGTTTTCGTATTTAAATGCACTTATATTATCTAAAGGCCCATGGTATCTTACATCATCTACAATATGATATAAATTGTGAACGTTGTAACTTATGTTTTCACCTCCATAGAGTTTAGCGAAGTTTTGTATGAATGATTTGAATAATCTCTGGGCGATATCAAGGAAAACTATCTTATTTTTACTCAAACATATTGAAACAGCACAGTGTAGTTCCATAAAATTAGCATAAACTTCATCATGAACTGCATTTTTCAAAACAACCGGACCTAAGTACAACAAAAAAGTACGAAATTCAGTTGCCTTCCAAAAGCTTATAACATCAAGTCCACGAGCTGTTCTATTGAAGTCGCATGGAAAATTTTTTCGTAGTGACACAAGGGTATTAGAAATATTTTCAATATTTTTGGCCGAAAGTTTTGTTTTAAGGGATCTATTCTTAATCCATGTGACCAATAACTTTTTCATAACACCAAGGCACAATAAATGCATGTAATCTAGTGGAAAATTATTAATCATGTCTATTGGAAGTTTTTCTAATGGAGATGGTTGGGTATGGTGATCTTCGTGTATCCTAGACCGGAAAGAAACATTCGTTCGCAGTGATTTCGATAAGGTTGGGAAACACATTTGGTGAGATTTGTAGTTATAATCCCCTTCTATATTACATCTTTCACACGCAAAATAACCATTATGTCCTTTAATTCCTTTTAAATAAGATCGAGCAGGGGCATCACAAACGAAATTTCTAATTTTAAAATTAAAGTTTTTTGAACCTATATTCACATCACTTATGCTGCTAGCCTCCTCAAGAAATAATCGGAGGAATTCAGAAACATTTGAAGGTTTTGCCATGCCATAATAGACACCTATGACTAGCGGCGGCAAACTAAACCCATCTGGTGAACACAAAATAGGCCAAAATTGTCCCTTTGAACTTTTGCTAACAGGAATGCCATCAATATTAAAGTCCAAAAATATTTTTGTGCGACACGTTTCTACATTTTCAAAAACTTTCGTTAAAGCACGAACCAAACCAAAATGCCAGTATCGACCCGGTGGAACTTCAATAAAAATTTTGTCAACTACCGCCAAGGAAGTATGTAAAAATGTTCGAGGGTCTAATGGTAAATTAGGATGAGAATTATGTAAAATATTAAGCAAATCACGCAAGGAAGTATGAGGCACATTATGCTGAATAGCCCAGTTTGCTAACTTTTTGGTAAAATCCTCTGGATTTAATTCTTTTTCTGAGAAGACCTCGACTCTATTGTCTTCGGAACTGTCACTATCACTGTCACAAACTGTTTCACTTCCAAAAACTGGCACAATGGCATTCACAGCACCTGGTGGTGGAACTTGCAGTACCTGGCACTGGAGTCCTTGCAATAAATTTTTATTTGTTTTTCTCTGTTTACGTAATTTAAATAAAATATTCATCATTTTTCGTTTGAATGTAGACCTACTGCACAATTTATTTTTTATAATTGAATCCATTTTTATTAAAAACCGCACTCAAAATAATTGATTTGTAACATGTACTGCACAACCCAGGATAAAAAAACGGAATGAAAAATATGAAGAAGAAAATGTGACTTGATGGTGTCTATAATTGAATTTATGTCAAAAAGTAGTTTATTATTTGATTTTTGCTAACCAATTCCTAACTGAGAGTTACAAATAAAGGTTCTCCCAAACCAATAAGAAACATTCGGTGACGCCGACGAAACAACAACAACAACGTGTTTTAACGCGTGGGTTCTTCGTCCACGAATGTTCTTAATTGGTCATGACCAAATGAAAAAATAGCAACAAAAATTATTGATTATTGTTATTCATATTTTGGAAAATAAAAAGTTGATAAAAATATGTTTAAATCACTTACCTTGAATAATTATTATAAAACACTTTATTTTAGACTTTTTTACCGCGGAAATAAAAAATTAGCAAGCGCGTGCCACAACCACAGCCAATTCACTCAAGAGAAAAACTATAAATGAAATATGAATACAGAAAACGAATAATGTGAAAGAAAGAGATGATGTCATAGCGTCTGGAATAAAATGAGGGTTCAGATCAGTTGAATCGTAGTTGAAATATTTCTTGAGTTGAGGATTGGTTGAATTATGAGTCATTGTAAAACTAGGGATTAATTTTGGTCAGTTCTCAACCAAAATATAATATTCTGGGTTGGAAACATCGTAATTTAAGAACGTATTCCAAACTAGTGTCTGGATTAAGTTGAATTCCAACCAATAAATAATATTCTGGTTTGAAAACAGCGTAATTTTCAAACTTATTACAAACTTGTGTCTGGGATTTAGTTGAATTCAAACCAATAGTTAATATTCTGGGTTGAAAACAGCGTAATTTTAGGACTAATCATAAACTTATTATGTTTCGTTTAAGTTGATTTTCAACCAAAAATTAATATTTTTTGTAAAAAAAAAAAAAAAAATATGTTTACTGACATTAGTTGATTTTAAACCGATAAATAATATTCCGGTTTGAAAACAACGTAATTTGAGGACTTATTTCAAACTTATTTTGTCTGGTTCAAGTTGATTTTCAACTAATAAATAATATTCTGGTTTGGAAATAGCGTAAATAAAAGACTTAATCCAAACTTCTGTCTGAATTTAGTTAATTTTTAATCAAAAAATAATACTCTGTGTTAAAAGGAAAAAATAAATACATTTTTTACTAGATTTGGTTGATTTTCAATGATAAATAAAATTCTGGTTTGAAAACAATATAATTTGAGGACTTACTATGTCTGGATCAAGTTGATTTTCAACTAATAAATAATATTCTGGTTTGGAATTAGCGTTAATAAAAGACTTAATCCAAACTTGTGCCTGAATTTAGTTAATTTTTAATCAAAAAATAATACTCTGTGTAAAAAGAAAAAAAGAAAAAATTTTATACTAGATTTGGTTGATTTCAAACGAATAAATAATACTTTGGATTGAAAACAGGGCTATTTAAGAACTAACGACAAACTTGTGTCTAGATTTGGTTGACATTCAACCAATAAATAACACTTAAAACCAAAAAAAAAATAGTAATTTAATGACTTATTAAAAACTTATGTCTGAATTTGGTTGATTTGCAACCAATAAGAAAAACAGTGATACAAAAAATTAGTTATAAAATTCATTCCAAGCTCCGAGATATATTTGGTTGACTCTTAACCAATTAATAATAATCAGAGTTTAAAAAAAGAGTTAATTAAGTACGTTTTACAAACTTGTGATTAGGAACGAGTGGAAAAAGTACACAAAATCAACCTTTATTAATAAAATGGTTATTTTTAAACTAAAAAAATCAGGAAATTGTTAGTAGAATGTAAGAAAATGTCGATTATTTAACCTTAAGTTATAATTAAGACGAAACCTTTCCCCAATCAAACTCAAATTATAATTATGCTTTAATTCAACCCTAAATTAACTGAGGGTATATAAAATAACTCAATTAACACCGTATAACAACCCGAGTTTTTGTAGGTTTATTTATAACCTCGGTATTTTAGAAACTGCGGTTTCAAATTGTTACTTGGGTTACTTTTTGAAAAATTAAAAAAAAATGAAAAGTACCTTTTCCAAGAAAAACACTTTTTTTTAAGAAGGTTTTTTTTTGTTTTCCCAAGTTTGATCTGCTCAGGTCAATTATTAAACTAGCGGATTATCTCTTTTTTATTTTTTATTGCATACCATCCGGTTTTAAGCAAATAATGAAAAAAATAAACTGGATTTATAAGATTTCACCTTTACTACTTTTAATTTTTTTTATATTTCAAAAACTAAGATGTATTTTGGCATCCGGTTTCCTGTTTTTATTGAAAATAAAAATTGAATTGTGAAAATAAAAATTATACTTAAATACATAAAATTAAAAAAAAAAAATTTTGAAATTTTTTTTTTAATTTCGAGTTTGAAAATTAATTTTTCAAAAACTATTCACTAACACAACTTATATTAAAATGAATATGAAAGAAGAATTTTCTGGCTTTCCAAAAAGCATTGCATTGTATATTTTACTGTTGTTTTTAAATATTTTTTTTTCTGTTTTAAGACACTTTTTAAGAAAATTGCCCCTTATTAAGCTCAATAATAGCCTTGCGCATTGCCGGTGTACAACTCTTGCCTCTGCCCATTGTGAAAACCGCCTGCCTAACGGGTTTTGGTAAAAATAGACATTTTAAATATTCACCTTTTATTATAAAAAATGCCGAAATTTTCAATTATTTTGAATTTAAACTCAATCGTTTCTAATTAGTTGACCACCACAGAATCACATTTTAAAAATAAAATCGTAATGGTTTCTAATATCAGGATGATTTAAATGTACTTACTAATATTATTTGACAGAGGAAGGAAGAAAGATCATAATTAAATCGAAATATAATCTATTAGGTGAGATACATTTATCATTATTTTAAAAAATAGGTACAGCAAATTAGCAAATTATGTTTATGACAAAATAAAAAAAATATTTTAATGAAATTATTACATAAAGGGCTTCATTTTCAATTATTCTCTTTGGATTCGTTTATAAAACTCAAATGAAATAAATAAATGGTAAAAAAAACGTTTTAAAGTGCGATCGCGGGTGCAACATAATTGGCCTAACCTTTCAAGATCATAGTACAAAAAATCCAAAATCTGTTAATTGTGAAATATTATCGGTTTATTTTTGCATATATTGAAAGACGTTGATTCAATCAACTATAGAAATAAAAATAAAGATGGAAAACAAATGTAAACAATGAATTATTCACTATTAAAGCAATCGCGGGTGCAACAACAAATTATCGCAGGTGCAACGCGTCTAACTTTAATGAATATTAATACCAGAAAACGATAAAAAAACTGGATAAGAGATCAAATGACGTAGTTTTCTAGTCAGTACCCTTCTCTATTAATTATTAATTATTATTTTTCAAATATGTACGTCAATATTTTTCGAAAATATCCTGCGTATATTATTGTCATCAATCTTTTTCTCTAGCGCATCCAACTTTACAAATATGTCTTCAAATTGCACATCTGGTATGCCCGTATGTCATTTTTTTTGGTGAAACGTCTGCCATGAATTGTCTTCAAAAATTGTAATCTAACATTGTTCACTGGCCAAGTTTTCAAAACTTTTTAAATTGTGAATAATAAAAAAAAACTTTCCAAGTAATCCCACCGAATTTTAGTAAGTAATTATTAAATAATAATAAATTTTCCTCAGAATTTGGAGTAATTTCAATATTAAACTCTACTTTAAATATTTGATATTAAACCTTCATAAAGGAAGAACTTGGCGTACTTTAAGATCGCACTACTTTTCACGGCTGTTTTGTTGAATACAGGTTTTTATAAAGAAAAACTTGGCTTTCTTTTAAAAATTTATGTTTTGTTCTGATCTCACTCCTTTTTGCAAGGATTTAAAGTTATTTGCCAGGCAAAAATTTGGAAAAATACATCCACTAGAAGTGTAGGACAGAAGGAGTCATTCTACAAGAATCAGAAGTGCTACATTTAATTGATAGTAATTCTGAGAAAATTAGGCGAATACCACGCAACCTGAAAAGAAAACTTCTCATATTTTGTTTTTCTTTTGTATCCACTTCAAACCCTACCGCTCTGATAAAATTCATCATTCTACAGCAATCGGAATTGCTCCATATATGTAAATGATACTAATTTTTAGAAAATGGGCGGATACCACTCCTCCTGTATGTAAAACTTAAAATATTTTATTTTTTACTTTTGTGTACTCGAAATCCTACCATTGTGCGAAATGACAAGATTCTGTGGCGTCGCGAAGTGCTCCATTTAATTTTTATGTTTTGTGAGTGAGTGAGCGATTTTTGAAGTCCTATATCTCAGGAACCACTTGTGTTAAGGGGTTTAAATTTGGTGAAGCCCCTGTGTTTGGTCAGCTTAGCAAATATTAGAAGGGAGTCGAAAATCGCTTGAGTTTGTTCCTGTAAAAAGGGTATAGTGTCAGTGTATTTCTGCGAAGCAGCCTCTTTTCCCTGTTTCCCTCCCATTTAACCTGATATTTTTATAAATAAAGAACAAAATATTATATTAAATAGTTAAATACAACAACCTTAAGTAGCTGAAATTATTATTCAAGACATATTTTATCAATAAAATATGATAAATCAAGTTATAATGTTAGTAGTCAGGAAGTTGCACCCGCGATCCTAATATCGCGATCGCGGGTGCAACCAATTTGAATAAGCGTTTTTTTCCATTCAACTTACAATTTACTTTTAATTACGAATGATTTAACTTTGTTTTTCATTTCTTCTTACTTTTACAAAGTTTCAAAACTTTAGCAGTTTATTTCTGTCAAAAAAGCAAGCTTTTATATCTTTTGTATCGCGGGTGCAACAATCTTATAATGGCTATTTGCAATCAATATTGCTAAAAAAGTAATACAAAATTCCAAATTTTTTTTTTGTGGAAACGATTAAATGACATTTGTCACATAGTCTAAAATGTGAATCATCACCTTAAACTGTCGATAATGGCTATTACGCGGGTGTGTTACCAGTAATGATTTAATTGCAGTTCGTAACGATTCTTCGTATGACGATGTTGCGAAGTGCAAAAAAAAAATGGTTCCTTTAAGTTAGGTCTCATTTTTTTTTTTTTTAATCAAATATAGTTCTTCAACTTTGCATTGTTATCAAAAAAAGTTAAAAATATTATAATTTTAAAATTGATGTCGAAAATCGTCTATAGCGGAATCGCCCATATATATAATATATTGTATATACATACATACAATATATATTATGTTATATTTGTTGTGTTCAGAAAAATGAGATAAAATAGAAATGCTTCATTAAACCTTCATAGCACTGAAAACCCTCTTAAAAGTAGTATTTAAATTAAATACATACATACATACATATACAATAAATGTGTAAATATTAATATTCTGCGGTTACGTGTTTAAAGCTTATGAAACATATGAGGTTTGTTTCTTTACTCGCCCTTGGGATCCCATGGTATATCCCAAATCTACCTAAAATGTGTTTCTTTACTTTTTCTGGCACCAAAATGCCATGAGCTCGGTGCCGAAACTGCTTTTAGGCAAAACAGGCAATTGCCTTGGCGGCACTTGACTAAGGCGGCAAAATAAGTACAATAATTTCAAAGGTAAAAAAAGGTAATACAAGTATCTAATTCAATAACTGCTTCCCTGTACATTGTTTGTTATTCGTTATAGTCCGAACCGCTGGGCCATTCTTCAAAAAAATGCTATATATTCTTTACGAATTGCATTTAAAAATTTATCCGATAACCGGTGGTCAAGCAAAGCAAAAGCGACTTCGTGCCTCAAGTAATAAAACATGTTTTTGATTGAAATAACGTTTATTTGACAATTTTAAATTTTTAGTTAAATAAATTGTTATTCTGAAAGAGACTCTGAACAAGACTCACTCTCTTCGTCAGAATTATTTTTATCTTCTTTTTCAGATTTATCTAATGGAGAAAGAATCGGATGCTAAAGATATTAGCATAACGATTGCTTCTTTTGAAAAAGATTTTCTTTTCTTAACAATCTCGATTGATCCATGGCTTGTATTGCCATCATTCATGCTGCCGTAATCTGGCTTTGGTACATTCACTATTAGACCAAGTTGGTTTTTGAATTTTTCTTGCAATTCTCGCTTTTTTTCGTTAACAATATTTTTATTTCCTGTGTTCGAAGTTGCCATTTCTTTAAAAGATGTTTATAAGCAGAATGAAAAATGGTTTCATCACATCATATAAACGATTTTTGGTAAAAATTATTAAGCCGGAAGCTCCTTCAAATGGAACAAAATTTGCGTTTTTAAGAAAAAGCTTAAAAATGCATGAATAATCACATTTTCAAATAACAACTAAACCTGCACCCAATTTTTTTTACCTGAAGCTTTATCATTTATTTTATGATTCTACATAAACAACTCAACGGAATTCGACGAAAAACAACAGAAAAATTATTATGAAAGATAGACCAAAAAATAAAAAATTACATTCTAATAGGCTAACTAAATCACAAAAAAAATTAAAACACAACTTTTTTACATGAAATTTAATGAATATATTAGAACACACTTCCATCTGAATTATATACATGTTGCGAAATATGGAAGAAATAGTAAGGGTTCCCCACACCAACGCGAATCTGTCGTGGCGACGACGAAAACAATAATAACAAGGTGTTGTTTTCATTGACAACCACGTGTTGTTATTATTGTTTTCGTCGTCGCCGCGACAGACTCGCGTTGGTGTGGGGGATCCTTTTACAATCCTAGAAGACCAAAAACATTCTTCGTTTTTCCAGGAAATCTTTACATAAGTCTGAAGCAAAATGGCGAAAGTTTTTGTGGTCAGATGAGTTGAAGGTTGTGCTTTTCCACTCAACTGACAGCTATTACTTTGTAGTACACAAAAGGAAATACCTTAAAAAAATTACAACTGACACGAGCAATCGTACACAAACAAAAATTGAAAAGTCAATTTTGAATGAAATAAAAAAAGTACGTATACGCCCAAGTGCACTGCAGTGTTTCATAATGTTAAATTGTTTGTAATTTTGAAATATTAAAAACCTGCGATGCAGTAATGCCATAAGTTCAAAGGGGAAGAAAAATTCGTATATTTCCATGGAAGGCACTTTCGAATGCAGAAAAGAAGTTGCTATCAAAATAGCAATTCCTTAATATTCATTAAAAACAATGAGGCTTAGGTTTTGCAATATAAGGACAACGATTCCTTCCTTATATACATACATAGACCATATTACAATCTGGCCCCTGAAATTAAAATCCCAGAAAGTCAAAAAGTGAGATGAATATCTAGAGACCAGCAGGCGTATCCCAAGAAACATTTTTGGTTTTTTAAAGGCTTTAACAGCGCTTCTAAAGCTAATCTTAAAACTCATTTTTTTTATAAGGAGTTCTAGAAGCACATTTAGAGCTAAAGTAGAAGTAATTGAGTTTGAGAGCACTTTTTTCCTCTTAAGAAGCATATTATTAGTGGCACGTGACTCTGAAGGTCTATGCGGTATACACCTTTAAAGAACATATTTTAAAAGATGTTTGTTTGTATTGGTTTGGAGTAATACATATTATAAGTGCACGATTTAATACTACTATAAAATAAGTGAATCATTTGATAGTATGGATAATATATAATTTTGTAAGATATGCCAATAATATTTTCCTACAAAAATAAATAAAAAGAAGTTAATATTTTTCGGTGAAATGTTAGCTTAATTTAAGTGTGAATAAAATTTTTTCCCAAACCTATTGCTGGTACTTTGGTAAATAACAACGCGCCTTCGAAATTCTGTATTTTAAGCTGTCAAATAAAAATAAATAATAATTCAGTTATTACAAAAATTTAAATTTTAACAAATTTTTTAAAACCGAAATAAATTTATTTATACAATTATTTTGATTTTAAGTGAGAGCGCGGGGATAAACATTTCTTTTTTCTGGGTTTTGTAAGTTTGATTTTGTTTTCTTATGCTTAAGTAATAATAGAAAAAATAATTTTACCTGATAAAGCGTAGCTATTAGAACGAAATTTTAAATTTGAGGAAGTTTTCATTTTTATGTATAAAAAGAAAACAAACTTTAGTTTATTTATTTATACCAATTTTATTTACAAAATACAGTTTTAATAAATTTCTAAATACAGCAAAAAAATATAAACAAGTTTTAAAATTGAATAGTTATCAAGCATAGTAAAAAAAAGTTTAAAATTAGCTTCATAGGCTTCAGAGAGCTTTCTTTTTGCTGCTTGGGCAAATGAAGGACGATATAAGTTATTTCACCGGAAAGTGCATGCGCACACTGACTAGGAATCATGTGACTACTGTTCCACCTGAAAACCCCCGTTCACTTCCTCTCTTACGTATTAAAAGCCGCTAACCGTTAAACAGTCTGCCAAAACCTTCAATATTTATTTATCATTGTATAAATTACAAAAGCAAACTTTACCTATTTATGAATGGAGTTTTTGTTACTTTTTGATGAAAATTTGAAATTTGATTTGAAAATATTCATTAAATAATAGACTACAAACATAATAAATAACTGAAAACTACTTCTTGAGAAAATTAAAAATTACTAAAACTACTTTTTTATGAGATTTTTGTTTATTTGCTTGCTTACATAAATACAGTGCTAGCACCCATTATTATGGCGGATAAACAGAGAGGTTCATATGGGAGGGGGGCATGCTGCTGGGTCTTAACCCCCCTCCCATAGTAAAAAATTATTGTTTTTGACCACTCTACAAAAAACCATTATCAGTTTTTGGCGCCTGAGTTATCGTACCCTCCCCGTTAATCAGCAAGTTTTCTTCAATTGGGTGTGCTCTGTGCAGGCATATCTACTTACATATACAACAGTGAAACAGAATTCAAGAAAATCAGTGACAAAACAAGTTATTCGTTGACTAAAGTCTGTTAAAGTAGGATATTCTAAGATCAAGTAAACAATTAAATTTTGAGCTCCTTGCGCTTATTTAAAAATTTAAAATTCGTAAGCTTTGTATCGAGGTTTTCTGAAATGTGGTGTTACTTTTCATTTGGAAAATAAGGATATTTCGTTTTATAAACCAACGCAACACTCGACTGTCAAAATATATTTACAGAGCGATAAATGACGAGGATTAAAAAGAGAAAACAATTACAACAAACGATTAACGGCCAATACAAATTCAAAATTAAATCAGATATCAAACAAAATTTGATAATTTCATATGAACACACATTTTTTGTAATTTGTGTAATTACAATTGCCAGAACAGAAAAGTACAGCTTTGTGTTTTCTGGATGATGTTCACATTGGATTAACTTAAATTTACTAAAAAAGTACATTTATTATACATTTTTAAATCAAAAATCTCGATTGAAAATAAATTTCTAACATAATATATGCTTTGGCAAACCGTATGAACACCCCGAAAATAAATAATAAATTAATCCAGTTTAAAACTAATATCCGGATGGAAATTAATATAAATTCAATGTAAATATATCCGGATTTAAGTTTTAAACTGGATTAATCGGTTGAATAATATGGCGGTAACATTACCTTTTTTATTACTTTTATATAAAAATAAAAAATGTGAATTTGTTAATCAAGCGTAAAATAATCGAAAGTGTTAACTTAAATGCCAGGAGAAACAACAACAACAGTTTTACAAAAAAAGCGAGACTAGAACGAAGCCTGGTTCGTTAAATGTGTTTGAGATTTGTAAACTAATTAAAGAGAAATTAGAAGAAATTATTTTTTTTAAAGGAGCAAACTTTGGTAATCTTTATTAGTAAAAACTAAAAAAAAAATAAAGTAAATTATAAAATGTGTCCCCTTAACAAACGGTTCTTATTTTATTGATTTGAGAATTTTCGCAAACTTAAACGTAACAGTATTTTTTATATTCCTTCAATTTATTCCATAAAATGTTAATTGGTTCTAGATGAAAATTCTCTTCTATGGAACAAACACACACATGAATCATTTTAACTGATGAATTTCAACCATTTTGGAAAACAACAACAACAACATATTTAAAAAAAAATAGGTTTGATTCACATTTCTATAGAACAAAGCCGGTATTCAGGGACTATTATTAATAAGCCGTAGGTATCAAACAAAAAAACCACTTGGTTGGAAACATAAACAGGAAGCAAAAAAGTAAGAAGAAAATGTTTCACCAACAAATTATATAAGGAAAAAAATTGTCGTACGATTTATAACAAGTGTATGTTTGTATATATTTTCTATTTGTAAATAAAATTTGATTTTTACATTTCTTTTATTTGTTAATTGTTTTGTTTTTTCTTAGAGTTAAATCACATCCATTGGTATCACAGCTTCGGTAATGGTGACACTTTTCTTTTGAAAATAAATCTCTATTTTCCTTTTCAAGTGTAACAGAATTCTTTTAAGGTATAGTTTATTGGTCTCATATTATTACCAAGGGCGCCAAACAGCTGGAACTTGAACATCTACAGGTGTTGGAGAATGTACTGGGCTATCCATATCGCTGTGGTATCCTGAAGAAGCTGGACTCATTGGTGGTGATGATGACGATGACATTGTTGAAACGTTAATCACCAGCGGGTTCATTGATCTATGTTGAGATTCTTCAGGGGTATTTGTATATTGTTGCTGCTGATGTAATCCTTCAAGACGATTAAATTGACAACCCAAATGTGTCATAATAGATTTTCCAAATTCAACAGTTATTCCACGTGTTGAAGCTAAAACACGAGACACTTCATTCACAGCATTCATATACCCGTGTCGAAAACTGTCAACTGGCACTTGTGTCGGTTGTTGTCGGCCAACAGCTTTGCTATGCCTCAGGAATGCAATAGTAGTTTCGAGCATTTCCGCTTTATCCATCCGAAGAATGGATTCATCACTTTGAAATTCAGCTACTATTTGCTTAAGTGAATCCAAACACTTATTGATCCTTGCACGACGTTGTCGCTCTATTAAAGGCTTCTTTACTTTTTGATAGTGTTGAGTTTTTGAGACGTATTCCATTTTTATTTTTAAAGATTTAATATTTTTAATTCAAAGAATCACAAGAGACGTTCACTCCGAGAGAGGTACTATAAATGATGTCCTTGTAGAATTGCTGAGGTCCTTTTATACTCGATCCAAAAATTATAAAAACTACCCCTATATAGTATACTTTCTGAAGTTTTCTCTCCCTTTAATACATAATGCGTATGTACATAGGGCAAGCAAAGAAGGATCCTTATTCCTTACGTTCGACATAATATTATCAACAAAAAAAAAGAGAGAAGGGAAAAAAAAGCAGTATGGTCGGGTCGTATGGCTCGTGGCCGTGGGAACCACACTGAAAGTGAGTTTCTCACAGGAATTTCGGGACACATGTTTTATGTTTGTTGTTGTTTTTACTTATACTTGTTTTATTTTTCGACCTCCCTTATTTTGTTAATCATAAACCTAAGAAGAACGAGATTCTTTCATCAAGCGGGGCTACAATGTGAATGGATTCAGGATGAGTGTGCAGATAATTTTTTTTTCTGGAACGTATACATTGGGTCGCAGCTGTTCTTGTTTGCTCGTTTTTTTTTTCTTCTTTATCTTTGCAAAGGGATTTTGAGGACACTTAAATTTTTACTCCCACGGTTCTTAGGCAAGATGTTGAAATTAAAAATGCAGTATAGTTTCATTTTCATGTTCTTCTTTATTGCTGGAAGAATGCATTTGTATTTAAATGTCCTCGTGCTGGCGTGTGCGGTAATACCAAGCACCTATTATATATGCCCATATGAAAAAAGTACGTTTTGAAATGAATGTACTTTGCATAAAACATCAGATATGATAATGGGATCTATTATTTTGTTTCTTTTTATTGTTTCGTAATTCACTTTAGCTCTTTGTGTATGGGGTGTATTTACTTAATGATTCAATTCATTTCCTTATGAAATCATAACCTACGGAGAAGTTTGTTTAACCGATTTGGTTTATTTGAATGTTGGAGTCATATTAGTGCAATAAGTCAGAAGCAACCGATAACACGTGATGACTACGAGACTAGTTTCTGTTATAAGGTAAAGGTAAAAGAATTTGTTGGCATAGGTACACTGAACAAATATTTAGAAAAAAAATAAATTAGGAAATGGGGATTACAAATAGGAAGCATGAAGAAAAGAAGTGTTAGATAAAGGTATAGGTGGTAAGTATACCTGTTTTAAATTTCCAACAAAGTATTATCACTGTAGCATTGCCCAAAATAGGGCTTTTTAATTAGAACTATAAATTAGAAAACTGTTGCTTGTGAATTGTGATTCTTCTTCTTTGGCTTACTTAAAATATTATGAATTGACCATATGAGTATGAATTGATCTGGCTGAAATGGCTGAACATATTTTGTAGTACGTATACCTTTATGAATGTATACTAAACATACTTCCTTGTACATGACAATGACTATTATAAAAGTTTACGTCAGGTATCGGATTTAAACTTGAAGTGTATTTTGATATTATTATGAGTAACTTAACACTTCTAAGTACAGAGTATTCAAACAAATATATGTAGGTGACATTATCTGAACTTATTCGTAAGAACAAAATTTTCAGCATTAAATTTTTTTCTCTAAATAATTGCATCAATTATAAAATTATTTATATATTACATATTACAGTTAACATGTATTTTTTGGGCATTTTAAAATAAAAAGTATACATTTCCCTTTTTATATTTTGATAAGGTATGCTCAATGTAAGGACTGAGTCTCCATGAACTCGACCTGAGGTTAACAATTTTTTTCACCCTAGGTTATTTGCCCTGTGTTTGATGTATATTCAGGGCGAGCTCTTAATTGACTCTCACTAAAGCCCGTATGATACTACCTACATTTTTTTTCTTCATTTTTAGCTCATTAATAGAAAATAGAAAAACGGAAAGATATTGTTTTTAAGAAAGGAAAAGCAATTATTTGACAAAATACAATATGAATTGTCAACATTATTTAAAAATCCTTTTGTTGTTATCTCTTCTAATGCTGCAATATTTGATAAATTTATATTAACGACAACACAAAATAATATCCGATTCAATTCAATCCGAAATGTTTTTTGAAAATTATTTTTTTTAATGCTTTTTGAAATATGTATGTAAGTTTTAATTTTTCAGTTCTGACATGTCAAAAAAAGCAGTTAGAAGCTGAAAAGTGTAAATCGAATCACATTTTTAATAAATTTTTTCTGACATTTTCTCATTTTTTCTGACATTTTCACATTTTTTTGTGATATTTTCACTTTTAGGGTTTGATGTGCACACACTCACTCATATGGGAATTTTCAGTAATGAATACTTCGTACTGCATTAGTTTCATTTTAAATAAATTAAAAATTAAGAAAAAATGTAGTATCTTACGGGCTTAGTATTCAGTATATTTATTAAGAACGATATTTCAATTCACAATAAGAGTACACTTAAGTCTGTGAAAAGTTAACAATCATAAATTACAAAATTTAACATAAATGAAATGGATCGATAAATAATTACACATAATTTTAAAAAGAGAATGAACTAAAAGTAATAATATAATAAAAACAAAATTATAAAAGTTAAATAAAAATTGGGATAATTAATTACATAAAAAAAAACAATATTAATCTTTGCAATTATGGAATTTGTAGTTTTATAATGTTCAAAAAAAATTCTATTAATTGATTTTGCTTGACGAAAGGTAAACGGGGGAGGGGGTGTTTAAATCAAAATTAGTTGCCCCGGTTAGAGAAGAACAGTCTTAATTCGTCCTTAAATCGATGCGTGTCACTTAGCTTTTTTAAGTTTAATGTTCAATTTATTTTATTTAAATACATATGTAAAATATGTGATTTTATTTATTTATTTCATTAGCACAAGGTGGCGCACAGATTATCACCAGTTGCAAATGGCTGCAAATGTCAATTCTACTTTGACATTTGTGAAGTAAAGAGATACAAAATACACATTAAGAGGACATTATATGAATCACTACCAGAATTTCGACCGGCTCCCCAATCAAATAGATTAGGAATGCCTAAAGAAATTAGTGTAGGTAATAAGGGCTTAACTTTTAACTGGTCTCACTTATATTTTATAGATATTCAAACAACGAAGATTTATATTTTTAAAATAGCGCACTTTTCTTAAGATCTACAGGTAACCATTCTCATACTCATCAAAAGTAAGAAATAAATCTTTTATTACTTTGTTGAATACTTAAAAGAATCCTAATCTGGGTTCAATACTTTAAGGTTTATATAGGTTTAAGGAAGAAGACAAGGTAGCAATTTTCTTTGCTTATCCTTGGGCGCCCGATCCCGGATAGGATTAAGTAAACTAAGCCAGCGCATGCTAAAAGGAACAGATAAATAAAGAGCAATTAATGTTTTATTAAGGGTACGTCTAGATTTTCCAATCATAAAAATTCAAAATAATGAGGTAAATCTTTAAGTAACAAAACTATATTTTATTATGTGTGTACAATGTATACATAAAATTTAAATGAGTATGGGACTGGATCATTAAAATATAGATAGGTATATAAGAAGGTAAAAGATTTTAGAAGGTTGATGCATGTGTATAAAAAAAAACTAAATTTCAGTTGAACTTATAATTTTTCTCAGAAACAGTAAAATTATAAAATAAATTTTAATTCTAATTTAACTATTTACAAATCTGTAATATGATTTGATAAAAATGACACTTTATATAGTAATGGGTCCGAAAAACAAAACAAAATTTCTTATCACCATTAATACAAAAGTTTATACAAAAACTGGAGTCAATAAAAATACATAATTTCTTACTTTTTTCAACATTTTTTGAATTTTTTTTGAAATAAGATTTATAAATTATGGTAAATTTTTTTCTTGAAATGCAAAAAGAACTGCAAACTCCCTATTTCAAAGTGATAGCTTGTCATTGTTGAAAAAACAGCATGTATGAAATTTTTTTTAATTGATGACTTAAAATTTTTTTCTAATTTTTTTCTGGAGCTGTAAAAAGAACTGGAGCCTTACTGAAAAAGGGATCCTTTCATGTTGATTTTACATTGAAGTCGACGGTGCAATATGAATTTTTGATTTTTTTTTAAATGAGGACTTAAAAATTTGGAGCCCTATTTCAAATTGATAGCCTCTTTGGTTGCTGAAAAAACAGTATGTATGGATTTAGCATAGTTCATCATATAGTGGGTGTAACCCCCTGTACTGAACAATGATTTAAGTGGAAATAAGCCACAAAACCGACTACCATAAAATCAGCTTCTTGTTTGGTAGCTGCTACAGGTGCAATCTATCAAGGGTATATTTGTTTCCTGTTACGGTACGGTATAAAATTCAAATATTATTTCACCTTGGTTATGGGTAATAAGTTTGTAACAAAAATATAAATTGCTACTCTAGTGAATCTATTTCGCGTGTGAAGTTATTTCTCATGATGACAGAAATGTCAAACCTTCTTCAATGGCGAGAGAAACATTTGTATATATTGAAATTTGTCTATATATTAATAAATTGATAAGAAAATTGCAATTTAAGTACCTAATACTGATTTTACCTGTCTACCTATTACAGCTACCTGTGGCATAAGGCAAGGCAACGTATTGGTAGTGTCATAGGTAGGTATTAAAATGCGATCCTAGATTTCGTTCAAACAAATTAAAGTATAAGCCGGCGAGGCGCATGCCAATAGATGAGTTTTAAAACAGCAATTTATATTTTATAATAGTCCATCCAGAATGTTCCTATCATAAAGAAATAAATGAAATTCAAATTAAAGAAAGAATTTAAAGTACACATAAATTTTAACATTGCCATAAATACCTACAGACCTATATAATATATGTACATATATACAAATGGAAATATTTACATTAAGCAAAGGCTTCAAGGTAAATCATAGGGTCAAAATAAAAAATATGTATATGTATTTCGTTAACGATTATTTGTACATATGTTAAAGTATTTAGCTAAACTTATCACATTTATTCAACGTTTAAAGTCCAGATAAATTAAAATATCAGACAGTTAAATATTAATAATAATTTTTATTTAAAATAACAAAAATGACAATCTATATTGATGTTTGGATTGCTAATCATTATTTTTCAATAAATATCAAAATCATTATTTCAAAAGCTATTTTGTTTAAAAATAATTCGTAACAGTATATTTTAAATACAGTAAGTAAAGTTAAGTTAAGTTATTACAGTTCGGCCCAGTGGCGTAGCGTTGGTTTTTGCCACCCGGGGCAGAGTCTGTTTTTACCGCCATTATTTTCCCTTATATGGAAAAAAAATCAAAGAGAAATAGTTACTTTATATACTTACCTTGTTATAATTTCGTGTTTTATTAATAGATTTATTCTTAATTGGTATAGATATCTATTAGATAGAATCTAATCTAATCGAGTGATGATTGCTGAAAAACAACACTTAAAAAAAAAAAATCAACACACACTACCCTTAATTATTATTCGAATGTTTTTTACAGTTTAATAAAAGTGTTAAATTTACCACAGCTAATCTTAGATGAAATTTAAACTTTTAAATTATTTATTTCAAAGATTCACCAATTACTGAGCAAAACTGTATCACTACTTTAACATTTTTCATAATTTCTTTTTTTATAGATTCTACATACATTTGTTTGACTGTTTTCTGTTTTTTTCTAAAGGAGCGTCTGTCCGAGTTTTCAACCAGCAATAAGAACTTCGTAAAATTTACCACGGCCCTAGAATAAACCCCTCTAAACAAAGAGTAACTGCCATATTATTCACTGAATCCATTTTAAATTTACACCTTGTTCAATGCGATTCAATTTAAACTTCACTCAAGGGAGCAGTTTAAGTATTTATACCCGGTGTATAAGCTCAATTTTCAGCATAATGAACAATTTAGTGCGAAAGTTGCATTTGACATTTGAGATTTTCTTGTGCGAGAGTGAACATAAATATACGAAAAAACACAAAAAAAATTGTAAAAACCACAGTAAAATTAAAATATTTTGGTAATAAGAGCGATGATCAGTCGAAATAAACCAAATGTTTTTTCGTGGTCTCACTCTCACGACTCACGACGAGCAGTCTTGTAAAATAAGGAAAATATCAAGTTTTAAAAAACCGTACTTTTAACAAAAAATTTATTTTAGAATCATCATCACATAAATTCTATTCGTTTCAGAACAGAATAGAATTCAGATTCAGACATTTAAAGTCAGAGTTAGTTGCAAAATACAATCATTTACCTTAAATCTCTGTGCATTTTTGTGATAAAATGTATCCATTTGAAGAAAAATGGATCCAAATGGAAATAAAATATAAAAACAGAACATACAAAAATCTTTTAACACTAACGCCTGTTTTGATGAATATTTTGAAAAATTGCCGCCCCTTAGCCAAATCCAAGCTTTTTTGATAAATTTTTATAACAGACTCAGCCCTTTTTTTCAATCTAGTGGAATTTAAATTGCCGTGATATGGTATCTGTGTTACTTGAAAACCTTCAATATCTTCTATTAAGTATCGGTCATTATCTAACTTTTTCTTAACCATATATGGACCGCCATATTTAGGTAACAATTTTTTGTTAGTCCCAACGGAAGTGCCAACATTTTTGATAACCATAAAGTTGAAAGTATTCAAAATAGCGCTCAAGAGCATTAATTGCTTCCTTTGTTCCAGGGGCGTTTACTGGATATACCTTGACAAATTTTCCATCTATCACTACAAATACATATTTTGCTTTTTGAGGTAATCGATGGTAGAGGTCCGAAATGTATATGTAAGTATCAAAAGGCTCTAATCGCTCTGGTATGCTATATAGATTTCGCTCATTATTTCTATGGGGTGTTGAATTAAATATTCATTTCAGGCAGTTTCTAATTAATCGACTAAGTTTATCTTTTAAATTGGGAATCCAATAATGTTTCAAAAGTTGACTAACACATTTGTCAATTTTGATGTATTGATCGCATAACATTTTCTTCAAGTTCTTTTGGACATACAGTTGGCGACTATTTTTTAGCCCAATACAAAAAACTAAACCATCTTCTAAATTATACCCAAGTACTTCACCTTGCTCTAATCTACCTCTAATTGGCCATATATTTTCATCACGTGCTTTAAATATTCTTGTCTATGTCTATTGCCTTGTCTATCTTGTCTATGCCTTCAGTTAAAATAGCGGCAAGGATTGGCGATTGGCTTAGTGCGTCAACATGTGCCATTTTTTCACCTTTTCGATGTTGTACTCAGGAGTCGTAGTTTTCAAATATCAGAGCCCATTTGGCTATGAGAGGGTTTAGATCCTTTATTTTCAGTGTCTGAGATAGTGCTTCGCAATCAGTAATAATAACAAATGGTAAACGATCAAGAAAAGTATTAAAGCGTTCCATGGAATAAACTACTGACAATGTTTCTAGCTCAAAACTTATTAATTGGGACTCTCCGTCCCAAAAACTCATTTATATTTATTTCAAAATTTTTCACTTATCAATACATCAAAATCAACAAAGTCATTCATCTCTTTTTCATCTTTTTCATCTTTTATCATCTTTTATCATCTTTTAGTTTAATCAAATCTAATTTCTTTATATCAAAAATGAGTGGAACTTCTTCAGTCGGAACTTTATAATTTTCGATTTCAGTCATATCATCGGAGTGGGGTTCACAACTACGTTCTACTACTTTTTTTGGATTTTTTAACAGTCTAAAAGACATAAGTGCACTAAGTTTTTGTTTAGATAATTTTATTAATTTATTTTTTATTTCATATTCTTTTAATTTCATTAATAAACCAATATTATAAACTCTTTTTAAAAGACATAAGTAAATGTTAAATTTATATAAAGCATCACGTCCGAGTAGCAAAGGTACAACAGATTCGTCATCTGGAAGAACAATATGAAACTACGCGGAATTCCAGTACCAAAAAGAGAAAGACAAGACTTAGTCTTAGTGCACTTATTTCGTTGATCAAAGAAGGCAACTTACCAATTAGAACGCCTTCATCTTCTCTACTTCTTCATCATTTCTGTTCTGTCTTCTGGATAGTAGTTATCTTGTTTTTCATTACTTTTCTTAACACCAGCAGTTAAGCACTTCTTTTTTGGACAGTTTTGATGAAAATGTCCGATTTCGTGACAGACTCTGGGTCTGACACTGCGGTTGTTCGTAAGAATGGCTTTGCTGTTCCACTGAGCATTCATCGCACACTCACGAGACACACTCGAATTGCTTGGAAGTAATCACACCCAACTGTTCTTTTAACTCTTGTAACTCCTTTCGTTTACGCAGCAACTCTATTTCTTTATTTACATGGACTAATTCTTCATCAAGCTCTTCATCTTCAGGTGTTCTTTGCAAATCTTGATTTTCTGAAAATAAGTTATTTTCATGGCTTCGGTTTTCTTGTGAACATAAGGAATTTTATCGACGTCGATTATCATCTGGACATAGGATATCTTCAGGATAGCGGTTTTCATCTTGACATCAATTTTCTTCTGGATTTTGGTTAGAACATCGGGCATCAGCACTTAAGTTGAAATTGGCTCCTCTTTCGCCCAATAATTGATCATATAGTGGCCTCAATTCAGCCACAGTTGCTATTTTCTCAAACAACACATTTAAATTATAGTTTTTATTCAAATTGGTTTTTTTTTAAATTCGTATCCCACTTCTGAGATTATAAAGTCTATATAAATTAAAATATCAGACAGTTAAATATAAATAATAATTTATTTAAAATAACAAAAATAACAATCTATATTGATGTTTGAATTGCTCATCATTATTTTTCAATAAATATCGAAATCATTATTTAAAAAGCTATAAGGCGTGTTTTATTGGGAATCTATACATAGTTAAGTAAGAAATTTAAAAAAAAACGCATCTGTAGTACCATGGTTTTTCTATTTCACATTTGGTACAGTTGAAAACCTGTCAGAATAATTTGAAATTTAAAAAAAATCCATACACAGTAGGATTCTGCTTTAGCTTTTAGCGATAATGCATTTAAAATCGTACTATACAACGAACAGATTTTCCAATAAAACACGCCTATTATGTTCAAAAATAATTCGTAACAGTATATTTTAAATACAGTAAGTAAAGTTAAGTTAAGCTATCATAAACGATATGTTGTTGGATATTAAATTGCCATCGGGGCAATTGAATTAAAAAAATAGGTCTTTTTCTTTAGTTCCCAAAAGTACCACTTTCAACCCATTTTAGCTCAAAGTTATGTCAAAGTCGATAAACAAAAAATAGAGTTGAACTAGAATTGGTCAAAATTGACAGTTTTGGGAAGCAATGAAATAAACCTAATATTAATATAAGTATCTAATTGTAGGAAGGTATATACATACCTACCTACATCCTATGATATATGTACATATATAATTACATATACTCAACATCATTTCATTGTAGATTAGGTCTCAGTCAAATATACATCATCGATCATAAAATATAATTGATTCTAAAGGTCCTTCAAAGACGGTGTGTGGCCGTGACCCCAGTGGCACACACCACACACGCCTTACGCGTGCCAATACCATCGTGTACAGGGAAAACATATAGGCAACATAAAACTTGTAAAAACTATAATATGCTAAGCAAAAATTCCCAAATTAATGACGACTGCAATTTTTAATGAAAAGGAGAATCACTCTTTAATCTGCAATTACCCCGGCCACCACATACTTCCCCCTCATACGTACTTAAAAATCACAGGGGGTAATTTCTTCGTTTAAAATCCTTCCAATCAGAGTGTTCTAACATGTAGTAGATTTATTTTTTCTTACGGAAATGCAAAGGCAATTGGGCAAATGTTAAAATTATTTTGGGCGATTTATTATTGTATTCTTTTTTATGTAATTGCTTTGCATTTTTTACTGGAAAAGATTGTTATTTGTTAATGTGATAATAAAATTTTAATCTTGCATTATTAAATTTAAAAAAAAGTACAGTAACTGCGTCCCATTTGGTAGTCCAGATTCAAATCTGTGGTCTGCGGGAAATGTTCCTAGTAACTCCCTACAATAACTAAAAAAATCATACACAATGAATAAACAATGAAAGGAACAACTAATACAAACACGAATAAAACTCAAATGTCATTTTTTGCAAATCATTAATAGTCTGGGCAATTATTGCAGTGCCAAAAAAAGAGCGGAGAAGTGCATGCATTGATTAATAATGCATCGAGTGAGTGTTTCTGTGTAAGGGCTTGATTATTTGATAAATTATTTTATTTAATTTTTTATAAAAAAAATAGCTGTCCTGGCGAAATTTGTTCCGCCTTAAATTCATTTAATTAAATAATTATTAATGTCCCCTTTGAGAGTTAAGACACTTTATAGAATGGATGAAACTGTTTTGGAATAAAATTCTACACCGAAAATGGATTTCACACATTACAGGCCACTGCAACGCTCTGTGATAAACAATGTGATTTGATTTTTGTCCGGTGAATCAAACAATGCAGATGGCTTTTCGACTCTCGAACACGCTACTTACAATAATTGTCCAGGCAAAAAGCAAGGAAATTCGAGATTAAAGGTAAGACCGCATTTGGCGGAACTACATTTCAACGGAACTGAACTTCACAACTTATTTGTAGGAAAATGTATGAGGTATATCGCACTAAGCGATAACTGCACTTCGCGGCACGGCACTATGCGACAAAGTTGATAATCTGACCAACTTTGTCGTGACATGAAGTTCCGTTCAGTTTCGTGCGAAAGTGCAGTATCGTGCGGTATCGTTGAAGTGCAGTTCCGCCCAGTGCGGTTTTACCTTAAATCTATCTAACAAACATTCGAAACGACGACGAAACTTTCGGGTGTCAATATATTTTACATGAGGTCGCTTAATCGCATCGTCATGTCACTTTGATGTGTGTATCGCTTTGATATGTGTATATTTATCGCTTTGCAACGATTGGCCATGCGAATGCGAATGGCAAGTCGGTCGATATCATCGGAATTCTTTAAATGAGAACTTGATTATGCTGTCAATTGTAACTGCTTTTATACGTATCGCCATTAGATTAGAAAATTAACTCTAACGCCCATATTATTCACTCGCTACATCCAGATTAAAACTTTAATCCAGATGTAAAGTATACAAATTCAATGTAAATACATCCGGATTTAAGTTTCAATCTGGATATATCGAGTGAATAATATGGGCCTAAGACAAATAATACAAACGCATCTTTTGAAATTCGAAAAAAACAGTTACGAATGCACACAAGAATGGTTGAGAGTTGTGAGTCACTAAGGACCTGGTTCTTCACGAGCTGTCGCGCCACAGGCTGAGAAAATATATCTAACTGCCAGACTTAAGAATTTGATATCATGACACTTGTACCTTGTACCACTTATTCACATTTTGGTTTTATTCACATTCGACTTATACGCACTGAAACACTTTAAAATATCGGTAGTTTAAAGATTGGAAACTCCGAGTGTAGATAATGTTTTTGGAAACAAAATAGTACCATCGTACATATAATAATATCATCTATTATGTTGTTTTAAATGAAAATACCAATGCGAGTAAAAAGGAAAAAATAATAAATCAATCAAAAATTGTATGCTACGTCTACGTCTACTTTTAATTTTTTGTTTTTCAAATGTTTTCATCTCGAGTTTTAGATTTTCTAGAATTTTCTTTTATATATGTATGACTTTCTTGTATTTATAAAAAAAAACAAAAATTTCTATCATTTTTCGTTTAGAAAATAGAATCTAGACCTTTTCCTTTGTTTACCCTAATTTACCTTACTGAAATTCGGATTTTATATTATTTTATATTTTTATCACTAAAACCTTACTATATGAGCTTGATCAGATAATTGAAAAAACACAAAAACCGACCTTCAAAGCGTGGCAGACCTATGCGCAAAATGTTAGTTTAGACACTACCTTAAAACTGTATACTCCTTATCTGGTAACTCGATGAGGGTAGGTTTTTCTATGGCTGGATCATCTATTATCACGTTTTATTTATTTCAATAAAAACAAAAAATGTCGAAAAATCACGCGGGAAAAATCGAAATGTCATTCCAATTTTGTCGATTTAAAAAATATAGGGAATGTTAAACAAATGCGGTTAAAGCAGTAGACTGAAATATTAATTTTGCGACACAAAATAATTCGCTTTGCACTCCCTAATCATCTGATACAAATATTCAATTACACTCACCGAAAAGTGTATGGCAGAACAAAAAGCAGAACGGAATTTGAAATATTTTTAAAACTAATGTCCGCCTTTTTACGACCCGCAAGTGTCAAACGTTTGGTATTTTAAATAGCAAAACGACATTCGCATAGAGTGATATCTCAAGCAAGCGGCAAACGATAATGTCAAAAGTCATATTCAGGTCAGATTTAAAAGCTCGTTCAGGAAACCAGGGATATTAATGAACCCAATTCATAGGCAAATCACACAAAATTCACAAAAAAAGATATGAAAGAAAAAGATACAGAAATTATTTAAAACATTTTGTTTATTTTTTGAAATATTTTTTTTATTATTATTTTCATTATTTTTTTAATAATAGTGTAAAAGAAAAATACATATTTTTAAAGCTTTATCCCTATCACAGACTTCAATTATTATTATTATTATTTTATTTATCTTAACTCTATTAAAAATCTATTAATGCACAGCCTTTAACTCTTAGGATAACTCCCGGCAGCGGCAACCATGTATCTAGGTATATTTGTCACAAATTGTTTTATATTCACCATGGTCTCCAAACAGTGTTTACATTTTCAACAGCTTCTGCTGCTGGATAATTTGCAACTTTTAACAGTAATGCTGATGAAGTTGACATAGACGATAGTGATGATGATGACATTGAATGATCGCTGTCACTGCCATAACCGGAAGACACTGGACTTAAAATCAAAGATGATTGATGATGTAAATTCTCGTTACCACAGTAAACATTTAATGGTGTGTTTATTTTTGGAGCAGGAGCAGGTTGTGAGACTAGTTGATTTAAACGAACTCCTAAATGTGTCATTAGATTTGTTCCAAGAGTAATGTCAACTTCTGGAAGACTCGCCAAACAGCGGGAAACTTCGTTGGCAGCTTGAATGTATCCAGTTCTAAAGTTCTCCTTGTTGTCAGATGTTGTTGTTTTTTTGGAATTCTTGATTTTGCGCAAATGTTGTACTGTAAGTTCTAATATATCTGCCTTCTCCAACTTGACATTTGTGTCTCCACTTTGTTGCATGCACTCTGCAATAAGATCCTTCAATTCGTCCAAACACTTATTGATCCTAGCACGTCGTTTTCGCTCCAACATTGGCTTCATAACTTTACGGTATTGGTATGTTTTTGACATTTCGTATTTGGCGGTATTCATAGTAATAATAATGTTACGACTTTTAAGTTTTAAAATATCTTTATAATTTTATAACTGAACCAGGCAGTTTTTACCGTGTTTTCTGTTCGATAACTGAACTGAGAATGAGTAAAGAAGGGATCAAACCACCCTTATATACCTGCACGTGCCTGGCCTCATCGAAACGGCAATACAATACAAAAAGTACCTTCCACGTTCCACCATGTATGTGTGTGTGTGTGTGTTTGTGTGTTTGTGAAGGTATCAGCTACTCTCTCTCCCGTCCCTTTTGTTCTTATCGAAGAATAACGAGATAAGCAATGCCATGCCATGCCAGTGCCACTAACGCACCAAAGTTGATGGTTGATACTTGATAGCATTGGTGGTGTTTTGAGAGCACGCACATGATATGATGATGGTGGTGGGATGACGAATTCAATCCTCAGGCCAGCCAGCCTGCCTGCCACAAGCTGCTTCCATGCTACACTCCTGATTCACGATTCGTGGGAAACAATTTCGAAGTGAGTTTCCCACACGATGTTTTCATTATTACTTGGCAGCAGAAGCAGCCGCCACCTGCCCTTCGTCAAATGATGTTAAATGTACTTACTTACTGATGGTGTTCCTGTTGTTGCTTGCTGTATATTTACTCGTATTACGCTAGTGTATGAGTGCCGTGTGGGTTTCGTCATCATCGTCATTTAGGAGAGCCATGGAACATTGAAAAGTGTGAGAAACTCGTGGTTGCAGCTGTTGTTGTTATTATTTAATTCAAATATCAAATTTAGGATACAACCCTTTTATCAGTTTAAGAGGGTACCTATAAAGCCCTGTTCACAGGCCAGGTTTGGGTTGTTTGACGGATATGATGATTGTGCGGGGAGAGTGAGGAGTTATGGGCATTCCGCTGTGTAAGATTTTCCGCTCACGTGCAGGGCATGGGTTCTTTTCTATCTCTCTGGTGCACTTTAATTTCGTGATGTCTTGGAATCTCTGGTTTTGGAGAGACTCGGTATATGATGTAGATGACGAACATAGGTAAGAGCATATGGGTACTGTGTACATGGAAGGATGCAAGGTTTTTTTTTTAAAGTCGTTCTTCTTTACGGTGCGATGGTGAAGTGCTCTTTCGCATTTTATTTTCTTGTTGATTTTCGTGTTGGTCATTTGATGGTGGTTTCATTTTTGTTGCTGTAAGAAGGTATACCTACGGGTTCTTGGATGCATCCAAGGCAGCGTTGCCGGAAATAATTTTTTTTGGTGCCACCGCTGCCAGCAAAAAGTGCCATTACAAGCCAATGCGTGCCACCAACAGAAAACAAAATGTCAGTCTATTTCAACAAAAAAGTATTAATTGCACTTCATTACATATAACTAAGTCTTTATTATATTTTCTAAATTACGCACTCAATGTGCGACTTCCGCTACATTTTTTTTTCTTTTTAAAGTTCTCCAAAACTTGCATTTTTATTGACATACCTTTATACAAATATCGTCAAAATACACAATTTTTTAAAGAAAAACAAATCAGGAATGATCAGTTCCGTCATCTGTTCAAATATATTATCTGTTTTGATTTAATTGATTTGTTTGATTTGATATTAGAGATTTTTAACGTGTTTTTTCATGAAATAAATAAAAGATATTATTTTAAATAACTTAAAAACACTTATTTTATTTATTTATTTTATTATGTCAAAAAAATTTGTGTGTATTATTATTTATATAAAACTTACTGACGATGGAAGCATAGCTTCCGAAATGCATTTAAGTAAATAAATAAATAAAATAAGTGTTTTTAAGTTATTTAAAATAATATCTTTTATTTATTTCATGAAAAAACACGTTAAAAATCTCTAATATCAAATCAAACAAATCAATTAAATCAAAACAGATAATATTTGAACAGATGACGTTTAGTAGTGCGGAAGCGTTAAGTTCTTTATACATAAACAATCTTAGAATTACTTTTTTGATTATCAAATGTTTTATTTTACTATATAAAAATGAAAGTGCCATATTAAATCTTTTAGTGCCACAGTGCCATTTAAATGAAATAGTGCCAAAAGTGCACTATCGTACCACATCGGCAACGCTGATCCAAGGTGAGTTGATTTGGTTGTTGGTCGTATATGAGGATAAATAGTTGTGTTGACTGTTGACGATCCATCCCGGTGGAACAACTTTTCAGATTACTTTTTTTTATCGTGTTCTTGGGAGTTGGTTTCTCCTCCAAATGGCGGTCATTAGGTGGTTTGTGATATGCACGCTTTGGACACGTGAGCTTTCTCAATGGGTTAAAGAAGCAGAATTTAACTTTGGTTTGCAAATAAATGTTTTTATGTGTACTTCGGTTATTCTAGATTTTGACATGTCGACAATTAAATATATTATAGGTAGTTGTGATATTAGAATTCGCCCATTTATTGGTCGACACCAAAGGTCAGTTTTTCGGTGAAACCAATTGATGGGATTTGAAGGTAATTTTACTAAAGCTTTTTTTTTATTAGGTAAATCAATTTGTTTTAATCAAAAGGAGCCACTTAACAGAATTGCGCCCCTATTATTAAACTCAAATCAAACATGAATTATTTTTAATCATGTGTGAAATTTTAGAACCCTCAAAACAGTTTCTTTTATACTTCCAACTGTAAAAATTCTTATCATACTAATCCTTCTCAAACTCTCAATGTGGCTGAAGTAGTATTTAGTGGAGCATGCTTTTCAGGCGGGTAATTGTAGTCACGTAGCTCTTTCGCGGGTCCTAAAGAAATACTTTCGTATTGGCGGTTGGAGGTATAAACTACTATAAGTGTAGTTATAGTATGACATAATTCGTATATTATGGATATATGAAAAGAAATTTTATTTTTACATCGAGAAAATACCTTATAGGAAGCTTAAATCCAAGTTTTCGACCATTAACCCCTTTAAGGGTTTCCGCCATCTTAATTGAAAGAGTTTTTCGCAAATAAAAACCGTGGTTTAATTTTTGTAAAAATATATTGAAATTTACAAATTTGAAAAATTTCTTCATATTTTAAATATTGATTGAAATCGAACCAATTAAAAAATAAATAAGAATGATTTTTGTTGTTAAAATTTTTTTGTATACTAGCACAATCGCATTATTAAATTCGGTTCTCATTAAATACGCAAAATATGAAAAAAAAATTTAAGTTTAATTTTGTTCAGGCTGTTTTTTTCGATTAAATCAAAAATACCTACAGATGTTATTGCAGAAAAACGAACTCAACTTTAATTCAAGACATCGGGCACCCTGCAATGGGTTGATGGTTAAAAATTTGGCTTTAATTTTCTTATATATATTATGATACCTTTACTAATTTTAGAAAAAAATGTCTTCTCAGAAATAAAAAAAAACCAAATGTGGGTACTAGACTATAGTTCAAAATATTGTTATTTTAATTTCCAATTTTGCAGGGTAGAGTCGCTAGATTATTTCTCCAAGACTAATACAAATATAAGAAAAGTTCTACAGTTTTTTAGTTTTTTATTTAACTTAACCGAGTTTTACGTTGTTTTTAACCAATCATTTTCCTGTGTGTATAGTTCTTAAAACTACCTTGTTCTTTCAGATACAGAGAGACAAAATTATTGGTCGTTTAAAATAACTTCAAATGACCTTCAAAGACTTAAGTTACCAAAAGTCATCAGAAACTATTAAAACCAACATTTGTTCACTACAATAAATAAAACTCAAAGATAACGCGTCTCAAAAAATATCTAGAGGCCAACCCCTCCCTCCATGATGAAATTCTGGTTTCATTACTCTTTCCAGGGTTTCAATAACAATCTTAAAATCATCAGATACCTATAGCTTAAAAAAAAAACAATTTATTGTGCTTATATTGTATTTATTAATTTTAATATTTACTTAAATAAATTTACATAAAAATGCACTTATTATACAAAAAAAAAATTATATCTATCTGAAGAACGATTATTTTAAAGCTGAAGGACACATCTCATCCTCACTCTCCATATCACAGTTACACGTTCTTCACGTAAAGCTCTATATTCCATTCACAAAGAAAACCTTAATTCACACGACCCAACATATATGTATATACATGTATACGTACACATACACGGGTTACTTAGTTGTCGGCTAACAATTTTCTGAATGAATTGTCGTGCACCTCAATTAAATCCCCATCAACAGGTAACTGCTGCATACTGATGTCCCAGTAAAAACTTCCGTCCATGGTTTTAATGCAATTCACTGCTGCGTATTGGTGGTTCTCGTTCGTTGCTGCTCCGACATCAAAATATGACAATGATGAAGTAAGCAATGCTTCATTAGCTTCGTTCTCGGCAATCTCTTCCTTGTGAAGCGCGTAATTAGCCTCAGCTCCATTCGTCACCTGTTTGCCGTTACTGCCATTGCTGCTGTCGACGTGTTGACGTTTATGAATGACCAGCATGGCCATGACGAATTTCTTTACGAATTTGCACGTCATTGCAAATCGTCCACAAACTTTACGCTTGGTCACGAACATTTTTGTATTAAATTTTTAAGATAAAATAAGTTTATATATGCGATAATAAATTGTTGTCGGACTCTGACGACGACTAAACGAATAATGTACAACTGTTGTCAATCGACTTTGCCTTTTATACCTACATCAGGAGGAACAGAAGCCTGATGCATGTGCTCTGATGCTTTTGCGCAAAGATAACTCTTTGAACCTGTACGCTTGAACTCGATCGCAGAGTGCTGTGATACACGTGTTGTGAAAGAGGAAAAGCAAAACGTAAACAACCCCTAACCACCCCTGACAAACCCAACACCCTTGTATATGAATTACCAAAAGTCGCAGGCAGGCACCCAATGCCAAGGGATCTGACTGCGACATTATTCCAGCATAATTCTTTAGGAAATGCAGGAACTTGTTTTATGTGTGTATATACTGTATATAGCTGTTTTTGTGTTTGTCCTTAATTTGAATCTGAGGAACTATCCCACGGTTTCAGGTTCTTTGCTCGTGGCAGATGTTTGCGAAACTTTTTTTTTATTTAGGGTTGTTTTCTGCCACTGAATGCAGAGCGTGTTGGATACACTTGCTGCGACACAGTCAATTGGTACAAAGTCCTGTTTGTGGAAGAAATAATCGGTCTTCGAGGGAGGGGGTAGGATATATGAAAGCTAGACCGTGGGAAACTGTTTTACTGCATCTTATTCGGTGTCATCGTCATCCGTCCATGCGTCCGCCGGTTGGCCCGCGTTCACTTTGGTGGTGGATTGCTATAGTATCTACATAATATTGGCAGTTCGTTGTCCCATAGCGTATATGCACGTTAATGTACACTGCGTTTCATTCATAATCGGAGTGTACAACAACTACTTGTGTTTTTTTTTGTATAATGTAGTAAGTATTATAAAATTAAATTACTCGTACTTTGTGGACGCATTTTAATAACCTTATACAAAATGTATGCTGCAGTGCAGTAGGTGCATCTTTTTAGTCGTCCCTTGTTTTTATTGATTGGGACATATTAAACTGGTAGCTTCAAATACCGATGTTATGTAGGTAGTCTTCTTAATTATGATGTCCTGGGTGTTGATGATGAAATGAATAAAACCAGAGCAATATAACTGTTGATTTTAATTGGCATTTTGAGTTTATGATGTTGAAAGTGAGCAGATAGTAAGTTGTTTTCTTATGCGTTGTTTTTACTGACAAGAAAGGCAATTAAGATTAATGGTATTTTTTTTTTTAAATAATTATGGTTAAGTAGATAGGTATGTACATACCTATAAAGAAAGAAATTTATAATTTGATGATGGGATATGGAAATGGCTTTTCTTGTGGATACCTAAGATTGATTCGAACGCATTGTATGACAGAAATGCAAAAAGAGAAAATTCAATACAAAAATAATTGAGATTCCTGTTTGAAAGATTGGTAATTCAATTAATTAAATAAATGTTAACTTCTACAAAAATTTATATTCGAAGATATTTGGCGCCCGACGTGAGAATGTAAAGAAAATTCTATATGATATTAACTTAGTGGTCATTATTTACGGTTGGTGATTTGCGTATACAAAAATTTATATTCAAAGATATTTGGCGCCCAACGTGAGAATGTAAAGAAAATTATACATAATACATATATGGTATTAAATTAGTGTTTATTATTTACGGTTGGTGATTTGCGTATACTGGTGTCATCTTATCAAGGATCTCACATATCTATTTGTACCTATGTATATGTAAAAACACTTAACAAACATAATGGGAAAACTCAAAATTAAATCACACAATAATTCATAGTAATTCTCATTGCATGACTTGTGAAACTTGTACATATAAAGTGTATAGGCTAATCTCTCTACGCGGGCATCATCTCTCATAACCTGATGGGTTTCAAAGAACGTAATTAAATTCTTAATTTTTCATAGTATTACTGTCCCACAAACGAACTCTGTAATAACTCGGACATTAATTTTAATAATCGCAATAGAATTTGGCTCTCTCTTAAGCGGACAAAGTGCTAATTTTTAAGTGTTGTATAGTAGGTAATTCACAACTTGTAGAATTTTGAAGTTGAAATAAAAAAAACTTTCTGCGGCAGAAATTCATAGAATATTTTCCAATTTAAATTTTTTGAATACACGAACGCAAAATTCGAGAATATGAATAATCGTCTTTTTTTAAAGGTTATAAATTTAGTTTGTTTTTCCTCAGAGGCATCTTTAATAAGCGGCTCCATTTCAAGGCACAGTCAGTGTCCGGTTATGAGAGAGTTCACTGTACTTTTAAGCTCCGAGATGTGGAGACTTTTAAATGACAGTAAAACTTTGATTATTTTGCAACATTGGTTAAAGTTCGAACTTTTTTGTTTTTATAATTCAGCTTAAATTGGCGCACGCTTGGAGACTGAACATACCCTTAGCGGGGCAATCGAGTTTGGAGCTTGAAACCGCGAAGCGCGGTGTCCCCCAAGTTACCTACTGTTGTCCAAGAAAATTGTTTTCCTGAATGAATTATGAAAAAAAAACATTTAGGATTTTTACTAATGTTGTGGAAACTTTCTAAGAGTATAAGAGTAATGTATACATATAGGTATACAACAAGAACTTTTGCTTTATCGAATCTGCCGAAGTAAAGAAAAGAAAATAAATACCTATATGCATTCTTTCAGTAATGAAATGTTACCTTCTCATTGAAAGCCTTAAAATCCATAAATTACCTTTACAGAATTGCCCTATGAAACATGATATTTTTTTTAAAAAAGATTGTGTATAAAAAATAATGGGTATTTTTTTCAAATTTTCGATGTACCATTTTTTTTTTATTTTAAACTTTATCTCGAGTTTCAGAACTTTAATAATTGCTAACATAGCAGTATATGCGACAGTTATGAATTTTTTCCTCTTCGTGACCTTGTAGATACAGTATCAAGTTTGAATGTTGATTTGTTGATAAATTATGTAAGTAGCTTTGACGACGACGCACGGTTCTTAAGTGGTCACAGGTCACGTATATTTCTTCAGGTCTCTATAATGATTGCATATAATTTATCAAAAAGATTTAAGACCCATTCAATATAGCCCAACCTAACAGTAGATACGACTGCATTGTACAAGGATCTATAGCTAATGCAAAAAAGTCAATTGTCTGTCTACCTGTGTATGACATTACATACATATATACAAATCTTCGGCGACCTCTAAAAACCTCTTAAGTAGAAATTTAAAAATTGTTCAGTAGTCACAAAAAAAAAAAAGATTTAAAACCTATAATTAAATGAAGTTCTAAGAATCTATACAGAAGGCTTTAAAACTGGTTGTTGAAAATGTGTAGACAGCTCAGCAATATTTTATACACGTAAACAATAACAATAAAAAAAAAAAACACGAAACAAAAAAAATTTTTATTGTTTCGTGTACAAATTTTGCAAAGTTGCTATATCACCACCAAAACACGACTAATATAATATATTAACAGTGAATAAGAAAAAAATCTACTTATTCTCATATATAAATTTATTTATTGTTATAAAGAACGTTATCGAAAAAATTTCGTTATAACAGTAGGTTTGTTCTTTTTCAATCCCGGGGGGAATTGATTGAAAATAAAATACACTACCCGGTCGCTCGAACTTGCTCTAGATATGGTTCGAATAGCTGTGAATATGAATTTAAATATACATAAATATTTAATTAATTTATAATAATAAATAAATGTGTGTATACATAAAATAAGATAAAATAAAATAAAATTTAATTAATTAAAATAAATACAGATATTTTATTCTCAAATTCTAAATTCTTGAAAAAATATGAATTTATGCAAAATAAATTGCAAAAGTCGTTGATGCGGTTTTTTTTTAAATAAAATAATTTCTTATACACAATCAATGGTCCAAACTGAAACTAATGATAGGCCAGGTCATGACCTCTCAGAATTTAGTTACTTTGAAATTTTGGACAACTGTTATGACTATGACAACTATGACAGTTGGATTCTCGATGAATTTAGCAAACCAGCCCCTCGAAAGGAAGTTAAAACTTGTTATACTGTAATGTTACGGCATAATAATTTGCTGTACCTATATTAGTCGTTAATTATGTTGTCATAATCAAAATTTAGTCGTGCAATGTTTTAAAGTTTTTGAATTTGGTAATCCTGAAGAACTCAGCGGAGCTGGAACTCTCTGATCCGGAATGCCAAACGAACAAGTTGCAACACTTTTTTTTGATTCTGAAGTTTGTGTTTCGTTGTATGTATTTTTGTGAATCATCGGACACAATTATTTTTGTTTTCAAGAAATTTGTAGATCAAAAGAATGTGAAAAACTTCATGAATATATAGGTACTAGCGTTGCCACAAAGAAAAAAATATTGAGGACCACTTTCTAAAAATGCGGGCCACAACCCGTTAGAGAAAATTTTTCAAAAAACGATACAAAATAAAGAATACAATTTTGTATTTATATTTTGACATTCGTAGATGGATTTCCTTTTTTTTACAAAGTAACGATTAGATATGTATAAGTACATATTTATGTTATTATTATATTAATGAGGTATCACATTTCTTTTAATTCAATTTATGTTTTTAGATTAATATTCTAAAATACAAAAAATACGAATCGCAATTTGTACCATACCGCATGAATGAATGAAAATGAAACTGCCTGAATAAAAGTGTGGTTCTAAGACATTTTTAAATTATTCGGATTAGCCGCGTTATAAATATTTAATATTTAGCGAGTTCAATGTATAGTATACTCATCCCGAACGTTTCGCTTCAAATTACATCGAGCGTGGTCACCGGGAAACGCGGCTAATCCGAATAATTTAAAAATGTCTTATGTAAACAACCGCGAAAACCTTAAAAGTTATATGTTTAGGTTCAGTTTAATTCTATGAAATTGTTTAAGGAGGAAACACATTGTTGATTTTGAGATGGAATGTGTACTTTATAGAATAAGCGGGAAATTTCTTGTTGGCCCGGGGCCAAGAGCCAAAATGAAAAATAATTTGTAATGCTTATTTTCATGTAAATTTTGAAGAGACATTTTGAAACATAGTTTTATTTATTTATTAATCATTGAAGCCGTTTTCTTGAAAATTAAAAAAAAACGATGCCTTATTACTTACATGTTATGTACATTTGTTCTAAGAATTAATAAGGGTATTCATGCAACGTCGGAAAAGCATCGTAAACGTGTTAAACGTCTTAAAGTTTACGACGTCGTAAACGAACTGTCAAAATTTGTATGGGAAATCTTTCCAAACAAATCTTAAACTTTAAGACACAAATTTGTGTGTTAAACGTAGATGGTAAACATCGTAAACATCGTAAACACGGTAAACTCTTGTAACCTTAGAAGAAGAAATAGAGGAACGGGCATTTCGAGGAAAAATGAGGTTTTTTTCAAAAAAGTGTGAGTTACACAAACACAAATGCATTCACACATGCACTTATGTGTTGATCAGAACAATAAACATACTTACCATCAATTTTGCCAAATAACTCAAGAATTAATAGATCATTGAAAGTAATTTGTTCATACAATTTTATAAATTTACTTTTTTTAAATCGCGGATGTAAAATTTTACGAATGTTAAAATTAAATTAAATATTTTAAGCTATTTGACGTTTAATGAACAGCTGAATAGTTTACAATATCGTTTATCACATTTACGCAAAATGTTTTTTGGTGCGTTCATAAACGTGTGTTGGAAACCTTACGATTTTACGACATCGTAAAGTTTAAGACGTTGCATGAATACCCTTAATGTCTTTAAACCTTAGTTTGTAGTATATATATATTTTCCGGAAGTTGCTGAGGAATTTTTTCGTAAGAAATAACAAGTTAATTACTTAAATCAAAATTCTTAATCAGTAACTTTGTATGATAAGAAATAAAAATGACCCACATATTATATGTGCCCAGTTTTATTGCAAATTCTAATTGATCCTGGTCTACAAATTGTATGAAGTAAAAAGAAAAAACCTTAAAAAAAATCCAATGCCTATACTGAGTATACAAACTTTGCAAAAGTATATTTAAAAATCTAACGAATGCACAAATAAAGTTCCATCTCCGTTTAGAAAATAAGAGTCATTTTAATCTCGATGGCTTTGTTAATCTTTAAAATTGATGCATTTGGGGTTAACAAAATAGGTATAAGAGTGATTTTTTAGCAAATAATGAAAATCTTATTTTTTCCAAAAATGTTCCCACAACTTTTTGTTTTTTAAATTCAATTTATTTTACAAAGAAGCTACTATTATATGAAAAAATAATAATTCCGAAAAGTGGTTATATTTGGTTCCTTATATAGAAACATTTTTTTTTGGTTTTTGATTTTCTCAAAGACGGTTCTATCGATTTTGATCAACTTTATATGTGGAAAAGTTTTAAAAGAATTGTATACCATCATTTTCAATATTTTTTTTTTCGATTTAAAAAAAAATTTTAAGTTTTTTTAAAAATGAAAACTTTTTTAAAAACTCAATAGTTCGAAAACGACCTTGCCGATTTTTATTAAACTTGGCACCCAGCAGTTTTTTAACATTATCTAGCAGATTTTAAATGACAATTATTCTTATAACAAAAAATAATGGTACCTACCATACAAGTGTATAAAAACAGGCTAGGAAAATCGCATTTTTCTCAAAAATGGCTCCTACGATTTTGATTATTGGAAAAAAAATTTAGGTATCTATTGTTTAAAAATGGTATCTCTCATCAGAACCATTTTTTTGGTTTTCGGCTATCTTATTGTCCCTAGAACCGATTTTAATGAAACTTTTTACACAAGAGCTTCCAATAAGTTTTTAAGTAATAATAGATACATAGCAAAACTTAAAAAAAAAAAAATTTTTAGATTTTTTAAAAAAATTTCAAAATAATTTTTTGAAAATTCGATGTTTCGAAAATAGGGGCAGATGATTTTTTTTTCTCAAAATCAATTTTTTAACACCGCATTAATAAATGCAACTACGTACCTACCGTAACTACCTATTCATATGACGTGTAGCGAAATCTATATAAAATAAGTCTGTTATAATTGTCATTTGCATTCATATTGTCTCTCGTGCCATTTAAACGAGTATCTTAAGTCAGCTTTAGCGATTTGCCTTGTATGTATATTGGAGGATATATGTAGGTACTCACCGTAACGATTTCAAGTTAACCTCAGTTCCAACAAGTTATTGCAATTGGAAGTTTTTATTTCTTTATAGAAGGCATATTATATAGGTATCTGCAAAGTGAGATTGCTTTACTGCATTGCACACAATATGGCAAGGAGGCAGCACAAAATCTGCGATCTAATGAATTCATATAAGGTTAGTTTAACGATTGGCACGTGCACTGCTACCACTAGAGTGGTTTTATATTCGTATGTTTCGTCTTTTACAGCCCCTATAGTATAACATTATATGCGAACGTCTATAATATAATGTGATATGTGATTTATGTTTTGTACTTTAGATCGGCGGGCAGACGCGTTGACGCACGCTACGTTAAGCATAACCGATTTGAATGTAGTTATATAGTAATTCATGAATCATAGATTTTTAATTTATGAACATTTTACAATTATGATAGATTTGGCCTCGAGTCAAACTACTATTACATAGGAAAAGTGGTACAGTGGAAAACACAATCGAAAAATCTGATGAAATTCCAAAAACAAAAACTAGAGACTAAATCAGACTCAATGGGTGTCAAAGTATGAAGCAGTCGATGATTTTCGTTAAATAAGAATCTCGGAAAGTGACGCCAAAAAATGTTTAAAAAGCTCTGGACATCGAATTTTTTTATAAATTTGGTTTACCAACAACTTTCGATGCCTTTGAGTCGCGAATTTAAAAAGTAAACTTTAGAGTTGGTACAAGCTAAGGATCTCGCCAAAGAGCAGAAAAAGATGCTTTTTATGAAATTTATGAAGCTTCAAAAAAATATCTGAAACTGTTGATTTAAAAACACAAAAGAATAGTTGTCAGACAGGAGAATAGTTCAAATCCTGAAGTTAAAAGTACAAAAAAATTAGTTTCGTATATAATATGACGATATTTAATCCATTTCTGGACTTCTATACAATGGAACTTGAAAGGAGATTCACTAATTATGAAAATATCGACCGTTAAAGTGCAGAACCTCTTAAGTCGTTTTTGCATGTTTTTCAGAAATAAAAAAATACTGTCAAATTTTGTATGGCGATCTATAGGTTGTGAGAGGTTTTTTATTCTGCCTTTTTTTTGTAAAAATGTTAAGAACAACATTTAAACACTGAAATTGCAAAAAGGGAGCTTTGATTCTGCTAATTTTTTTGTATTAATAAATTTTATTTTTGGAATTTTTCGAGGTCCCACACTTTACACGTGGATATATTAGAAGGAATTTTGGTGCTCTTTGCAAGCATGATTCATTAGAAATTGACAAAGCAGCTGATAAACTTATTAAAATTGTCTTGTCGAGTTGAAATGCGGAAGAGATATTTGATCTGTAGAGGCGATGTCAAGCTTAAAAATTCAATTCAAGCGCTGGATGGATAATCATCCAGAGGAAAATTTCCCGAACATTAAAATGTTGATAAGGATTTTTGCTACTCTACCGATATCAACGTCTTCTGTTCTGTCGAACAAACAATTTCTAGTTTAAAACGGATAAATACGATTCAAAGGAACAGGATAAAAAAAGTGAGTTTAGGATTGTTTTAATGGCTTGGCTGCTCTGGAAATTTATCGAAAGATAAGAACTAAGCCTTCTTCTTTCTTCTGAAGACTTCTTATTTTAGAATTTTTAAAATTTTCTTTTATACGTAATTTCCGGGCCCCCGGTGTCCGGGGCCCCCAAATCCAATTCAAACACAATATGTTTAGATTGGATGTATGTATATTTTAAGAATATATGAGACTGTGAGTGCAAAAGTGGTGTAACCCACTTTTTTTTATCATATATTTCATATTTAATCGATCTTAAATACTATTTAATTTGGGATTAGAGGAGGACAGGTCACATTTTTTTAAAGCTTAGATATTTTAGAATTTTGGTTTTAATGTATTTCGCTACATAAATGTAAAAATACGAGACAAAAATATCAATTTTGCAAAAAAATGGGTACTCCTAATAATTTTTGTCATAATGTTTCTACATTACGCAAGAAATAATTGTATGGGGCCCCCAAAAAATGTATTTAACGAAAATATAGGTACATAAGTATATATTTCAAAACCATACGGCAGCCTCTATAGAGTGATGATGTTACTTATTAGGTTTTTAGGTTTAGCAGTTAATTTTCTGTTTAAATCAAATTTTGTATAGTAAATAGTTTTCTAAAAATTTATCCTCGAACTCAAAATTTTGAAAAATGAATAATTTTGTTCAAACTACTTTTTCTCAAAAATTTACGTTAATAAGTTTTGTTTTCAATATTCAATGCTCAATTCAATTTTAAATAAAGTTCTAAAACCGAGAGGCTTACAAGACTGCGTCAATGTCAGGTGTACATGGAAGAGTACAACGAAAAATTCGACAAGTCAATCCTAAGTCTCTATTCAGTCCTTGTGCTAATCATTCCTTAAACCTTTGTGGAGTCCATGCATTTTCATGTTTTTCCTCTAGTGTCACCTGCTTTGGAACTGTAGAGAAGTTATATTAATTTTTCTCGTCTTCTACACAAAGATGGGAATTGCTTCTAGAAAAAACAGGGAGGAGTTTAAAACGTTTGTCTGATACTCGCTGGAGTTCTCATTACGATTCTGTAAGAGTCGTAAAAGAACATGTGGAAATAATTATCAGCTCTCTAGAGGATGTGCAAGATCCATCCAAAGCTAATATTGACACCAGGTCAGCTGCTAGCTTGCTCCTTTCAGCTGTGACTTAAACTTCTTGACCTATATTCATTTTTGGCATGCGATACTGGAAGAAGTAAATTTAGTTCAACAATATTTACAGTCTCCAAAAATGACTTTGGATAAAGGCCTTGTCAAACTTTTAGCCCTGAATGATTTTCTAACGAATGAATGAACTACAATTGTAGACAATGCTGTTACTTTTATGTCCCTCAAGTTAGCAGACCAAAGTCAGCAGAACAAATTTGTTCTGCCGACTTTGGTCTGCTAACTTGAGGGACATTTTACTTCTGGCACTAATAAATGTAACGATATGGATATCAACAATGACCGACGAGGAAGAAGGAGGATAAAAAAAACAATGCCAGGTGAACTCGCTCATGATGCATGGGCTATCAATTCAAGAAGAAGTTCGCCGAACAATGTTTGATTGCCTTCACCGATTTGAGCAAGAATTGTCCCATCTATTTACAGCTATGAAGGAAAGAAATAACATTTTCCAAATCGTTCAAACAAAGTTTATGCTTGAAGCTTCTGATGACGATTTGGCTATTGCATTGCCAAAAACTGACACAAAAATTTTAATCAAAATCTTAGGAGCCGTTTTTGATAAAAATGAGATTTTCAATACCGGTTTTTAAACATTTGTTTTTTTTGGTTATATGTAACAATAATTTTCATTTAAAATCTGCCAGATAATGTTAAAAAACTGCTGGGTGCCACGTTTAATAAAAATTGACCGAGTAGTTTTCGAATTATTAAAAATTTGACTTTTTTTAAAAAATCAAAAAAAAAAAATTTGCAAAATTTTGGTATACAAAACTTTTAAAACATTCTCCATAAAAAAATTTATCAATATCAGTTGAACTGTTTATGAGCAAATCGAAAATCAAAGAAAGGGTTCTATGGGAGGTACCATTTTTAACCATTTTTCGGAATTTTTTTAAAAAATGGTTGCCTTTTTGTAAAAAAAATTACAGAATTCTATTTGTTAAAGTTGTGGGCACGTTTTTGAGAAAGATAAGATTTTCATTTTTTGCTAAAAAAAAGTACGGCATGTACCATTATTTTTGGTCTTAAAAAAAATGAAAAAAAAAAAATAGGTAGGGGGATTGCCCAAAAAACGCTAGGTACCAACTTTGAAGAAAATCGACCAACCCGTTTAGGCTGCAGCCGAAAGGACAGACAGACAAATGGACAGAATTGCGAAACCCACTTTTTTCGACTTCGCTATCATCGTAATGTCAACTTTGATCAAAATCCCAAGTTCGATTTTTTTACGAATCCATAACTTGCCATATAGTATACCTACCTTTGTATATACCGCAAGTAAAAATGAAACACTATACATATTTGCATTTTGAAAGGTACTGCCAAAGTAATTCAATACTTCAAAGGATTTGTTAAATCTTAACGAGTTTAACTTTTGGTTAAAACGTAGTACATATAAGAATATAATAACTGCAAAACTATTTGTTTTTGTTTCTTTTTTTTCAAATAATTTAAATTTGTTTTCTTATTTTTCGTCTAGGCCATTTCTTCTTGATAAGATGTTCAAGGAAATATTTTTTGAAAACTGATAATGAAATATCCAATAATATAATAAATATGAAAATACTTAAAATTATACCATTTGGAACTTTAAACATTTGTTTCTAAGGCAAGCAAATTGATAAAAACAAGCTACATCCTAAAAAGAACCACAAAGTTTAATGGTTTCACAAAAATTATCTAACCGCAAACTTATCCAAGTTAAAAATAATTACTGCAATTCTTGATAAAAATTTTATATAATGATGTGTACGTGCCAACGACATACCGAAAATAAAAAAAATCACAATTTACTTAAATATTACATATAAAACTTTGACTTTCAAATGCTAAAACGTAAATAGGGGCATAATCACGAGGACCACATGTGTCTTTGCGGTTAGCATATCTTGCGTGTGGCCTCAATTAGCGATATCTTGGATGTAACTATATATATAAATGTACTGAATATATTTATGTAGTTCTGAAGAGCCCAACAAGCATTAGTTCTAGAATAATAAAAATAAAAAAAAAAACAAAGACCGGACGGGCGCACATTCTTGTTATTTAGTTTAAAATTTATATACCTATACGGGCTCTAAGTAATGTACCTGCTTCATTTTTTAAAAATATTTATCCAGGAAAAAAAAAGCTTGAAAATAAACGAATATATTAATTTTTTTCAGAATTCAATTATTGTCTTTGCAAATCCAGAAATATGTAAATATGATATTCTGAACATTTTCTGCCTAAACAGTGGGTGGTACAGTTACCAAACATTTTGTTTTTCATGTTTAGACCTCTAAAATTAAACTTCAAATCTAAAAGTTGTAAAACTTAAAAAAAACTTAACTTTCTTTGAGTTAAAATATTGTTTTTTTAAAAAAATGTATCCCCGAATCCCACAGAAAAAAAAGAATCCCCCGGGATAAAATTGTATCCCAGTGATAACTCTGTTTCTTACACCTCTTCTTTGCAAGGATATACAAATGATAATTAATTATCAAATCAAGAAATATTTAGAAGAACAAAATGACCGGCATGCAGTAAAGTTTTCGTAGCAATATGTCCATTGGTGATTTGATGCTACAAGCAAATTTTAGAGAAAGTAAGATCATTGAATTTGATATTTAAAAATTATTAATTAAGTTTTGGCATCATCAAGTTCTGTTATCGAAAATGCCAGCATAATAAGCATCGATTAATCTATCCACTTCGATACAAGTTTTATTAGACGGATTCTAGTTTGAAAATCATAAAATATATGTTGACGTACCCCAGGGCTCCTTTTTGTCTCTCTAGGCAGGTGCTTCGTTAATTCACTTCAGTATGTAAAATATAATTCAAAAAGGAGCTTAAAAGTATGATATCGGGGATTGAAATATAACGGGAGCATTTGCATATCTCATTATTTTGTTTAATAATAGCTGCATTTTATTATCCATATGAACTGATTCGGATCAAATTTTAATACGTAAATACAAAAACAATATGTAATCCGGATTTTTATCTGGATCTTTTTCAAGATCCAAAAACTAGTATTTAATTATTATTGTTATGGTAAGGTAGTGTTCACAGCTGAACATCTTTAATTAAGGATTATTGCAACTGTTAATGCGCATGTTAATTAGATTTTTATTTTCATGAATCCATAATTTAAGTTGTTAATCATGGAAATTGTTAATCAGTCGATTTTGGTTGATTAGCGCCATTTAGTTAGAAGCTGGGTCATCGTTCAGATTTAACCCACTGTGAACAAAGTGGCCCTTAGTCTGTAAATAAGCACTTTCTCACAAAGGTCTCACCATTGTTTGACAAAATTTATCTGACATTCCTTTGTTTCGCTTTACTCGTTTAATATTTCGTTTAATTCACAATCCTTAATTGGTAATTTACGCTTTCTTTTTATTCATTCTGTTTTTCAATCACATATGCAATTATAAAATTCGGAGTCCTGTGTTTTTTGATGTGGCGAGTTAGGGTAACGAATAAACTGCCAAAGTGACATGAGTTTTAAGGCAGATATTTTTTTGTTAATTCTCTTGCTGCTGGTTATTACTAGAGTTAGTTTTTTATCTTTAGTCGTTGACAAAAGCATATCTAAGGTATTTTTAATTTATGGACGCGAAAAGATAATTCATTTCAGTTTTTTTAATGGGGATGAATTTGTGTATATGTAGCCTAAAAAGTTAATCTTCGTTAATTTTCGTTTCTTGAATATTCATGTCGATTATGGAATCCGCAATACTGGATCCGTAGTGATTCACAGTTGAGTGCTCTTTTCACTTTATTCATTTGTAATGAAAAGAAAAGAGAACACTGTACTGAGAAGAGTTAAAAAAGAGTCTTGTTAATTGTCAGCGCTCTCTATATATGTTTTGTATCATCGCTGTCGATTTCAACACCAAATAAGAAGTGAAGGTAATGTTGCCGCTATGCGACTTCAGTCGCATTTTGACCCTTTTTAAAAAATCTTGCGATTTTTCTGACCCCATCTCAAGAACAATGTATGAAAAAGATAAGTTCTCTTTTTGTTGAAAAATCTTTCCAACTTTCTATTGGAATAATTTTCTTCATTTAATTATCAGCAATCAATGGTATCTATTCCACTTCGGACAGTGCCAGTCAAACAGAATTTCAATCTGTAAAACACAATCGAGTTGAAATGTGTTTCGTTTGTGCATTCGCGTTGGTTTAGTTAAGTTGAAACTTTGCTATTCTCCCTTGAAAATCCAGCTTGACTTCGCGATTCTGCATATAAATATTAGCTGCATTTTATTAGTATTTATCTTTACCACAACAATACAAGTAGATACAGTAAAGCCCGCTTAAGAGAAACTGCAAAATGTCACAGCCTTTCTTTCACTTAAACGAACCCCGCTTAAGTGAAAAAAAATGTCACTTAAGAGAAGTCCGGATAAGTGAAAAAAAATTGCACTTAAGCGGATTTAAAAATTTTGCGTTCAACAAATTTTTTGTTCTGTTCTATTAAATTTTTTTTATGAAGATAATTGGTCGACAAATACTCGGAGATAAAAATGTTTCAGATAAGCGGGTTTTTCTCTTAAGCGGGTTTTACTGTACCAATAAAACGGCTTTGCAAATTTTCAAAATTTGTTACCGAAATCCGAGATTTTGGTTCGGTGTGAAAACCGTATAAGAGTAACGCGCGAAACTCGTTAATGTCTATACTTTTAGGAAGTGACCAAAGAAATGCCAAGTTTCGTAATGGTACCTACAGCTTAGGCGCCTCGCTGGTACAGGGCTCTCCGCCGGAGTCATATACTTCGGACATTGTAGTTTTTTTTTTTGAAGCGAAGCACACTGCCCTCCTATAAATGTCGGTAAAATGTTATAACTGTTATAAAATGGTATTAATCTAGTTTTTTTCATACTTTTATTAGTGAAAAACTGTTGTATAGCTTTTATTTATGATAATTATGTTATAACAGTCATAAATTGGCATGTATTGAGATTGGCATGTATTTAAGATATTTGTCCCGTATTTCGCTTTTATGTCGTTAAAATTGTGAAATTTCCAGAAATATTCCTTCTTTCTTAAGTAATACATACTTTTTCATAAACCAATATCTTATAGTACCTATGTTCATATTAGTCAGTGCTAAACCACTTTTAAACATTAAAATCATAAGTTCTAAGTAGGTACATGCGACCCATTCGTGCATTTTATTTTCTGTGCCCTCGACGATCGACGCATGATGCGATCAGTGGAAAATATCTATCGTCATTTTAAACCCCGAGTAAATAGTAGCACGTAATGTACATACAAAAAGCTATATCTCTGCCACTTTACACGGTTTAAAAAAAAGCAACCTCAAACCGTTGCCGCGCCTCGACGCCGCACCGCTTCGTCCCTATGGCTACAACCTATAACCGACACACCGATGATGACGAAGACAATGAACATACTATATGAAACGAATAAGAATACGAAGCAAGATCAAACAACAAAAAAGGCAGGTGTTCAGATCGCGTGGGAAACACACGACAAAATCGGTTCTCACGGTTTCGAAAAATCCGGCACACACTGAACGTGCTTCAGCCTGAAGTTGGTCATTATGAGCCTGGAGTCAATCTCAATAGGCTCTCATCTACCTTTAAGTGCACAACCAACGACAACGAGGTGTACCTACCTAACTACCTACCTACCGTGTTTGAGTTGTGTTTACCTACCCGTGGCTTTAAAGGTGACTCTGCATGGCAATATAGGAATTTGACTTGATAGCTGTTTTCTGTCTGATCGCTTGTGTGCAGCTCGCCCCGCATGACGCTTCTGTGGAGTTTTAACTGAGAATGTTTTTTTTTTTTTTTTGTTACACTTTATTGCTTTTCTGTACCAGTCATCAAAGAAGGTTTTCTTTTGCGCATGACGAAATGGCTTTAGATTGGTTGATTGGATGGATTGAGAAACTGCAACAGCGAGCTTGGATGAATTGCTGGCGCTAATTAAACGCCCATCAGTGCAGTTGTACGTTGTGGGAAATGATCTTGTTGAGTTATTAAGTGTATTTTAGCTGGCTACTCGAATTAAGCGTTGATAGGGACATATTTTGCATTTACAGTGTGGCAGAAAAATATTACTCATTTGGAAATATGTATTGGATTAGTTTTTGATAAATGGTGGTCAAATAATTAGTTATCTATTATAAGCATCATGGAGTGCGTATTTTTAATGCATCAATCTTTAACATGAGAATTTCTTCAAAGAATTTTTCATATTTTTGGATTCTAGGATTTGGAATATCAATGCCTATTCATGACAAAATTACTATAAACAAGGAAGGTATATAAAAGATATTTTACGTCTTCAATTATATCACTTCTTCATAACATGAAATTATATTTACCCCTACAGCAGCGGCTGTTGTCATTAGATACTGCGTTAACTCTTAAGACGACATGCAATCAATCCTCATAAAATACTTTTTTTTTGACTGCAGTGCTACTACCATCCTCATATTCTCCTTCCGCATGATCATTCGTATAATTAAGTTGTAATGAAAATGATACCATTATATGGGGATGTTGAAATTGGGCAGCCAGCGACAAACAGACAGACAATTTGAATCTCAATCATAAAATGCCCTACTCAGCATCCGGTGTGTGAATGTTTTTGTTGCATTGAAGCATTTTGATTACGGTCGCGCTCGGATAGCTTGTCATCCTCATTTTGGAAATGGTGACATGACATGTGACAAGATTAATTTGGTGGCATTGGCTTTAAAAATTTACTTGTATATCTATAGGAGTTGATTGAATTGACAAACATTCAAACAACTTTTTACAATAATCATTTTACTTACACTTCTAACTGCCTCTATCTGTTTTCATACATTAGGTTGGTTTAACTGTTTTTTAGTTGCATGCGCCATCTGATTTGCGGCCTTCCTCCCCGTTTCTTGGGGGTTGAATGTTGATACAAAAATATTTCCGTCTGGAGCATTGGTGTCAATTCGCTCTGAATAATCCAGCCTCCTCAGTCGTTTTAAATTTTTTTGGTTAGGTCGGTGTTGTCCGTACATTTAATTTTTGTATCTTCTACTATATCCCCGGTCTATGCAGGCAGGAACAAAAATCACCCGGAGAATTTTTCGCTCAAAGCAGTCTAAATCAATATCAATTCTCATCCACATTTCACAATACCCATGCCTCTGCACTTATAGTGGCCACTCGATAGAGGGCTTTGCCTTTTTATCCAGAAGAAGCAGTGATTGGGAAGAGTTATTCTTCTATTGATATGAGTGCTGGTGGCCGATTCTGGTTCTGTGAAAAAGTGAATCGAATAAATAGTTTTCACATTCGCTCTCATGCATTGCTTTCACTTTTTCGATTCACTTGGTGTAAGCGATTCTGCATTTTCAGTGAATAAAATTCTCCAACGAACTATATTACCGATCCCAAACCTCCTTATAATTTCCCCTAAAGCGCATACGCAGTCAGAGCAAATTTCTCATTTTTTCTTATTTTTTGAAGAGAAAAGAGAAACTCATAAGATAGAAAGATTTTTTTCTTCATGAATAGGACGTTCGTATTCCCACTTTCTTCCCACTTCCAAATGCCGACGTGAAAGCGAATTATTCATTTGAATGTTTTTGACGTTAGGTTTCACATTTTCGCAGAAATCGAATCGGATTTTAGAGTGAAGGAGTGAAAAGTTATTCGATTCACTTTTTCACAGAATCGGTCCCCTTGTATCGTTGATAGTTGAGCCTATGGCAGACAATGTCCCTAACTACCTCTAAGTAATAGATGTCTATGGAAACCCAGTAAACATTTTCTTTCAGAATTGTATCAAAAATGATTGACGCATTAGTAAACAAAACCTTCGATTCTGAATTTATTTCTAAATTGATTTGAGTGGAAACTCATGGGTAACGATACCTCACATATGAATCTTTTAAATATTATGATTCATAAACTATGAATAAATCCTGGAAATAAGTGAATCTAAATAGGATGCTATCGCCCATGTTCTGCATTCCACTCTTTGTAAATTCGCATGACGAAATTAAACTTGGTGTTCATAATCCGTTCGAAATGCTAATAGTGATTTGGAATTTAGAAAATGAAATTTGATGTTCTGCATTTTGGTACATTCCGTTTTCTGGAGGTATTCAATCCACTTTTATGTGTTGTGAAATTGGTGCATTTACAGAGAGTTTTATTTCTTTGTACAAAATGTAAGCAAATTTTATATTTTTGTTCCTTTAAGTATTATTATTATTATCTACTTAGGAAACATAAAAATATACGAATAAAATAATTCAAAATTCATCTGAACCATCCATCTATGGGTATACCGCACGAGCGTCAGGCAAGTCTAATATATACTAGATTTGTCTTGCAAAATTTTTTGGATAATTTTTTCTAAGAGTTCCGTTCTCTTTTTTCCTTTATAAATGCTAATAATATTGAATTCATTTTCTTTGCTCTTACAAGGATTATTCTTTAGAACACTATTAAACAGAGAATGTGGTATGAGTGAAAGCTTTGCTGACCTTTGATGCGGCTGGAGCAGCTTTTCTACATCGTCATTCTGTACAGAAGGACGAGTTTGGCCCAAAAATAAACATGGTTCTATGAAACTTGTTATACCTAGGTTCGGAATCGATGAAAATGTGATATGTATTGATTTGGAGTTCCTATTGTTATTTCAAAGATCTGCAGTAATTAGAATATTTTCTCGGTTGTGTACTTTTCTAGTCTAAAGCCACAATCATTAGGACCAATCAGGATGTTGACAAACGGATGCAAGTGTTCAAATCAATCTTGCTAGATTTTTATCAGGTTTTTAGAAAAGTATTCCAAAATTTGCTATTTAAGTATCGTATTTAGTATCTAAAAAAACAATGTTTTATATTTTTTTAATTAAAAAAAATGAATTCACAATAAATTGAATTTAAGAAGAATTAAATCTTTTTTTTGTGTTTTTTTTTCACGAATTATGACTTCTATTTTTAAATCACATGGAAAATACAAATAAAATTAACAAGGCAAAAACCGCAAAACAAAGCAAGATAACACAATTTCAATTTCATAACCGCAAATTCCCAATAAAATATATCACGTTTTGCGATGGAATTTCTGCTCGTGATATATAGTACAGTACGTTTGCTAAATTGGGATGTTTTTTTTGCAATTTAAAAACACATATACATACATACATACATAATTAGGGTTGGGATTTTCATGCACTTAAAAATCAGAAATATGCGCTTAAAATATGCCCTTAAAAATGGAAAATATGCACTAAAAAATGGAAAATATGCACTTAAAAACACATTATTTTACCTTATTTTTTCCAAAAAAATAAAAAAAACATTTTTCATTCAGTTTTTATTTACAAAGGATTTAGTCTTTTATTTAACAGAAATAAAGATAAGATAACATTAAAAGTTAACAAAATAACAATAAATATTTTTATTTAAAACAAAACAATATATACATAACTTTCAAAATGTAACTGAAACTCACATAATATTTTCATATATTTTGTTCACATAAATAATAAAACTTTATTTTAAGTTTTCAAACACAAAATTTTGCCTGTTTGGCCTTTGAAAAGAGAAAAAGAACGTTCTAAATCAACTGAAGTAAGAGGAACGTTTTTTAAACAACAAATTTCATCAATTTGTAAGATTATTAAAAACGCTTTCGTTATTGTTGCTCGACAAATTGGAAGTTTTACAAACCATCAACTGTTCAAAAAAAGTGAGAAGGGTATTTGGTTCAATGGACGCGTTCACTTTGTCGAATATTACTACGTTTACATTCAGGATCTAAATATCGAGTTGGAATAGGGTCGGTGCACATAATGCATTATTTATTAAACCAACTTCTCGACCCAGGATTTCGACGTCTTACGAAAAATATGAAAATATGCACTTAAAATATGCATTTATTATGAAAATATGCATTTTGCATTAAATATGCAAAATATGCACTAACGATTAAATGCCATTTTAAAGGAAATTTTATGATTCGTAAAGATAATTTGGTCTTAGGATTCTAAATGTAGTGACAAAAAACATGCATTTGCATGGAAATCCCAGCCCTATACATAATATATCTAAAGCCGCAGTTTAGAAAAAAAATATATCGATTGAACAAAATACTTCTAACTTTCATGAAACTTGACGAGAACGTTTAATTTTCTATAAGAATGAAGATTAAGACTCCGCAAAAATATCTGTATTCCAAAAAAAATTTTTTTGAGTTGAGATTTGGAAGCGGGAGGTAAAGGATCATGAAAAAAACCAAAACATGTCGCATAAGGCTCCGCGTATAAAAATTGATTTTCTCTTTAAGAATCTACAACATTTACGTAACATTCGACAAAAGTCATTAAAGCAATTTATGCAGAATGTGTTTATCAAGACTTAACAGCTTTATATGCATTTATCCAACGATATGACACATGACTTAAGGGTACTTTTCAATTTTGAAACTATATATTGACATCAAAACAAAGACCTTAAAAAAGGTGTTGTCTTTTTATGTAAATATTATCAAATAAATTTGAAAATAAAGGTATGTAATATGTTTCTATGTTGATTAAAAACGGTTTCGTTTGTCATGAGATCCAAGAATAAAAGGGTTCATGAAAATAATTATGGTGAAATGGTATTTTTTTAAATTTTAAGTTTATTCATGGTATATAAAAGGTGGCGCAAGATTAATCACCCTGTCGGAAGATGTTATAATTTTTGCGATAAAACGGTCACAAACGTATATCAAAACCGGTGGCAGCAACTTGACGGATATCATCTTTTCCACTTATCAGAACAAATTGTAAAGGCCCAAATAAAGATTTTATTCGTATAGTATAATAAGTTGCTTGACTATGCCTACTAGGCAACTTACACGCTCAATTTTCACCTCTCTTGGTTTATCGGAAATTTCGAAAACGGACTCTTTTATTTCGGAAACGATTCAAATGATTTGAATGAAATTTTAAGAGTTTGGTAAAATCCGCCGACAGCCCTGCCCAATGCCCACTTTAGTTATTTCTTGGTTCATCGGAAACAGCAAAAAAGATTTGTTAATGAAGTTTTTAGAGTTTAGTCTTGTGAACGTCAAACAAATTTAGACTATTTGTTTGTTTTTTTATGGGTGAAAAAAAAAAATTGAAATCAATTTTATTAAAATCGGCCTACGGATCACACCCAATTTTCTTATTTGTTGGTTCTTCGGAAACAGCTCTCTCTGAATTGGATAACATTTTTAGTTTGTTTTTTTTTTTGAGCATAAAAAAGAAATTGGTTTAAGTTTTCTTATTTTTAATGCTAATAAATCAAAAACAGTTTTGAAGCCATTAACTGATGTTTTAATAACCGAATTTTCAAGTACATATGAGGTCTTAGAATGAAGTTAAAATGTCTTTATACATGTAGAGCTAAGTCAGCAAAGTGCATGATACGGGCAAATCTGCTAGATCTATAACTTGAATTTAATGGTCAGATATTCAAGGTCAAGGTCTTTAAATTAATGTAAAAGACTCAGGTTATTATAGAATAAGTAAGAGATCTAATGGTTGGATCTTTTGAACTATAGGGATATAATTATCAAGCTTCCCTGAAAATGTATCTCTAGCGTCAACTTCAACTTAAAGTGCAGGACATTTTGCAGATCTCTATATGCGACCAATAAAAATAATAATAATTTTAAAGATTTGAATGAAACAACAACAAACGATTCGATCATCCGACTCCTTAATTAGTGGTGCTTGGTCTTTTATTGTTCAATTTATTTTGAAAAACTTTTTGCTTCCACTGAGAATCGAACCTAGACCAATAATTGCTTCCTCTGAGCCATATACATACATTGCGCTACCGAGATCACGTGAGCAGGTCCATCCCAAATAATAATTGGTGTGATAGCTAAAGAAGTACATCTTCTAACGCATAGGTACTATTTTTTTTTTAAGTTAAAATCGATTTTTAAGTGAAAATTCTTAAACTACTTTAAAATTTTGTGGAATATTAGAATGCTTTCTGGAATAGCTCTACATGGGCTTAGTTTTGGGGGCCTATATATATAGTGAAACACAACAATTGCGGCACTTCCATTGGGTGTGTCAACAGACGTTTATCCTATGTATTTATCAATTTTTGAATAATTCTCATGGAACATTGATTATCATTTATATCTTTTGCTTTGCTGCTCTAAAACATTTTACAAACATCAAGTTTGTATTGAAGCCACTAAAATATTTACAAAATAACCATTCATTTTCATTCACAGAATTTTTGTTTCATTTTCTATTTGTGGGAAGAAAATCCTTCGAATTTGATACGTATTTCTTTAATTACAATATTCGAAGTAAACGCTCGTACCAAACCGCTCAAAATTAACCAATCATATTCGCTTCGGGTGGTCCAGTTTAGTTTAACAATTACATACCTACATATATGATTTTAACAACCATCAATGAGTAAATAATAAGACCAAAAATATTCTACGCATGATAGGAATTTTGTGGTAGGGCAACAAATTGCAACATAAATCCGACAATCCACTTGAGACGAACGCGTAGATTATTTAGCTTCCAATTCTAAGTAATTTGAAATGAATCCCTCTTCGAAGTGCAACGATATAAAACAAAAATAAAATTTTCGGCCCGTTTGTAGGTCACATGGTGACAGTTAACCATTGCATTATATTCCTACATGTGGTTCCATGAAATTTTTCCTTTGTTTTGTTTATGTTTTATGTTTTATTTTTTTTTTGTTGTTTTTAAACTCAACACAATTCAGAGTCGATCGTGAAGGGGTCCGAATTGAATTACCCGACATCACCCGTTTCAAGTGATACGTAGGTATATTGTGTATAGTGAATACCATGCCTGTGCGGATGTGCACATGTGCAGTACACTTGTTTCAGTGAGATACACTATATAAAACTCCTGAAATACCATATCTACACTTATTCGTTTTTTTCTAAAGTGCGATGCGGGGAATCCGATTACGTCATGAGAATGGCCAAGTTGAATTGCTTAAAGGAATGTTTATTCTCTTGGAATATTTTGTAATATAAATCCATCATAAACCAACGTCTAGGACAGCAGAGTACGTTAAGTAAATATTAAACTCAATCTCACTTCGCACCCCTCCGCAGTTCAGCATTGAACGGGGTTTACCATAAATTCACTTGTACCCACAGGCCACAGGAATCATTTATGGGAAGGGAATATGTATAGGTACCCATCCTATGCAAGGAAAAAATAACCAATATAAGGCCAACAAGGACATCACATTCTTAATCCTGACACTTGATCGCTACTTAGCTCAGGTGTTCATTCTGTTTAGATATACAGTAAATTTAAATGCCTGCATGTTTTGTATGGGATCCGGTAAGCGTATTGTTATTGCCCCCTAGAGAGTATACCTTATCTATATATTATTTGTTTACCCTACAGGACTGTGTTTTCTTTACCCCAGCGGTGACGACGACGAAGGGCGATCGGTGGTGATGTGATCATGGTTTTGGTTTGTCTTTCCCACGGATCCGTATTCACAGGTATGTAGGTTTTCACTTTTTTTTCCATTGTATGCGCACGTGTTTTGATGACGTTTGTAGAAATTCCGTTATAGAAGTTCCTTTTCCAAGAAATTATATTCAGTCTTTCATTAAAAATAACAAACAGGTATGGCCCCATATGAGTGAGGAGAATTCTGCAACGGCCTAATATAGAATTCTATACGTGTTTAAGTGGTTTCTATTAGATTTCAAAAGCTTATATAACTAGTCATTTTTAATTGATCAAGTAATTTGTATTAGGTGTGTTTTTTTTTTGTAAGTTAGAATATGACAAATAAAAACGGCATGGCATCGGGATTTATTAAAGTCATCAAAACAAAAAGCCCATAACTATCACAAAATGCCATACTCTTTCAGCTTTGTGGCAAGCATTAAAAAAAAAACTAATCAGCCATGCACATGCCCCATATAAAAATAAAAAGGTAGAACTTAATTTCAAGTTACTGATACCTAGGTAACACTTTAAATTCCATAACAATGATGGCCCATTGGAATAGTTGTTGTTGCATTTTACATGTACCTAAATTCTTCAGCACCGACATCCAATTCCACCCGGGCTTGGAAAAAAACACGCATAAATTTATCTGAACTTAGCGAAGTTCATTTACGTACTTAATTTGTTGTTGTATTGAGGTGTAAATCGCTAAGCTCAGATGTCGTTTTTTTAACACAGTTTTATTAGACCTTTCGCCATTTTGTTTAATGATGACAATCGGTAATCGGTATAGTATATATACATATGTGTAATATAATGTATCTGGGAAATGTATGATTTCATATTCGATTGGGAATCAAACAGGAGTAGAACAGTTTAAAAAATTTATAAAAACGACATAAGGTAACCAGATTGAAGTACAAAGACAAATAACTTACATTTTGAGCACAATTTGCTCACTATATCTAATATCGCACAAAGTGAGCTGTCAGTTTAAAAAAATATATTCGAAAAAGAATGCCAAGAAAATTAGTATAAAATATTAACAAACATTTAAGTCCTTTCAAATAAGGAAAACATTCTAAAAAGGATATAATTTGGGATGAAATCGCTGAATGCTCTTGGGAAAAAGATGGTAAGTTTCAAATATATAAGTTGATAAGAAAAGTGAAGAAAACTAATTTTGAATTCGCTTCCTTAATTTTTCACGGGCCAAAGTTTCTGAGATCTCATTTTTCTAAATTGGTCAAAACATGCATTCTCTAACGTGACCACACCGAAAAAAAAACACTTCAAATTCCTGAACAAACCACTTTAAAATTAAAAGTTAACATGTATGAATGACAACCACATTGCAAAGCTTTCGATTTGAAAGTTACAATTTCATCAATCATTTTGAATTTAAAATTTAAGCTACCCGCAAACCGAAGCGTGGCGGTGGCGATCACGATAAAAATGTGGATGCCGCACGTATAAATCAAAGGAGAGGCACACATCAATAGCTTAGATGTGGGCCTCTCCATTGATTCACTTGTGCGGCATGCACATTTTTATCGTGATCGCCACAGTCATCGCGTCGGTTTGCGCGTAGCTTTATAAAGTTTCCCAATTTTAAGTTGCAAAGAAAAGTTTTCCTTTTAAATTCAAAGTAAACAATTTAAATTTAATGACTCGCGCTTTAAAAAAACATCAAAAGTGTTTGTATTAAGACTAAAATGGAACACTTTAAATTTGAAACTGACATCTTTAAAAGTCAATCGAGAACATTAAATGATGTAAAATTTAAAGTGTACTTAAAGCTGATATTTTCAAATTTCTAATATTTCATTTCTCAAAAATTTGCTGAAACATATACTTATTTTTAATCTTAACCATTACTACATATCTAATCTTCATAAGCTAAAAGACAAAATTTCACTTGATGTCCACAAAAAATGGCGTTTCTATACGCTATTTTGTGAAGTTAAGTTCAGTTCAGGTTACATAGATTTCATGTAGAATATCTAGTGTGAACTGTATCCAAACAATGATCAGAGATTCAAAATGTTTCTCTTCTAAATCAAAGCGTTAGCTTTCAAATCACGGCGATAATTTTGGATTTTGCACCAAAAGACATTTAAATTGAAACTAAACTCATAAATAAAAATGAAATCAAACACTTTAAAATTGATTCTTATAATTTTCAATTCAATGGCTTTTATATTTGAATAACAAATTTAAATGAACGCTTTCAAATTAAATGTAATTTTTTTGAAGTCAAATGATAAATATTCTTTTAATTTCAAATCTTCAAAATATAAAGTTAAATGTTTTTATATTATATTAGAAATTGTTGAGTTTTTAAATACATACATATATTAAAAGCAATTTCTCTTTATTTCAAAGCTAAACGTTTTAAAACGAAGATATTTCCTTAAACTTTGGAAATTTTGTTTTTTTTTTCGCATGAAACACTTTAGATTTGAACAGTTTAAATTTAAAAATGCGAACTATTGATTTTAAAGTGCACTTTTTCCCCCAGTGCTTGAGTCCTTATGTTAAGAGTGTTCTTCATCACTTCCAATTGATGCCTTCATGAGGTAATGTTTAAGGTTTGTATTTTTTTATCAACTTGGCGGCAACACAAACAACACTCCTATCGCATTGAGGTGAGCAGGTTTTTTATCGAATCTTTATCGTGCGATAAACGTTATCGTGTTCGCCACAGCTTGGGTTTGCGTATAGCTTAAAACTATATCTTATCAAAAACTTTTTTTCAAAAATTTATTTGTATTTAAACAAAAAATTAAACAAAAAAAAAAAGTTTTTAGACAGATAAATTATTTAAATTATAAACAATTGTCAAATGTTCTTTTTGAAAAAAAAAAATTAAAGATTAAATTAATAAGCGGCAAAGTCCAATAAAAAAAAGTTTATAATAAACCACTTATATACGACGACTTTGCGAATTTATTTAATTCATTTTTAATCACTCCATTTTTGGTTAATCCTCGCTGAGGATGTCTAGGTGTAAGTCATAAACACATCTCTTAAAAAAAAAACATATATGTAACTCTAGATATTTATCGTATGGAGTACCTGTAAATAAACAGAAATTCTTGTAAAAATAAAAGTACCTTAACCAAAAGATACAGAATATTTGCATTTCAGTGATAAATCTTTCCATTGATCGTAACGTTCTGATCGGCATCAAATTTAAAGAAATGTGGAACAAAAGCCACGTTTTATTATCGCCAATAACCCATATGGTTCACCCCGATATAATAAAATGATACCGATCTTAATAGAAACAATATTGTCTCTTTTTGTCTTATGTTTGTTTACTTTTCATTTACATACCTTACCATTGAAAAGCTCGACAAGCCATATTTACCGGCCAGATGGCTAATTTTCTGGTTCCATTAAGCAAATCCCTATAGAAACCTAGACCCAAATTTGTTTTTGTATATTACGTGTTAAGCCTATAGTAATCACCTCCAGTGAAATGAAAAATAAAAACGTTTCAAAATACACGTTAAAATTCAATATCAACCCATAGTTAATTCTTCACGTGAATTTTTGATACAGAGTTTGAAATTTCTAATACTCAATTTGAATGCAAAAAAAATTAATTTAATCGACTGTCATCAAAATCTTGAAAAGGTTCAATTCCGCGTTTTGTCCTTTTTCCTCCTTGATGAGAATAAAAACAAAATCGTTGAATCCGAATTTTTTTTATATTTCAGAATTTATATTTTGAGCAAAACAAATTGATTGACAAAATGTCACAATTTTCCACAAACACCTTAGTTTTTTTCCTAGTGGTCGTACGTTAGGAAATGAAAATTTTGCGTGAAATTTATTAAATAACCGGTTCATATTCCACTTTCATATTTTAAGCCTAGTACTCACCTCCCGTGAAATGAAAAATAAAAATATTTCAAAATACACGTGGGTATTCGATATGAATCCATAATCAATTCTTCACATGCATTTTTTATATTCAGTTTGGAATTTTGAATTCTCACTTGGAATAAAAAAAAAGTTTGAAATTTGAATGACCGTCATCAAAATTTTGAAAAGGTTCCTAAAAGAGTATTTAGATTCCGTGTTTTGATCCGTTTTCCTCCTTGATTAGAATAAAAACGCTAGAAAAGACAACCGTTTAATCCGAAACAATTTTTTTTAATTTTAGAATTTATATTTTGAGCAAAACAAATTCATTGAAAAATGTCAAAATTTTCAACAACACCATAGTTTTTTTCCAAGTGGTCGTACATTGGGAAATGAAAATTTTGGGTGAAATTGATTGAAGAACCGGTTCATATTTCATTTATATTTTGGTACTCACTTCATGTTGTGAATTTCATTCCAATGAACTAGGAGTCATTTTTTTATGAAAATTCCAGTTTCACTCAAACTGAGTACTAGGCTTTTAAAGATAACCCCGACCCTGCAGAGCCGAAGATAAAAAAACTCGGCTAATATGATTCTACCAGCCCATAAAACCACACCAACTATGATTTTTTGGTCATATTAGTTCTGTTCGTTTACTTTCCAAAACTGTCACTTATAAATACATATTTTTTTTTATTTTTTATATGAACTTTGATGAAACTTTGGACTAAAATTTTGAGTTTTGGGAAGTAAAGGAACGGATTTAATAGCTGGTTTTTATTTTTCACACCAAATTCGGCAGTTTTTTTTTACTTTTTTTTATCAAACATTAAAAACGAGCCTCATCGTTGAACAAGATTTTATGATGAAAACTGAATTACGTGTTTTAAATACATTTTAACAATGTTTTGAAATTTCAAAACGTTCGTGTAGCGTTCCATTTTTAATCACTCTCAACTGTCAGTAATTGTCAAGCTGTCTTTTTTTTCTTTGGCACACAAATGGCATGAAATTCGAATCATGCATGAATTTTTGGACACCCTTTATTTATAAAAAAGATAATAAAAAAAAAAACAATCCGAATTTAAAACACTTACAAAATACACAACAAATTTCAAAAGAACAATAAATAAAACAGAAGAAAGAATACAAAAAAAAACTGGTCTGAATATGATATAGAATGGATATCATATCAAAATATGTACATACTGAAATAATTATAAACCGCGAATATAAATTCCAAGAAAAAAAAAACTGGAGAGAGAAATTGGATTAAATTTGTCGCAATAATTGTATTCAAAGTTTTGCAAGTTTCTTATCATTATTTCAATCAAGCATTGCAGAATATTTTATTTTTATATTTTACATATCCATGTTATAAAATATATTATATTGCCACCTGGTAAGGCGATAAACAATAAATACTACTATGTAAGGTGTACATATGTATGTATAATTTTCAAGCTTAGGTCATGAATGATGAAACAATTTGAATTGAATACTCTGTTGTCAAAACATTCATTGTCCATTCATGAAATTCTATATAAAATAAATTCTGAAAAACGGTCGTTTGCTATCTTATGTATGTATCTATGTTTTGTTTTTAAACATTCATATTCGATTAAACACCACGACTATATTATATTATATACAAATATTTTATATGAACGATCATGCCAGACCCACTAAAGAAAAAATTCTCTTTCGGGAACCGTGTGATATTGTATTCTTAAAATTTAAAAGTTAGGTACCTACCTACATGCTACATAATAATTATATCCATATTTATATGCGAAAGTTTTCAATAATTTTATCTAACTGAGTGGATCATTCACTGTTTTAAGCAAGACTTTGGCGACTTAAGAAATCTAAATTTTATTAATTATAAGGATTTTTTATTATTTGAAATATATAAACACAATCGCTCATAAAAATTCTTAGTTTTTCTATTAACATACTGCGGGAAGAATTATAGCTACGTATGCATTTTATTCAGCAGGGAATAGTGAAGTAGGAAACTTGCGATGGGCCCAGAATTTTTGTTTATTATTTTGTTCAGATTGTTAGGTCAGAGTAATAGGCTGCGGGCATAATCATAATATAAACAATAATCTAAGAGAACATAAGAAAAATGTTTTAAATGCCGGATGAGTTTTAATAGCTTAATAATAATACGGATTTTATAAACAGATTGAAATGTTTTTTTTCTTTTTTTAATCGATTGTGCCATTAGATCAATATGAGTTACCATCGTAAAAACTGCATGCCCCGCCTTACCGAACCCTCGAGCACTTCTTTTCGAACAAGAGGAAATATAAATATGTATAAATAAAACAACAATAGCAAAATAAAAATAATAAAATTAAAATGTATTACTGGGTAGCACAATGCACATGCGCTTCCGCTTATGTACGATCACACTGTGTTTTAATTTTAATTGTAAAATTTAAAAAATTTGTATCATTTACATTCAAGCATGGCTTAGCTGCGTCTGCCGAGAATTGACAACAAATTTAATTAATTTGTATGCAAAAATTTAAATAAGTAAAAAAAAGTTCATCTACTACCTATTACTGTTTCGAGAGCAGTGTGGCAATACGAAGGAAGTTTGCTCCAATTTTCTTTATCATTATGAAGCAATTAGGTAATTTCCTCAAATATTGCAAATTAGATTATCAACTTTGTCCCATAGTGACAAATATTCTGGTTATAAATAATGCTCCAACTTGGAATATTATTTTCACTCAAATCTAATTGTTTTCCATATCTGTATATTTCATGAAGCTGAAGATCCCTGCATCGAAAGTGAAAAAATTGATTAGGAGAGAATCTGTAGATAGGTACCTATATTGATTTTTCAATGTGATTTAATTATAGATTTATGCAATTTTTTTTTCAATTTTCATTTAAGATAGTTATTATTGATCTCAACTCCACAATTTCGATGAACCGAATAGTTATAAGCAGACTGATACTTCCATAAAGTAGTTGTCAATTCCTAAGTTATTTTGTCTTAAATATTTTTTTGTTATAATTTCGTTGTTTTGTAAAAATTTTTGCTTATAGCAAATAGTTCGAGTGAAAATAAAATTTTCATACAAAAGTGACGCCTAGTTCACTGGTATGAAATACACAACACGAAGTGAGTACCAAAATATGAAAGTTGAAAATGAACCGGTTCTTCAATTAATTTCACGCAAAATTTTCATTTCCCAACGTACAACCACTAGGAAAAAAACTAAGCAGTGGGAAAAATTGTTTGAAATTAATTGTCAATCAATTTATTTTGCTCAAAATATAAATTCTGAAATAAAAAATAAAATTATTTCGTCTTTTCTTGAGCTTTTAATCTTATCAAGGAGAAAAAAAAGAACAAAACCACGGAATTTAAACCCCCTTTTTGGAACTTTTTCAAGATTCTGGTGACAGTAATTCAAATAAATATTTTTTTTCATTCAAGGTGAGTGTTCAAAGTGTCCAAAATTCACGTGAAGAATTAATTATGGGTTCGTTTTAAATATATATACACATATAACGTGTATTTTGAAATGTTTTTAATTTTCATTTCGTTTCATTTTATTTATACAACTATTTTTGTGGCCTAGATTCTCTCCTAAACAAAAAAAAGTATTTTTATTTTGCCGTTTTTGATGAAAAAGAAAAAAATATAAAAAAAGAAAAAACATCACGCCTAGCAAAATTGACGCCCTACACAATGCTTTTTACAGTTTTGAAATTTTTTTTTTCAATATATCCACAGATTCTCTCCTAAAAAAAAATATCATTTTCGATGTAGCTTCATTATACCTAGTTCATCCTCAGCCACGCCATCATATTCGACTTAAAATCGATAAAGATCTTAAAGCAACTGCTTTTTTATGGATGGGGCACACTTTATACTGAAGTTCCATTCATCAGATAAGTTGATATGTATGTTTCCTATACGAAGTCATCGGCCGCTGCTTTGAATAATTCGAATTCATTTTTCATTTTTCGAAAAGGAAATTACTCAGTGCAAGACGCATACATTTTTGTACTTATACTTCGTCGAAAAACGTTAAACAATGATTAATAAAGCCCTTAGAGGTATGTGAATGTGAACTCCTGGGTGGATAATTAATAATAATAATAATTAATTTTCTAAGGGTCGAAAAAATTCTAGCGTGGCACCAATCTTTTCATCTAATATTAAATAATAAATTTTCAAGTCAAATTCTTAAAGGTCTCATTCAAAACTATTGTTAATATAAATTTAAAATGAAAAAGGGTCACATGACATGATTACATGCCTTCATTTTTATATGGTATAATCCAAGTCAGTAAAAAGACAAACAGAAAGAATACAACATAATGCCCAATTACTACAGTTCACTCCACACACAAGACAGTAGCCCAAAAAACCCATCGCATAGATATCCATTTCTGGAACAAGCCATCCTCGTGGTTAACTCACTTCGCGCGATGACACAAGAACAACTCACCCCACAAGCTATACCTACAATACTTAAATTGTATTCTTTTAAAATAAACCAAATTGAAGCAAGACAAAAAAACAGGCACGTATAGGTATACATACGTATTTAAATAATTTGATCCTTATAATGATCCACGTACTGTCCTTTTGCCGTATTAACTAACGTAACAGGACACAAAAAAAAAATTTTAACAAAAGATTATAGGTACCTTGGAACCTACATTGCTTCTCACGATCCAGGAACACAAAATATTTGGTAAACCATTCTATTAATGCGTTTATACTTCTTTTTCCTATACTGAAATAAAAACTACATAAAGAATACAAAAAAAAAAAATAATAACAATAAGGCTCCTAAAATTACACACCTCCATCATTTTTCGTTCCGTTTGTGGAAGCATTTTTAAAATTTTGGAAATTTTTCTCCCACGATCTCAACGAAGGCAAGTATCAACATGATCCTTAAATGAACACGTGTTCAAATTACTTTGGTTTTACTATGTATCCTTTTTTCAAAGAATAATTATCTGATCCTTTGGACGTACAGTATAGGTATTCCTTAAAAAAGAACACAAATATCGTATAAAAGGACTCTTATAAGCAATGATAAGGACAACAAAAAAAACTGCTTTATTCTGATCCTGCTCAAAAGTGTGGGAACGTACAGAAACTCTCGTTTCCCACGATCGTTTTCCTTTAAGGATTTATCGTTTTATCTGCATGTTGTTGTTGCACACTAACCAACTGGTGCAGGTAGGTATATATTTAGCTGAATCAGAAGAGCAAATATTAAAAATAATCTCACCAACCATAATAATCCAGTGAACTACTGAACACCTGCCGTTTTTTATATATGGTTTTTTTTATCCTTATAATGCAAAGACTGTGCAGAGCAAGCAACCCAGAAAGAGGTCCTTCTCTTTGGTTTCATGAGCACGTACACTATGAAAGGGAATTTTGTATATTCCTTTTTAACCTGCACTCAAAAAATTGTAGGAGTGGGGATTTGTCTTCGACAGTATATAAGGACAAGGATCTGAGAGCAGGAGCATCATTCAAACGCAACCATTCGTTTCGATAACAACAAACACCTAGTTCTTCCAACAAGTAAACCAAAACACAAAACTAAACAAAATGTTCGTAGAAATCTTTAACAACGACATCAACGCCACAATGGAATACAACAAGAAAAACATCAGCAACAACAACAAGAAAATGTCATATAGCATCAAAAAAATGCTCAAGACAATTTTCAATAAGCAGAAATCCAGTCAAGTGAAAGTGAACCAAGATGTCTGCAAGCAAACCTCAATGGAATCATTAGAATCCTTGGAGAATAGCCGCAATGCTGAAGCTGAAATCGAAAGTGAAAATGAAGCAAACGAACGCATTTATGCTGCCTCACAGTGCGGCTCAAGTATCAGATCAGAGGATCAATACGAAGAAGTAGCCACCTATGTTCCAGTACACTTTGTCCGAACTGAAAATGGTACATTCTTTTGGACTGCCACATCTTCGATTCCTGCCGATGCTGATTTAATTGAACCACTTTGCTGCTCAACTGACAATCAAATTGCTGTACCACAATTCCACGATCGCTGGGCTCAAGCTTAAGATCAATATTATGCTGAGTGAATTAAAGGAAAGGAGAAATACAGAATCTAATATGTCTTCCATAAGATTCCTAAAATATAGAAGCTTTAAAAAAACGTGATATTTACAAACAAATAATTAGAAATAAATAAAACTTAAATTATATAAAAAAAAAACAATTCTTTTGATTTTTCATTTCCGCTTTTACATATTTTAGGGGTTTGTCAACTTGTTGATTCTTTTCTTTGGAATTTGATCTTCCTAAAATATAAATGATTGAAATGATTACTGAAAAAGAATAAATAACCATGAGCTGTTCACAGTATCACATTTACCATGACCTTTGATTTGTCATTAAGGTTTGGTATTAATGTTTTAGATTCCGATTATTTTGTTGTAGATACAGTCAATTCCAATATTCAAATAAGAATATCATAGAATTCCGATTAGAACGCAGTTTCATTGAAATTTTCTGATTGTTGTCGGCGCAAGCGTTTAATTTTGTCCCTAGTGATTGGTTTAAATAATATAGTTTCATATCAAATAAGAATAGATGGCGCTGTGGTGTGTTCATGTTATTTTGATCTTTTTGAAGAAAATGTTGGTGGCACAGTGGATGTATCGATGTAGTTGTTTAATTCAGATAGCGACACAAATTTTTCTATATCACTTAATTATTTTTAGATACTTTTTCTAGCGATATTTGTGGTAAGTATTCGCAGAATAAATGAATAATTAAGAATAATGGTTCCCCCCCACACCAACGCGAATTTGTCGTGGCGATGACGAAAGCAATAATATAACAACACGTGGTTGTCAATGAAAACAACACGTTGTTATTATTGTTTTCGTCGTCGCCACGACACATTCGCATTGGTGTGGGGGAACCTTAAAATCGTTTTAAAATGTATGAAAAACGATCTATTACCTACTGGTTAGTGAGATTAAAAGTAAAGGTTCTCATGACTTATAGATTTTTATAGAAGATGTATGTATGTACATACATTGGGAACAACTTTATGACATTTTAAGATTTTTGGGAAGAAGTTTGTTTATTGGTTATTTTAGCACAATAAATTAATAAATTTAATTACACCATCTGACGATCTTTAGACATAGGCGCATGATAATTCGTATATAACACATATACGTATGTATTTTTCGAAGTTCTTAAAACGCAGATATTTTTAATTCTTATTAAAAATATTATCCAAAACAAAATTAATTTATCAAAACTAAAGTGATAATACCAATTTTTTTTTAAACAAGGATCTGTAAAACACTTTGGGGAAAATCGTATAGGAAATAATTTCATTCCCAAATATTGTGCAAAAATTTAATTTTAACTAATTTAAGGTTTTGAGAGAAATGTGATTCGTTTCAAAACTCGGAGAATAATTGATTGTCTTTGATCAAACTTTCACAAATGTTTTTGGTTTTGTAGGAATCTAACACGTTAAAAACTAGAAACTAAAAATTGGCTGCTCATATTATCATAATAGGTTTTACAAAAAAAATTATTTATAGGAGAACTTAAAGCAAAAAGTATACCTAAATAATAAATAATTGATTGAACCCTACGTATGGATTAAAAAAACACATTTTAATCAGCATTTAAAGGCGGGAAGTTTACATGACCATATATTTGTAAATCAAAATAACACCAAGCCTAAGACCCTCGAACAAATCTAAGATTTCTTTAATTATACAAGTTCATTAAAATTTGTGTATTACCTTAAAAAGAGCGTGATATTTTTCGTCAGAAATGTCTGGCAAACTTATGTTTCGCGGGGATTTATTTCAATGTTTTTCATTTCGCATTTTTACTTGCTATATATAAATACTATGTGACATTGCAATGATAGCGAAGTCGAAAAAAGTCGGTCTCGCAATTTTGTTTCTCTGTACTATCCTGTCCTTTCGACTGCAGCCTAAACAGGTGGTTCAATTTTCTATAAACTCGGTAACTAACGTGTTTTGGGTATTCCTCCGACACATTTTTAAAAAAAATTTTTAGGACTAAAAATAAAAGGGCTTGCCGTACAATGTTTTTTTTAACAAATAACGAAAATCTTATTTTTCTTAAAAACGTGCCCATAAGTTTTCAAAAACAAAAATCAGTTTTTCATAAAACAAAAGTTTACAAAAAATGGTTATAAATGTGGTATATCCCATAGACCCATTTTTTTATTCTCGATTTTCTCAAAAACGATTCAACTGGTTTTGATCAATTTTTATGCAGAATATTTGAAAAAGTTTTAAAAGAATTGTGTACCAAAAATTTCCAAAACAAGTTTTTTCGATTTTTAAAAAAGTTTTAATTTTTTTTTTGAGAAATTAATAATTCGAAAAAGACCTGTGGTCTATTTCACCACTTTACAATTTACAACTACAAATTTGTAATAATACTGTATTACATAAAAGTATTTTTTTATTCTGCACTCACAACCCTTCAGAAAAATTTAAAAGAATACAAAATTGTAGAAAACTTTAAAGATCACCTGTAAAATGTTCTTACAAAATGCAACAAATTTGTAATATAATTAATTTATAATGCATGCAATTACTTATTTTTAAATGCAAGATCAGTACAAGTTTGTAATTGTAAATTGTAAAATGGTGAAATAGACCACTGGTCGATTTTTATTAAACCTAACATTATCTAGCAAATTTTAAATAATTAATATTCTTATAATCAAAAATAACGGTACCACCAATAACAGTGTTTAAGATCCGGTATGGAAAATCTCATTTTTCTTAAAAACGACTCCTTAGATTTTGATTAAAAATTTTATGTGAGCTAATAAAATGTATCTATCGATTAAAAATGGTATCTCTCATAGGACCATTTTTTTGGTTTTCGACTATCTCATTTATGTTCAAAAAATCTTCGTTACCTTCTGAACTATCGAGCTTAAAAATTCCAACGAAGTGATTAAAGCAAAAACTAACAAACATAACATAACTTAATTAATATATCCAAGCACAACCAATTGAGCAACGGCTCAAAAAAAAGGTAGATCAAAGACTATTAATAAAGGTAATTAATATACAAGCGATCAAAAAACAAAACAGCGATTTTTTTCCAATTCAAAATAGATTTATCTACCTAAATATAAAAAAATTGTAAATTTTGTATGTTTTAATCTGATCTATATTAAGGACATGGCTAAAAGACGTCTGCCAAGAATTATCAATTTTAAGTAAATTTTTTTTTTCATATAAAATAGTCGATTAAAATATTTTTTTTAAAATAAAATACTATTAATATTAGATACTTAATAATTAACATAAGTTTTATATAACTATAATTTTTAAATTTTCAAAAAACGGCGAAATGATTTATTAGCGAAATAAATAAAACGGCTTCGTGATATTTTGCCGAATAATGAAACGGCGAAACGTTATTTCACGAAAAGAAAACACTGGCGAAGTAAACAAAAAGAAACAATTTAACGGAAAGAAGCTAAACAATAAAATACGAAAAGATTAAAAATACTATTTAAAAAAGGGAAACATAAAAACGCTGATTGGTAATTGCATTATTATTTATTTCAAATTTGGTACAATATAGTACATATTATGAACATATATGTTTATTTGTAAGAAATTCGAATTTTTGTTTTAGCTCATCTGAAACGGGTATATACTAAAGCTCCCTATTATACGGATATTTCAAAACACGGATACACATGTTCTTATAATATCCTGATTTGAATCCGTGTATTTCGTGAATCCGTGCATACGTACATTGTTGCGCCTCCCCAATAATTTAGATACAAAAATTTAGCCTGGCATTTTACCTTTATTTTAAGACTAGGTACAATCTTGAAGATTTGAAGATATGATAATTTTTTTGATTTTTTACGATTTATCGATTGCTTTAAAATTAAGATTGTGATGCTTGTGTAGCTCATACAATAAAGTTTGATATAACAAAATAATCGATACTTTATCTACTTGCGCATTAAAGAAATCAATCCATGCAGATACTCAAGATCAATTACTTGAAGGCACTGTAAAACTGTGTTTTTAAGTGCCTTACGGTAACTTAGAAAAAATAAAAATCTACAATTGCCCACCCCTTGAAAAGATAAAAAATCAAAAACCAATCCGTGTATTAAGAATCCGTGTAATAAATATCCGTGTATGCCTAATATCCGGATACATGGATATTAACCAAATATATTCTCGTGTTTTAAGAGTACGGATTTTTAAAAGTAAAAACAAAGTAGTTTCGTGGAAGCGATACATGTCTCATCTCGTTTCCAGCCTTTAATTGCAATAACATATACTAAGTTTCAGGTTTCTGCCAACAAAAAATTCGCATAACGGAAATGAAGGTTTGTTGTTTTTCGAGACGATTGTATCATTTTTAGGTTATTCCCATATATCTCGTTAATATAATATGTGATTCAACTGATTTAAAATTTTGCAATCCAGTACTTCTTAGTAATTTAAACAGCACAGAAATCAAAGACAAAGTAAATTTTTTTAAGAACATTAATTATATTTTTTTTATTTTCTCGTTAATAATATCATCAGAACCATTACCTATACATCTTCAATGTATATATCCACGTGAAAGCCTCGAAACCACAAGACCATATTCGTCCAATTAAAAGTACCTACTTTCTACTGCGGAGAAAATCTAAGTAAAACGCAATTATCTTTATTTTCGTATAAAAAATATTGAACAAAAATTCCACTACGAAATCGAATGAGCGCATTAAAAGTTATTGAAAGTTATATGTCAAAAATATCAGTTTTTCGTTTCTAACTTTTTAAATATAAGCTCTATCGAAAAGTACTTCATGCTAAAAAAGTAATAAAATATTTTTTGTAAATATCATTTAAGGGTGAAATGTTAAAAACCGGTAGATATGTATACATTTTTTTTAAACAAATTTTTAAAATAATAATTTTTTTTAACAAAATTCCTATACATAATTCGCAACCTTAGAAGCCTTTAAAAGCGAAATGAACTCTAAAACCAGGTTGTAAAAAAGATACCGAATTTTTTAGTTAGGTCAATTTCATTCTAAATGTGCGATGTATAGGAACAAAATGTTAGTTAGGGCCTAGGGGTTTTCTTGTATAAAGAATGTACAAATTTTGAGTGTATTTTTTTTGGTAACTGTTATACCGTTTAGGTGTTATACGCAAAAACACTGACATGTCCGTCAGAGCCATTTTTACATAAGTTTGACGCCCTGGACATTTGTTTTTTTGTTGCTGCAACAACCCAATAATGATTTTAATGATTATATACCTAAAGATTTGTCAAGAAAAATTAAAAACAGTGAAGAAAAAGTATCAGTTTTTTTTATATAATTGTACGGCATAGGAAAATCGATCTGCAATTGAATTAACGTTGAGTTGATAGTTTTAGCAATGTCTTACAATTCCTGGGGTGGAATCGGCTAAGGTGATAGTTGACTGTCGCTTTTTTACTGTCGTTTTTGATTATCAACTATTCGTTGCTCCGTGTAAATCGATCGCCAAAAATTGTTTGTTTTTTGGCGTTTCTTAAAATTCTGTTAAGAAATAAATGTCATTTTTGTATTTTTGGTGCTAAGAAATGTTCTCAAGGATATCCATAAACTGATTCGTAGTTCAAAAATGTTTTCTTTTTTTTTCTCAGATTTTTTCTGATAAGTCGGACCTTTTTATAATTATTTTCACTCCTTATTCTCCGTGCGGTTTGAAAAATTGCAAATTATGTAAACATTGCAATTGAACTAATTTGCTATTTTTTATTCTTAAAACACACTTTTTACTCTAGATATTAATTATAATATTAAAAAAACAAACCAATTTTAAGCCGACCGCAGCAAAATTTTTATGAAAATTACATAAATGTATGAAAACGACACCTAAAAAGCTGTCACTTAATATCAGTACAAAAAACGATTGTCGATTTGATAATCACCTCACATAGAGCAAAATTATCGATTTTGATTATCAACTATCGCGTTAGCCGATTCCACCCTGGGCTATTGAGCTTCCATTGGCTCAAAGAATCGCGTAGATAATTTTTAATGCATTTTAAAGCAGAAAAAACTACGCTTTCCTGAAGCATTTCAGACATGAATAAGAAGGAAAGAATGCGATGTAATTATTCGAAAATGAGGTAGTTAGGTAGAAATGACCTCCACGAGCCCCTAATTCAGTGACCCCATTGGCGCTAGAGTGCACCCGCGCCGATTTGATTCCATAAGTCATTTCACCTTTGGGAGAAAAATGATTTGAAAAGAGATATTTATGGATATTCCTTCTTGTGGTCCTTGTGGATCCACATTAGCAATCTGAGTTTTACAGCGCTATGCCAAATTAGTTAGAGTAAATTCAGCGTATTTGGGTTATGATTGCAGTACCCTAGCTGCTATAGGAATTTGTTCTAGAGGCATTGATCTTTTATTCAGAAAGTTCGTTGAGGTCGTTGAAAAATGCCTTACCAAATGACTGTTCTCTCATTCTGGCCAAAGCGGGGCATTTACAGCGGAAATGACCGACTGTTTCATTTGCATGCTGGTCCCTACATGCTACGACAGTGGGAGTTGTGGGGATACCCAGCTTCGCCGTATGGTCTATAATTGGCCAGTTTCCAGAACAGGTTGCGACCATCCTGGCTATGTCTTGCTGGGTCGGAAATGAAAAATTATATCTTTTCCGACAGTATTTTCCTCTAAAATAATTTTAGCAGACGAAGTTTACCGTTTAAAAGTTATATGCAAGATTCCTATATTTTTGACATTTGACCTTTTGAAAAAAAAGTCTGGATTTTTCCCGCAGATTGGCCTTGTGCTGAATAAATCTGTTGCTGTTAGTTGGCTGACACTCAAATAGTCCATTTAAATGTTACAAAATTTTTCCCGAACCTCGTATTTAGTATAGGACAAGGTTTTTTTTTTATTTGTAGGGTGCATCAGTGTGAGTATACGAAATGATTTTTGGGGCTGTAACCCCCCCATTTGGCCGCCATATTGAAAAAAAGGGGAAAGAAACCCCATTTAACAATATCTTGAGAAATATAGTTCTGACTAAAAAAATTCGTAGGCGTTTTCTGTAGAAAATTAAATACTCTACAATTTTTGTAAAGAGACTTTTCACCGTTAAATTTAAAATAAAAAAGAAATAACCGATAATCGACGAAAATTTTCAAAAAAATTTACTTTAAAGGGTTTTAACTTTTTTTCTAGCAGTTTTATAGAAAAAAAAAAACACTTCAGATGTTTTTTGTAGATCATTTTTTAATTGCGAACAATTTGGTATACCCAGATTTAAATACCATCATTCTACAATGGGTTCACACCAAGTGACAATTTTTTTTTATACAAGGTGATCGGTATAAGGTGCACCAAAAAGCTAGAGCAAGTAGGTTGGGTTAAGACAAGAAAAAAATTGTATGTAGAAGGGGAGTCTATTTCCCCCCTTTTAGGCGGGAGGGGCAATTTTCTAAAAAAATTACTTAAAACAGAAAAAAATTTATTTAAAAACAACGGTTAAACTTACAATGTCATGCCATACCATTTTAAGAAGCCAGAAATCTATTCTTGAATTTTCATTTTAAATTAAGTGGTGTTAGTGAATAGTTTTTGAAAAATTTATTTTATTTTTAAATTTTTTTTCAAAATTTCGAGTTTAAAAATTAATTTTTCAAAAACTATTCAGTTACACAACTTAATTTAAAATTAAAATTAAAGAAGAGATTTCTGGCTTTTCAAGTCACCGAAAATCATTTCGTATACTTAGACTGATGCACCCTACACATTAAAAAAAAACCTTGTCCTATACTAAATGCGAGGCCAATGTAACATTTCAATGGACTAAAACTAAATTCTTTGATTCGTTCCTGATTGTACATACTTACATACATAATTTTTTAGCGCAAATCTAGTTAAGATCTGTTTTTTAGTTGAGATAATTTATAGATATTGTATAGAATTATGTATATTGTAGGTATTATGTACATTGTACATGTGTGGAATCCACTTAAGCTATAAGACGGAGTAAGTGTCAGCAAGTTGTGAATTTCATTTTATAATCTCTTTGATCATAGATTTTATCGCTTAGAATATCTTTATAAACATACTGGGGCATATTCATAGTCACTGTTTAAGTTGTTTCTAAAAAAATACTTGGTTTATCCTATCTAATTTACATTTGATAAACTCCAGGCTAAGATAAACTGGAGTCTAAAAACGACTATGAATATGCGCCACTGTATTTATTTACAATGTAGATAATATAGGCTTTCTGTCAAAAACTTGTAAGTGCAAAAATGTTATTTGAAATTATTATTTTTTGAATCAGCAGAACAATTTTTTTGTTTTGACTTAAGACGTTTTCACAAAAAGGCAACGTTATAGATAATACTAACCTTTTGATGGTTTCCGAGTAAAATTAATTGTTTTTTTTGCAGGAAACTTCTCATGACATTAATTAAAGTATCATTGTCAGCGAATTATATGACGAAGAAAAAGCACTTCTCATCTAAACTTACCCAATTGATTAATTTATAATTCCAATAAAACATAAAACAAAAACAAAAAAATAATAATCCAAAATATTTAAACTACAATTGAATGTAAATATATAAATCTTGATTTTTATTTAATTCGATTTTAAAGCTTTCAACCGGTTTGTTTATACATAAGTAGTTATATTTATATTATTATTGTCTTAAATTCTATTGTACATTAATTTGTATATCACAGTGTTTTAGAGAACAACAAATTCAAGTTGGTGATTAATTTAAGCATTTAAACTGGAAGACACGGTTGATTTTGATCCTTTGTTTATAATTGTATGTATATATATCACTCACAGAATATGCCAGTCTTTTTTTTTTTCTTATTAACTCTCAGGATCAGATCTGAGTCTACCGGTGTTACCATGGCCTCCAAACATCTGCACCTTCTGACGATGATGGTGATGGTGATTCGACTTTGATAACATCAACCATCACATCCATTTCTTCTTCTGCTCTCATATTTGGTACCGCTTCTGTCATCATAAGGGGCAAATGAAATGGATCCCTTTGTAGAGCTTGCAATTGAATCAATTGATCTGCCAAAAATCTCATCACCTTCGAGCCCACATCCAAGTTCATTCCCGGAGTTGCGGCTAATACTTGGGAGATCTGTTCGGCTGCATGCACATACCCCGATCGAAACGACTCTAATTGATGATGGCTGTTTTGTGACTTGGTAAGTGTTAGTGCTCCACGCTGTTTGAGCTTGCGCATGTGTTCAACTGTGAGTTCCAAAATATCAGCTTTTTCCAGCCTCGTTACATGTTCACCTTCCTCGGTGAGGCACTCCACCATTAGATCCTTCAGATCGTCCAGGCACTTGTTGATTCGCGCTCGACGCTTACGCTCAAGCAATGGCTTCATAACCTTGCGGTATTGATACGTCTTCGACATCTCCATGACCATTATTGTGAAGTATCCGATTGGTTGTTCGCAGTTAAATTGAGATCGAGGATCTTATAGTATCCAAATTGGGTATTCCGATATAGACTCCGTACGTCGTCGGTAGCAAGTATCCACTCTTTGTTATGGTTGTGTACGTTCACGACCGCTTCTGAATTTCGAATGAGCCATAAACACGTTTGTCATCCTCCTTTTATAAAGAAAGTAGCGCAAAAGTAGTGGCGATAAAATAAATCCGGAGTAAAATAGCTTCAATAGAATTGGAAAGAAAGAGAGAGCTGTAAATTTAAGATAGAGGGAGGGAGGTAGATACTTTGATATGGCACTGAATGGATATGACTGCCAGGCAAAGCTGCCCGTGCGTCGCCCCACCGAGCTCTGTGTGCGCCAAAGGCTAGCAGCAGCATTGTATGATCGTCGTCATTGTCAGATACTCAGATACATTTTTCAGACCGTGGGAAACAGATTTGTCGTGTGTTTCCCACACGATGGATGGATGGATGACTGCCGGAATGGCTGGATGAATGGCCTGAGCATGGGGCATGGGGCATAATACCACATTTATGTGACAGCATATTACAAGTTATACGCTTTTATCGAGGTTCGTATAGGGGACGTAAAAGTGGGAGCAGCGGTGGCGAGGCGAGGTAAATGGCGCGCTAGGTTGAGTCTTGTGTGTGACAATGTGTTGGTCTCTTACTGTTGGAGTGCCGCGCTGTGCTACCAGCGAACCACTTACCAGCTACCTGCCTGGGACTTGGAATTGGATTCGGAGACTGGAGCCATGGGACATTGCTGCCTTGCTTGTACATTTGTTTGGGGATTTGTTTTCATGGTAGTTTGCAGTAAAACGACCGACGCAACGACCAACGGTAAGGGGACGGACGTTGTTGGTGATGGTTTCATTGGCATATCATAATCATCAGGCAGAACTTGGTGTGGTTTTTTCGTTCGTTCGCATGCACGTAGCGTAACATTGCTTGTAATTTGACATCAAGTTGGGGTAGAGGCATACCATGTTTGTAGTGTAGATTGTAGACACCCTAACGTCCCTCGCTTACATATATGGTTATCAACTTTGTTGGAACAGTGCGTGGGCTCTATTGTTGTATGCAAAATTGTTTGTGGAATTTGATGGTGTTGTTTGACTGCGCTGCTGGTGTGGCTGATTAGGTTAATTTGGATGGGAACAACAACCCTGTATAGATATTTTCTATGGTTTTGATCTGAGCTGGGCGCAGCTATACTCACCGTTCATTTATGTGATGATTCGAATTCATTATGTGAAGCTGCTGTCATTGTCAGGATCGAGGATGTGGTGTATGGTGTTTCCAGTGTATGTGATATTGTGAGAATTATTGTAAACTAGGTGTGGGGCACCGTCATGTAGGTAGATATAATGATTGTTAGGTGAGAAAGTTTTCGTTTGCCACGAGTGAGGTACTCGATACTCTGATGAAGATAGCGAGATTGGTTGAATATGAATACTGATTGATAGAATAGAATATAAGATAAATAAAGTGATGAGAAAGTGTTGAATGCGGGATTCTCGGAATTGATGATGAAATAAATTAGCTGTTTTATTGAGTGACATTAATGTGTTACTTGTCATATGAATTTAGTATTTTTATAGTAAGTGGCCTAAAATTCAACATTAATTATATATTTGTTTTTGAAAAGAGGCTACCTAGACTTACAGAAATATATATACATTTGAGGAATAAAAGAAAATTATGCTGATTTACAAAAAAAAAAATTAAGAGTCATCCTCTTATACCAACTAACCAACATATAAAAGACTCTAGCACAGTGCCATAACACTATATAGTAAAAAAAAATATCACTCAAGTCAGTGAGGCCTTCTTTTTATGTTTTAAATAAATGTTAACACTAAAATGGTTTATTTATACATAAATATATCTCCTCCGAAATTTGAAGATTTGGATGCCCTATAAGTTCGACCCCGACCTCAGAATTGCTCCACCAGATCAGATATTTTACATTTTTGGAGCCAGTGTGGGGCCAAAACTAAAAAAAAATAGTGCGGCAAAAATTCGATTTTCCAAAACTGCTTATTTGGAATAGCTAATTCACGTTTCTCACAGTATCAATCGATTTTATCACCTCCATACAAAAAATTACAGACAAAAGCAAAACACTGCTCAAAAAATGATTTTCTTTAATAATATTTTTATAAATTTTGACATTTTGACAACACTATTTTTTTTTTATTAATGGGCGTGTTAGTTGAGGTAAATTAATTGTGTTGATTTCTGATCGCATATAATAATCATGGCTGAAAATTTCATCAAAATCAATTAGGTAAGTGATTCAGTTTTATGGAGTTTTTACAAAGTACTGTGAAGCATTTTTTAATTCTTCAAGAATTTGTTAGTAGGTAATTGAACTTTAATTTGAGATAGTGGCAACCCTGCAACTGTTGATGGTTTCAAATTCAGATGAAGATTCCCACTTGATCACCTAAAGAACTCAATACAAAAATTCTTCTACAATAAAATTTAAAAAAGAAAACATTAATATACTAGACTAATTTTCAATCAAAAAATTTGAAAACGCATGTGAGCACTATTTAAAACTTTCTTATTTTTATAAAAAATTTACGGAAAATTATTTTTTTGGTTGAGTTTTTATAGTTTGATAGGGAGCGCCTTCAAAAATTGAAAACAAAAATGTTTTTTTTGAGTCATCCTAACGAGGATATCTATTTAAGAAGACAGAAGTGGCTTTGCACTCAGCTCAGCACATTTTTACTGGCAAACATTAACAAAAAAGTGATTATGAATACTTTGTTATCGTTTGTATACAAAACAAGAAGTGAATTATGAACATATAAAAATACTTTTTACTATTTGCATGTACAAACTTGCTGAGAATTGTTTACCCTATAGTTTTGTTTCGGAATATCTATTTTTAATATCAATGGCAGGTCCGGATTAACACAGAGGCACAGTGAAGGTAACTGCCTTAGGGCTCATATAGCCACCTATAAAGAGGACAAATTTTTGTTACATAAACTAAAATTTTTTTGTATTTTTTTTTAATAATAAATTGAATTTAACAAACCGAATTCAGTGCAATTATTGTGACAGACGGCAAAGCCATGCATTAAACATTTATGTAAAAATATCAAATGTAAACATGAAACGAGAATAGATACATATATAGATAGATTGATGATTTTCATCAATCTATCTATATATGTATCTATTGAGACACATTTTCATAATTTCGTTATTGTGACCCAACAGAGATAACTTTGACAGATTTTTCGTTTATAATATGTGTAGAGTGGAAGCGTGTTTGAACTTTTCTTTCACTCGTTCGTAGAATTGAAATAGACAACAGACGTCAAAATTGCAATGTTTACATTAAATAAAATAAAAAAATTGAAGAAGTTGGAAAAAGGGCATAAACTAAAATAAATAAATTAAAGAAAATAAGGTTTTAAACTAAAAAAAAAAAACAAAATGACTGTAAACAAAAATGAAAAAAAAAGATTTAAAAAACCTGGTTCAAATCTGCATATTATAAACGAGGAATCTATCAAAATTATCTTTATAAGTTCACAATAACGAAACTATGAAAATGAGTCACAATGATTGCGCTGAATTCAAATTTATTATTGAAATAATAAATATGAAATAATAATAATAATAGGTACATACATCATAAAAGTATTGAAAAAAACTACATACATATATGCTGTAATGAAAACATTGTTAATGTGAAAATTTTGACAAATGTCAAATCGATCATCGTATATCTATTTAGTTCGTTGAGAAAAATGAGATCTCAAAAATTGAGCAAGCGAATCCAAGGTTTTTTTCCTCAGAGTTTTTACAGAAAAGCTGAGAAATTTTGCTGAGGATTCCTGTTCAGGTAACTGAGATTGCTGAGATCTGCAAGCTCTCATTTTCCTGAACATGCCTATTTTGAATTTGATATTTACAAACTGCCATCATCAATTATCCTTTTTTTAATTTGACAATCGAAACTAGGTATCAATATATGTAGGTACTATACAGATTTTGAAACCTATACAACTAAGAAATTAATGAAAATTAATGCAAAAGTGGTGATTAAAAAAAAAATAGAACATATGTGACAATCAATGGAAAGAACCTAAAAAAGAATAGAATAAAGTTTAAAAGAAAGATGGTGAGACATTTGGAATTAAAATGGAATTATGAATGTATATAAATGAATTCGTTTTTTTGTTTGTGGGTATATACATATATGTATACTTTTAGGGGTAAATAGTGCCAATGCTTAAAATTCCATTTGTTATTGTAAGGAGAAAATATTGATTCTAAAGGCTTAACTACATAAGCCAAAAAGTACTGAAGTACAAAAAAGTACAAAAGTAAAAATATTTTTTTTACCGCTAGCGCCGTTGTTTTGTGAAAAAGAATACACAAATTTGTTTTTAAACCAAAATTTAAGCTTTCTGCATCATTTTTATAAGTTTTCCAGTCAGAAACACTATCCTAAAATGAGTTTGAAAATTTTCACTTTTTTACTTTTTCACTTTTTTGGCTTGTAGTTAAGCCTTAAGGAATGACAACACCACAGGATTAACAATCGACTAATTTTTTGTTCCTTTGTTCACCAACAGATGGCGCTACGCTCTCAGCCTGACATATTTCTGCATACCCATTATTAGAGCGTGCCAAAAACATAATTGTGAAAGGTTGTTTGAAGTCCATAAATTTTATTTTACTTTTAAAATGCAAAGATTGATTTGACAATAAATGATATATATCCAGAGGGTAAAGGGGCCCGAAGCTTGCATTTCTTAGGGCCCCTACAAGTTTTAATCCGGCCCCGATCGTATGTTTTATTCATGAGGTCGGTTTACGAAAACATATCTCGTCAACCGGAAGTTTTTGTTTTTTTTTTAATTTTTCATACCTAAGGATTCCTTCCGCAAGTTTAAAATAAAGTGCTGGATTGCACAACTTTGCTCTTATTATTTTTGGTCAAAGCTATGAGGCTACCCATTGAATATGAAAACTGAATTTTCAGATTTCTGAATTTATGTCGTTGAACGCAAAAACAATCTGAAATTTCAGTCGAAAGTCATTGTGTCAAATTCCGGCATTTACCTATAGGATTTACATTCAAGCGAAATAAAACTTTAAATATATTCGTATATTAAACATTGACCGTGAGTACTTGTGAGGTGAAAGAAAAAGAAAAGCAATAGGTTTTATTATTTTCATTAAAAGTTTTTTTATTGATATGTATTTAAAATGCTTTTTAAAGTCAGTTTATTGCGAAATCAGAAGTTATATAGTCCCCTATTACACGATTATTCTTTACGTCTGACTCTTTTCGAACATAATGAATGCGAAAGAGAAAAAAGATGAAACGGAAGACCAGTTGCCCTGTGAGTCGTGGATCCGATGACTCTTTTTGACGTTTCTTTTTTTATAACTTTATTTTGATGATTTTCAAAGAGAAATTCGAAAAAAGAGTCAGACGCAAAGAATCATCGTGTAATAGGGGACTTACAGGAACTTTGAGTAAGGTCACTTTCATTATAAGGGTGCGATATTATCATTAGCTTTTTCATTTTTGTTCAGTTCTGCGAATCTGTCAAAATTGGGGTAATATAATGGTAAAATGGTGGATCCAGTGCCTCTTTACTTGTCTAATTTCAATATTTTGTTGTTGTTTCTAATAATGCGTTCTGAGTTCCTGTGGGCACTGGAACAGCCGTTTTTATTTTTTTGACACTTTCAACTTTGACAACCTTAGATTTATGTATTGTGGTTAACAAGAAAGTGTGAAGATTTTTTTAATTTTTTCGATTGATTTGTAAAATTTTAAAATACAGTATTATGGAAATAGTTGATTGCAAAAAAAGTATTAGAATCGGTCTGTCTTTTTGTCTCGTGGCCAGCTCAGGAACCCGCTCTAGATGAGTTGAATCAAATATTTTTTTGTCTACAAAACAAATAATTGCCTTATAGAGCAAGAAGAAAGAACATGAGAAAAGAGAGAAAAACTTAAAAACTTAATTCAGATATTATTATTGTAATCTTCTCATGTTTCGTCTTCTTTGGGTTTAAATTGATTTTCTTAAACTCTTTCTTTGTCGAATGGACCTTTTGTTTAGTCATACTATATAGAGAAACCCAAACCATAAAACTAAATACCTAAAGAAGAACATATCCATACCTAGTCAACCAGACCAAAACCGAACCGTGAGAACATAAATCGAAAATAGTTGATTTTTGTGTGCCTTGAATAATGCATGAATGCTGTCGGGACCATTTATGGGACTACCCAGTGAATACACATTCTACTTTCTTATATATGTTCGTTCAAGAGAATTGAGATAGGCTTTAATAATAAAATGAATCAAAAAAGAAAACAAAAAAAGTATAAAACAAGATATATAGATACACATTCGAAAACAGTGTGTGATCATAAAAAATACACAAACGATCGTCAATTTGCGGAGATTGATCACTCCGTTTGCACCGCAAGCTGCGCCGCGCAACGCCGCACGCTACCGCTCACGCCTGTTAGCTGGATCATGGATGGTGCTATTCCTCGCGTACCCTAAGCACGCGATTGGCACGGGCTACAAGCTTCACTTTGGGTTCAGCTGTAAGATTACTCAGTCTTTGTAGCCCCTGGCTTACATTAACTTCAGCCTCTCTGTACCTACTGTAAGAGTGCTGTTGGGTGAGTAGGCAAGGCATCGTGTGGGTATATTAAAATAGATACAAATGTGCACTTTTAAAACGTTGTGTCGTCGCGTCGTCGTCTTTGGTCGATCATGTGAGTCCACAGTAGTTGAGGTAGTTGCACTATCTATTCATTTTCATATAGTCTACGATCTACGATCGTGCATCTGAGTTGAGCTCTATAGAGAGGAACTGTTCCCTTACCTGAACTGGTGGCGTGTTATATAGCAAGGAGAATATGATGCTTTAATAAGCCATTGCAACCCATCAAAGATCGATGACTTAAAGTATTGAACGTCAGTCGGTCTTCAGTGTGTTTCTTGTATATATAGTCTTATAAATGCAAACCGGTTGTAAAGACAATTTTACAAAATTGATTGCACATACATAATATGTTCAAGTTCTAGCAGCATCATAGGAGATGATTGGATGGATATCCGCAGGTAATGATGATGATTGGGTGTTTTCAAAACGATTGATTTTTTTTCTTACTATATAGGCAGGTACAGCAAATTCAGTGTTATTTCCGTCATCGGTGGTGGTAAATTGATAAATTATTAGTTAGGACTAGAAAACGGTGGAATGGAAATCGATTTAAATGTTATTGAAGAAGATTGAAAATTTATTATGACAGATTAATTATTGTAAATAATATTCGAAGGCTTCCTGCGTCTTGAGTTTCTCTTGATTGTTAGGAATTATATGAAAGAAATTATTAAATTGCCTTTAAATGATCATAGCTGTAGATAATGTCTAATCAAGTTTTCAAAGACTTTAAAATTATTTGTACTTGAGTAATAATAAGAAAACATACCAAGTAAAGGATCCCACACACTAACGCGAATTTTTCGTGGCGACGACGAAAACAATAATAACAACACGTGGTTGTCAATGAAAACAACACGTTGTTATTATTGTTTTCGTCGTCGCCGCGACAGATTCGCGTTGGTGCAGAGGATCATTAAACCTATGTATCAAATTTTAGTCAGTAATCATTAAATAACAAATTTAGCTGATTTTTTTTAAACATTTATGTTTTTGGTGCTATTTTTTTTCAAAATCGAAAATTTATTTTTTGAATGCAATATTATTTAAACTTATATAAGAATAATAATAATATATTCTATAGAAAAAATAAATTTAAATCGATTAAACAGATAGTGGGATAATTGAAAATACAAAAATAGTTCCATGAGAGGACCTACCGTTAACCTACTGACTAGTTAAATGGTATACCGTACTAATATTAGAACACAGACAAATTTTAACCAAAGTCGTATAGAAGTCGTTTTCGAGAAAATTTTTAACGGTTTTAAGACATTTTTATGAAAGATACGGTTAATATCGGCTATACGAATATTTTTTCCAAATTCTGTCAAACCAACCAAGAGGTTTTTGACTTCCAAAACATTTTTCATATAGAAATTGATCAAATTCTATTGAACCGTTTTTATTAATAGCGAAAATAAAAAAAAAGATGGTTCTATGCGAGGTGCCATTAATATTTTTTTTATCTGTGGAATGAATTTTTAGAAAAATAAGATTTTTGAAAAATGTTAACAAAATTTATAAAGCAGTTAACTAGTTTTTATTGGTCTGAAGAAAATTAAAAAATACGTGGTGTCGGGGAATGACTGAGCCGTAGTATAAGTCAATTTGGTTTTTATATTTGCTGATCATATCTCTTTATGTGACCAAAGTTTCAGCTTTGTAGGAAGTAAAATATCAGTATAGGTAATTCAGATTTATGTCTATTTATAAGCACATAATTTCGGGTATATATTCGGTCATTCAAGTAGCTTTATCAGTGTTCTTCGGTGGTGTGGGTTTTGTCCCTGTAGTAAAAAATGATGTACAAAAAAAACCTTTAATTTGGTACACATTTTATTTATGTTGGTCTAACGTTCAATTTGCCCGTCATCCTTTGATAAGAGACCAAAAACACTGTTTTGGTGATGATAAAGATCAACAATTTTTATTTTCTCCAAAAATAATTGCCGGATAAAGTTTGTTTATAATTGTAGTTTATTTTTTAGAAGAAATATCAACCTTTAATTGCCTAGTAAAATAAAATAAATCAATTCACCCAGCCTTAGAGATGGTGCCCAGAAATAACGCCAAGCGAAATAAAGCCTAATTTTTAAATTGAACCTTATTTCACTTTTCAATAGTGAAATAAGGCCATATTTCAACATTTGGCTTTATTTCACTTTAGTTTGTGAAATTAGCCTAAATATGACCTTAAACAGAGTACGCACGCATGTAACTTTTAACTTCGCAACACTTTGGTTTCATCAAATAAAATTATATGCAGAATCCGCGCAATTGCATGTGCGCCGACTTATTTTGCCCATAATAGCTCATGCACTATTTCTGCAAAATGAGAATGATGCATCAATTTAAAAGTTTCTTTTCTCGTTTTGGAGAATTTGTGAAAATAATAGTAAAAAATTTGCGCCAAGTTTTGGCTTTTATTCTCACTGCAAATTCTCCAAAATGAGAATGATGAAACATTGTTAAAATTGCACTTTTCTTTTGGAGAGTAAGCAAAAATTGTTCAGATTGGCACACGAATTTATTGCTAAAATGTTGCGATCTATTTACATACACAAGTATATATACTTATATTGAGCTTTACTTATTCCAAAATAAAATATTAACAAAAAATTGCAAATAAAAAAAATAGTTTCATCTGCTTTCCTAATTTTTGATTTTTAGTAAACATAAATTTTTAAATTTCTTTGGATGGAGACTGTTTGGCTAGACACTAGACAGACAGGTAGATGGAATTGGGAGATCCACTTATCCGTCTTCCCTACCATCATAATGTCAAGTAATATCAAAATATTGAGTTCGTTATTCGTATACCCACCTTGCGTGAGCTCCGGTAGTGCAGATTTTTGTCTGTGTTTTTTTTTTTTTTTTTTAATATTGGTTTAGTAAAGTGAATAAGACAAGTTTTCGACCTGGAGCGACAAACGCAACATTGGTAAAAATTCCATGAGAATTAAACCGCATTAGGGAATAGTTTTCGGCTATAACTTATATACGTTCTACGATTAAAGAATATGACTATAATTAATTTTACCTTCCTTCAAAAACAGCTTTTACTTTTTTTTTTATTCACAAGGCCTAATGTTGCGTTAGTGGCTGAGGTCGAAAACTTGTCTTATTCAATAGGTCAATATCATACACAATTCAGCAAACAATCATAACTACTGGATCTGAAGCAGTGAGACCTGTGAGACAACAAAGTTAATGGACTATTTGTGAATTTTATAAAATTTTATTTTCAACTTTATTATTTTTCAAACCTATTTAAATATTTTAATTGCATAGAATATTGCGTTCAAATTTCAAACACGTGTTTTGAAATGAGCTAAAGTTATTCCCTCGGAAATGAACTACATACATATGTACGTATAGATGATCAATCAAACAACGAGTCCAATATAGGTAACTGATTTTCACACTATAAACATAGCAAGCAAACAATTAAGAATCAGGCTAGACATTTTTTGGAAACGATCCGTTTTATTTTTTTTCACAATTAGAAATACACATAAGCAATAAAAAAATACAAACGAAAAGTGATAAATTGTAAGAATAAAATATCATTGTCAATGAACAAAGATATTTGTAGTATAATTGTAAGTCTTTATCCCAGCGTGCAGCGGTGCGTTTCATGTAGCACGTGTGCAAAGATTTGCTATGGTTAGGGATATTTAAAATAGAGAAGAGATTAATGGTTTGAGAAAGGTAAAAATGATTTGAACAGAATAGATGCTTGCACATACATATATTGACGAGGTTTTTGAAAAGATTGTTATAACTAAGTTAAAGGTTACAGTAACATAGAATAGAACATATAATTTCAATTTAACTTCATAACATAACATAACAATAGCGTATTCTTCAGCTCGAGGAATTTTAATTTTCTGCATACCTTTTGTTTTTTTTTTCACAAACATACATATACTTATATTTATGCTTATTTTAATTTTTTTTAATTCAATTGCAATCTCTTCGTTCTTTCGCTTGTTTTTTAGTGTTTATTTTGCGTCATAAATTTGTTCTATTTAGCCAGTTTTTTTGAGATCTCTGAGATCTCAGAAATTTCAGAAATCTATCGTAATTTCACAGTGATATTCCTCACTTTTGCTATCAAAAATCTGAGACTGAATTTTTTTGGATTCGTTTGCTGAATTATTTTTTGTCGCAGTTGATCAATTTATAAAAACGAGATGGAGAGTGCTTTTGACTTCTAAAGAAGAAATTTTGTTCAGGTTTCTCCTTCTCCTCATAAAGCAGAAAGAAGTTTGCTTATAGTGAGATGGATGGGATTACATAACGTTATCAAGTTTCAAATAGTTGGTGTAACGAACACGGTGTAGCAGATCTTCTTTTCAATTTATTTTTCTGATTCAACATGTTACAAAGAATGGACATTATGTCAGTTTGAAAAAATAACAAAGGGACATAATGTCCATTCTAAAATATGTAATTGGACATTATGCGTGTTTGTTTTTCTTTGAATCAGACATATTGTCCATTTAGACATTTTGTCCTTTTCAAATGAACTATAAATCTGCTGTCAAGATAAATAATTTCCAAATGGACATTTTGTCATTTTGAAATAGAAAATGTGTCGTATGCTTAAAGATGATTTCGATCTCTGTCCGAGCTAGCGAGCTTCAATTCAAATGTGGGATCGATCTAGCAACGCGGAACTCGGACTCAGTTTCGTATGCAAAAAAATGAGATCGATCTCAAAGCTCTGATTCGATGAACTTGAGATCGATCTCAAAGCTCTCCGCCTTAACTTCGTTGTATTTTTGTGATTGAATTATTAATGTACTGTGGTTGCTGCAAACAAAATGCCCAATTTAAAAATATAAGGAATTTAAATAAATTATTTTACAATTTTGTTTTTTTTAATCTATGTTTTCTTGAATTTTTTTCTAAATAAATACATATTTGTAGGTATATACATATACCTACATAGTTTTATAGGTACCTATTTATAAAAATTGGCTGTTTCTTATGCACTTAAAACTAACCATCCGATTGAACTGAAACTTTCACAATATTTTTGTTTACAAAGCCTAGTACGCAGCTGAAGCGAAGCGCAAATTTCCATTCAAAAATTGAAACAACCAAATCGTAATTCGTTTACGTTTTCGCTATCGATTTGAAGACCATAGAACATTTTCGTTTCGCTTCAGCTGCGTGCTAGGCTTAAACTGAGAACTGCATGTAAATAAAAAAAACCTATAAAAATTGATACAAGAATTTAGTTTCCGGGTAACAAGCAATGGATTGTAGTTTGTAAAATTAAATAAATAAGTAAATCAAATATCTTCGTAAGTATTTGTTTAAACAAAAATAAGATACCTACTAAAATATCTACATATAATGTAGATCATAAAAAAATGTAGTTAACAAAATTATTGTGTTCCATCTGACGGTATGACGAAAATCATTTTATATTAATTTCTCCAAAAAAATTAACGCGTTTGAAACACTTTTCATTTAGAGTGTTAATATTGCTGTCTTCGGGGTTCCTACACAGATCAAAAATTCTAATATATATTCTAATGTACATATATATTTTTCATCGGAAATATCTTTCATGGTTGCTATTTTTTACAGATTACATTCTCAATATTCAGTTATAATTAAGGCAATTTGATTCAATTGGTCATTAAAGAAATAATACAAGCCAAAACCACACAAAGGAGCATTTTCCCAACCCTTATATCGAAATGAGTAAGATAAATACCAGCTTAACAATTTATGATATCGATCGCATATATTCAACCATTTTTTCATCTTTTGCATACCAAATCAAGAACTTTCTCATACAGAGCTTTTGAAATAAGATCGATCTCAACACATTGAGATTGAGCTCGGTCTGTTGAAGTTTTTTTGCATAACTAGTCTAGGAAAGATCTCAGAAAAGTGAGTAAAGAGTTTGAACTCATTTTTTTGCATATGACCCAATATGTCCAATTGAACATTATGTTTATTTCAACAGACATATAATTTCCAAACGGGCGGTATGTCTTCTTTAAACGGACATAAAGTCCATTTGCATTTTGATCTGGTCATAATGTCCATGGACCTATTGGCTGTTTGAGATTGGACCTTATTTCTCGACATAATGTTCATGGACTTTATGTCCGTTTGTGCGGAATTAATATCCATGGATGTTAAGTCCTTATGACTTAAGTCCTTCTGACTTATCTAAAAAAAATTTTATCAATTGAAATTGTATTAAAAAAAAGCTAATGTGATAAAAACGGAAAAAAGTGTATATAAATCAAAACATTTAGGTATACTTATAAAAATAAAATATGTAAACGTCGCACGTTCATGTGATTAAGAATGTCAAAAAATAAACAAGTACATAATAGCATATATATGAATTTATGTTTATGTACATACATATGTATGTATATAGAATCCTTAAGTCAAATTTAAAATTTTAAATATTCTTAAAACAACTCGTCTAGAACCAGGGCTTAGTGATTAACAACTCCTCAACCATTCCTGTGCAGTACAATGAAGCCATCATCTTGATAGGTATTTCCTAAAATTTTATTAAAACAAGGAATACAAAATTGATTTATCTTATCTAGAATAGAGAATTTAATTCTGTTTAAAGTTTTGAATATAATGCTGGAAATTTCTTATAGCCGCATCCAGGTTAGTTAGTAGTAATCACTTGTTAATGGTAAAATAATATCATTGTAGAATAAAGGGAATGTTCTTTATACGTATTTATAAAATTCTCTTAAACCTTTTCAATCGTTTCTATAAATGCAAATCACGCAGATTCTGGTAACTTTTATTTGCGGTAACAACGCATAAATTTCACAATTTAAATTATATATGTTCGTTTTCATAACGTTTGACTATACAGTATAATAATAAAGATGGAGAAACCATTAAGTGATTAACATTTACATAAGTGGATTTACATTCGTAAAAATATAAATCAAAATTTAACTCAAAACTGACATTACGATAATAGAGAAGGCGAAAAAAAAACTTTGCATGTCCTAATGGACGGTGAAGGATAGTGGGATGACATTTTTGTTAAACTCTACAACTTTTACATTTGAAGCTCTTTACTTTCATTAGGGTCAAATATAAAAATAAAATATAAAAAATAAAAAAAAATTGAAAAAAATTTTGCCCTATATCTTTTCGGGCGCTAACTAGAGTTGAGTTGAATCTATGACAATATAAATGTTTTACTTCGAAAATAGGAATCGAAATACAGTGGACGCTCATTAACTTGAACCCGTACGAAAGCAGAGGTGTTCAAGCTGTAGGGTTGTCAGGTTACTGGATCAAGATAAAAAATGTTTGTTTTTTTTTTTTAAATAATAATTCATTTTAATGATTTTAAAATGTAAATACAAAATAATATCATACAAAATTATTAAAAATGAGACGTTTTTAAAACGACTTTATTTTTCACTTCTTATATATGTATATAGCTTTGTAAAGAGGCGTGGGATAATTTAATTAACTCAGTGAAACCATCTTAATTATTTGCCTTTTTCAAATCCATTTTTTATTTTCTCGAAATTTGTTTTCCTAAATACGCGTTTGTTCAAATGAAATTCACTTCGATCATGAGGAAGGGTTTACATAATCCGTTTACATTTTGTGTCGAAATCCTATGTAGGTATCTTGCTAAAATGAAAACAAGATGTAGATTTATTGACCAATTTGATTTGTATTATGTTGATTGGAAAATATGTTTTCCTTCGGCTGTTTTGGTCACAATAATTTTAGCAATGAAACAAGATTTGTTACATTTACTTTTCCCGACGTTTCGACAGGGGTTGCTGTCTTCTTCCGGGTGAACTTTATTACATATAAAATAAAAATATAGTTAATCACAATGTTATGCAACAACAATATACAGTGAAAAGTAAAACTTACACTTTAAGAGTTATAAACGTAGTTTAAATTTGACATAGTAAACTTAAATAATTTATAAAATACAATTTATAAAAACAATACAATGAGACTTCCGATGAAGAAGTTGAACTGAAGAGAGAGAGGTAGATTACGCATTATTTAATTTGAAACGAGGGAGCAGTATACCGCTGAAATATTCTGTGTGTCCTGTTTTTGATTCATGTTGTTCTTGTTATTTAGAATATGAAGTGTCTCTAAAGTGTACCGCTTGGAAGTGTGGGTTTCTCTTTGGAGAACTTGGACACCGTCAAAGTCGGGAGAGTGGCCACTTTCAATTACATGGCTGGCGAGTGCAGTTTTGGCTGGATTATTGGTGTTTATGTCGGACCTATGATTTGACATTATTTGACGAAGAAATTGTTTTGTCGTCCCAATGTAACACAAGGGGCAAGGTTCACCAGTTTTGCCTTTACAATTGATCTTATAAATTACATCCGTACATTTGTCCTTACCAGGTTTTGCCTTCAATTTGGTGAAAAGATGTCCAAGTGTTTGGTTGGACTTAAAAGCTAAACGAACATTTTTAAGATTTTTGTTGACCATCTCTTTGAAGTTCTCGGTTAAACTTTGTACATAAACAACACTTTTGAAGAAACCATCCGTAGGATATTCGCATTGTTGGCGGGGGGTTTTGTAGTTGTATTTTGAAAACAAACTCCGAATAGCTCCAGCAGGATACCCGTTATCATTCAAAATGTTGAATGTATATGTTTGGCCTGACTGGAACGAAAGTTGATGAGTCTTCCTGACGCTGTATTTTTTTGATACCAGTCAAAGGAGAGATGATTTTCTTCTCTATAGACTTTTACATCTAGGAACGCTAGTGTGTTATTCTGTTAATTTTCGACGGTAAACTGTATTTTTGGGTTGAATCTGTTTAGGGTCAACAAAACATCATCACTTTTACTCCTATCCATCACCGCAAATAAGTCATCCACATATTTTACTATGAAGTTTGGTTTTTCTTTTGAGCCAATAAAACACTCATCAAGCAAATAATCCATCACAAGGTCAGCAGTAGTCGGTGAAAGGGGGTTGCCCATAGGTATTCCAAATATTTGCTTAAAAATATCCTCTTTAAATTGTAGAAAATTGTTTTCTTTTATGCAAAAATCGAGAATTTCGAGAAATTTGCCCTGGTTGATTTTAGACTAATAATTTCCCATTTCTTTTTAACTATGTTGACAGCTAATTGAACTGGGATGTTAGTAAAAAGTGATACAACATCGAAAGAAACCAAAACATCATTCTCTCGTATTTCCACTTTTTTTGCTTTTTCCACAAATTCAAAAGAATTTCTTACAGTGTAGAGTGATTTGTTCGTCACACATTGTAAAATCCTACCAACAAATTTAGAGAGTGCATAGCAAGGCAAATTCGTTGATGATACTATGGGACGCATAGGCATATTGGGCTTGTGTGTTTTCGGCAAGCCATATATCGCGGGAATTTGGGCAGTATATGTTGTCATCTTTGCTTTTTCTCTATCATCTATGAATTTGTTGTTGTTAAGCCATTTCACTAACTCATTATTGCGGGTTTGATGCGTGAAACCCGCACTTCCAAGCGGTACACTTTAGAGACACTTCATATTCTAAATAACAAGAACAACATGAATCGAAAACAGGACACACAGAATATTTCAGCGGTATACTGCTCCCTCGTTTCAAATTAAATAATGCGTAATCTACCTCTCTCTCTTCAGTTATTGGCTCAACTTCTTCATCGGAAGTCTCATTGTTTTGTTTTTATAAATTGTATTTTATAAATTATTTAAGTTTACTATGTAAAATTTAAACTACGTTTATAACTCTTAAAGTGTAAGTTTTACTTTTCACTGTATATTGTTGTTGCATAACATTGTGATTAACTATATTTTTATTTTATATGTAATAAAGTTCACCCTGAAGAAGACAGCAACCCCTGTCGAAACGTCGGGAAAAGTAAATGTAACAAATCTTGTTTCATTGCTAAAATTATTGTGACCAAAACAGCCGAAGGAAAACATATTTTCCAATCAACATAAAATGAAAACATAAAATTCTGTTCAAGTTATACAGAGTTAGCAAAGGAAAAATTCCAGCTATATCGAGTCTTAAAAATGGTCTGTTCAAGTTATAGAATGCGTAAAGAGAAAACATATTTATTCAAGTTATTGCAATGTTCACTTTATCGTATGTTCAAGTTAACGAAAGCCCACTGTAAATCGAGGTTTATAAATATAAAAATATATATAAGAAAAAATCAAAATAAAAGTTTACCTTTACCGCTCTGTGTCTTTTTGGGAGTTAAATTTAGAAGCTTTGACGTAATACTATATGTCTATATAGATTTTTTTTCTGAATAAAAGGAATTGAAATTAGTAAATCTATTTTTTTTTTTTTTTAAATGAAGGGTAGTGCTATTTCGAGTGACTGACCTGTGATTCTCCAGGATATGCTTAGCTGACCAATGTTCTCTTGTTCTATTAAAAATAAAGAATATATTGTTATTGTACAAATTTTCACTCTAGACGAACGCCATTTCATTTTTCTTTTATTCTGCATGTTTTTCGGACGCGTATAGGGGGGCGAAGACCTTTCTAGCAACTTTTTGCGTTCAGTATTTTTTGAATGTATGAGGCTCTTGGAATAGTATTGATCATTAACTATTGTGATAGAATTTGAAACTGCTTATAGGGAAAGTATTGGTTTCGTGTAAAATTTTGAAAAATAAGTTCAAAAAGTGGGTTTCTACATCCCATCCACCGGTCTGTGCGTCCGTCCGTGCTTCCACTATTATTTGAGCTAGAGCTTAAATGGATTATTTTTTGAATTTCAGTTTTAGCTCATCTAGAACTGGTATAGCTGCCGATTTCACTTCTTTTTAATTTTCGAGAAAAAGGTTCAAACGATTTTGATTAAACTTTGTACATGTAATAAACAAATTGATTGTAAGAAAACTGCGTTTCACGTTTTTGTCAAAAAATTCACATTATGAAAACAAAGTTTTCACATTTTTTGAGAAAATTGCCTTTTTTTAAGTTATTCACATAATAGCCATGTTTTTTGGGATTTTATATAATCTAGTAAATTAGAAATTCCCAAAAGAAAACGTCCGCAGTAGCCTACCCATCAGTAGTAGGATTCTACTTCTGCTTTTATTGGCAGGAATTCTACCGTGGATGTTGTATTTATAACTTGATGTAAAATCCTACTGTACTGTGAATAGATTTCCCTAAAAAACACGACTAATATAGTTTTTTTAGTGGAATGACCGATTTTATTATAATGTTTTAACCTGATGTTTCTTAATAGTTTTAACAACATTGCATTTAAAATATTATTTTTTCAAACAAAACAAAAATCGAATACAAAAATCAATTTTTAAAACTTTTGACTTTTTTTTTTTAAATTTGTTCGTTCAAATTTACATCTACAATCTATATAAGAGGAAGTTCGTGCGATACAGTTTTGCATATTTTTTATTGAGCATAAACTAATAGCATCCATATATGTATGTACTTTCATTATATAACCATTTGCTATTTTATTTTATTTCAAAGTTATGAACAAAATGTTAACCTACTTGAATCTGCTGCGCATGTTATGCACGCATAAATCTACCACTGCAGTGTACAAACCTCATACAAAAATAATAATTTTTTGTTAAAAATTTTTCAATTTTATAATGAAAAAGCCTTTTAAACTGTTCGTTTTGCTATCTAAATATTTATGTAACTTTACAAATCAATTCATGGCACGTAACTATTTTTTAAGTTAACATACTGTGTTCACAAGAGCTTTCGAGTTTATGGGAAAAACAAATAAACTTGTCAACTACCTTTTTGAATGTTGACAACATTTTCACACAATTTTTACTGCATAAAGAATTGAATTGTAATGGTATGGTGCAAAAGAAATGTTTTCCCACATCGAGAGTATTATAGTAAATATTATTTATTGGGTATCCGTTAAAACCCATCTATACATTTCCCATAAACATTTGTATCTATGGGATTTTTGCACTTTTACTTTTTATTTTGTTTTCTCTTGAATTTCAGTAGCTTTTCTTATTTTGTTGTGGATTGTTACTTAAAGATTTTTATTTTACAAGTAAGAAGATTTATAATTCAAATAAAGATCGATTTTTTAATTTTAAATTCTCATTTTTTTTTAAATCCATATTTGAATGTGATTTTTTGAAGGAAACGAAAAACGTAAAAAGACTTAAACCTCATACAAATGTTTATGGGAATAGTAGAAAAGTATGGCCTTGCTTAGAGACACGTACATTGGACAACATTTTTTTTGATCGATAAATTTGTGTAGACGATGTTTGATTAAAAAATGAGTTGGGAATAACTGACGCTCCCGATATTTAGATATACATATGCACTTTTTACAATATATCATACATTTTCGTGTATAAATATAATATAATCAATTTTGAGAAAAAACAACAATTTTTGATCATTATATACAATGATATATACAAAATCAATGTCTAAAGGTATTCATCTTCAGTATCGTACTTCTGTTTTGCGAATTAACTCCGTGGTTTGCTTATCGGACCGATATGGTGAGCTGAAAGTTTCAGGATCAAATCTCAAATAAATCAACTTTTCCTTTTCTTTCCTTGGCAAAATGGCACAGAAATGGGGGGGGATAAGTTTATTTCGATAGTTACCCTTTGTATCCCCATTTCAATATCTATGTAAATCAATCATTTAAAACTAGAATAGAATGTTGAATAATTGTAGTTGTAATATAATTATAAGAAAAATCAACTTAAATAAGAAAATAACTAGCCTTCTTGTGCGAGAATTCTCGAAATTACATAAATTAATTGTTTATGTTGAGTTTTGTTTTTTACACTACATAAAATTGTTCCCGTTGATTGAAATGTGAAATACCTAACCCAAAGTTAAGAAAATACCCCACACTTTAAATTACAAAAAAAAGATCCCTCACGCAAATTCACAAATTCACCAATGAGAAAATTAAAAAATCAAATACAATACAATATTTAACAAACAAATGCAGTTTTTGAACAAATTTATTTATATTTTTAAAATAAAATTATTATATAATTCGTCAAATCAGCAGGTGATTTCGGTTCGTCTGACACCTTATTTTTCAAAATCAGTGTAGTATGAGAGTCGGAAAGTGAGTCTGGACTATATAGAAATACAGTCGATTCTCCCTAAGTTGAATTTCTCTCTAACACGAATTTTGTCGCCATATTTTATCGTTCCCTTCAATTTTCATACAAAAACAATTCTCGAACTCCCTCTTAGTCGAACTCTCTCTTACTCTAACACATTCTCTCGATTATTTGCATCTTTTTTCCCTCCTTAATTTGAATTTATTTTAGCACAAAACAAAATAAAAAACATTACTCAATCGGAATTCGTATTTTGGGTAGGTATATAACTACAAACCATCAAGTATCTATCTACACACTTCAAAATCCTTAATATGGATGTGTAGCATCGCATGTGCCATCAGCGTCAGCTTTTTGTGTTGCTTCCTATTCATATCCCTGGTACCCCCATAAAAAGATACAGTTTTTAAAAATTTGCAAAGCAAAAACAAAAAAAAAAAGCATTGGTATCCAATTCTTTGTGTTGTTGGTTGCATTATATACATATATTGATCTTTAATAATTTAATAAACCTTTTAAAACACAAAAAATGTTTCTCTCATATAACTCAAATATCTCCAAAACTCTCTTTAACTCGAACAAATCTTGATATCCCGAAAAAATTCGACATAGGGAGAATCGACTGTAATATATGTATGTAAAAGCCTTTAAAAAAAATGTTGTACACAAAATTCACTGTATGAAAATCAGAGCCATTAAAAAAAATGAGGGGTTTATAACCATTATTTTTCAAATCTTTTAGATTATGTATGTTGAATAACATCAAGGCTACACAGTTTAAACAAATCCAAAAAGCAAACCAAAAATCGACCATTTCAAAAATAAAGTTTAACTTAAAAAAAAAAAAAAAACAACAAAAATTGATAGCTGTTAGTCACCAGGCCTTGGGTTCTCTATGAGCTGTCGCATCACCAAATTTATTTTTTTAGTTAGGTTTGCGTATATGCGATTTTATTGCTCCTCAATGTCAAAAACCGTATAACAAATTTTGTATAGCTATTTGCCTCTCTGCCTGTGGAATCGATAGGAAATGTAATAAATTGATTACAAAATAAAAGAGGTTAAAACGGGGGGGGGGGGGGGGAGGGACAATAAGTAAGATTTGGACTTTTAAAAACAATAAAATACAAAATACCTACATAGCTGCCTGTTACAAATTTGTAAGTCAAAACCTAGTTTGTCTGTAGATAAATGTTAATAAACAAAATTATTCGTAATAAATTGGTTAGTTCAGGTTTCTTGAGATCTCAGCAATTTCAGAAATCTGCTAGTTATTCTCCAGTGAGATTCATCATGTTTGCTGTCAAAAAGCTCAGACTGAAATTTTTAAGATTCGCTTACCTACTCAATTATTTTTTGTCGCAGTTGATCAATTTATTAAAAAGAGTTAGAGAGTGCTTTTGACTTCTAAAGGAGAAATCTTGTTCAGGTTTCTCCTTCTGCTCACTCTCAGTGAAGCTGACAGAAGTATGCTTAGTGAGATCTCAGAAACCTGAAGTGGCTAAATAAAAAAACTAATAAGACATTTAAATCCTGCTCCTGTAGTTTTTATATTTCAAAAACTAAATTACCTATTCACTAACCATAATATCAAGCGCCATACCCGCAATGTATTCATCAATTCTAAAATACCCGCGTTGTTATTATTATTACGAAGAAAGAAGAAAGAATCACATTTCAAGCAAGTAAGAATTTCTGTCAAAGAACAATCGACGATAAAAACAAACAACATGTGCATTTCCCACGCCATGGCCATGGCCATGCTGAATCCCGTAGTCAAAACAAAACACAGTTAATGTAGTAAAATCTGGTAACTCATTTATTGAAAAAGCAGTGAGAGTAAAGAATAATATGTGTTGCTCTCAAAAATCAGGTGTTACCTTCTACCAGGCTGAGCCCGTGGGAAAACAAATCTCAAGAAAATAAAATAAAATCGAAAATCACTTAAAGTCAGGGATGCTACTAATGCTTAAAGCAACAACAACTATAAGTACAACAGCATAACAAATCCCCCAAAAATCCCTTTTTAACAAAAGACAATAAGATCCTTGCGTGGGAACTCATAAGAAATCCTTCTTCCCACGAATTTTGTATGTACGCACATGCACACAGTCTGACGATGCCAGCTCAAAGGAAATACACTTATATGCACCGAGCCGAGGTACCTACGACGTTTCCTTCGGGAAATCTAAGTATCCAATCACCTCACCAGCATAACACCAACAAAACAGAAGAAGCAGAGAGTGAACAAAATAAAAAAATGTTTTCCATAGTACCGAAGCAAAATATTGTTGCTGCGTTCAGGAATTCCCACACTTTTTGCTCGTATAGTGCAACCAGCACCCACCTGTTCTGTTCTGTGTGCGCTGCGTATAATAGGTACTTTCCTCCTTTGGTTTGAGTTCTGGCTATTCTTCTTTGTGCCGTTGTTTTACTTCATATACAATATCTTCGTGCCAGTGACCGGTTTGCTTGTCTCCTTATTGGAAATCAGGGATAAAAGACTGACTGACTGACTGGTGCCCAAAAGGATGTTTGTTGCAATCCGAAACCAAACGGAAAACGGTTCCCACACTTTTTTTTTCAACTATGTGTGTGCTTTCTGCTCTTGTGCTCCCTTCTTCTTCCATTCGTTTTCTCTTGGCTGTTTGATATTTTTTCTCATTGGTTTTGTGTGTAGGTATCTATGTACATTCTACAGCTCCTATACCTGCATGCCTGTCTCTCGTTTGGTTTTTAGGTCTTCCGGCCAAAGCAACACGTTCGGTTATAAAACTGTGCGCCGGAACAGTAACAGCATCAGATTGAATCTATAGCTCAACGAAGTAACATCACCAAGAAGTTGTTCTCAAAATTTGTACTCGTAAATCGCGAATATACGTAACAATAATATACCTTGGGATAACACAAAGAAAGTTAAAAAAAATAAACAAACAAAGATGTTCACTGACGTTAAAAACCTCACCCCGAACCAAGTGCTGGATATCTCAACTATGGCGTCAAGTCACAAAGCTAAGGGCAAATTCCATAAGCTCTTTAAACCACTCCTACGCATGTTGCGAGCTGCGAAAAAAAACTCAAATAATGGCACCGGATCTATCGCCCACCCAAACAACGTTAATTTGAATAATACCTCAGATCTAAGTTTAATCACACCCACAATGGTCGAGGCACTTGATCAAGCTGCTGTTGCCGCCTCCTACGAAGATTACGCAGCCGTCATTAGGAAAGTTGCAAAAGACGAAGAATTTCTACAGGCATATTTTGCAGAAGATCCTTTCAGTGACACCACCCCCTACGCACTAGATTGCAGTGTCGCAAAATCACAACCAGCCACAGCTTGTTCCTGTCCGCATGGCTACAACTGTCAACAATATCATGGAGAATTTAAAAAGTATAAGGATAATTTACAAATACCAGTGATTAAAGATATATCCGTGGATGACAGTTTTGTTCCCGTACACTATATCCGAACGGAAAATGGAATGTTTTTTTGGACAGCCGAACAAACCAAATTAGATGAGGATCTAATGGAGCCGCTGTATTGCAATTCATATCAACAGCCCGCACAAGCTCAATGGGATAATCAAGCCCTATTATATTAGTTTTACAGTTCTTGTTCACTTTATCCAGTTTCTCAGGGATCTCATTAGTTTTTTAATGACTTAGATTGTTTTGCAATAATGTTTGTGATATTTTTTGTTTACCATTTTGTTATGTTTAAGAAAAAGCGTTTTTAATCTAACGTTCATATTGTTATTGAAAAATAATATAAACGCGAACGAATGTTATTATATGTAGTTGTTAATCCAGGGATGGTTAAAACAATTTTTCAAATATATAAATACTTTATACTTTTTACAAAAAAATCTAATTGATTGTTTTTATTGACAAAACCGCTGAACGAATTCGTTTATATACAGCTGATATTTGTTTATTTATGTTGTTGTTATTCCCAGAGAGTGAATCGTTCATTTTTGTGGTATAGCAGTGCAACCTGTTGGTGGTTGCACTTGACACGGGAATTCCTTATACTTAAAACGATTGGAACTGAACTCGTGGGAACCGGATGTCGACGTGTATACAGTTGTGGAAGTTACCTCACATGTGATACCTATATAGTGAATCTGATACTACCTACTGGTGCGAAGTTAATGTGGATATATGTATGTATAAAGTAACTAATAGTTACTAACTATACATGGTGATACCTATAACATGTTGAAGCAAAAGATAAAATGTTTTAGTACATTTTTTCGCTTTATACCCTTCTAACGCAACAGGTTTTCGTATGTGTGTGCGTTAACATAAAAACATAATTTTTGTAATGGCAATTACATACATATGCATATTATGTCATATAAAAACAGCAATTTTGTTTTTAAAAATCGATGTCAATTGTTAGTTAATTATTGTGTTGGGCCAAGATAATAAAATTGCTTTGAAAATAGCGTTGTCTTGTCTTGGTAGGCAGTGAAAAATAACACAGCTAAACATGTAGGTTTTGTACCTCTGTAGTTCAAATCGAACATTTAAATCTTATCAAGTACTATAGATTTTAAAGGGAAAATAATCTGATAGGTAAGATTTTTTTACATTGCGTGGGCATGTAGGTAAATAACATTTTTCTTTATGTCAACCCCCGTAAAAATGAGAGTTTTGATGGCAACTTAAATAACAATTAAAAAAAAAGAAGATATTAACCCTGAAAAAATTTTCATATGAATGAAAATTGGTATAGTACAGACCTTGCAGAAACAGAAGGAATCAACAAAAAAAGTCTCCATCAATCCGACATTGGGCCTTGTTTATAAAAAAAAGCTAAAGCTAAATTTAAGATTTTTAAGTAAAAGCTAGGTTTTTTGGTGAATAAAAACAAGTAAAGTAAGGAACAAAAAAAATGTATTTACTTTTTTTTTATTCACAAGATCCATTTTTTTAAAGGTGATTTTTCCAGTGTTGAGTTAAACCAGAGTTAGTTAAACTTGAAACTCAATAGCTGCAGTTTTTCAGTGTAGGATTAAAGTTGCAAAATATTTATTAAAATTAAAGTGCCACACTTATGGAAATGCTCATTTCTCAATCGAAAAATTGTGCGGTATTAATTGAACACGTGTCGCTTTCCCTCTTCCAATAGTGTTTTGACACGTAAATATTAGAAATATCTATTCATTTATATTTCAGAAGCTGAGCCTGAAGATGTTATAATTTTTAAAAAAATTGTCAAAAGTCCACGACCATAATTACTTTTTTTTTATTCTTAAAAAATCTGTCAGAAAATAATCTATGCTCTAAATTGTAATTTGAAAAATTTTAAATTTATTTTTTATGCATTCCAATCTTAAACAGATAATTATAATTTAATAGAAAGGTTATTATAGATTATGTTACTCTATACAAAAACCCGTTCAAGTTTTATTTTCTAAGTGCTTTTTTAATAGATACAATTTATAAAAAGGTTATAAAGGTAAAAATTACGTTTTTTTTCATATTAACACTTAAATAGCGAAGTTGTCAAAAAATAATTATTGCTCGATTTACAATTTTTAAAAAGTCTTGTAATAAGGTCTCCAAACTTCTTTTGTGAAGAAAATCATAAATGATTACTGACAGATTTCTCCTTTAAAAGTAAAAGCAGATATTTTTACTAGTTTATTTTAAATGAAAATAATCAATAACTTTTCACCTTTTAAAAGTTTAAAACATAAAATTGCTTTTTAATAATATATCTACAGTCGTATTTAAAATGCTATTCTAAAGCTTTGCCAACTCAAGCTCACTGCCCAAATCCAACATCTTATTTATAAACATGTCGATCGATTGTTTAAATTATATAGCCACTGCATTTGGTAGCCCAAACCTATAATTCTATAGTGGGTACGTTCAGTCAACAAATAATTGAAAAGTTATCTTTGAATGATATATATATTCATTGAACGTATCCAAAAGCTTACGAAATTGACAGATAACAAGGATATCAGTGATGTGAGGACACATATCAAGAATGCGTTTATAAATAATTAAATGTCCAACTATTTATACAATAGTCCAACTGTCCAAGAGTGTTCCAAGGAAATCTAATAAAAACCTTCTCAGTTAGTGAAAAAAGCTGTGTTAAATTACTAAATATATTTTATATATGTATGTATGAAGGTATGGATGTTATTTGATGAGCAAAAAATTAAAGCAATTTAACTAAATATGTACATATGTCCTTGGTTACGAAATAAAATTAAAAATAAAATTTTTTTAAAGCAAAACAAAAAATTAAGATGTCTTACGTCTAAGTTAATTTTATTTAATTACTATAAACCCCTATAGGTGAAACTTTTACTAAGGCATAAATTCACTTTAACTAGGGCAATTTGCCTCACCAATCATTTTAATAGTGTAATATTACCTAAGGTCTTTGGCAACATCACCAGCAATAGCCATTGTATTTCAATTGTTGCTCACAGATAAGGCCATAACAAAATCCTAAATTTGATGTTGCTATAGTGCACTAATAAATTTCCCAAGATACGATATGAAATGACGGTGCTGGTCACAAATATTTCTCTAATAACAAATATTTTATTTTGCCACATGGTAGCATTAATCACTTATCGAATCGATTCTCGCACTTCAGTGTGCGAGATAATATAATAAAAAAATATCCAGGTTAGTTGCCAGATTGTTGCCAAGGGGTACTGAGTAGTTACACCAAAGGTTTTTTAATTTGTTATTTTCGATTAAGATATTGTTTTACCATAAAAGTACATTTGTATTTTCTTTTATAGCATACATTTTATTGAAAAGAAACGCTAATGTCTGAAGAAAAAAAAAGTACGCATACGCCACAGTGTACTACAATTTCAAAAATGAAAAGTCTTATTTAATAGTGGAATAATTGTGCCTTAAAAAATATTGATTATTTTAACAATAAAATAAGTATAACTTAACGGTGTCTCTTCCCTTGGAAATAGACATATTATTGACTGCAGCTTTTTGTTTAAAAAAAATTAAGATTGACCGTTGAATTTTAATTATGTTATCATTAATTTGATTTTTATTTGCGATATATATGTAGGTACTATGTACATACATACATATATATGGCAAGTTATAGATTCGTAAAACAAATTTAACTCGATATTTCGATCAAACTTGACATCAAATCGAAGAAGAAATGGGTCTCGGAGTTCTGTTCGTATGTCTGCCTGTCTTCGGCTACAGTCTAACCGTATAGATCGATTCTCTTTAAACTTATTATTTTCATTTTTTTTATGATTAAAAATAACGGTACCTGGCGTACATTTAATATTAATCTTGTTTTTCTCAAAACTGTGTCAACAACTTTTTTTTTTTTAAATTAGTAATTTTGTTTTTATATAGGCTTTTTGTAAAAAAAAATAATTTTCAAAAAAGTGGTGACCCCCAATAGAAGCACTTTTGGATTTTGTTAACAAAAGGTTCAGCTGATATTAATAATACATACATGGAGACTGTTTTTAAAAGTTTTAAAGGTATAAGTTTCCAAAATTATAAACATTTTCTTTTATGTTTAGAAACAGTTTAAAATTTTGTTGTTGTTGAAAACTTAATACGTAATTCGAAAACTAGCTACTCCTTACCAACTTTTATTTTATCTGACAAATAACACAAGTCAACATGAATTTTGTCTTTGAAAAAAGGGTATTAAATTTATAAAGCTGTACCTTATTCACCCGAAAACCAAATATATTTGATAGAAAAGTTTGCTTTTGTAGCCAGGATAACGTTTTAACAGGTTATTTTTTAAAACTATGATATAAATTTTTACTTTTTTAAAATTAAAAGTAATAGATTTTTAATTATTTTTGTATCTTTAATTATTGAAATAAATTATAATTATACAAAAATACTACTCAATAATGCAAAATTTTGAAAATAAAAAATAAATTTCCAAATTTTTCATTTTTTTTTTTTTCAAAATTTTGAGTTTGAAAATTAAATTTTTAAAAATATTCACTAACATAATTTTATTTAAAAACATAGTTAAAGAATGGAATTCTGGCTTTTAAAAAAGATATAACATGACACTGTAAGTGTTGCCGTTGTTTTAAAATATTTTTTTTCTATTTCAAGTCAATTTTTTAAGAAAATTTCTAGATGGCGGCTTAAGCTCCAGTCCGATTTTCCCGAAAAACTATATACCCATGTTCTCCTTATAACCCCTTCTAATGAATTGTGAAAGAAAAGTGAACATGTAAAATTTTGTCCAGGTCAAATATTTATTCCTACTGGGCTAATACACTAATTTAAAGGTAAAAATCATGAAAATGAATATTGATATTATTCATTCATTTTGGTGCATAGTGAATATAAAAATCGTAAAATGAATGTTAGGACAAGATTTTTTTTTTCTTTGTTGAGTTGTGAATTATTCTTATAAGCGAAAATAACGGTATACCTACCATACAAGTGCTTAAAACCGTTAATTAAACTCTCATTTTTCAAAATACGACTCCTACGATTTTGATAAATTTTTTTTGTGAACTAAAATCAGTACGATCCAACTTATTCTTGGAAATTTTTTAACATTAATCCATTATTAACGGTATCTCTCATATATCATTATCTTTTCATCCGATTAAAATTTTTCAGTTTAAACTGAAAGTTCCATGCATGAATACTATATGCATAGACGGTGCTATATTGTTCATATTTATGTACTCAAATAATACAATTACATTTTTGGCAGGTGGCATAAAATATGGGCTCCCATAAACACATAATTTATTTCTTTTAAAATCAGATGACTCGTTTTTAAAATAATAAGACCTTAAATTTACAGTGTCGTACACTAGAGCAAATTCGTGCGACCAAGTATGTAGTACATTTTATTTTGAAAAAAAAAAAAAATTAAAAAATTATAAGTATTCCACTTTCAAAAACAAAAGCTCAAATGTATGTTTTAAGCCTCTATGCTTCATGAATACTGGAAAACGATGCAAAATGAAGTAGAAGTATGGTATTAATGAAAAAAACCAAGTAGTTTTTTTTTATTTTATTTCATTGATTTTAATTTATTATTAAATTTATTAAATTTATTTCATTTTATTTTATTTTATTTTATTTTATTTTATTTTATTTTATTTTATTTTATTTTATTTTATTTTATTTTATATTATTTTATTTTATTTCATTTTATTTTATTTTATTTTATTTTATTTTATTTTATTTTATTTTATTTTACTTCATTTTATTTTATTTATATTTTTTTAATTTTATTTTACTTTTTTAATTTCATTGAAAAGGGTATCTTGATGAAGGGCGAGACTCAAGAAATTTGCGACAGTTATAACAGTTTATCGCCATAAATAATGGTATGCATTTTCGAGCTTTGCACTACATACAACAAAAAACTCTTAAAACTTAATCAAGATAAATGTGCAATATATTTAAATGACAGTTTTTTTCAAAGCCATGGCTTTCGAACCAATGTTGCCAGTGGTATTTTGCCACCCAAAGGACACTTCTTTTTGGACTGTCAATTAATATTTTATTTTTTTTTTAAATCGCAATGAGCGAGTATAGTATTATTTTAAGCTTAATACAAATGGTTTGGACAAAACAAAAATCAGTCGATATAAATAATTCAACATTCAGACATCCATTGTCTCGGTATTTTATGTTCTCTATCCACAAAATTCGTGGGAAAAAATATGTTACCTACTGTAAGAGCTATGGTAAAATTGTGTTTGGTATTTTAAACTTTGCTCTTTATTTGAAAATGAAATTATTGCAAACAAGTTAAGTTAAGCGGCGCAATATCTGTGAGAACCCGTTTAAATACTTGATGTATTTTTGTATCTATATATACCTACTCGTACATACTTGATTTAATTATTTATTTTTTCGTACCTCAGTTTACTATTACAGACAACTGGTTGAGTTAATGGTATGTGATGATATTATTTTTGACTGAAAAAATGTTTAAAAAGTGGTTATTCTCAAATTGAAATTATAAGTGTAGGTACATTTCTTATTTACGTTTTTAAAAGTTATTCCTGATGAATGGATGAATGGCTCCCCACATTATTCTTGTTATTTGTTGCAAACTTTATCTGTTGAATGACAAATAATTTATTTTTAATCTAAGAAAGTTAATGTACTTGATAGATAATATTCAATAAATAACAAATCAAATTTTATTTTACGCAATCATAACATTTGTATAAAATTCGATGTTTGACATTTTAATTGGACACCCTTTTATTTTGTTCTTCATGCCTAAAATAGAAATTGGATAAAATTTTGTCATGTTCAAAAAATATTCAGGGGTCGCTACTCGCTAACACAATTCAAAGTTTTTAAAAATCAACAAATTTTTACTTTGGTCTGAAAAATTTAAAATTGAGTTCCAGATTGCCATGAGATATATTCAAATTTTAAAACAACAGAAATAAAAAAGTCTAGAGTAGATACCCTTTTGATATACATATACCTAGCCCACGCTGATTCTCATGAAAATACATATTTATATTCAGGAGGACAGAGAGTTTTTGCTCGGAGACAAAAAAAAGGTAAGATTGGAAACGTAAATAAGCCACTTTTAAAAAAGAAGAAGATGAACGGGAAGATGAAATTATTAATTCACTGACTGTGGCTAAACAAGTTTTAATTCCGTCTGAGGTATATTTCACTGAAGAAGAAAAAAAAGTTTATCTGAAAATAATAAATCTTAAAATAAGCGACCGAAGAGCGACTATAGTTTTAAATAAAACATAACGTTGACACGTTGTCAATCCGACAGAAATCTCAAATGCAAATCTAATCAGATTTATCCCTTAGGAATCATTGAGATTGAAAGTTGTTGGAAGACATTGTTGACCATGAAACTGTTAATCGTCTTTCAATTTTGGTCTGTGACAAGCATATTGACCAGCTGCTTGGAGTAAGGTAGCACAAGCAACAGCAACTTATGAAGCAATAGATTTCCTTTAGTCGTGCAGTCAATTGGTTGTTCTTCTGGACTTCTAGTCCTTATTATTTAAAAATTTTTAAAATCCTTGGACTATAGTATTCAGCAATCAAATTTTTAAATTACTACCAATGAAGATTCAAATAACAAATTATTACTGCGACTGAATTCATCTCTTTTGCTCAGAATCAAGTCAACCAATTTAAAGTTCGATTCGAGATGATTGTTATGAGCTTTAAAACCTGACTAACACCATTCTAGGTTTTCTGAGCCCCTGCTGGACTTCACTGATGGATGGTTAAATAAATGTATTCCTTAAAGCTGTATTTATTCAGAGGAATGTTTAAGCTAACGAAAAGAGAAGAAAGAGGAATTTTAGACATTTGCCTATTCACAGTGGCCGTATATGTGAAATACTGGTTCAAATCACCTTCAGCATCTTACGCTCCCCACATCATTGTTCATAAGCGATCATTAAACAACTATTAGTTCATATTTTGCTCACGAGCGTCATCAGTTTTCAAAAGAGCGCAAGCTTGAGCAAATGCGGAATGAATTAGAAAAGTTTTACAACTTTTATTGCAATTTTGTTGTTATTTGGGTTATGGTGTCTCTTTGGAAATTTAAAATATTTAAGAAAGCTTTAGAAAGCTTTCAATTTATTTTCTATGAATTACGAATGAATTTATAAGTAAAAATAAGAGACAAAATTCATTCCCACAGAGCGTCTGTGACAGTTGAAACTTATTTAGCACATCCTCTTATTTATTGAAAATTGTAGAATTGATTTGAAACAACTTCTGTTATGTTTTATAATCCCCATCGATAAAAAGAATTGCTTTCAAAGTCCAGGATAACTAGAACAATGACTTCATCCCCTCCACACAATTTAAAGTCCGCTTGCATATGGTGTTAAAATTACAAACAAGTAAATCGGTATTTTATTAAATATTGTCTTATACCATTTAATAATTATAAAATTTAAAAAAAAATTTCTGCTAGCAACGGCACTTTTCCATATGAAAATCCACAATTATAATTTGTATCTTTTATAATTCCATTTTACTAAAGCCCATTTTATTGTATAAAATTGCTCTCAAATTTATTCTGAACAACTGCTCTCCTTCAATAGTCTCCAACCTAAGATTAAACAAAAAATCTTTGATATAAGAAAAATCTAAAATCATTACCGTTTCATTAAGAACTCACCGTTCTTCTTTTGAGCCTTGTGTACACAGTCAAATGATTCCATTTCACAATTATTACTAAAAGTTTTTCTGTATGTTCCATTTGAAGCACAAACTGGTCTTAACATCATCGGACATGGTTTAATGCATAATCTTTCAGATTCTGATGGATTCTGGCTAAAAAATTCCAAATGATCTTTTAATTCAGTAGTTGTACACCAATCCATATCAGTATTGCTATATGCTTCACAAAAAAAAAAAAAAAAAACGATAAATGATGATAAAGTTAAAAATAGAAGTATATAAACAAGCAAAGCTTCTTAAAAATTTACTTGGTAGAGCTGAACGCTGGCGATTACAATTAAACATATTCATTTCACAATGGTTGTCAAATTTCTCATATTTTAATCCATATGTTGCACAAATTGGCTCAAGCATATCAGGACAAATTTGAGGACACTCAATACTTCCACCACCATGAGCTTCTGATGTTGTGGCAATAACAACAGCAACGGTAAAAATTATTATGTTGAGTGAATTCATTTCTTTACTTTCAAATCTAAATATTCAACTGAATGGATTGTATGAAGTTGATCGTCCATATATATACCTAGCAGAATATGTACAGAATAAAAAACTTTGTTATCTTTAAGATTAGAAACCTTGAATAGAATACTTATAAATTGGTCTTATCTATGGACACAATTTATAATTGTTATACCCAGTTGGAAGATCGCAATTTACTTCTCATTAAATAATTTCGAACTTTAAGTTTTAAACAAATACCATTTGATCATATGGAAAACAGGAAATAAAATAAGTCCAATGATTTCCTCTGTCTATCTTTACATCTACCACCATCCGCTAAATAAAAGTGAATTTCTTCGGATTGATAATTTTATGTAAAGTAGTTTGAAAATTTGGGGAGGGTAGGTACGATAACTTAGGCGCAAAAAATTGATGATGGTTTTTTATTGACGGTCAAATACAAGTATTTTTTACTATGGGAAGGGGGGAGTCGCCCCGTTTAGGAGGTAGAAGAAATTTTAGAAAAAAATAACTTATAATGAAAAAAAAAAAAATTATTAAAAAATAACGGCAACTTTTACAATAAAGTTACACACCGGTTTTGAAATTCAGAAATCTGTTATTTAATCCTAAATTTAAATTAAATTATTTATGTCAATATTTTTTGAAAAATTCGCATGCAAACTCAAAATTTTGATAAAAAAATTAAGAAAAAAGTTTAAACCAATTTTTTTTTTCAAAATTGTGAAGTGAAGTGCTTAATCAGTGTTTGCCGCTAAGAAATTTGAAAAGGTTGCATAAAAAGGGGTCACGAGATAAAAAAGGTCGCATTTTGAATTTCTTTTAATAGATAGCAAAATCAGACGAAATCCGTATAAATAAAACATGCTTTGCAGTAATTTTATATTATATTAATAAAATTAACCAAGCTAAAGAAATCAGTTTTCAGTTGATACTTAAATACATTTTTATGTAGATAATTATTGAATTACATTTATTTGTAACTTAGTATGATTTATTGCTTTTAGTATCAAAAATATTTTTTAAATACCTACACAAGTTCAGTTAAAACAATGTTCCAATCAATGGGACATTTTACACTCAAACGTCAGGCTTATCAATGGGATCGTCGCGTCGTTTTCACCATTTTGAGCTGAGTTTCCGGAATCTGATTAACTTCCAAAAGTTGTTGAAAACATTCAGTTCACAAAAATCAAGCCAGCCTTCTTTAGTGATCAAACCCTACTACGGAAATCCCTATGTAACAAAAAATCAAAGGACGCACGGACAACATTAAAAAAAAAGTGGCAAAGAAAGTAAAGAATTCGAGGGCATATATTAATGGTAATTCAGCTAGGACCTTAAAGACACTTTTTATCGAACATTCAATGCTACGGACCCATCTTCATGTTCTAACATGACGAAACGCGTCGGCCAAATTATTAAAATAAAATTAAAAGTAAAAAACACCGTGGAACGAAAAAATAAAATGAAAGATTGGAAAAATAATTTCAATAAAAAAGACTGATCTGTGCTTCATATTTATTTATTTTGTTGTTTCGTCTTAAATTATAAAATAGTGCAATAATATGTAAATTTCCAATTTTTTAATGACTTTTTACCAAAAAATGTAATGTAATAGTCCAATAAAGAAAATCCTTGAAAATGTTGGAAAGTACCCAACGAAACGTCGCGGTCGGGAATATTTAAAAAATGGATTTGTTTTAATCGCATAAAAATCTAACTGATCAACAAGCTTATTTAACATATATGTACAATATACATCATAGAACTAATCTTTTTCAGGCATTTTTCTAAAGATGGGGTCAGAAAAGTCGCAAGATTTTAAAAAAGGGTCAAAATAGCCACTTTTTTAAAAGGTCGTATCATGGTCACATGGGGCAAAAAAGGGGTCAAAATGCGACTAAAGTCGCATAGCGGCAACACTGTGCATGAGATTTTTGTTTTTTGATATTTACGGTGAATTCATTTTGAGGATAAATGTTGATGATAGGTTCATCTTTGTAAGTAAAAAGTACAGCAATTCATTAAGCCCTATATTTGCTGCAGTCGTACAATAGTACCTAGGTAATGTGATTTTTTTTAAAATGCATTACATTTTCATATCTGAAAATTTTAAATGTGGAACTTTGAGCAACGTGTATGTATATTTAGAAAACAGCTGTTGTTATTGGATAAATTCAAAGTTTCTTTAAGTCCAGATTCTATGCAAAAGAAACTTGGCATACACCCAACCTCGCGCTTACCCCAAATCATATAAAGTGCCCAAGCAGGGCATACATTACAATACATACCTCAATGTTTATAGGCCGTAATGCTGGGTGCTAGCACTGTATGTAAACAAGCAAAAACAAAAAATCTCATAAGAAAGTAGTTTAAATAATTTTCAATTTTCTCAAGAACTTTAAACCTTTTTTTCCCAAATTTTGAGTTTAAAGACCCTTTTTTCAAAAACTATGCATAGATCACTAGCTAATAGAACAGAGTATTGGCTTTAAATAATAAGTGTAATACTAAATTATAAGTATTACCGTTATTTTTTTTCCATTTTCAGTACTTTTTTATGAAATCGCCACTCCCACCCAAACGGGGGGAGTTATTGAACTGTTCCACAAAATACCGTTATCATTTCTTGGCTCCTAAGTTTTCGTACTGTTGCCGAAAATTTTGTTAACCGCTAAAAAGAACAGTATCAGGCATATATGTATGTATGTATATATGTGTGATTTTCTGCCAATGTTATTTTTTGAATCAAAATTTTTGCTAAAATTAAAAATCATTGAAAATTAATTTTTTGTATTTTGTTTTTCCTCAAATAGGCATTTTATTAAATCTGTTACACCATTTTACTACAACTTTTAAGAAAAAAGAAAATATCATGAAAAGTACTAAATCTCGAAGACATATGGTTCTGACACTGATTTTTGATTTTTAATTTTAATACGTTCTAACTCTTTTTGACAATATTTTTAGTGAGTTTATGGGCTCCATCTTACGTTTTGACATTTTAAACTTTTAAAGGCAATGTTTTCTTCAAAATTATATGTTTTTTAAATTTTGAAATCTGTTTTTCGAGACTGCAGTCTTTCTTTTTCACTGGATTATTACTCAGCATTTATTGTACGGATTTGTTTTTATTTGTTTTGTCCGAAGTATTTGTACCATTCTTAATAAAAAAAATAACAAGATTTTCAGCATTATTGCTTGAAATCATTTTATTTAAGTTCATTATAAATTAATATACCACGGTACTGACACCCACGGTACTGAAATTTAGGCTTTAATATAACCTCATATCTCAAAGCTTCGGAGAAAAATAAAATCCGGGATAACTTTAACTTACATATATGATTTTAAAAGAAATATGCGAGAAACCGATTGGCACAGCAACTTTGACAACCTTTTAAAGCAAGTGCTTTTAAATGGCTTTGAATACATTTAAACAGCGACATCGAATTTAGGAATTTCTATCGTTCATGTCGATGTTTTGCTGTGACAATCTGTTTCTTGCTATACAAAATTCTAAAAATCACCCAAAGAATGTCATAACACGCTTGGATAACAATATCACGGTACTGACAGGTAATTTTGTGACACACGTTTTTAGAATAAAAAACACTTCACTCCTAAAACGCAATTGCTTTAGTAAAATAAGTTGACTTTTGTTATAACAATAAATAAATAGTAAGTGTGTTCCTTTACTTTGAAGCTCTTAGCTCTGTACATTTGTATGAATTTCTACACAAAAGTCTGTCAAAGTTCATATGAAAAAAATATAATGTGCAGTTTTGGACAGAAAATCACAGAGTGAGTGAGAGAACTAAAAACAAGATGGCGGTTCAGCGGGAAATCTTTTGAATTCAAAAATAAAATGAAATCCGGGGACACAATTCAATTATTATTATTATTTAATTCAAGAGCAAACATTTTGACTTAATATTGTCTAAATTTATTCAAGCAACTATTGTACTCAAACTTCTCTGAGGACAACACTTTTATTCAATTATATATTTTAATAGAAAATAGTAGATTTAATCGGAAAAACAAGGATGGGACATGGCACGATGCTGACATTTTCATTTAAGTACACAATTCAAACCTGAAATTAATGAGAAAAATTTACATTAAGTTACAAATAAAGCGTCGGACACAAATAATCATAGTTGGCAGAGAATCACCCATATAAACTTTAAGGAAAAGTTTACTTTTCCCGATGTATTTTTAGTGCAAAAATTCAGAAGAAGTCGATTATATTGAACCAAAAAAAAAATAATAAGGGAATGGAAAACAATACTCCAACTAGCCAAGAGAGTCTTGGAATTCCAGCTCCTAGATTTGTTTAGATGACAATGAAAAACCGAACCTGCGTTTTAGATTTTCAAGATGTTCATGTGCAGTGGCTTTCTTATTACTCTTAGAAGACTAAACGGAGCGTAGAGTAGGTGCCTGAATGCACTGACCTCTGAGCAGAGAATGCAAATATTTTTAAGATATCTAAGATAACCTGGATTTTAGTACGTTATAGGACAAGATCTTGGAGCTGGAATTGGCATTAAAAGGTACAATTACAAAGTTAATCTAAAATTATGAAGAAGCTACTAAAATATTGTGTGAGCTGTTAATTTAATATTATCTTTATACTTTTTTAGGGTTGGAGTGCCAAAATTCGATTTCCAAAATTCTGTATTTTAAAATTCTTTAAATCTAAAATTCTGTATTCCAAAATTCTGTAAATTATAAAAGAAAAATTGTTTTGATAATGACAAACAGTGCGCCCTTTTTTCACTATCAAAACAATTTTTATTTTATAATTTACAGAATTTTGAAAAACACAATTATGGATTTCAGAATTCTAAATTTGTTTATACCTACTATAAGCTTTCATTACATTCCAAATAAATTTATTTCAACATTTTTAGAAAAAGTGTGTTCATCCCAAGTTTGTAATTCTTTCATAATTCAATTTGATATTGTTTGTATATACGGATTTGTTGTTTCTAACAATTTCCGTTGGATAACTCAATGTAGATGTGTTAAAATTTTAATAAATTTAGAAAATGTATGTTTTGTAAATTAAATACTGTAGAGTCGCATTTGGAGGTTTTAAACGAAAATATATAAATAACGTAGAAATTCATTTATTTTCACAATTTTTAAGTTGATTTCGCCTGTTTAAACTTACCACCATGTAGGGACGTTTATTTGTTTATTTTTAGTTCAACGTGAAAACAATTGATGTATGAAAAACCAAAAGTAATTTTCAAGTTATTTATGTAGATGTGGTTCATAAACTATTTTTTCATTGTATCCCATTACATTCTTATAATAATAATATATGACAAAATTTGTCGATATCAACCAAAGGAGAAGAAAAGTTTAACATCGGCGATTTTATATTTTAGAATGTAAGATTAAAATGAAAGTTAAACATTATTTACCGTACAGTATTTAAAATTTTCCAGAATTTTGGATTTACAGAATTTTGACTTACAGAATTTTGAAATACAGAATAATAGATTTACAAAATAATGAAATACAGAATTATGTTCATACAGAATTTTTAATCCATTTACAGAATTTCGGTCTTACAGAATTTTGTAATACAGAATAACAACCCGTTTCCTTTTTTTAAAATATCAAAACAAAAGTTTCACAAAAGGGCTCTAATGACTTTAATTAATCTTCGTAGGTACCTACATGTAATAACTAACGTAATGAAATGATCGCTTTTAAGAAAATTGTCTTTGGGTTATATTCTATAACATTTAACACATTCTCACCATAACTAAAAGGAATGCTAAAAATAAGAGCTAGTCACAAGGCTCAATGACATTTATATTATTTCTATGCATATAATATGTAAGAAGAAAAATTCATATAATAAGAAATATAGAAATGTAAATAATGTTGTAAGTATATTTTTGTTACCTGAATGCTAACGGATTGTTGTAATTACATACATATATTAATTTTTGTAATTTATTTATTTTGTAATTATATTCAAAGTAGAAATTCAAAAAATTTCTTCCCCAAAGCAGTTTTTACGATGAAAAGTGTATTTTGTACTAAAACATTTTTTGGACTTTTAAAAGAAAGTTAAATTTTTTGTTGAAAACTCATTATTTCTTGGTACCAAACAGAATTTAAACAAAAATTATACCTATTAATTGTATTCCTTTGATGTACATACAACTGTTTAAAAATTGTTAAAGACAATCTTATGTTTCTTGAAAACGACTCCAACGATTTTGATTTTCTGTGTGCTAATATACTATATAATATATTTATATACAAGTACGATCTAGCAACCAGTAGGCAAATATTTAACATCAAGCCATTATTATTAACAGTATAAATATGTAGGTACAGACTACTTTTGATTTTCATCGATCTTATTATCTGGTTAACACATTAAAATTAATTTTTTTACAAAAAAGATTCTTTTGAGTTCAAATAATATTCATAACAAAACTTTTTTTCATTCAAACTTTCAAAGTTAATTATTTTTATAAAAAATTATTTTTTGAAAATTGGATATTTCAAAAATGAGATAATATTTGCCTCAAACGGATTTATTGATGATAAGCCCTCCAAATATGGGCTTTTAATACGGCCACGTGTAGCCATACAGTAAATTGAGGAAATAGACAATATGGCGATGTGCGACTTTCTTACCATGGTTCTCTCTTTTTTGGCATTTGAATAACCCACAAACTGATCATTTCGCAAAAGTTTTCTCCCAGTTTATTATATCGCTTTTTTTAAATGGAAATTTGTTTTTAAGTTTACTACTGTAAACTGATATTTCGTTATCTCGCCGTTTACAAGTATATAATTGGCAACAAATCAATGGCATTCGCTTTGTTAGTAAATATGTAAGGCTTTTGAATGAGATGTTTATTTTTTTAATATTCACAAATGAATAGTTCAGAACAGTTATCTATGTTTTTTTTTAGTTAAATATCGATAAGAAACAAAGATAAACTTATAATTGATGATTTTTCCTAGATTATTAATAATTACTTAAGCAAAACAAAATTCACTTGAATAATGTCAATTTCTTGGAAAATATTCTTGACTACTCAGATTTTCACTTAGTTTCACGTAGAGCTATATTTGTTTCGTGTGATGTGTTGTGGTGTACTGTGTTTTGACGGAATCAATCCTTTTCCGGTTGCGCCATACCACGCTGTGTATCATTCATATATTTTTCTATGGGTAAGTAAAGACGGTGCTCGGAAGAAGAGAATAAGTAAATAGCGAAAGCAAAAAATTATTGTTTACAACAGAAAACTCTGATTAATGTGCACAGTCGGCTTTTCAACACACAACACCAAATAGCTCTGGATCCGGCTTAACGCATTTCTATAACCCCTATTACAGTTTACTCATTAAAGACATTTGACTGCAGAAAAATTGCTGAAAAGCTGGATTTGGGTGTATATCCTCTTCATGGTGTTCTCAAGAACTTGTAGAAAGTCCCCATCGTTCTGACCACTAACAATTTTACGAAGATAAATAAAGTTGTAACTGCAACTTAAAGAACTAACCTAAAAAAATTCAAAAAGAGTTGACCTGAATTAGGTTGTAACAATGTTTGAAGTGAGTTTTTTGTCATATCCAAATCCAATCTTCAGAATTAAGATCGTTGCCTAACAAAATTAGAACTTGGTAACGTGAACGTGATAAAAATGTTTCCAAGCAAGAAAACTGAATTCCGTTTTTAATAATTAAGTCTAAAGAACACTGTGTTGTATTAAAGATTTTTCCATTTAATTTTTGAAATAATTTGAACACATATATGTATTAATTTTTCATTTATTGAAGAATTGACGAAATAGTATAAAAACCGATGAATATTGACAAAATCGGATGTAAGTGGCGCCGTTATGATAATTGAAACAAAAGCCGTCATAACAACAGTTATAAAGAATAACTTGATTTTTCTTTTCAGAAATTTTTATTTTTGAGTTGAGTGGGCAAAATATTTTATGAAATCTTATTTGCAATCAAACCGCCAAAGAAAGAACAGTTTTATCGTTACACCACCTGGAATTCCGTCTCAACTCCTCGACTCTAAATGTAAAGGTGAAAAACGGCACAGATGTCAGTGCAACTGAAATTAATGTCAATTTCTTTCTGCATTGATTGCTAAGAAAGGGTAAGAAAAAAAAAAAAAATGCTGAAATCGATTTCTTGAAATCCGTTTCATAAGATTTTTGGTTTGCATTAGAAATTTTCATTGCATGTCCGATTTTTTTTAGAAAGAATTATTGCTTGTTGTGGTCTAGGGTAATGTTATTCAAATGTCTAGTTTATGAAGAATATTTCATAATTCGTAAGTCCGTGTTTCTAGAACATACCAACATAAATATTAAAAAAAAAATCAACCAAAAAGATAAATTTTGTAGATTTCTCTTAATTATGTATTTTCTTCTGGAACAAGGGATATACTCAAATCTTATAAAAAATATGAAGAAGTAAGTACGTAGATTGAATATTTACTATATAATGATAAGATCAACAGAAATGGACGTCTTTTTGAAATATTTTAGGATTAAAGAATTTGTGAAATAATTTGATTCTATAAAGATTACACGAAGAAGAATGTTCACACGTTCAAAACGTCGCAAATGGAAAACAGATAAAAATGAAAAAGATCTAAATCTCACATTCTATCAAAATTTATTTAAATAAAATGTCTACAAAAACGAATTTCTCAGTTTTAGTTTGTTTTTTAAATTTGTACACTATGGCGTATGCGTATCTTTTCTTGTTAGAATTTTCTCATAATTACAGACTATTTATTTTCATTTTTGCAAATCCACAAAAATTAATTGGGATTGAGTGTGTTCTACATCAAATTATAAGTTTAATATCAAATGGCTGGAATGAATAGAGATGGGGTTCTTATCATATCCATATTAATTGCTTTGTTTATTTAAATGTACGAGTGTGCAAACTGCAACAACTCTGTTATTTGTTTTGTTTTGTTTTTGATCTTAAAACTCAAAAAATTACCATCAGATAGAGTTGAAATTTAAACAATTTATTTGGTATCAAATGAGAAGTGCACAATTTAATCAAAGGTTTTCAGTTTTCTCCATAGATTGCGCTGAACACTAAAATATTAAAATTAGATAAAGCTCTTGATTGACACAATATATTTGTTATGAAGTGAGAAGAGCTTTTAAATTAAAAGTTGTAAAGTTCTGTGACAGATGGTGCTCTGAAAATCTCTAATAATTACCTTAAAATTAAAAAAAAAAAAAATATCCATCCGATTGAACTGCGAATAATTTAAAATGATTGACAAAAACAAATTTTACAATGCTGATTTAAAGTTTAAAGCTCTGATTCTTAAATTTGTGAACATGCGAAATCAAAGCGTAAGTTCAATTGTTGCGAGATAATAATTTTTTTGTAAACTCTAATTTTTGTACGACTAATGGCTGTTAAAAGGTATTTTAAATCAATAATTCAACAAGTCTAAATAAAATAGTGCCATGTCTTGGCTGATGTATTTCAGTAGTATAAAGAATTTGTATTATTAAAACATCCTTACATTATACATTATACACACTAGAAAACCATTGAAATGTAAGACTTTGAATTATTTAGAACAATTGGTAAAAATTGTTTTGTTTTCATAATTTAATAAAACAAATAAAACAAATATGTCCATGAATGTGGAATGAACTTTTTTTCAAGATAAATTCTTTCGTAATTTTTAAAATATTCTTGATTTTCTCATTCTAGTTAAGTTTTCGATAGTTTGCGATGACGTCATCGTGTCATTTAGAGATAACATCATGATCCCAAATAAAATAATATCCTTTAAACTCGTATATATGTAAATCACCCTATTTTATCTTTATCTTAAAAGTTTCAAGCGAAAATAAATCTTTCAACTAAGGTGATACAGATTTATTGGAAATAGATAATTCCCAAAGTTGCTAGAGAAACAAAAAATACATTTAATTTTATGTATAAATATACCGACAGTCATCAATATCAAATTGCTGTTAGCACCATATAAGGTTTGCTATATATGTATTTGTGATTATTTTGCTAAAAAATATTTTTCCCACGATTTTAAAAAAACAATACTTGATTTATTACAAGAGTTACCAACTTCAGATATTTATTATCAATTTTCTGTATAATCAAACTTTTAAACGTATAAATTTAGAAAGAAAACTTTCAAAAAAGTTACTATTGACAAGCGCATGGTTGAGTAGCAAGGTTCAAAGAGCAATAAAATATGATTCGTCCTCTCGTGAAAAATTCAAAAAAAAATTTTATTTTTAATTCGATCCCGAATTTAAACTGGGTTTTATTTTTGACTTTTTTCAAAATTTTTGAATTTTATCAAATTTAATTTAAAATTAATTAATAAAAATTTTTGACTTATTAGTTTTTAAAGAAATGAATGGATACTTGATGATGAATGATTTGTTTTGTCCCCTTGTAGAACTCCTCTATTCCTGCCAATAACACGCACTCAAGTATGGTTAAGGCTTAAGAGTTATAAGTTCCTAGGCTCTGATTTTGAATGAGCTGTGGAGCTACCAAATTAATTTAATTTTTTTTTCACTTTTGACTAGCTCAGAAATTGACGTACCTAAATATGCCATGAAAACAAAAAAATTACGAGCTTTCGATTCCCCACAAAATGGCCAAAAAGAGTTTTACATGCTAACCTTACAATTTTAAGAGTCATTAAATAAAATTATCATTTAATAAAAAATTAATTACGTCTCTTCTTTTAAAAAAAATGCAATATATAAATTGTAAATATTTTTTCAGTAACCTAAATTTTTTGACAAAAAAAAAAAGTTAATGGACTTTCAAAAACAACGACAAACTTCATTTCTTTTCAAATTCAGTCCAAAGTACATATAAAAATGCTGGCAACCCTAGTCCAAAGTATAGATTTGAATAAATTAAATCTGATGTCTGATGAAACGATAAAAAGAAGGTCAAGTTGGGAGTTATTTTTCATTGTACCTAGTACCTACCTACATATACTTGAAATAAATAAATTTTCGGGTTCGTCATTATTCTATATACCTACATAGTATATAGACTTCGAAATTTATTATAGTGCATCTCCATCTCGAACAGGTAATGGCCGCGCTAAAGCGATTAATTCGGTAATCTAAGGTGACGATTGGAATCAGGGTGTTCCTTTCAAGCGATGTATTTATGAGATCAAGATTTTTTTGAAATAAAATACAATAAAAGATTTTTTGTCTTTTTAATTAGGTGATCCCCATACTTTGATAATAGGAATTAAATTGTTTCCAAAAAAAAGAAGGTAGGTATACCTTTACCTATTTCTGTAAGCATGTTAAAACCCTCGGATTTATACCGAAGATTGAAAAGGTAGGTTCCCACTTTATAGGATCTCCAATTAAATCATGAAACACAAACTCACTGACCCTTTCTCGATTGTTAGTGGGGAGCTGAATAAAAATTGGTTTGCAGCTCATAATCCCGGATGAAACGAATTAGTTAAAAAAAAGAAAAAGGGGAGAATGCAACCAACAAACGACCGAACAAACGAAGAAATAAAAACGAATACCAGGCTTCAGTTATCCGACTGATTGCCTGGGAAAGTTTTCGAAACAAAATAAATCCATGCACTCCTCCTGAATGTGTAATCCGTTCGAACGTGTAATTTGGGGCCATCACCTTTTTATGCTACCGCGGCGACGACCGACGACGATGATGATGTGATGGGTTTGGTTGGTTGGTTGGTTGGATAGTTAGTTAGTTATGGTGGTTGAAGCGGTTCATCTTCGTGCCTCAAGTTATAAAGCAGTCATGGAGTTATTCATTTCTTTAGTTAGCGTTGGTAATATTTTGTTTCTTCTTGGAAAGGTAATAATCATCACGTCCGTTTCTTTCAATTGAGTTTTTTTTTCTTTTTCTTTTATTTTTGTATTTTGTTTTAGCCCACTAACCACTTTGAGTTATAATGGTGATGAAGCAAAATATGATTTCTTGCAATATGGACGAAGAAGATATTATGTATGATTTGACTACTGATATACCTTCTGGCTATGAGATACTCTTAAAGGTGTAAAGGTACTTTTTGTTGGTTTTGTGTTACACGCGATTAGCACGAGGTAAAAATTAAGTTGAGGGATTTCTCATACCATAAAGAAGAAGGTACATATACAAGAAGGGATTTGTTTTTACACAATCGCAAAAATCTATGTATCTATATAATATGTATGTCTATATCTATATATATAGCATTAGATTTTTCCTTATAAGGCTAATTGATTAGTTTTGTTCAATTTGAAGCCTCCAATCCCCCACCCCCGATTGAATTCTTGTAAATTTATGGAAATAATATTATTAAAATTGACTTGTTCTCCAAGATGATCGAAGTCTTATATGTATAGAGGAAAATGATTGTTTTACTTTTAAATCATACCTTGAATTTGTAGAACTTTGCCAAAAACTGATGACAAAAATTTTAAATTTGGTACTTATATTATGTTTAAATAGTTTTGTTTTAAGATTCTTTATTTTCTTTCAGCAGCAGATTACTAAAAACTAAGTTCGCAAAATTTAAGCCGATTTAGTGCGATATGTTAAAGCATTTTTAGTAAAATGCTAGGTTAAAAACTGGATTTTCCGAATTTTTAACGAATAAGCATCGAACTATCTTATTAACATTCTATCAAATTTAAACTCACATAAATCCTATTGTAGCTTTTTAGTATCATACAAAATCAAAATAACATTTCACAGTTATAAATGTGAAAATGGTATGTTTGGTTACTTTTTTACGTGAACTGTCACTATTTTAGGCGTGTTCAGTTGCAGTTTATCAAGAAAATAGATTTTGTACTTTAGTAATACTTGTTAAAAATTTTTAAAACCAAGAATATTTTAGTAAAGAACTTTAGCGTTAGAAAATAATTGAGTAGTATCATGCTTATACCTTTACATCAGGCTATTTAAAATTTTGCGACGACTGTATTTTATAGAAGTAAACATATAACTGGTTAATAGTATTATATATATTATTCTCACATTTTAAGACTCTGTTATAAGATCATCGGCCAGAAGGAAGGTTTAAAAGTGATTTTAGTAAAAATCCGCATATTACCACGCCTTTTTGTTTGTCTTCAAAAGTCCATAAACTTAAAATTATATAACACTTAAACTCATAAACACCCACTGCCACGCCCATTGTTAATTCATTTTAAGTCCCTTTTAAAAGCTGAAAAATTCTAAAAATCTCCAATATTTTGTAAATATAACAAAACACAAAAATGTGTGCAAGTGAGTCCTAAGATGTGTTACGTTTTTAAAATTTCTTTTATTTGCACTTTTATATTTTACTTTATTTGTTGTGCATATCAAAGGAAATGATTTTTACAATTAAAATTTTTAAATGTTAAAAAAAAATTGTATGTCTAATGGTTCTATGAATACCCGTTTTTAAACAAAGCCTAGTACGCAGGCTGCGCTAAATATTATCTTTCATACAAAATTCTCTCCAAAATTTAGCCAAGCTAAAATTAGGCAAATCATTTAACCCAATAGGTATGCAGCTCCAGCTAAAAATCAAACGTTTGTTTCCTACTGTACACAACTATCTGTCAAAATTAAGCGCATGAAATAATTGTTCTATACATTAATTTCCCAGCTAATTTTGAACAGGTTCTGTAATTCTTGAATTTTGAGTGAATAGGGTTTTGTGAAAATAAAAATAGAAGTGGGGAAACATTTGGAAACAAACCATTCATCACAACCAAATAAAAGAATCCATTTTATTTGATTAAATTCATTTAAAATAGCGAAAATAAAAAATTCTTTGAAATATGTAGTTGAATATAATTTCTTCTCAGAGAATTCTCAGAGTAATCTATAGCGTGCTACGCCATATAGCATAGGGTGACGCACTTGAAACATTACAACAGTTGTTTTCACTAGGCATTTTATCCACAATACTTTTATGTCAAAATTGGGATGGGGTTTAAGCTGACGTATCTAATATTCAGCGCGATCTGCTTAAAACTTAAATTTCGAATTACAATAACTGGACTTTTCGTTAGAGAGGTTCATTCGGGGCATGTGGGATACTTTTGTTAGAGCTTAAGTCGAAATCTTATATTTAATGAAGAATTAGTTTTATTGAATAACTCATCACATTTTCACTTTTTACAAAAAAATTTATAGCTGTGATTTTTATAAGATTCGCTAATCATCGAACATAATTTGAATGTTAGAAGCGTACCAAGGCATCTTACTGATGAGCCCAATTGTAATACTTGGGCGAAACGCATTTTGTAGTTGACACTAAAAATAAGATGCTTAAATTTCTTCTAGTTGAGAAAGTTTTAAATAACAATAGTCGATTGTTTTTGGGAAAGCTATTCACAGTACAGTTGGATTTACACGAGATGCAGATACAACATCCACAGTAGGAATTCTACAATAAAAACAGAAGTAGAATCCTACTGCGTATGGGTAGGCTACTGCGGGCGGGTTTTTGCTGTTGTAAATTTCTACTATACTATACATAAAATCCTAAAGAAACACAGCTTATATCTACTTTATTACTCGGAAATAGGACTTTGGGAGCAATTTAAACTTCAACGGTTCCAAGTCAAATTAAATGATACCTACTTATTTCTAAGGGGTTTTGTGTGATAACACACTTGCAGTTAGGCTGCCAAGCTTTCGCACCATAATATTAATATTGAAGGTTTGAATGAACGACAACACTTGAGTGAGCTACCAACAAGTTTTTATATATATTCACGACTGCCAGGCCGCGATCATCCGACCCCTTTTAGTGACTCAATTTTAATTGAAAAAACTTTCTGTGCCCAGTTGGGAATCGAACTCGGACCTCTTATTTCTGTTTTCAATTTTCTCAAAAACTAGCATATATTTATAAGGAAGTGATTTTTAATGTTTGACATAAAATTTATAAGATCATTGTTTAATATCAAAAACAAAAATTGTACTTAATAATGTAGAATTAAAAAAACAACTTGGTTTGAAAAAAAAATTTAAATACATAATACATATTGCTTTTGGAAATGAAGTGAAATGTTTAACCAAATTATTTACACCACTTACTGATCATTTACAAACATAATTAAATAGAAACCATTAGTTTATACTTCTCAGTAAGTATACTGGCCATCAACAAGGATGTAGGTTTTACTCTTGAGCTATCGAAAAAAATTCAAGCAACAACACGAATGTGTATGTCTTCTTAGCACATGTCTCTTTAAAAATTCACCTTCTCAGTAATTCAATGAACGTTCAACACCAAAGGAATTCCCTCTACTGTCTAACCCTCATTATACGAAAAAATCCCAATCCGTAGGTATATGCATGCCAGCGCCATTATCCGCGTTCGTGTCATCCTCATCACATCAAAGTATATCCATCAACATCAACAACAACACAACCAGTAATGCTTGCACTGCGCGCCTGCTTGGCATGTGGGAATTCTGTGGGAATATATAAGAACGCGCTCCCGCGCACTCTGAGGCGGATAAATTCCCTTTATCTTTGCATCTTCGACCATCGCGATCGCTTGTATATATGAATGCTTCTATACAATCGCGTATGCATCTCACACAGCTTGATTGCTGCCTTCACTTCTGTAAAAGCCAAGTGAGTAAATGAGATTTCGTATTCATATGGGGTAAACCCCATAAGCGACCTTTGAAAAAAAAAATAAAAAAAACAAGCTCTTTCTTTTATAATTATTATTGAACTATGTTCCGTGGAAACCAAGAGACACATTTATAAAATGCGGAAAGAGGGATTGTTTTTGAGTTCTATCGTTCTGTTGCTGTTTATATTATGTTTGTCCTAACTTGTTTATTTCTAATACCAATCTTTACTATGCATGAACTTAACTCAAAGTGAGTATAGTGTTACCTTCAAATTCATGATGCGGTAGATAAAAGACAACAACAGCTGCAGGTAGACTTCAATGGTGGCAAACAGAGGTTGTCAAGGGAAATTACACATTTAGGCCTGATAAAATCCTTATCAGTTAAATAATTGCATAATTTCTGAAACAATGGCCGAATTCTCAAACGCAAAAATTTCACAAATTATGCTTAGCAAACAGTTCAATATGCAAACATCCTGGCCAAGCAGATTGTCCCTAAACGTAGTGGTTTTTTTTCTTGCTCAAATGCAAATGTATTTGTGCAAATGTCAAAAATATCTTCCGTACTAATTCTCTTCCATTTGAATTTGTTTATTGTTTGATGTGTCTCGGATTTATTTATTTATTTTTTAGGCAAAATGGGTGAAAAAATGAAGAAAAGTAAGTAAAATTTAGTAAAAGACTCAATAACAACATTACTTGTAATAACAATTATTTTAGAACTTAATATGGACCAATCATGTAATGAAGTTGTTTTTATCAATATTAATGAATGATTTTGTTTTTAATAATTCGATTGGCGCATGAAGAGGATTTTTGCTCGGGAAAAAGGCAAAAATCAAGCATCTGAGGTGTAGTTCCCAAGGGAATATTAGAAATTCATAAATAATGTATTTTTTTTTTACATTTTTGCATATTCTTCTTTTTGTACAAATTAGTGCTGTGGTGCAACAATTTGAGCAAGTTCTTTATTCATTTTTTTGTTCATTGTCCATTGTTAATTCCAGCAACAATGAACAGTTTAAGTAAGTATTCGTTCCGAACTGCATATATATATGCATGCAATGCAAACAACATATGTGATGTCGCGTTAACAATCAAACAGAGGCAAACAGAAAATTGAACCTAAAACGGAGTAAAAAGCATAACATATAATATCTAGAATATGTTTAAAACTGGATACTCCTCTTTTTTTTTAAAAAAAAGTGTCTTTGACACCGTTTTGACATTTTAACTTGCTTTTTGCATTTGCTTTGCCAATGTTGCATTAAGAAATTCGGCCAATCGTTTGTAAAAACTTCTTTAAGCGGCTTTGAGACACTATTCGTTCAGTGCGTTACAACTTATTTGTATTGATTTTTTTCCCTGTTCTTCTGGGTTATTTGTTTTTAAAGCACACTTTTTGAACAGTGGAGTTTGGGAAAAAAACACCAAACACCTTCAATAAATAAATTGTACAGATTTTTGCTGAAATTTTACAAAAATTTGATCATTCTTGCATATTTAAAGGAGCTGACATGATTGCCTATTCATCTTTTTTTATTTTTTACTCTTTTCACTATTATTGAAGGTATATAAACATTACCACTGAATAACTTCACTGTAAAATGTAAGACCGAACCTTTTCAATGACAATGAATGCGGATGAAATTTTTGAAGTCCTCTGAACACTGCGTTTAAATTGTGTTGCGTGATAAGACTACCGGTTATAGGCTAGACGTTAATATGCAATTCGTTTTTAATTTGTGTTAATTTGTTTGTATTCTTATACCTATGTAGGTACGTTTGTCTCGAATTTCTTTTATTGAAAGAATATTGAAGTTTATACATAAGTATAAGAAGTAAAAGGCTATATGGAATGCGTTATTTTGTTTATTATATACTTGAATTGAAAGGTGATAATTAAATCATTTCGCGTGTATTGCATGTTAAATTAAGTATAACGTGGAATATATTATGTATGTGTTGAACGAACAGGTCTTTGGTCATAACAATTTCTAATCAAACTACCCACAGCTATACAGCCTTCTAAGGAATTCCTTTATGGCTTACGTATTTATATTAAATGAACATAATATAATGTGCACCCAAGTTGTAGATAGACATGGAATTTTTAAACCAAAAAGAAAATCCAAACGTTTTTTTTTTTAATTTATCGAGATATTATGTGTTTCTATCGACAAATGCGATATATATACATAACTTTTGAAAAGCTAGATACTATATATAATTTGATCGAAATTGATTCAGCCGTTTTGTTGGTACGTTATATGAACATTATTTTAACTCTTCTTTACTCTGGTTTATTTCGAAAATGGTTATTTTTATGAAAAAAAGTAGGAAATTTTCTAAGCTCCAAATCAGTTTTTGGCATTTTTACCATTATTGGGAGTTATTTCTGAAAAACCATTTTTAGGGGCCTAAAAATAAAATTGTTAGCGGCGCTCATATCGATGGGGACTTTTGACATTTTCTTAAGATACATGAGGAGCCTATTATACCAAAATCCAGCTTTCCGGGGATTATTTTATAATTGGGCTGTTTTTATGGCTTTATTTGTCGCGTTCGGGGATCCATCCAAAGCTATCCGGATAGGTTTGTGTTGTTGTAATCCCTTGTGACAAAACAGCTGATGTAAAAACAACCCAACGTAACCGAAAATTTTTGGGATAGGTTGATACCTATTTGATGGATCCCCGAACGCGACAATTGACTGGACTAAGAGTAGTGTAAAGAAAAAAGAAAACCAATACTTGAAAAATATACAAGCATAAGAAAAAAAGAGATGAGCATACAACGCTGTTGTTATTAGGGTCCGTTTCATTTTGTTTACATTGGATGATCCATATATGGATATTCGTGGACAGTAAAACGCGGCTATTAGGAGAATTTACCTACAACAGAAGGTACCTACCTTTTTTTTAAATTTCCAACTTTTTCCTTATCAGCTTAACGGATTTAAAGTAATTATGTTGATATTATAAAGATGCTTCTAAAAGGTTTTAATAAACTTGCATATCAAAATTTAAAAAATCCATGATTTGAGTTTTAAAAAAAAAAATTTCAAAAATAAATTTTGCAAAATTTTAACTAAAACATTAAAAAAAATTTTTTTAAATAAAATTATATACTTTTCAAAATTCGTTACAGTGGGTTATAATGAGCATTATGTGTAGTTTTTCAGGAAAATTGGTTTTTTGCACATACGTAGCTTTCTGTGATTATTTTGAAGCAAATATAAAGTTTATAACTTAATTAACAATTCTTGGGACAAAAATTTTATTTTGGCCCGACATTGCACATAAACTGACATTTATTATTTCAATGACAAATAATAACAATAATTATCACTGAAATTTTTAAAATAATTTTGTGTGTTGAAAGTTGGGCAAAAATTAAGTTTAGAGTTATTAACTAAATCATCAACTTTATATTGCCATCAAAATAATCACTTATTTCTCTATTTAAATGCCCCAAAATTTAAAATTAAAAGATTAAAGATTTATTTAACAAAATACATATATCGTATTGCATTTTTGCCAAAACAATTTCCTAAGTTGTAAAATGTTATAGTTGGACTTTTTTGGTAAATTCTTTGAATCATGCAATTAAAAGATCTTTAATCAATTTATTTCTAGTTAATTTTGGATTTTTAACAATTTTTAATTTAACGTGTAAGATCAAGGCATGCAAGAAGGTATTTCCTCATTCCAAATACACTGACGTTCGTTGGAACTTAAAATTCCAAGAATATCTATTGTCGATTGTTTGTTTTTAGCTTGTGATTTTTAAATAAATATTTAATTGGTTTGTTTAAATTTTTAATTGATTTTATTTAAATTACGTTTAAGCGTGATTCAAACAAGTTAAAATGATCATAGATTAAACTTATTATGGGCCACCACAAATTTTATGTACATGTAACGCCTTTAATTGAATGAGTATTTAGCCTAGTTCAATTTACTTTGAAACTCTGTGCATTTCTGTGAATTTCTACACCAGTCTGTCAAAGTTCATATAAAAAAAATGACGTAGAAATTCACTCAAATGCACAGAGTTTTAAAGTAAATTGAACTAGGCTAAATACTCATTCAATTAAAGGCGTTACATGTACATAAAATTTGTGGTGGTCAATTTGACAATTCGGACAAAAAATCATTCGCTTTTAGATAAATAACATTTTTAGTGTTCCTGACAATAGATTGATTTTTCGCCTACAATCTAAACAACTTGTCTGTGTTAGTAATTAAACTTTGTTATTCTACTCGATAAAAGGAAGAACGTTTTTTCGTTTTATTCCACACTATTCAGGTCCCTCACCTACAAACTTCGATTGCCCCAGGTTGAATTGCTCTAGTGTGTGCCAGTGCATTCAAATTTGATTGTCTTACATACCTACATACATTTGAATTTTGAAAATGTCATAAATAAATTAAATAAAAATTTCGCCTTTTGAATATAGTTATTGGGTAGCACTAGTCACGCGCACTGACCAATTCCTCTACCACCTATAAAATAAAAACAGAAATGTTTTTTTTCACGCCTCTTGTGAAATGTGCTTCACATCTAAATTGTTCATATTTGTAATCGGCAGTAAATTTTATTTATCATTGTGGCATTTGGATTTGGCACTAAAAAACATTTTATTTCTTACAATTAAACAATTTGACATGATAAATAATTTAATATCTATTTAAAAAAAGAAAAAATGTCTAGTCTTTTTCGCAACTTGAATTAAAGTTGAATTTTGAAAGAATAAAAAGATTGCGAAAAAATCATCATTTGTATATCAAGTGGTAAATAGTTACCAAGAATAAAACGACATTAATTTTATTTATTACTTTACACAAAGCAAAGAGTAGTTGAAAATAAAAAGGACAGTAAAAAACCGACAATCAAAAACCACCTTAGCAGATTCGACCCCTGATTTCAATCCAATTCAAAGCAAAATAGAAATAAAAAATGAATTTTTAGTTAGATATATAAAAATATTTGTATTTTTTTCTTGTTAAAGCTGTATAGTTATCACATAAATAAAATTTGTCATAATATTTAAATTTATATAAAAAAAATAAAATTAATTATATAATCTTCTTCCTTATCACAATCTTAAATTAAATCCTTTTTAAAGCGTTTTGTCTCTTTCATCACCTTCTTCCATTTTTCTTGTGGATATTTTCAGGTGAATGTACTTGTATGACGTTATGTAACTTAAGCCTGTGCCCATCTATCACCAAATTGCAATTGCGGATATTGGCTGTTGCTGTAGCAATAAGCTGGTTGCACTAAATCCTCATCGGCTGCAGGAGCAATACTCATGACAGGTTCCAAATTTGTAGTCCAAAAGAATGTGCCGACTTCGGTACGAGCAAAACGAACAGGTACATAAACACCTTGTTCTTTTGGTTGTGGCTTTGATGTTTGTTGTTCTGATTCTTCCAAAATAAAATGAACCAGTTTTTCATTGGCCGAATTATCTTCAATTTCAGTATAATAAACTTCATTTTGTGAATTACGTAGATTCTCGAGCGACTCCAGTGATTCCAATGATTTTGTTTGTTTTTGCTGCTTCTGTTGTTTTTTGAAAATCGCCTTCAAGACCCTCTTGATGCTGTAAGAAGCTGACTTCTTGGTTGACACGATTGTTTGTTGTTCTGGCATTGCGATACACATTTTTACGTAAATATTCAAAGTTAAAAAAAACTACTTTTTGTCTCTATATGTCTTCCTCGAATGAAGAACGAATTCAGAATGTTTTCAAACCCGCACTCAAATCGGCTTTTATACATTCTCGGGGAAATCCGAAACGCACAAGTGTAACACATACATAAACAAAACACTCATGTATGCATAGCATATAGTCTTCAGAGTCTTCTTGGGTTTCGATACCACCAACACCAAGCCCCGAAATTGAATGCGAATAGAGAAAGAGAAAGAAAAACATTGTGTAAAAGGATCGCCCTTCTCGGGGGTGTGTAACTGGTCACTGGTGTAGTGTATAGCGTAGCTGTATAGTGCGCACTGAACACAGAACACCAGACCAACACCAAAGGCATTTCAAGTGATAAAGCAAGGGAAAATCCTATGCATAAAAAACGGCAGGTGTTTTGAAAATTGTCTTCTTTGGCTTTCGAAATCATGACTGAAAGAGAAGGACATATGGTAAATGATAATGGAAAACGAGATAGGGCTATAAAGGGTAGGTATATTTTAAAAATAAGGGCACATACAAAATTTTCGTGGGAAAGTTAAGTTTTCTGAAATTCCCACGCACCACCATCAATTGTTAAGTGGTTTCATACAGAGCCAACGACAAAAAAAAAGAATTAAAATGCCTTCACATGTATACAAAACGACAGGATCTCAGGATACCGATATTTTGTACAATAACAACAACAACATTGAAGGCGATGGAACAGGAATCAAAAAAATATCAGCATTTTTGTTGTTGTTGGAAGGAAATTAAGGATATCCATACACTCGTTATCTTGAAGTTTCCCACGTTCCGATAATGAGGATTTTTCGTGAATGGATGTCCGACCAATATCCATTCATAACAGAGTTTTGTGAATGAGAGATACTAATAGTAAGTATAAGGGGATAATGAAAAGGGTGGAAGAACAGACGGGGGCAATTATGTGGCACGATTTCATTATGATGTTGACCGAGTGTATGAGGAAGGTAAATATGTGATGGAGGAGCCTTTAGCATGTTTTTTTTTATTTTTCTTATTTTGCTGCTCCTTCATTTTAGTCGTTCGTACCTAAAGTGAAGTAGGTACATCATACTCGTACATGGAACATGGGTGACATATTAAGTATAAAGTATTAGGTAAAATACAGGTGGGTTATTATTATTTGTTTCTTGCTTGTGATATTTTTTTTATTATAAAGAAAGAAAGAAACGTGGAATTGGGAGTGGCCACAGTTGGGTGTGTTGTGTTTATGTTCGATAGCGGTTTTATAATAAAAAAATTGAATTGTGCGGCAAGGGCCTGGTCAACACATATAAAGCATCCATACGTTAAATTAATAATGACTTTATTGTTATATTACCGATGGTCTAGTGCTGGTCTTATATATGGATAGCACGAGTCTGTAAATGAATTGATTGAAAATCAGAGGCCTCAGGTAGGTCATTTTTATAAATATAGAGGTTTTAAATTCGTAGAAATTTAAGGTGTGGTAAGTATAGGTACTTTGTTGGGTAAATATAGTTTTTTTTAAACAGTGTTGATTTTGATAAGATAAGATTTTGAAAATAATTAATAGTAAAATTTTAAATGTAAATTAGTAAAATATGACAATTACGTATAGATTCAAACTTAGATAACAGCTAAGCGTCTCAAAAACATTAACAAGCACATAAATATGACTGTCACATATGTATTTCAACAAGTGCAGATCCATCTAGGCACTTATAGGTTGGGGTTTAACTCAGAACTTCGAAGAGTTTTAGATTTCGGCATTTTGATCGAAAAATTTAAGACTACCTACCTATATCTTTACATACCTACATCCTCTTCTGATTTCACGCTCTATCGATATTGCATTTTTGACATGATTAGCAGGATTAGCTGATGTTTAAAAACTCATGCTTAGTCCCTCGCATTTTTTTAATAAAAAATACACGTGAAAACTTCTAGAATGCTACGCTATCATGAAAGAACATTTTGGAAGTTGATTATTAACCATATTTGAGCATAGGGCCTTGACCTATAGTCCTCTTATAGCTATAGGGTGATGATATGGAAGGTCATCCCCCTCCAGTAGTCAGCCACCTCGTTATAAAATACATACATAATAAAAGTAAAAGCATTAGTTTATTTACCATTAAGTTTTTTTGTTCTAAAAGCCTAACTTAATTTCTGCCTGCATGCAAAGTTTTGTACCAATGTATAGCTGCTTGTTTTCTTGGTAAAAATGAAAATTTCCTTCAAGTTGTTCTCAGTGTCGGTTTTGTGAATTTTTGTTAAATTAAAATTTAGTAGAAGTGTTTTTTAAAAAAGAACTATTATTACCAAAATATTGAAGTTAAGTGCTTCATATGATTATTTATAGGTTATTTTTAGTTCAAATTCCACTTTTCTAGCTAAAAATATTATATAATAGATATTTACAAGTTGGCTGCCATTAGGAGACAATAATTCCCTTAAGGTCAGCCTCCCCGAGCTGACTACTGAAAATCACTTTTATGATTTTTTTTTAATCTGAGTATGCAAAGTGAATAGAAATTATATTCTCTTTTTATTTGTTTTTTTTTTTTTATTCCAATTAATCATATAATCTGAATACTCTATTCCGCAATTGGATTTTTAAGAACTAGTTGAACATACAAAACAAGTTAAAGGGCCGACTACTAGTGCCATCACCCTATATAGTTTTTGTTTTTCATCATCAGTCAAATCAGTTTTGTGCATACCTAAAGATTTTGGTACCACGAGACTAATCTAAAAAATAATTTGTTTTTACTTAAATTTTCGGATACATAAACATATTTAACCTTAAAGAAGATTCTTCAGTTGATTTTTGATTCAGTGTATAACCTATATCGAAGGTGTGTAGAGGAGAAGATTAAACGAAGAGGTAGATAAACTGGCGGCGCGACGTTGAAAATATATATTTCACTAGCCCAACGAGTTTTCAAATCTGCCATAGTCTGTGCAGTAGAGATTAGGTGGCACGCACAATAATTGTAAAACGACCTCAGCTAACTTGGTGTGCATAACTGTACCTAAGCTTCTAGCTAGGGGCCTAGCTGATTGAAACGGCTTTTTGATGGAGACCGTAATCCTACCTGGAAATCAGAAATATTTTGTTAATCTGTGGGAATTCGACATCAGAAAATGTAAAAAATGTCGAACAAAGTGCTGATGACAAGAGTCAAATAAAAAATCATTTCAAATTAATTCAGTAACTGATAATTATCACCTTGCACCTACCATTTGTATTGTTTTGGTTCATTTTAGACAGCTGCAGGCTAAGCGACTGGACTCTACCTCTCACTGAATTGTCCGTACAATCCTCTGAACTTTTCAATTTAAAATCTTTACATATAGTATTGAATACCAGTAACAGTGCGAGTGATCAGAAATCAACACAGATACCACCAGTTTTGCCAACAAAATTCTTATATGCACGAAATTTTCACCAGCTTTTGGTATTAGTGTAAAAGCTCTTCAAGGAGAAGGCTACATAAAAAAAGTCTTAGAGCCAACAAAAATTTTCATAAGTGATTGTGTATCTTCCACCCCCATCAAGGGCTGTGAAAAAAATCAACCAGGCTATTGTATTCGATAAAAACAGTGTATATACACCTACGAACCCTCCTACTCATATATGTGATCTACACTTCCAAATTAGCTGAAATTGTCTGTCTGCTCTTGTACTATAAGTACAAAAAAAACGCCCTTTTCATGAAACGTTCGGACAAGGGTTCGATAACTTAACACAAATAACAGGACACACAAAGATCGTACATTGGAATGTTGAAGTATAGTTATGTTCCCAATAAGAAAATAGGATTTTATCGAATGAAATTCTCATAGATTTTCCTTTATTGAATACATTTTGAGAACTGTAATTTGCTATGGTTCTTAGCTCAAATATATAGTTATTTAATAAACGTTCACTTTAGAATCGAAAACTATTGCTTCAGAGGTAAAAGTTCGGCACTCGAGGTTGAAAACTTGGATTATTCATGAAACCTATATCATGAACAACTGAGCAAAAACAAAAAATCAGAATATCAAGGTTCCAAATTAATAATAAACTTCATACATGATACAAAATGGAAGAGTGGAAAGCCAAAAATGATTAAATTGCTTGATTTGTGAAAGAGCTGTCAAGAAAATTAATTTGTTTTGCTGCCTTAAACAGATAGGAAAGTATTCAGAATGTTTTTGATGTCATGAAGTTAAAACTAATCTCAAAATGACTAAATTGTTTCAGGTTTTTGAGATATTTAGGTCTTAAGGTGCTTTTGAACTTTTTCGCTTTATCGTTATATTTGAGGTTACATATATGTATGTAACAGCATAAATCAATCTTCCCAAAACTCTATGAACCCTACCAATAACAAAATTTAGAGACGACTTAAATATTTAAGTAAAATGAAAAATGGACAATAATGGTATATAATCTATATAACAAACCAAACATGGTATGACTTAAATATTTAAGTAGACCGTAAATAATGTATATTACATATGGTATGGACTCTTTAATATGAAACATGTGATGTAGGGTTCATTATTTATAGTCCATACCATTATGGTTCATTTTACTTCAATATTTAAGTCGTCTTTAAATTTGGTTATTGGTGAGGCCCTATGGGTTTTTTACCCCTAAAAAATATATTTTGAGCTTTTTCAATAGATTTATAATTCTCTTGGAGGAATCTGTAGGGAATTAAGAAGATCAGACGATGACTAATAATGAACTAAATAAAGATTTTTTGAAGATGAAAGAATGATTTGGAAATATTAAAATTTTTTGAAGTGACAGTTAAAAAAGCTGCAACAAGTTTTTTTGGGGAAATTTTTGTTCATGATATTGTACAGGGCACCAATTATAGCTACCATTGATAATGGAAATTTTAATTTGAATTATTGTTTCAATTCCAGGCCACATAAATGATTGATTTGGTATAGTTCAATCATTGAAATAATAGAAGTGATTTTATGAAATATGTACATACATAGGTTGTATCTGAATACATTTTTTTTTTGACTAAAATAATTATTTTGGAATCAAAAAAATACATTTTACTTTGTAAACGACTTGTCACGACTGTAGGAATTCAAATTTTCAATTAAATCTGTAACAATGGCGCCAAAGCTCGAAATTAAGAAAAAACTTTTTAATCGAAAATCTCAAAATCGGAGCCATTACTTAAGCAATTCTAATTCAGGACATCAAACAACCTTGGTATAGTATGATCTACATTCGACAAAAAAAATTATGTGTTGAAAAAGTTCGTCTATATAGAAAACAAAAACAAATATAGCAACCATTTGAATCCTTTATAAAGATTCCAACTTCAAAATCAACTGAAACAGAAATATCAAGTATACAAAATAAAAAATAAATAAATTCGAGTTTATATAAAATGTATATTTATTATTTAAGGTTTTCTTATTAATAAAATCACTATTCGCTATCACAGTTCCGTATTCTATTTCAAAAATAAAGCTTTCTTCAATCACAATCTGGTAGAATGGAAACTCTTCTTTTTACCAAGGGCGCCAAATTACTGCACGAGATTCCTCAGACACTGATGCAGGCGATGAAACAGGACTACCCTTGTCACTGTGATAACCAGATGAAGCAGGGCTAAGTGGTGCTGACGGAATGCTAACAGTCAAATGTTGCATGTAATTTGTCTTCTGGTTAGCAACTTTCAAGTGCTGTTGCTGGTGTAACTCCTGAAGTCGATTAAATTGGCAACCAAGATGTGTCATCACAGCTTTTCCCAACTCTGCACTTATACCCCGAGTTGAGGCCAAAACACGTGACACTTCATTGGCAGCATTAATGTATCCATTACGAAAGCCATCTACAGGTTTTTGTTTGTTTTGGTTGTTAATGTATTTAGTTTGACGTAGATGAGCGATCGTTGCTTCCAACATCTCAGCCTTGTCCATATGCAGGATTGCATTGTCGTCCTGTAACTCGGCAATCATGTGCTTCATCGAATCCAGGCACTTGTTCATACGTGCACGACGTTGTCGTTCCAACAGAGGTTTCTTTACTTTCAAGTAATGTTGTGTCTTTGATACGTATTCCATTTTTTGTTTTTTTTATTTGTTTTAAAATTTTGTTTAATTTATAAAAAGACAAGATCTACGTCCGATGAGAATTGGTATCGAAATGATGTCCTTTTAGCTCACTTACTGTCCTTTTATACTCCATCAGAGATATCCTGTTGGAAACATCTTTCTCTTTCTATTTTACCTGCTTATGCAGGTTGCCTTATTCGTCTACACGCAATGTATATACATATATGGATAAAGGTAGCAGATGGCTCACAGGCTATATATGATGCACTACATAAAGCTATTGAACGAGAATAAACTGAATCGTGGGAAAAGATTTTTAAGGACTTGTGACTGGGAGCACTTTGAACGCACTTCAAAACACCTTGTGTGTATTCCCACGGTTCACATTGGCAGCAATGCAGAGATATTTCTGGAAAAAAGTGTACACGATTTTGGAAATAAAAAAAATTGAAGGAAAAGGGAATTGGTTTCAGTAATTAAGAAGCATTCGGTTACGTGGTGATTATATTGAGGGTGTATAGATATTTCATATCCGTTATATTAAGGTTTTAATAATATGTTTTTAATGTTTTTAACATTATCTTGGTATATTGGTTAAATGCCCAAAAGGAAGAAAGGTCCGTTAAGTATGTAAGTATAATAGTCTAAGATCCCGATATAGAAAGACTTAGCATCATCGAATTATAAGAACTATACAGATTTCTTGTGCATATGTTGCTTAGTAAAGTAGGTCAACTGTAGGAATTATTCAATTATATGTCCCAGTCCCAGTTCACACAGTAAGTTTCAAATTAAAAAAAAATATCATTAGAAAGAAAATTGTATTTAAAAATTTATTAAAACGGGATTTTTTGAAATTCAGAGTTTCAGTTAGGATAAAAAAAAGATAAAGGCCGAGAAAAGAAAACTGATAGGAATTTTATTTTTATTTTTGTAAAAAAAGAAAATCATGGATTTATACAAAAACTCTAAAAAATTTAATACTCAAGATAAAAATGTTTGAAAGTCAAATTATTAAAAACAGACGTTAATCAGGGTGATTTAGCCTTTTTTTTTGGCAAGGTGAATTTTTCAACAATATTTTATATATTGTTCATCAATTTTTGTTGGTTTTTTATTTTTTTTATTTTTGACCCCCATTGGTATTTTCATTTAAAACAACAGGTTATATTGTTGAAGCAGGTGGGCCAGGTTGGTGGAGATTCTCTTTTGAGTAGCTGCTGGTGGGTGTATATGCAGTACAATCAAGGTGGAGTCGTATATACATGGTTATGTCTGGGGGATGTTTTGATGATGTTTTTCTCCCAAAAGCTGGGTTTTCCTCGGAGTGAGTGTTGCGTAATGGTGAATGATTTTTTATTTACTCAGTGCGTTAGAGAAAACAAATCTAATAATCTCACAAAGAGGAAAGTAAAATTGGGGAGATCATCATAACAAAAATGAGAATCCGTGGGTATATAGATTCAAATTTCATAATATCAAAAAGTATGGCAGTTTTATTTTCAATTTTTGTAATTATTGTGTCAGGATTTAACCACTTAAATTTATATAGTAAAAACAAGAAATCATGCTCTGTCATTTTGTCTAAGCTTTAGGATTCAATTATTGATGATCAAAGATCAACAGAATCTAAGATATAAACTTTCAAAACGGACCATGAAAACTGTAAAATTGTGATCAAAATAATGAATAAACATTCAATAATCAATTAATGTTACAGAAGAATGTTTAACTAAATTAAAACCTTACGATTACATTCGTCTTACATTCATCTTCTCTTATCTCCACAAATGTGACATGAGGCATTGCATCTGCGTTTTAAAAATAAACACGGCTTTTATGATTTAAGCTGAACATATAACAAATAAACCAGGGATGCAAAGCTTAAACTCTTTTTTAGCTTAAGCCCTCCTTCAGTTCACAAATAAGTAATGGACTCGTTAAATCAAAAATATTTAACTCACAAAATTTTTGGGGTTTATAAATTAAGAAATTCACCAGCTCTTTTAGATTTGGGAATTGAAAAAATATTTAATTGACAAGTTCTTTGAGATTTGGGTATTAAATGAGTTTCAGTTCATACGTTTTTTTCGGCTCCTTATTTGTGAATTAAAAAAAAAAACTTCATTCACATGATGATGATTCAGTTTGCCTTGTTGCATTTGACATGGCATTTGTTATCATAGAGAAAATTATTCGTTCCTAGCTCAGTTTTGAGAACTTTCAACTTTTAAAAACTAAGATTTTTTTCATTTCATATAAAAAAATCAATGATTCCATAAATAAATAAATAAACGAGCACAGCTCTTAAAAAAATGAAAATTCAATACACAAATCACGATCCAAAAACGGCTTTTGAATTAAATCTCATTCAATTCCCAAATAGCTTGTCAATTGGATATTTTTCAATTCATATATATATATTAATATAATTTTTAAATACTGCTCTAACTATTCTAAAAATGTTTTTCTCGTAAATTTGTTATAGAATTCAGACAATTTAAAAAGTTCAATTAATTTATTTATAATTTTGTTGATTTTTAACAATTTGACATGTTAAATTGTAAATTCCATGTGAATATATATAGTATATGTACAACAATGTGATATTTTGTTAATATTTATCTATTGACAAAATATAGACCTCTTTAAACTTAACTATTATAATCACAATAAAATATAGGCCCCCATAATTTATTTGTTTCTTTTGAAATAAGATATAAGTACGTGCGACCCTGTCGTTCGTTTAATTTAAGTTTAATTTTTGTTTACAAAATACTTGTCTGTTTTTAATTAAAAATGTCTTTAAAGATTAAATATCGAGTTATTAAAAAATTGCTTGGTATGCAGGTTCACTCGGGCGTATACGTACTTTTTTATTATTGTTATGAGTTTATTTTTACTTTTTCATCAATTATGTTGATTATATTTTCATCATATTATGTAATTTGTATTTCCTAATGGTTTAATGCAGACGATATCACAGCCCTTCATAAGCATAATCTTATTCATATATGTATCCACATCAAAAGTCGTGAATTGACTTATTTATATATCTAATATTTGGAATTATTAAATAAATTCTAAAAATTATTGGACTAATTTAATAATCTGCTATGGCCGAGATTTTTTTTTAAATTAAGTTTATAGATTTAAACTGACGATTTGGTTTAATTTTAAGTTTTTTTTAAGGATTTTTGATTTTTGTCTGAGTTGATCTACAAACATGAAATTCTAAACCTTGATTCAGATTATAAATTCGAATGTTAGGTGAAAAATTTGGATTTATTAACTACCGTTAAGCGGAGATATTTGAGAACTACACGTTTTTTTAGATGATTTATTTGGGGTTTTTATAAGTATCTTTTTAAGAGAAGTCTGAAAGTTTATTATATGATGGAAAATCCAAATTCCTTGGAGATAATTATTCCACTATTTGAGTGCTTACACTCAAAACTTTATAACTTATCCATAAATTAATAAAATTTTAATTAGTTTGATACGTTGCACACGTTTTTAATTTCAAATTTATCGAGAACCAGAAGAAAATCAATAAAAAATTACCTATTTTGAAAGTAAAATGGCTACATTTTGGTAGGAGGTTCAGTGTTTTCGAAAGTACTTACATAGGAATGTTGTACTACTTTCAACACATCCGCACTCCTGTAATTCTCCTTTCACATTTGTACTCCTATTTTTTTTAGAGACCTGAAATATCTTACACTTGCAGAAAAGTGTGATGTTAATCTTAATAAATTTTAATTACTTCAAATTTAAACAAATTTGGAAGCACTTTTATCTTCCAAACAGTCCTCAAAAAGGGAATTTCCCTCTTTCATTTCATTTCAGTTTTTGTTTTTCGTTCGCTTCATGCAATTTTCAACTATCAGTTCGGTATTTATTTTATTGTTACCAGAGCTTTTGTTTCGTGGTTCTGTTTTTTTGTTCGAACTCCGTGAATTTTTTTGTATAGTTCAATAAAATGAAAAGGTTTGTTAATTAATGCTTGAAATATTTTAATTCCTGTTAGATAATTCACAGTAAATAGACATTAAGTGAAATTGAATTCTTTGGAAGAGGTAAAGGCAAACAAAGCTGTTAAAAAACAAATGAGTCTGTAGCTGTTCCTGGAAATTCAGCACCAAAATCACCTGCTGCAAGAGTCAACTATGTATATTGAGTTTTAAAATGCTGAAAAAGTATTGATGATGTTTTTTTAAAATAAAGCTAAAAAAAATTTTTTTCAAACACTTATTTTTGAAGACTAAAAAATGTCTACTACCATTTTTTTCAAAATACACCTCTTTTTTGGCTGCAGTACTAACTTAAAATATTTCGCTTCAGCAACACTGTGAGATGTCTTAATAAACAGGATTAATATAAAATTATTCGATTTTTGCTTTTCGAGTGCAAGTGGTGCCATTTGACAAAAGTTGTTCTAAAGTACTGTTTCCTTATAGTTCTGTTCCAATCGACAATGGGGAGCGTGGTGTTTGCCGTCGAGGTCTACATTTTTTAACGGATGTTCTGTTCTTTCCAAAACCCCTTCAATGTAGCCCTAGTTGGGCGATGTCCGGAAAACAATTGTTACATAGTTAAATACATTTAAACAAACCGCTAGTGTGGCAAGACTAAGAATTGGATTCATATCAGCTCATCAGATCATCTGATATCATTCAGGCAATGAGAACTTTAATCTTTCAATTCCCATGGCATTCGCAATCCACAATTGGCAATTTACGTTTGGTTTTTTATTTATTACGTTTTTTAATCATTTCGCTATTAACATTCGGCATGTTTTTATTTCGCTTTTTCAAAAATATTTTCAATCATTTCGCAAAAATCATTTAGCAATTTGATGTTTAGTTTTGTTTTTGTTACGTTGTTTGATGTTTGGCCAATTGTTTTTTTCGCGAAATAACGTTTCGCCGTTTCAATTTTTTCGCAAAATATCGCTTCGCCGTTTTATAATTTCGCTAATAGATCATTTTGCCGTTTAGTTGTTTTGATAATTAATATTAATGTTTCATTTCATTTTTGAGTATATACCTCACTGTTTATACATGCCAAAAAATTACAAAACAATTGAATGCCAAATAAAAAAAAGCGAAACAACAAAATGCCAAATAAAAAAAAGCGAAATAATAAATTGCTAAATAAAATAAAGCAATACAACAAAATGCAAAATAAAAATTTGCGGAAATTCAAAAATCCAATCGAACTAAAACTAAATGAAAATTGCGAAATGATAATTTGTCAAATCATTTAAAAAACGAAACGTGATTTGCAAAACGTAAAATGAGAAATAACAAAATGCTAAACAAACAAAATGCGGAACGAAAAACGGGGAAATGAACTCCCGCGAAACTTAGTTTGCCAGACAATAATTCTTGCAAAGCATACCATAGCCTAAATCTATGTACATATATTAAAACACATTTATTGTGATCGAAAAGATGACAATTGAATTTTGTTAGTATCCATTTCATTTTGTGGTTTCATATTCACTTCATAAATTTATGATTAATTAATTTAATGATAAGGAATTCTATAGTCTTATTGGATATAGTTCACAGTTCACACTCTTTTCTTTTCTTTTTGTAGGAATTAAGGCCGTTAAAAGATATTTTGAATCAATAATTCAACAAGTCTAAATAAAATAGTATCAAGTCTTCTAATTGGCTGATGTATTTCAGTAGTATATAGAATTTGTATTATTAAAAAAAAGCTTCTTCATTAATTTATGTTTAGATTTTGGACCATGGCTTTTCGAAAACCCTGCATACATAGAAAAAATAATTGATTTTAGTAGTTTAATACTCAATTACGACTATTATGTTATAAGTTCATGATTATCCAGTAATAAAAATATGTGGGTATGTAACGGGTGATTTTTTAAGAGGTTTAGAACTTTTAAAAAAAAAAAAACACAAAAAATTCGAAAAAATGAATGAAATATTTATTTGAATCGATAGTTTGAATCTTGCAATTTAATGTTTAAAGATAATTTCATGCAAATGTTGACCGCGGCTGCGTCTCAGGTAGCCCATCCGCTGAGTCCAATTTTGGCATACTCTTTCACACATATCGGCCGGTATCTCACGAATGAATGCATGGATGTTGGCTTCCAGTGCGTCAATCGAAGCGGGCTTGTCCCTATAGACATTAGCCTTGACATACCCCCACAAAAAATAGTCTAATGGTGTCAAATCGCACGATCTAGGCGGCCAATTGACCGGCCCGAAACGTGAAATTAACTGTTCACCAAACTCGCCTCGCAATTGCGCCATTGTTTCGCGTGCTGTGTGGCATGTGGCACCGTCTTGTTGAAACCACATATCATGCAAGTCAAGAACTTCCATTTCGGGCAAAAAAAAGTTTGTTATCATCGCTCGGTAGCGTTCACCATTGACAGTAACGCTGCGATTCGCATCATCTTTGAAGAAATATGGCCCAATAATGCCGCCGGCCCATAAACCGCACCAAACAGTGGCTTTTTCGGGATGCATTGGTAGCTGTTGCAATGCTTCTGGCTGATCTTCACTCCAAATGCGGCAATTGTGCTTATTTACGTACCCATTCAACCAAAAATGAGCCTCATCGCTGAACACAATTTTTCGATAAAAAAGCGGATCCTCGGCCAGCTTTCCAAGAGCCCATTCACCAAAAATTCGGCGTTGTGGTAGGTCGGCTGGCTTTAGTTCTTGCACCAGCTGTATCTTAAAAGGCTTTACGCCCAAATCCTTCCGCAAAATTTTCCACGTAGTGCTGTAACAAATGCCTAACTGCTGGGAACGGCGCCGAATCGACATTTCGCGGTCTTCTGTCACACTAGCTGATACGGCCGCAATATTTTATTCACTACGCACAGTACGTAAACGTGTTGGTGGTTTAATGTCCAACAAAGTAAATTTGGTGCGAAATTTGGTCACAATCTTCCGAATAGACTGCTCAGAAGGTCGAGAATGCCGACCATAAAATGGAAGCAGCGCGCGATGAACATTTCGAACCGAGCACGAATTTTGATAGTAAAATTCAATAATTTGCAAGCGTTGTTCATTTGTAAGACGATCCATGGTTAAATTGCAAACCAAACTGAAGCTGTTTGACAGTGACACAAGGTACTAAACACACGTCAGCTGTCAAAACCAGTGTTGCCAAAACCAAACCAGCTAAAAAATCACCCGTTACATACCTATGTAGGTACAAGTACATTGTATAAACATGTCACAAACCACATGAAAATAGTTCAAAATCAATTAATAGTTTTGAAACGTGCGTCAATCAGCTCAATTTATCGGGATAATCTAGTCTAAAAGTAAAAGGTTTCAACCATTTATTTTTCTACACAAAACCTCACAAAAACGCCATATGAATTAAGGTACTATAATGTCTAAAAATAATTTTGGACCTTCCCTGTATTTTTTATTGTTTTGAAGAATCGTTATTAGTTATCTAAATATGTATATACAAAATAAATAAATTTGCTATTAATGTGTGTATAACTCAATTATAGAATAACAATGCAATACGAATTGCATACTTTCAGGGGTGAATGGTGGCGAACATTTTTTGTATTGATTGTAAGGAATGACAAATATTTCTGAATTGACAATTGGATAATTTTGTCCCTCAAAAAATTGGGATTGCCAACAGATGGCGTAACGCTCTTAGACTGCTACATTTTTGTATAAAAATTATCGAAACGTGCAAAAAAACTCGTTGTAAATAGGGGTTTTCCCTATAAATTTTGTTTTCACGTTTTTTAAATACTAAAATTGATAAAAAATTCCGTGCAAATCCAGCGAACTTGCTTATAGTTTATAGTATAGTTATTAGTCTTCTGATTTTTATTGTGGTCGAATACTCCATTAATATGTCAAGTTCACATTGTCAAGTTTTCAAATCGTTTTGAATTGTGCGTAATAAAAAGAAAATCTACCAAGTGAACCCCCAAATTTTAGGCAATAATTATTAAATAATACATTTCTCTTATAACTTGATGTTGTTTCAATATTACTCTTCCTAAAATATTTGATATTAAACCTTCATAAAGTAAGAATTGGCATACTTTTAGATCTCACTACTTTTTACGGCTGATAATTGTTACATACACAAATTTTTATATAGAAGAACTTGGCTATTTTTTAACATTTATGTTTTTGTTATCACTCTCATTTTTGCAAATATATTTATTTGTTGCCAGTCAAAAACCTCGTAATATACATACCTACTAATATCATTCTACAACAATCATAAGTGCTTTATATAATTGATAAAAATTCTGTAAAAGAGGGCGGATACCACGCCCCCTGAATAGAAAACCTCACTTATTCTATTTTTTTCTTTGTATGCGCTTTCAGCCCTTCTGCTCTAACAAATTTCATCATTCTACAGCAATCGGAAGTGCTTCTTGATAACAATTCTGAGAAAGTGGGAGGATACCATTTTCATTTTGCAGCAATCGGAAGTGCTCCATTTAATTGATTGCAATTCTGAGAAAGTAGGCGGATATCTCGGCCCCTGAATGGAAAACCTCAAATTTTCCTTTGTATGCACCACAAGACCTACCGCTGTGCGAAATAAAAAGATTCTGCGGTGTCGGGAAGTGCTCCATAATTTTGATGATCTGTCAGTGAGTGAGCGAGTGAGTGAGTGAGTCAGCAGTCAAGTCAGTCAGTCAGTTACGGTTTTGGTGATTTTTGACGTCTTATATCTCGGAAACCACCTAAGCTAAGGAATTGAAATTTGGTGTGGTGCTTGTGCTTGGCTAGCCTACCAAATATTCCGAATTTTAAGTTCCTGACTTTATTGTACTGAAGTTAGAGGAGGTGAAGGTAAGGGCTGAGAGTGGTAATTTTTACTTGCAGTATTACATTTATGGCATAAAATCAAACTCCATTTTTTGTTAAATTTTGCTCTTTTAATTAAATTAATTTCTTATTTAATTCGAGCACAAAAAATTGCGAAGCGAGTATGATCTGGAAAAAAGAAAAATTAGTGAAGTAATATTTTTAAATCGAAAACATAGACGTATTTGCGAAAACTTGGACGAATTCACAAAATGTTGATGATCCCAGGGCTGAAAATGGTAATTATATGATTTATTCGGGAACGGGTCGTTATTCTGTATTACAAAATTCTGTATGACCAAAATTCTGGAAATGGATTGAAAATTCTGTATGATCATAATTCTGTATTTCATTATTCTGTAAATCTTTAATTCTGTATTCCAAAATTCTGTAAATCCAGAATTCTGTATATCAAAATTCTGTAAATCTAGAATTTTGTATATCAAAATTCTGTAAATACAAAATTCTGGAAAATTATATATACTGTATATTCTGAACTCCAAAATGCTGAATTTCAAAAATTCTGTAAATTATAAAAGAAAAATTGTTTTGATAATGAAAAAAACTGCGCACTTTTTTTCATTATCAAAACAATTTTTCTTTTGTAATTAACAGAATTTTGAAATACAGAATTTAGGGGTACAGAATTTTGAAATACAGAATAATGGTTTTACAGAATTTTGAAAAACAGAATTTTAGATTTTCCGAATTTTGAAATACAGAATTTTAGATTTACAGAATTTTAAATTACAGAATTTTGAAATACAGAATTTTGGAAACTGAATTTTGGCACCTACAGAATAATGACCCCAACTCGATTTATACAATTTACATGAAGGAAATATTTACTCAAAAATTCCATTCAAACAGAAGATAATGCGATCGTTTTTAAATTGATTTCTTGTTGTGATGTGTGTTGAATTGTATTGTCAAGTCAAGTTACAATGAACCTGAATGAAAATTTTGCTCGTACTGAACAAAACTTGTACCCAACAAAAAATGATGACCAAGTTGGCAAAAATTGTTCTTTATGCAATGACTCTGTTATGATCTGAATAAAACAGTTACTTTGATACATTTTCTATTGCGTTAAACTGCACAGAAACTGATTTCGTGACATGAAGTTCCTTACGACAAAATTAAAATATTTTAAAATTATAACTTGAGTTTTGATGTGTAAATATCTATGCCGGCGGTAAGGAAAACTAAAACGTGAGCCTTACGTGAAATACGTACGTGTTACCCTTAACGTTGTAATTGATGTTTACATATCTATCAATCGGATGGATAATTTTTGATTTTTTAACTATTTTGAGACTTGAGTGTTCAACGCCGCATCTATCATAGATAAATTAAAGTCTTGCTATTTAGGCGCACTTTACAATTTCATTTTCATCAAATAAAATTTAAAAATTTCAGCTCAAATCATTGGGACCCATCAAGAATATCGAGTGAAATTTCGTTGAACTATAGTATATTTAATTTTGTTTACTATCGTGAATCTCCCCCGGAATAAATTTCACTTGAACAGAAATTCTATGTTATAGACTTGTTCAGAAAAATGAGACACAAACGAATTTCGAGCATCATTCACTTTCCATTTGACCTTTTTTTAATACTAATTGAAAAAAAATTATTTGAACAAACAATTTCTGACTATAAAAATTTTTTAGACCAGATTTTCGGATATTTTGTTTGTTCTAGATTCTACGTTAAAAAAACAAATTTTTGACAAACAGGAACGCGTTTGGATTGAAAATCGTGAAGATTTAAATTTAATAAATAGAAAAGGAATTATTTTGGGGCAAAGATTTATTTATTTGCAAATTCCAGTCAAATTAATGCAACGGCAGTGAGGTGGAAACAGAGTTCCTGAGTCATTTTTGTAGGTTAATCTAAGAATTTTGAAAAAAATTATTGTTTTTAATTCATGTTAATCATCAAATCAACCCGGATTATAAAAACCTCACAATACGTCAAAACCTATAAATGTCTACTGTATAATTAAAACCCCTCAACAACTATATAGTCATGATGATCATGTGGAAGTCATTAAGTAATAAAAGTAAAGATAAAACCAATTTCATTAAATCCCCCTTTCTTGAACCTTGATTCACTCCATTCAATGAATCAAAACTGTTGTACAAGATAAAAAAGTATAGGTAACTTAAAGCTTTAAGAAAAATAATAGTCTACTATACTAGGTATCTGCTTAGATTCCATTCACTGAGTCATTGATTCTGAAAGCCAACGGATAAAATGTCGATTGGCGCTGTGCCCGTGCTTGAGTGAATTTTATGTTTTATTTTTAACAAAATAACCACACCCACTCCGCTTCGCTTCCCCAGCTACTGCCAGAGACCACACGAGCCATTTTCACAATCTCCGTCAACATTTCTCAGCATCAGCACACAACTAACAGACAGCAACAGACAACGACGACAACGAATGCCTTGTCCCAAAACTTCACATCAAAGATCAGCAGATCACTGATCCATGCGGCGGAAATGGGGCTGCAAAGGGGGGTAAATTAAAAAAAAAAAAAAAAAAAAAAAAAACGGCCCCAAAGGCACGATGTCAACAACAACAAGCTACAAATAACGAGAAAGATTGCAATGAGACGAACAAAAATAAACCATCCAGACCCAACTTTAACTGCTCGGCACGAGTTTGTTTCCCACGGTCTGAACGCGCGCGCGAGATCGCGTTGTACGATTATTGTTCGTGTGAGTGTTTAGACGGGGAAGAGCGGCCAAGGCGAGGTCTAAGCTAGCATGCGGTGCGGCGCAGACTCGTTTTATTATTCGATTGCGGTGGTGATAAATTAATTCAGCAACGCGTTTTGGATCGGATTTACGTATATATAGATAGTGTGTGACCGACTTCATTCTCTTCCTCTACCCGTCCGCAGCGAGTCATGATATTGAGGGTATAGTAGGAAATTATTAATGAGCCAATCTAGTCAAGCTGCTGCTGCAAATAGTAGCACACTCATATAAGTTTAAGTGTCCGCTTGACGAGCATTCGGCGGCGGCAGCACAACTTAAGTAGTTGTTGACCTGCATAAATAGATTTGAATTCATAAGTTCTCAACTCAAGCTTCACGGAAGGCGCGATGACGTTGGCTGGCGTTGTCGTTTACTGTATAGCTTGATATATGTAAAAAAGATACATCAAGTATCTATATCTAGGTTTATAGATATAATAACTTCTATAAATGTTTAAAATGAGCCGCCACATGATTAGATTATCAGGTAGGTATGTATATTTCCTAGAAATCGATTACATCTGAATTTTAATTGGATGTTTGGTCTCATTGTTGAATCAGAATTTGAAATAACTATACAAAGGTATAGTATTACAGTAATAGTATTTTAAAGTTCGTAGTTTTTAGTTCAGTATAGCGTCGGCTTACTGATTTTCTTCATTCAACAAAGAACAAAATTGCCATAAAATGAGCACCTACAGCACATTAGGTATGTATGTTAGTCTCGACTTGGTATAATGATGATCTTATAATTTTAATACAAGTAACCACAACCGATGAATATTCTTTGTGTGATCACACTTCGGGGTAGGGGCTGTTTGGTGCTGTATAAGATCAGCCGACTTTGATCTTAACGATTCAAAATTGGTAATTCTGTTGGCAGATTTTTATTAGTTGACAAAAGAAATAAATAACAGAAATGAAAATTTTGCTAACCAATATTTGTATGGTAATTTTTTAAGGGACTGTAATTTTTCAAAGAAGAAAGATAATCATGGTCATTTGACAGGAAATTTATTAGAGGGACTTTGTTCAATATTATAAAGCAAATAAATATACGGTTGAAGTGGAAGACTAAAGTAGATTTATTTCTTGTTTTTATATTTCTGAAAAAAATCTAAATGAAATACGTCATACTGATTGTAAAATACGCTTGTATAAATAAGTTTAATATTAATCATTTTGTATATGCTGCATCTTTATTTTTAAGCAGAGATAGAATATTGCTAACTTTGCTTTTATTTTTTCCATTGTCGTAAGAAAGTGTCAATTTTAAACAAAACGTCTTCGCTACTGTTATTTTGGACAGAATTTTAGATGTAGCTAAAGATTAAATTTAAGCAAAATTTCAACGTTGTGTTAACTACACATACAAATTAAATAGAACAAAAAAGTCTGGCTGCGACCCACACTGGTAACTTCCGATTGGTGCCCTCGCAAACTAGAGATCCAAAGTTTTTTTTGGTAAGAAAATTCACAACTCAAGATCTTCGAAGATCTTATCAGGGTGTTCAATATGCAATCAAGTGAAAGCCAAAAATGGGCCGTTTTTCTCTATAGATCTTTCAGAAGAAAAACATTTTTGAACAATTTTTTTTATTTAAAAAAAACTGTCAATTCAATGTTTTTTTTATCAGTTATTGACTACGTCATTGTGTGTAAAATAAAATTAATCCAGCTTTAAAATCAGTGTTTTTTCTCAAGATATGCGGGCCAAAAAAACGCTTTTCAACAATTTAGTATTTTTATTTAGTTTTTTTGATTTAAAAAAAATTGTCCATTGAATTTTTTTTAAATCATACCAGTAATCAAATATGGCATCGTGTATAGAATAAAATTAGCCCGAAGTCAATATCATTATTTGTTCTCAAGATATTCGAGCCGAAAAACGATTTTCTACAAATTTTTGCATGCTTTTTCTTCATAAAAAAACTTTCTGACAATGAATGACATTTTTTCAACATTTTTTTAATTGCTGTAGCAAGAAAGCCGCTATTTAATTTTTTTTTAAACTCCGCTATGCACTTTATGACGTTATTATCTATAAAATAAAATTTATTTGAAGTCAATATCTTTATTGTTTCTTGAGATACGGTGAACGATAGAATGTATCACAAACGTACGAAAGTACGATAGATAATTAATAGAGTATAGACTTTTCAAATTGGGCTCCACTCGTTTTTGCTCGTGATGTAGGGAGGCATTTTTGAAGCTTACTATGCAATTATCTCAGAAATTTCAATTAAATGAACAAGATTTCTTAGTTTTACTGTCAAAATACACAGGAAAAAAATTGGGAATCTCATATTCACTTTTTTAAGGACCAAAATATGTGTGATATCATTTTCATGTATATCCCAAATGTCTCCGATTGCATGTTTTTTAACTCCAAAAAAGAGTTATTTTAGTGCTTACTAATAACCAAGTTAAACAACCCATTTGCTAATTTTTGCTCTTTTACTAAATCTACTACATTAAGTTGTCGAATAAAAAGTTGCTGCAATTACATTTGTTATATTTTGAAAAATAAACAATAATTAACTACTTTCAAATTTATTCTCTGGCTGTGACTACCCATTCTACTCATGTTTTTCAATTTAAATATTTTTACAAATTGCGGGAGATATTTCTCAGTATAGGTACCTAAGAGTCAACGCGGCTATAACTTTTAACTGAACCGGGATGCAAAAACACAGAGAAATTTCTTTCTGTCGATGAGCAACAGAAAAATACGTATTCCCGTTCAAGATATTGAAACAAAATGTCAAAATAGTAGGTGTGTTCCTTTACTTTGAAACTCTATGCAAATTTTGTGAATTTCTACATATTTTTTTTTGTATACGAACTTCGACAGACTTTTGTGTAGAAATACACACAAATTCACATATTTTCAAAGTAAAGGAACCATAGGCTAGATAAAAGTGCAAAGATAGATTATTAAAAAAAATGGAATAACGATGTCAATCTACTTTTATTCATGCTACCATAGTATCTACAGTGCAGTAGGTATAGGTAGGTAGAAATGGCGGCCACGAGAAACCTAGGTCATTGACCCTATTAGCGTATAGAATGCGCCGTTTTGATAACATAACTCGTTAGACTCGTTTGTTGACGTGACCTCTTGTGGATCATTGACGCTCTGAGTCCAATAGCAATATGCCAAACTTGGTAATTTGTCAGTTGGCTCAGAGATGTATATATGGTTGCTCGAATTACTCTGCTGGGCGATTATGTCGACCGAATATTGGACTCAGCGCCCGATTCGCTCAACATATACGCCAAGGATCACCCCATAGGACCTTTCTAACATGAACCGAACCATTATTTTGGTAATAAATTTGCACGATTTGCAAACGTTGTTCAGGAGTAAGTCTATTCATTATGAAATGGCAAACCAAACTGAGCATAAATCAAGTGACAGCTGTCAAAAAGACCAACTGCGAAAAGTATTGCCAGATTGAAAACCACACGTCTAAAAAAACACCCCTGAAATACTTAAAACCTAAAATTTTGCAATTAGTGATTTTTCAATTCTTTCCCTGTGGTTTCATCCTCTAGCAGGATCATTTAGCCCTGTAGGAGGAACACGATACAGTAGCTACTGAGGTTTGCCTAGAGATAATGCGTCTCGTTGAGGAAAAAGATCAAATCTTTGATCTTTACCTCAGAAATTTACTATCATTCTGGCCAAAGCGGGGCATTTACAGAATGAATGAAGAAATGAATGACGGTTTCCTTTTCTTGCTGGTCTCTGGAACAACGACAGTGAGTATTGATAGTGCAGTTTTACTGACATGATTTTTCGATTCATATTATCGCAGTAGATAAGGGTCTAAATATTGAAAATAATGCAAACAAACCTCAATACGTCGTTTTACTTATCTCATAACAACGATGCAGATGTAAACATAGCTATAGTTTTAGTGAGACGTTAACTTAACTACCCCTTCCCTAAAACCCTGCATGTTCCAATTAAACTAGTTTTGCATTACAATCAAATTCTAATTCCCTTAAAATATGCAAAACTATAATATACGTACCTACTCCAAAACATACCCGTTTCCTTCAAACATCATTTACGTACATATAAAGCATATACAATATTCCCCCTGATGATTTGTTTTTATTATAAAATAAGACGCAAAAAGATTATTTCCCTCAGCACTTTCAAAACATCTTAACCTCAGCTCAACATATACGCCAAGGATCACCCCATAGGACCTTTCTAACATGAATGGGCATTAGGTACATTCATTGAATGTACACACATATGTATTACTAATACGCAATAGCAATAGCAATAAAACATTCGAAACCTATGAACTGAACATGTACACTGCAAAACAGTAATGAAGTTTGATACTTTAGGCAGCAAGCCTTAGCCATTATCATATATGTATGTACATATGCTTGTGCACATACCACACGTATAGAAAATAAGATAATCGACTCACCCACCACCCCCTTGAAGTTAAGCACAGTAGCTTAGTTTGGCACATTCCAAAGCTCATCAACTTAAATGCGCCACCACAAGTCTGAACGCGATCAAGCAAGCGATCGTGCACACTTCAACGAGAAGGCACAGCACTCCAATCGCCAAACAGTACGAATACGAATACCATCAGAGCACTTCTGAACACCCGCTGCGCAGACCCCTTCACTGGACAAACTCAATCAAAGCTCTATTAAAGATAATCTTACATTCGTTGTTCGTACTACTTGAGAGGAACATATAGTAGATATATTTACCCATGCGCAGTGCAGCAATCGGACTGATGCTGAAGCTGTAGCAAGAAAGACCCCAGGCCTCTCTTAGCCTGTTCTTAAGGTCGCACGAAACTATGACGAAGATCAAAATGATCAACGAAGGAATAAGACTACGCCGAGACGATGACTACGACAAACTATTATCGGTGGCGGCACGCAGCGGCAGCGGGACCAGGAGCAGCATAACGCGGGACCAGCGGGTGCCCACAACATAGCACGGGTACGGGTACAACGTACAACAAAAGCGGGCTCTTCTTTTGCACACAATCGAATCAATAGCATTATTCAAAGAAGAAAGAAAATGATGGAAGAAGAAGCAAGACTACAAAAAAAAAAAAAAAAAAAATCACGTAAGACGGCAAAGAGGACAGAAACGTAAGGGAGATGAACCACTTTATAAAAAACACGTCTTGTTATATGGAGAGGCACAGGCATGTGCGCACTCAGTGAGGACTGTGAGAAATCGACTCCAGAATAGTTTCCCACGGTATAACAATCTCTGTGAGCTGTTTTATTATTTTATGTGAGTATCCGACGCGACCGGCGGCGATGATCGGCAGGCAAGGCAACAACCAGCACGATCGCAACATTAAGCCTCGATGAAGTAAGCCGGTTGTGGTGAGGGGAATGGCATGAAAGAAGCCTTTATAAGTGATCGCACAGTCGGCTAGTCGACTCATTCATTGCACAGTCATTGCAGAGTGAAGATCTCTACAAACGGAGTAGTCTTATATTTTGTGATTTATATTTTATCGAAGTTAAACAAAAAAAAATAATGGTTCTCGAAATGGAAATGTCAAAGACCTATCAATACCGTAAAGTAATGAAACCAATGTTGGAACGCAAGCGTCGCGCAAGGATAAACAAGTGTTTGGATGAATTAAAAGACATCATGGTGGAGTGTCTTACTCAGGAAGGAGAACACATAACTCGGTTGGAAAAGGCTGATATTCTGGAGTTGACAGTGGAACATATGAAAAAGTTACGTGCGCAAAAGCAATTACGTCTTGGAGGTGTTATTTCCGGTATTCAGGACTCAAAAGTGACAATTGCCGAAAGTTTCCGTGCTGGATACGTTCATGCAGCAAATGAGGTATCAAAAACACTAGCCACAGTACCAGGAGTAAGTGTGGATTTAGGAACACAACTTATGAGCCATCTTGGGCATCGTCTGAACTATTTACAAGTCATTGTGCCAACAACGGTACCTACTACAACAAGTGCATCACCAACCCCTATGTTTCCACTCGTCACACCAAACTCACTTGTTGGTGCATTTTACGAGCCCGAAAGCAATCGTAGTCTCTTGGCAATAACACCACCTCCTTCGGAATGCAGTAGTGATAGTGGTAGTTGCAGTCCAACTCCAAGTGAATCTTCAAGTGTTTGGCGACCATGGTGAATTGGCTGATGATAAACGATGCGGACACATATGTTTCAAAAAAAAATCTGCAAATTGAATTATTGTCAGCTATATTATGTAGAGTTTTGCGGTTGAAATTAAACTGACGCTGATGGAGCAGTTTCTAAGTGATGAGAAGATGCGGATTCTTAAAGGATTTACCGTTAAACGGGAAAGTGTGACAAAGAAGAAAGGAGCTTTATTGTACAATAGATGGATTCAATTAATAATTGTCCTGAAGGGTGCTGAGGAAATTGTACATTGTACGTTGTGATCTTAAAAATGCTTTAATCAAAAAAGAAATAGAAAATCAAAAAAAAAAAATAAACACTGTTATAACAAGAAATTCGTTTGTTCTTTTATTTATTATTTCAGGAGGTCAAATTTATTTTCATAATAAACAAAATTGGAGAAAGCTTAAAAATATTTTAAGAGCCAATTTGGTAATCATCAATTATCAATAATTCAGTTTATTGTCAGATGAATAAAAAGGAACAAATGTTTGCTTTATCTGAAGAATATGCTAATACATATTATGATGTTTAACTGATTGACTAAGGTTTCTTTTACATAAAATTCTATTTAAAAGAGCTTTAATCAACCCCAGTTTTTTAATAGGTTAGGATCAAATTAAGTGGTACATATTTAGATTAATTCAGCTGGAAATTAGATTGGTGGGATTCTGGATGACAACAATATAAAAAAAATTGGCATAATATTACAAAATTTTTGTAAGTAATTAAAAAATTGAAGTTAGGTATCAAAGGGAAGAATGCTTTCAAAGAACAATAAAATAAAGCTCAGGGCACTATTTCACAGAACATACATCACATACATCACAGAAATGTATGTGAAGTAAAATAGGCCCCATATGAGTGGGTTTAAATTTAAATTTTTTTTTAATTATGCGTTTTCTAAGTTGATGCATAATTTTTCTAAAAGTTAAAAATTTACAATGAGCCAAATTTGGCGACTACTTTAAAGTACATACATTCATACAATGTATGTGATGTATGTGTCGTGAAATAGGCCCCTGAATAGAATAACAAAAGTTATAAAAACCTCAAGTATAAAAACAACTTTTTAATTGCTTACGATATGTCTTGTTACAAAAATTAAAAAACCTAAAGATTCTAATTCTTAAATGGAGATTAAATAAAAAAAGTGGCGGATACATCCAGGATTTAATCATGATGGGAAATGTTTACACCCTTGAAATTTTGTTTGTTTTGATAAAACCTGTGCTAAATCCCACAATGTTAAACTTTCTATTTATTTCTCCCAATAGAAGCTATTTAAGTGCTTTTCGGTTGAATTTTGGAACTGAATATATATATTGTACGTTAAAATAAAATATTAAAGTTCAAATAAAAGCATTTTCGCTATATGCGAAGTAATGTTGCAGCATCAAAGAATCTGCATTTCTTTCACCTTCAAAATCCATTTAAGAATTTGTCTAATAATTTTAAGATAAAAAATGTATATTGAAGGTAAAAAAAACGGACTTTTAGTTTTTCATAAACAAAAAAGGGTAGATCTTGCGCCGAAATGCACAGTTATTTTCAATTTGTGCGAGGTGAATGCTATCCATTGGAAAATGCGCTTAACGAAATTTTTAAAAATATCGACAAGAATAAAAGCTCTCCCTAACCAACGCGGATCAAATGATGCGAAAAATCAACGAAAACATTGCTGTCGAATTAACATTAAAATTCGGATGTCATCTTGTCAACTTAAAATTTTTTTAATCAAATCAAATAAGAAAAATTAAAATTCAAGACATTTTGACGAAACAATAAAATTCGCAGTAAATAATAGATTTATAACCCACCAAATATAAGAATATTTTAAATATAAAATAATGAAAATTAAATAGTATTTAATATCCTTTTTAACTGGTTAAAATCAAAAATATTATCTGACAACAAACAAAAAAGAAACAGCTCACTTTCACCGTCTTCATTTAACTTAATAGCATCGGTGTGAGCTCTCTCATTTTTCGCTTTTATGTCAATTAATTTTGGCATAAGAAATATTCGTTGTCGTTTTGAATGTTTTGAATGCTTTTACTAGAAAATTTGACTGAAGAAAATCGCATATTTGACGATCAAATTGACGTTGATTTTACGTTTTCGAAAAAGGCTATGTTTTGTATCTATTATTATCATATACTAAAAATGTTCTAACATCGTATTAAATCGTCAAAAAAAATAGCACCACTGTATCACCGGTTATTTAAATATTATATTTACTATGCCACTTTAAAAATTTTTTTTTTTAGCTTTAACAAAAGATTTTTTTATTTTTAAAGCAAATACCAGCTCATGTGATGATGTGAACTACTAAATCCTAAACAGAATTTTGACTACATCACTGTATTTTTGTGAATAACTGCCAGTAACAATAATTGAGGGTTTTTTAAGCTCACAATATATTAAAAACAAATATATTATGTATAATGATTTGTTTTTATTTTTTTTAGTGAAGCAGACTTAATTTCGCAAACATGTTTTAGAACATCATACGTTTCGTTTTAACTGCTCTAAGCTTTATAAATTTAAAATTTAATTAAGTTTCAAGTCGTTTATTAAAACTGTATGACTTACTTGATCGCAAAAAAACTTGAATACTTAAAAAAAACATGTTCGCAGTTCAACAGTTTTTTAATTTTTATATCCTCACCACAGCGCGGCGGTTGTGATTAAATAAGCGAATACCAATACCTCGAAAATGAGTTAGTAATATATAATTAAATATATATATGTGCTTAAAAAAAACTTAACGAAATTTTGCCTTCTCCACTGTATATTAGGCTGTTTTGGTCTTTATGATGGAAATGCGAATAAAAACAATATCTATTCCATTATTTTTTCCAGAGTTTCGTAAGTTTTCCTTTTTCATCGGGGTAATTTTTATTCAATATATGTAGTTACTCAAAAATTACATAATAAATTTCTTTTTTTTTGCCTCCTATTGCATCCTTCCCGGAGACGGCACTGACACAGAATTGAACATAAAAAAGCAATTATTAATATAAATAAGAACAACTAAGTAAAAACCATCAAACTCAAAATTTACAACAACACTTATATCACAGTTGGGGCATCAGGTTTTTTAATTAAATTGCTACGACATAGCTTTGTTTTATACAATAGCCTTTTAAATTTTGCCTTGTTTTAATACTATTGTTATAAATCGGAAAATATCTGGTGAAATTTATTTTTGACATTAAAGTAGAGTCTCGAAAAGATGAACGGTTCTAGAGGATGAACAGCTCGTAATGATTTTCACTTTTCAAAAGATGAACGGATTGAAATTAATTTTGTACTAAAAAAGATGAACGCTTTATTTCCTCCTGAACATTACTTTGGGGATTTTTTAACTCCTTGTATATGTAAATATAATTTAATATTTTTACTTATAACTATATCTTCTTAAAATATGAACAGTTTGATATCTGTTCATCTTTTCGAGATTCTATTGTAGTTAAATTTTTTTAACTCTTAACCTTAAACTGTCCCACTGAAATTCAAAATTTTCAACCTGAATTTATTCTAGACGACCCCGGTGGATAATATCTACCAAATTAAAGAATATACAATTATGTTGAAATATATGTATAAGGATTGCCTATACTTTAAAATGGTACGATTGGTATTCTATAGAAAATCTCTACTTAAAATATTGACGGTTAATTTGAATCCGCAAAAGAAATTAATCTGTATGTAATTTATCAAATTTAATAAGTTTTTCTCATTACAAAACAACAGAAGTATAATTTTGGTAGCTTATTATAGTGCATCAGATGCGCAGTGTTCGTTACGCAATCACTAACTATAACTAACAACCTTCTAACGATTTATTATCCCCATTATTCGGTTCCCCTAAAATCTGTCTTTGAATAGTCTGATCGCTGATCCATCCGCTTCTTATAAAGTAAACCAGTTATAAGCCTAACAAAAAAAAATTGTATTGCAGTAAGACAGCAGACATATCCAATTGCTTGGGAATATGGTTGTTGGCATTATATATTATAAAATCCTCTCTGCCCAGCTCAGATATCATTCATCTAGACTTCTTGTTAATTGTTGGTTTCCGGTGGTCATCATTATTATGGTTGCATTGAACAGGTATAGCAAGCAGGTAGATATACCTAGGTTTTTTTTTCATTCTTTTCAATAATGTCTGAATCATCTTTTATCATGTCTTTATATAAGGATATAGAAATTGTGTGTGTGATGTGACGTCGAGCGAGTTCGGCAATCAAAATGAACATAATCGTATTAAATGTGCATTCTGGAAGATCTTTCGAATAGGGTTGTTAAGCTGCGGAACCATCTTTGTTGTTTTGTTCTTAATTTTTTTATCAAACCGCGTTCCACCTCCGCTTTGTATTTTATATTGGCATAAATAATTCCCGTCGCACAGAGCATATCAACGCAACATTTTAAAATCTATTTTTAAAATTGAATTTGAGTAAGTTAATTGATGAATGACCAGGATTAAAATGGAGAGACCCTATTTCCGGTGTATATGCAGTTATTTCTGGTAAAAAATAAGAGCTATTTTTCACCATCTCTTATTTTGCAGCTAAAACACTGGTAAAAGTAGGTATACATAAATTAAGTGTAAGCTAGAATAATAAGTAGTTAATGATAATTGATAACTAAATATCAAGATTGCTCTATCCCCTTTAAGAAGGCATTGGCTAGTCATAATTTCTTGCATTGAAAGTAGATTTTTTATTTAGAAGACATGTGGAAACACTTATTCACTTACTTTGGGTTTTAGAAACTTATCTAACACAAGCGAGCTTAGTCAACATGGGAATAAAATAATTAAAAGCTAATTTTAAATCTATTTTGTCATTGCCTACTTTATAACATGAAATTATCTCAAACTTTCTTCACAGGATAACGATATAAGTAGCTATAGCTAGCTTCTTTAAAATTAAACTTTGTATTTTATTTACAAGCAAAACGATAATACATTTCGTAATGTTGATATTGTTTAGGTTAAACTCCTGTTATATCTAAGGAAAGTTTAAATTGGAATTTAACTTGAAATTCACAAATTTGTCACTCCATCAAAACAGAATAAAATGGGGAAATTATGAAATTATATTAAGTTTTTGCGTCCTCCTTAAAATGAAAATAAACTTGTTTTTCCACAATTACTGCCTCTTTGACTAATCCGCTAACAGTATCTCTTGAAATGAATAAGTGCCTCTCATCTATGTATATCCAGGTTCTTCACGAGATATCGCGATACCAATTTTTGCTTGCTTTGTATAGGGCAAGTATTGGCTCCGTGTAAAAATAAATTCGATATTGTAATCAAAATTAACACCTTCCGGCGCCACCGGCTGCCGCAATAAAATAACAGGTTTTTTAGAGTGACGCAATACAATAATTTTTTTATTATGGGTGAGTTGGTCTATATCCCTCCGTTCGGAGAACCAACTTAAAATTCGAAAAAAATATTCAGTAACAACGGCAACACTTACAATAAAGACTTTTTGAAAGCTATAAATCTATTCTTTAATTTTATTTCGGAATCAAATCATTTTTATCAATAGTTTTCGAAAAAATTAATTTCAAGCTCAAAATTTGAAAAAAAAAAAAAAAAAAAATTTAAATTTGTTTATTGATTTTTTGTTTTAAATTGTGAAACAACTTGGCTCTCATTACTTACAACCCCTTTTAATTCTCAATACAACACTGAAAACTAGATGGTTTTATGTCAGCTAGTGTCTGAGAAAATTGAAAATTACGAAAACCATTCCTTTATTAGAATTTTATTTTGTTTGGGTATAAGACCGTGAAGTTATAGAAAGAATGAACGAAGCCAAAAAAGTTTCCCAAGAAAACTGTTGAGATTGGCACCTGAATGGTAACTGAATATACACTAAACGGAGCAACAATGGTGCGTGAGCGGCACAGAAACTCAAAATATATCCCCAGCAGAGCAATAAATAAAAGAAAAAATGTTTTGCTTTTTTTCGTAGGCAGTAAATACTTAATGCCAATATACCTTTTTTACAAATTTGAACAAAATCAGTATACATTTTTGTTTTTACTTTTTTTTTAATAGCGAAAGATCCTGGTAGCTAGCGTTATATTTATTTAATTATTGTTAATATAATTTATTTATGTTTTCATTCAATAAATGTTTTAATAATTATAATAACACATTTTTTTTTAAACTGAGTTTGAAAATAATTTTTAGAAAAAATTATTGATAAAAATAACTGGATTTGAAAATAATATAAAAGAACAGGCTTCTGGCTTTCAAAACTAGTATATACTTTATTGTAAGTATTGCCGTTGTTTTTCAATATTGTTTTTCCATTTGAAGTACATACCTACTTTTTTTTATTAAACTGCCCTTAAAGGGGGGATGTTGAAATTTTGTAATTAAGCTCTCTCAAATCATGACATGTGTTATTTTTCTTTTAAAAGTCCGACTACTGTCACACCCCATTTCTAATATTGTTTTTTTGTTTTTAAGTTTTCTTTAAAAGTTGAAATTTTGTATTTTGGCACATTTTTGATAGGTGGTGCTGTGAAGTGTGGAACGGTTCAGTTGGTTAGGTATAATTAAAACAAACACCATATTGTAATGAAAAAAAAACACGTTAATTTCTATTTTTGATCAGTATGACTTATTCTAATTTTTATTTATCCAGCAAAACAAAACAAAAAAAAAAATCATAAAATAACTGCACGTGATAAACTTGCCTTTACGCGGAAAATAAGTTAAAAAAAGAAAACCAGATAAAATTTAAATTGAAATAAACATTATTTGTTGTCGTCGCACCCAACGCACGGTCCGGCATGGCTGCTTGGGTTGGGAGTGTTGGCGATGATGGCTAAGTAGGCTTTATTTATTCTCCCCCTTTTCGTTTATTTCGTCTTACTGGCTCGTGCTTGAGTGTGAGAAAATATTTCTTGAAAACATTTTTATGCCCCGTTTGGAAGCCAGCAGTGGGACTGTGGCCACATTCATGTCAAACTTTATAGATATTTTTTTTTATTATTTGGCTAAATGGGTGGATGGATGATTGCGTGTGATTTAAACACAAAACCTTATACTATACTAGCCGAAACCACATCTCAAAGCACACCGTAGCCTTTTAAGGCAACGAATACCTTGGCAAAACAGAAGGTAGTTTCTACTCAAAGTAGCTTGTAATGGGACTGAGCTGAGGTGGGCAAAATGCCTTTTGGCATGGTTAGGTTATACTCTTATAATAATACATATATACATTGGGTTTGGTTTTATATAGTGGAACTGTGAAAGAAGTGCCCCTAGAATGTAAGTATAGGTGTGGAGTGAACGTGCGCGCAATCTTTTGGTGTTTTTCAACGTATTTCTTGTTGCATGCCTTATTCTTATCTGTGGTATTTGTCTTCGTTCCCTCTCCATTGTATAGAACCTGACGACTTTGAGAAGGTCGAGTTAACAAAAATGAAGGTCTTTGAATGTTTAATCGTTTCTTAAGTTAGACGTTGTCTTGTTGGTCACTGAACGGCCTACGAGCAACGGTTACAGAAGTTGGTTGTAAATTATTTTTCTATTGAAAAAAAAATATTTCCTTGAGTTATGCGTGAGAATTTATTCTTTGACATTATTAAGTGTCAACTATAATGTGAGGTTATTCGTGTATAGTGGCGGAAGTAAAATGAGCATTTAGAGAATTATAATTGAGTAATTTTAATGAGAAAAGTTCAATATACCTATGGGAAACTAAAACACATTGACTGTTTATTTACGAATTGATTTCCCATTGAACAATAACTTCTCAATATGTATAATAGGTTATTTTGCATAAGATACGACAAAAGGGACTTATGGCCTAGGAACATCATATGTTTTTACGCCATATAAAGGATAGTAACTTTGAAAATTTCTGCAAATTTTCTACCAACCGACTCAAGATCCGGAGTCGGCTTGATATATTTCAAAGTTATAAACCGAATATCTATTGTGAAGACTAGAATATCCTCAGAAATGGATTAAATGAAGCTAAACACGTGGTTATCATCGAGGTTTAATATGTTCCCGTGACTTCAGTAATACTTCCATTACGTGCAAATGATAACCATCTGATTTACAGCAGTTAAATATTTTTAAACTTAAACTATCCGGCTAGAAGGACCACCTCTGATACCGATTAATTGGCCTACATTTTAGTCGGTAATCTTAAAATAATAATTTTTTTTATAACTTGGAGTTTTTTCAATATTAATCTACTTTGAATATTTGGTTTAAACCTTCATAAAGTAAGAATTAGGTGTATAGTTTTATATCTCAAGACTAGTTACATATAGATTTCTGTATAGAAGAACTTGAATTTTTTTTTTAAATGTGTATATATATTTTTTGTCTGATCTCACTCCTTTTTGCAAAGATTTTTATTTTTTTCAGTCCAACATCTTGAAAGATACTAATGAGAAATTGGGCGGATTTCATGCCTCCTGGATGGAAAACTCAATATTCTTTTTTTTTGTCTTTGTATATGCACTTCAAGCCCTACCAAATTTCTTCTATCTAAACCAATCGGAAGTTCTCCATATAATTGATAAATTTCTGAGAAAGTAGGTGGATGCCACCCTCCCTGAATGGAAGCCTAATGTTTTTGATTTTCTCCTTTGATATGCACCACAAGACTTACGAAATGAGAAGATTCTGAGGTGTCGGGAAGTGCTCCATAATTTTGATGATCTGTCAGTGAGTGAGTGAATAAGTGATTCAGTAAATGAGTGAGCCAGTTAATGTTTTAGCGATTTTTGAAGTCCTACATCTCAGGAACCACTTACATATGTTAAGGGGTTGAAATTTGGTGAGGTGCTTATGCACATTAGCTGAATTTGAAGTTTCTTACTTAACTTACTGAAGTAAAAGAGGTGTCGAAAATCACTGGGCACTACCGTGTCTTTTAATATTTTGTTTTCGCATAGAATATATTCTGTTTGTACCGTTAAATCTGTTAAATATTATACAATACTATAATGCAAAGAATTAGTGAAGAAATTATTTTAAAAATGTTGTATATTTTTTGGCTTGCGAAATTTCAATTGATACTTCCAAATTTGAATGACATATTCCATAGCTGAACATTTATTAAAATACAACAGGTAGTTAAGAACACGTGGGGCCTAATTCCACAAATGTGAGTTTTTTTTCCCGAACACATTAAACTTTGCAATTCTACAAGAGTGAGGTCCTAAAACTTGTGCACAACTAGGTACATTTATTCAGGGATAATTCCCGGAAAATTATTCACACTTGAGTATTTGGGCCCTTGAATACCCGTGTTACGAGTTCTAGCAGCTGGATTCCTATTTTTTTGTTTTCTGACTCTAAGTTGATCCTAAGCTTTTGCAAGTTTTTACCACAGCTAATTTAATTAAAAATACCCGCTCCAGAATTTTTGTCACACCTTATGGAATATTTTAAAGCTCACACAAAGTAATTTTGGTTCTTCTTTCGTTTGTTTTAAGATCTAAAGACACAAAACAAAGATTATCATACTGATACCTCCTCACTTAATATACATACTCATAATATAGTTTGGGGGGTAATGTTGTTAATGTAAAGTGATTTTATCTCGAACAAAAAAGACATCCAAAATCAACTTGTGGGGATATTTGTAACTTTGGTGCCAAAAAACTAAAACTGCAGCTGGTGATGAGACAAGACAAGGCTGTGAGACTTTTGTAAGTCGTTCAATATTTCTTTTGTAGAAGAAACTCCGAAATTAAATTTTTATCTTAACAGTGCAAAATATTTACATTGAAAAACTCACAGCTCTACTTGAGACAATCATCTCGATTATGGAACCCGTAATACCTAATAATTCCGTAATGCCGTCATGAAAAAAAAGAGAAAAGAGAACTCTGTACTAAAAATCACTGCGGATTCTATAATTGGCATGAATAATTATTTGTATTTTTAAAATGTATCTTCCTTTTACTTTTTATTATAGGTTGGATATGAAGACCATTAGGTAGGTAGGTAGGTACCTAACCTACTGATATCAAGTTTGTCGAACCATAAACTTGAATTTACTTAAAGCTCTCGTAAGTATTTACACATATCGACATTGAACATACATATTATTTTTCGGACAGTTTTTTATTTTTGCACTGAAAAACTGGGTCTAAAGTTTTTCAGTTCGAGATCACTGCAGGGTCTAAAATTGTTCACATTGAGTTCATCCCAGTTTCGGAGTTAAACCCGAGATTACTTCTGAGAAATGTTTTTCAGTAAATTTAGGTTCCGAGTTAACTCTCCGAATTTGTTGAGTTAACTGTGGGTGAAATGAATAGATATTTCTGACAAGATGGATGCTAAAACACTATCGAAATAGAAAGGGTGTAGTGTCGTTCTCTCTGTTTCAAACGCGTATTTGCATAGTGTTGAACTTTGATTTTCATAGATTTTTGACAAATGATAGTTAAAGTTAAAGTGTTTAATTTAGGTATTTGCAGGATTTACTGCCCTATACGATTTAACTCAGAGTTAACTGGTACTCAAAGATCTAAATATTTCAAAATGCAACCCTACTGACTTGACCATACGATTAAAAAAAGAAAAATCAACAAACAAAAAAAGCCAACATAAATACCAAAAGCTGCATATATTTATTAGGTTCCTACCTATAGTAATTTCTATGAACGTTCAAATAAACTTTTCTTTGGTTTTCTAAAATTACAAAAAAAACGCATCTACCTATACATTCCTCATAAGCGTTCACGCTTTAAGCACTCAAAACCAAGGTGAGATGATAGAACACCAAGAACGAGCCGCTCCTGCCATTGTAGGACCACACCATCACCAACTCCAACTCCCGTCTGATGAAAGATCGTTCATATTCATGAGGTTACAAAAAACCAATCGTCCCAAACTCAAATCTGTGGAACCCTCAAAGCAATGCCAAGGGGATTACAGGGAGTCGAAAACAAAGATTGCTATAACGTAACGAATGACGTGCAAGGGGCAAGAGGGTAAGGCCTTAATAATAACGAGATTCCAACAAAGCAAAGAAGAAAAAAAAAAAGAAACGATTCCAACATTCAAACAAAAGACCCAAGATGATCGTGAGAAAATGGTTTGGAACGTGGTTCTCACACGATCGACACACCTGCCCTTTTTCCATAAGATCACGATCGTTTTTTTTTTTTTTCCTTCCTTTCTGCCTTCCTTTTTTGCCGGCTTGCCTTGGAGCAATCATCGTCATCATCGTATTTATCGTTGTTGTTGTTGTTTCACGGGGAACACTGCCGCCGCGCCACGCCAACCGTGTAGATCGGCTACACAGAAGCAATAGCAGGCAGCAACCCACCGCTGCGGGCTGCTGCCAAGCATCACAATCCGTGGAGTATAGACAGAGTGAGCTTGAGCAGTGTTGAGGTTGGACCTAGTTATGGACAATATCTTCTATGTACCTTGGGTTGGACTATCAAGAAAGACAAGAAAAGGAATTAAGTGAGCTGAAAACAAAGTCGAGAGCTGGATCTTGTCTTGATTGTACATAGCACAGCACACCACAAACAGTAAATGGAAATTAATGGTAGCTGACCGTGCGCACACTGTGTGGCACGCTGTCTTAACGATTATTATTCCGGTGTGTACCTAAGGTTCTTTAGATCAAGCAAAGAGGCTGCCTCCTTAAAGGGGCGGAAGGCGAATTGGAGGGGGATCCAGTGAGCCTCTAATAAGCACATTTTACAGTGTATGCTCGTTGTGTGTGTCCCCTTGTGCTGACAAACTTTATATTCGATATGCAATGTTGTACGATCGATTGCTTTGTCTACACAAAACTTTTTCAGGGAGTGGGGTTTTGATGGGATTTCTTGGGATTTATTGCATTTTTCCCCATGAACTCACGGATGATGCTGCTTGTGATTCAATTTTTGTTTGTCGTTTTTGGTCTTTGTGGCTGGCGTAGCATGTGCTGCTTGTAAACTGGATTTTCCTTACAGATGTGCGCTTCGTATACAGACTGCGCGGAGCAGTAATGCGCAATTTCTTGAGTTTTAACCGGGGTTTTACAATCGAATTTGATATTAAATTAATATTTTCCTTATAGTGTGTGGCATCGCTGCTAATTTAAGATTCTCATTTATTTTTTTATATTATTTTAAAATGTTTTATTGAAATGTCAGTGATGGAAACCGGAACATGGGGATATAGTTTGGAAACAAATCAGTTACAAAGTATAGGTGTAATAGTTCGTACATTCGGGACTTCGTAGCAAAAAACATTTTTATTTTAATTTGTTTAATAAAATATATACTTTAATATTTTTGTATGGAAAATATATGTCCAGAAATAAAGTCCAATGAAAAGGATAGACAGTGCAGATAGATCTTATGTCCATTTGAGGAATACAAAACTCTTCATTTGGACTGCATGTCTATTTATGGAATACGAATTGTTCATTTGGACATTATGTCTATTTAAAGTGACGTACTGTCAATTATGTTAGTACCCTCACTGAGAGAAAATGCATATAAGATCAGAATTATACAGATTTTCTTGGACCCTTGACTAGTTAGGCACAGAGTCGTATAAAATGGAGCAGAAATATGAGAAAGTTATCCTCTCAGACAAGCAAAAAATATGGTAATTTATATAGACTGCATGGAATTTAATTTTGAATTCATCGCTACTATCTTTACACCGAAATTTAATACTATTTTAGATTAAATAAATCTGCGAATAGTATTTCCACCACAAATTTTGATAATTCTTTTGCATGAGTATGTTGCTCACATCGGAAAATTATCCTAAAACAATTAACAAGTAAAATGTTTTAGGTTAAATTCGAATGAATTTTTTATTCTTCGGGATGTTTTAAGCGTCCTGATGTTGTGAATTATGAATTAAAGTTTGACAGTTCGCAAAAGATAAGTTTGTATAGAAAATTTTCCAATTTTAGCATTGTTTTCTATTTATTATTATTTATTAATTGCATCGTGTATTTACTTCGTTGAAAAGTTAAAACACAAAAAAGTTAAAATTTGATCTAGAAATTGCTTTAAAAGATTTATATGCATTCACAGGTTGCAGCTCATGTACTTTAGGTACTTTACTTTACAAGAGGACTAACTTTGACATAACATAACCTTTCAAAATATAAATTGTGTTTTATATTTTTATTATGAAGTATAATTGATAACTTATACTTCATTTTATTTTAGTCAAACTATGAACACAAAATCGATTTGCGAATTAATGCTTTAAGCGCGATATGGGTAGAAGTAAGTTCGATTTGAAAAACAGTTGATGGTGTAAGGATATAACATGGTGTAAGGATATACAATTTCTATATCATATAGTAGATTTATAAAATTTATTTGTATGTTAAACCTTCGATTCCAGATCTCGGTTTAGCTATCGTTGGAAACAATTATTATTGTACGTTTACATAAACATTAAATGAACAAATAAATAAATAAGGCATTTATTATAAAAAAAAATATTTGTCTGAAAACCGCCAATAAATACTCGTTTCAAGTTTTTGCCAAAAAATCGCATAACGACAAAATAGTCTTATTTTTGAGTAATTCTCGTCCCGCTAATAGCAACATGTTGTTGAAAATTTTGTAAAAAAAAAATAATATTAAATAAAATAAAATCTACTTTTTAGTTCTTTTTGCTTTTTCCATACTTTCTCTTTAAGAAAACCATCGAAAAATTAGCCACGGTACAGATTTGAAGTAACTAAACGACAAATGGTTCGCACGAACTTGATCTTGCATTTTATTATTATTTCAAGACATAAATATGTGACCATTCAAATGGATGTGTAAATTCGGGTAAATATATCAATAAAAGGTAAAAAGGCCTTAAGGCGCCAGTTATAACGTTCGCATTAAATTGAAACTCATTACTAAATATTTTAAATTTTTATTTAGAGACACTTGAAAATGAAAACAGATGATTATTTTGATGCCAACATAAAGCTTACGATTCAATAATAATTTTTTTTGCCAAAAAAAATTTCACATTGGTTCAACCTTCGCAGATAAACTTACTTTTATCATTTCAATGATTGAACTACCTTACCAATGATCATTGAAATTTTTAAAATCATTTTATGTGGTAGGTTGGGCTAAATTAAGAATTAATAATAAAGTCATGAGCTGGCATCAAAATAATAATAGATTTTGCCTTTTCAATTATTTTGATTTTCAAATATCGTTTTCAATGACACCTTAGTGATATTCTTCTTGAAAATGTTCGATAATTTTAAGTTATAAATTTTGTATATTTTCGGCAAAAGGTTTTTTAACCAAAATTGTGTAAGTATAATATATAGAGATTTAAATTTTCTAAAAAAAATGAGGTAGAATTTTGTGGTACTCAAGACAAGATGAAAACCCTTTTAAACCAACCTCTCCAATATGACGGCCAAATAAGTGGGCTTTCAACCCCATAAATCGATTTTTATAATCAAACTGTTAGGTCCTATATAACACTTCAAAAACAAACATTTCGTCCTGTCAAAAATGGAAGGTCAATACTTATATATTTAACATATCATGGACCAATAAAAATTTGAGATATATAAGTGCATAGTTCAAAATAAAAAATAAATTGAGTCGCTTGGACTACATATATTTTAGAGAAAAACCCTGTTGAAATTATTTGCTAGTGTCAATAATTTTAGTCGTAACTTTTGATAACTAATAAAGACTCAAATTACCTTCCCATAAAAAAAACAGGATAGGTACTAATTTATTCGTTACTCAGACTTGAAATTGAATGGCTTCAAGTTAAATTTATAGCATCAACGCCCTCTCGAGACAAGATTGATTGTGTTGAAATCACAAAGTCAGACAATCTCCAAGATCTTCAATTTAGTTATACAAACATACATTTTCTTTTTGAAGAGCATATACATACATTGAAGAACTCTATTGAATTACTTATTGTATATGTATAGGTACTTGTTAGGGGTTACTATACAATAAGATATTTATTTACCTACAGAAACGTATATTAACAATAAATACATACATTTAACTGACGTTAAAAGCTCATGAAGACAACGGTTAAATTAAGACGCTGTTGTCTGTCAAGTATTTTCTATTTATATATTTTTATTCAGTCAAATAACAAATCTTAATAATAAAAATACAATTTTTTTTTTAGATTTGCTGAGGATGAGATTAAAAGAACTCGAATTGTTCTAAATTAGTAAATTTTTAATGACATCATTTCATGAGACGCTGCTTTTACTTATCTATAATGTCTATATCATATTCACCGCAATTGCATAATCCGATGAATTAACTGAGAAGGAAGTCAGCCTCAATCTTACCATTTTTATCATTGGCGAAATGTCAAAAATTTTACATTATGTTATATATGTATGAAGGGACATATCGTGGGTCGATCCACAAACCAACAAATGAAAAATTTAACTATAACTTCAAACTAAACTTCAAACAAACAGACTTACCACGATAATAACTAAACAAGTTTTGGATTAAACTTTTGTTTAGTTTTAACACTATTTAAACTTGCATCATACTATACTACAACTTTTTTCTGAACACGCCTAAAACAATGAAAGATCGTGCAGAAAACTAAGCAAAATATCTACATCTTTTTTAACATTTTGTAAATGAACATTGCTTACTGAAAATGCTTTAACATCATAGTAAATCGTCTAAAATTTTGCAGCACTATTTTTACTCTAATTTTAAGAAACTATTGTTGATACAAACAAAACTTGTCGCAAGACATGATGAAAAACAATTAAAGGCTTACCCCACATTGCATGTAAATCAAGCATAACTTTTTCCGAACTGTTGGGGTCTTACATTCACTTTGCTTGATCAGGCAAATTATTGTTTAGTATTATCTTTCCAGGAAGCTATAAGTAAATTTTTTCAACTGAAAATAATTTTTTTAATTTTATATGAGAAGCAGCATCTTTGTTACGCCTCGTTATCTTATTTTCCCATTAGTATCAAATTAAAAATCTCAAATGCTCATTCAACCACGAAAACTGAAATTTTAAAAACATTTATCTGAAACTTCGGTCGCGTTGCGTCGTGGTAGTTAGGTACTTATAAGGCACATATATAGCATACTTTATATTGGCAGGTAGTCTCTGTAAAAAGATCCTCTTTACGCTGTTACTATCAAATTTCTAACTGACTAATGACATAATTTATGACATTGTCTTCGATTACGAGCAAACCGAAAGCAAGCATTATTATCAAGACGGAGAGCCAACAAAAAACCAACAACAACAGCAAAATGTTCAAGCCCGACGACAATGAACGTTTGCCAGACTCAACCCAATAAATGTGTGCGCACGTGCTATAACACCAAAGGACATCACCACCATAGAGAAAAAAAATATACATACATCAACACTAGATACTAATAATAAGAAAAAAGTTAGGTAGGTAGGTATGGGGATAATTTTTTTTCTTATCCATTTTAAATATCGGTTTTTAGGTTCCATTATTATCTCCAGTGTCTAACGATTAGATGAGGCTTAAAATGTTTGAGAAAGGAAATCTGGTACAAAAGGACACACGATATACACGTTCATGAGGGTAAAACTCGTTCCCACGATATTTGGGTTTCCATAAATAAGATTTTAGTATATAAGTTAAGTTTTTTTTATCTTACAGAATTGTGCATCATTTAGGTAGCTTAAGATTCAACTAAGAAATAGTTGGGGTTTTGGTCTACAAATCATCCAAACAATGATCTCTCCTTTCGTCGACATTAATTTGAAAATATACAATAGGGTGGTCCTTAAAAATAAAATGCACTACTAGGTCACATACGTAGGTACTAGCTTTTATGTTCAAAAACTGTATAATTATACAAGACTAAAAGTAGCTATAAAAATTAATAACTGCTTTATTTCTGTAGGCATTAATATTTTTAAATTATTTTTTTTTTTTTCAGTAATAAGGCAGATCTTGATTTCATCAAGATAGTCCGGCAGAATACACATATTTAAGGTAATATCATTAGCGTTATCATTTTTGTCCAGTACTGCACATCTAACAAAAATCGAGGTACATATATGATGGTAAAATGGTGCATCCAGTGCCACTTTACTTGACTAATTTTAATGTTTTTGTTGTTGTTTCTAATGATGCGGTGAGTAGTTTTCTGGGCACTCGAATAGCCATTTTTAATTTTTTGACACTTCCAACTTTACCTTAGATTTGTGTACTGTGAGTTGCAGCTGCCCACACTGCTCGTAAAAAAGTGAACTTGTTGTAAGAGCGATTTTGATTGACCACCGCGGTAGCCTCATCTCTCGGCTCCAAAAGGGTCCGAATTACAGCATCACTTAGCAAGCAATACGTCACTGAGAAATATGCATTCGACATTACTGCTAAGAAATCGAACATAGAACCTTTTGAACTCGGTTTTTGACATTTCCTTGTCAGCGTGAAGACCATTAGCAGAAAAATGGCGGACAAAGTGTAAGTGTAAGCCTTCTCTGAAAAAAGAGACATTTTCTTCTGAATTTTCTTTTTCAAAATCGTTCCAGAAGTGTTCACACGTATCAAATTGTTCTTCCGCTTTACCAAACCAAAAGGCCATTGTAGATCATTGTTTTGCACAAAGCGATATTTTTTAAATATGGATTGTAATAAAATCGACAGCATATACCGTCTTACCGTACTTATTTGACACGTTATACTTCGGTTTATAATCATCCCAATGTGTTTATTAGCGTTTCCTGCAGCTTTGTGGCAACTGGCAAGCATTCAAAACAAAACCCAAAATGCAATTACAATAAATAAAAATAAAATTCATAATGAAATGTATGTATTAAATTTACAAAAACATAAAACTTAATTTTAAGTCGCCCATTTTATTTTTATATAAAAAAAAATCAGTCAACCAGTAAAATTCATTTTATAGCTTTAAATGGCCGCCTTTATACTCACTCGTGCACTGAAGGAGAAAATTTACTCAACAAATCAAGGATTTAAAGGGAGTAAAAGTTAACATTTAAAATCCCGTAAAAAACACCTGTCACAAAACTTCAAAAAGTCATGGAAAATGTTACAAGACACTATATAAACAACGACAAACTTGTAATAATATAACCTAGCTTTCAGAGTCAACAATCTACTTTTTTTTATTTTTAAATTAAGTTGATTCAGTGAACATTGATTTAAAAAAATTATCTTCGATTTTTAAAAAATTTAATACCTGAATCAAAAAACTGTATGATAACCTACTAATTTTGTTTCTTGTGTTTATTTATTATTATATTTATAAAACATACATTTGAAGCTGACTTAATAGTTTTATATCCATATTTAAGTTTAGGAAAACTGAAATTTGTCTCCATGTTCTGCGTTCCACTCATTGCGTGAGTTCACATGATGAAAGTGGTATTCTACAATTCGTTCGAAATGCTAATATTCCAACGGAATTTCGAAAATTTAAATTTAAAATAAATAGTTTAATGTGGAACATTGTGTAATCGGCACAGTTACACGCTTATTATTGCATCCATTCTCAACCACATTTTCACTTTTCAAAACAATTGAAAATGGAAGCACTTTCAATTTTGACAATTCGAAGTACCTAATTGAGAAATTTTCGAAATAGAACGAATCGTAGAACATGGAATTTTATTGAAAATCATTTCAACTCGATTTCATTCGAAATGCAGCACATGGACGTTGTTAAGTTTTTTTAACTAATTGACCATCCTGCTCCCAATCTACCTACACGTGGTTTTTTGTCGCATCTTATGCTAACTATCCTTTCCCAGCAAACATTTAGGTGAATGTTCACTTAACATTCAGCAAAAATGAAGAATATCATCCGATAAATGTTCATTTTCAGTGAATGAAATATGAAAATGTTTCAAGAGTCTATCATTTTTACGTTATGAGGGAAAGAGGGGGTTTGTGCGGAATTTCTTGCAGGATAAAAATGATTGAGATTCGATTCTCCTTCATTGTAGGTGAATAAAAGTGAACGTACACAAGTAATTCCTCAAACAAGTAATTTGGGTGGATTCACTTCTATTCGTATTTATTCATCATTTATGAATCATTTAAAAGATTCATATGTGTGTTTCGTTACCCAGGAGTTTGGACCCAAATCGATTTAGAAATGAATTCAGATTCGAAGGTTTTGTTCACTTATTTCAATCATTTATGATACAGTTCTGAATGAAAATGTTTGCTGGGTTCTTTAGGTACATTTAGAATACAAAAGACCAAATTAAATTAAACGTTAATATTAAAGAGTAAATAGTACATACATATGTAATGACAAAATATGAAAAAACTAGAAATTAAATGTAAAAAAAAGGACCACCTTAATGTAGGTAAGCAACGTATACAACCTATACGTACCTACGTATATATATTTTTTTAATTTCATCCTTATTTTGTTTGCCCTTGTCCTTTTCATTTTTATAATTTGGGTTTATTGTACGCGAACGTGATGGTAAACAAAAGGACATAGGGGTACACTTTACGCAAGAAAAGATACCCTTAGGTCACTAGCATAATAAACTGATTATATACGGTGATTTTATCTTTTTCTTGGTTTTTTTCTTTTTGTTGTTTTTTTTTTGTTGTGTTTTTTACTTATTTTTGTTTCGTTGTTGCTTTTGAATTCCTGGGGATAGTTTACTTTTTATTCAATGCACACGTGTTCATGTTCATGATCGTCATATAAACATTAGTAGTTAGGTATGTATGTATGTACATAGGTACCTATATAATGTCGTGGACAATGGATATCAAATCCAGTATCCACGTTTGTATGCTTTTAAATTTGTTCATTGTTATTATTTGGTCAGAAATTGTTTGGGTATTTTTTTTAAATGTTTGTCTTTGCTTATAACTAGATGCAACAAATACCTAAGTGCTTTAAAAGTTTTTCAATTAATCCACTATACGGTCCATAATGTAAAATTTTATTCACAAACTTCAATTTCAAAATGCCTGTAGACATATATTTTCTTTCGTTTCACCACCTAAACTTACGATGACTATCCGTTCATTATACCTAATAATGAACAGTTCTGTATTTTAAGACGATTTTCATTATGAATTAATTGTTATACAAAAGCACATAAATGTTCTGTATTTCGAAGTTGTTGATTATTTTTTCTGTATTTCGTACATATTCTAGTAGTAAAGCCTTAACTACATTGGCCAAAAAAGTGAAAAAGTACAAAAGTGAACATTTTCAAACATTCTGGTAGTTTTTCTGACTTGAAAACTTACAAAAACAATACAGAAAGCTTAAATTTTGGGTAAAAAAAAAACAGTTTGTAAACTTTTTTCCACAAAACAACTGCTCTAGCGGGAATAAAAATATTTTTGCTTTTGTAATTTTGCAAAAAGTGGCCAATGTAGTTTAGGCTTAATAACATAAATATAAAAGCAAAATTCAAAGACAAAAAAAAATTTATTAAAATTTACGGCGAAAAATGGAACAAAACCCATAGGATTCCTATGAGTTTTGTTCCATTTTTGTTCCATTTTTCGCCGTTTCTCGCCGTGAAAAGTTATTGCCGAGTTACAGAACATGGGTTCTGGTTTCTGAAATCGAACCCCCAAACTTCCCCTTTAAAAAATTTTTTGTTTTGTCCGGCTAGAGTTACTCTTGTCAAGATTAAATACCTCTCATCAAAGATAGGTACTCCATAATAAAGATATGAATCTTTCGAACGTTTTACCCTCCAGAGCCCGTTTGTTTATATTGTTGTTTTTGAAATTTCGTGTCGATGTGTAATTTGTAAGTATAGATGCCAATTTTTCAACAACAATTTAAAGGGGTGAGTATGTTTTTTTTATTGACATCTCGAAGAATTTTTGAGCTAAAAAAGTGGCTGCGCTTATATTTCAACCCACCATGTTTTTCACCACAACAATGGCGGTTGTTAAATAGTTTCTCGGGTTGTGTTGGAAAAATATTTTTTTTTTTTAAAGTCGTTGATGCGTTTTTTTTTTAAATAAATTTTTTTATATAAAATTTTTAAGAAAAAAAATGTTTATGCCCTTTTTAATGTTTTTTATTTTCAAAAATTAATTTTTTGTTTCAATTCAAAAATTTGTTTTTTTTTTTAATTTTGATTTGCAATATTATTTCAACTTATTAGAATTTCTTGCAACAAAAAATTATTGAAATCTGTTGAATAGATATTGAGATAGTTGAAAATCAAAAAAATGGTTCTATGAGAAGTATACTGTAAATAATGGTTTAATATAAAATTCGTCCCTATTAAATGCTAAACCGTACACAGAAAAATTTTAATTTGGAATAGAAAAATAATTTTTTTTTTTAAATCTGTTTTTTTATACGAATCCATAACTTCCCATATAGTACCTATGAATATATCGCAAGTAACAATATCATTATTTTGTTCTTTAGATATTCGAACCGAAAAACGATTTCCTACAGATTTGTGCGTAGAATTCAATTAAGATGAAGTCATTGTCATTTCTTGTTCTCGAGACGAAAAACACTTTTTTGGACTTCTCGATCATCTTAGTGTTAATTTTGATTACAATATGGAAATTTGACATGAAACCAATACCTGGCTTATAGAGAGAGTTTTGCAGTAATATTTGCACCACGGTTGCAAAAGTAGATACTTTTTTCGATACATTCGACTTGGCTAAATTACAAAAATACACTTTTATAAAATTCGATACAATCTATTTTGTGTTAATTCATTACTATACAGTTTAAATTAGTGATATGAATAATTCATTTATTTTAACCTAAGTTTTTTTATAATAATTTAATGACTAAAAAAGTGGTAAAGTAGCATTACATTTCTGTGTTAAATTGACAATCAAAAATCTGCTGATAAAATTTTTTTCCTGAAGAAGTATAAAAATCGAATTAATCCATTTTACCTTTTGAGTAAAAAATTTATTGTTTACTATGTTTCCCGAAATGAGATAAACAAGAAGATTAACTTTTACGCTACTTTTCGAAATGCTAATACTGTTTTATTCGACATTTTCGTCAAAAATGCGGTTCGATAAAGTCATATGTTCGATAATTTCAGCTGCGTTTTATTGATAATTTATAGCTACCGCAGCAATAGAAGTACTAACAAAACGCTTTAGCCACTTTTATGTACACTCTTTATTTTCATGGCTGTGTTCGCAAAGTAATTCTTCTAAGTTTCTACTATGCATAATTTTATGGCTTGCAGGTTCGTAAACGTCAAATCACAAATGCGAATTCAAGAAAATTGATAAAACTGATTTTGTGCTAGTAGGAAAATTGCATATTTGACGATAACAATATATGCGTCAAAAACGAGGATCATTTGACGATCAAATTGACGTTAATTTGACTTTTTGAAAAACGAAATAAATTTGTATGAGAATTCTTTAAGATTTTAAGAATTTCAAATGTAAATCTACTTAAATCTGAGTTTATTGGTTGATTTAAACGTGAATGTAAAATGGTTACATTTTTCTTAGTTTCAATCAAAATGTATTTGTTGAAACAAAATCAAGAAGTACAATTCGATACACTTTTTTTTAACTTTTGACTGATTTACACAATGAGACCCATTGGGAATCTCGAGGAGAATTTCGTTTCCCTCAGAATATATCCGCGATAACCCAAATATAAGGTCACGATGAGGAAAGAAATGTCCCACAAAAATTTAAGTGGAGAAGAAGACAAGCCAAGTTACATCAAATCACCGCTTCAGTGATTTTATCACAAAGTACGACTCTGAATTCGAAAATGTTCGTTATCACAGAAATGATATAACCGCTGCATTTTTAAAATTTTAACGCAGGAATTATTTTTCCCCTTAAAGAATTAAATGTTAAAGAAAATCACCATAAGAGTAAAATAGAAAAATGAAATGCAGTTAAATTTTAATTTTTTTGCACACATGATGCAAATATTATATATTTTAAACATAAAGATAATCAAGTGACAAACATAAGATAACTGGATCCTTAAAGTAAAAACTAATATTTATTTTTAAACATGAACAAATTCTTAACTAATAATGAAAAACTACAATCGTATCTAGGTATCACATGGTAAAAAATTAAAGCTTTTTTTGTACTAATCGAAGAACTTAATAAAAATAAGTTTTTAAATGGTTTGTTTTTGTTTTGTTTTTGGAAGACGTTTCACTGCGGCGAAGTATGAGATGATAGATCACTTTTTACCATGGCCGCCACACATTTTCCTCTTCTTTATTAACTGGAATTAATGGCTGAGGTACACAAGTCAGCAGGGACATTGAAGTTGTTTTTGCTTCACAGGCTGATGAGTTTGGGCTTCCAGCATAGCTTGAGACTGGCGATAGTGGAACTGAATAGTGTCCAGTATGTGTGATTTGAACTGATAATGGAGATGTGACTGGTACGGGAGCCTTGACAGTTGGTTGAAGTTGATTCAAACGTTGACCCAAATGTGTCATAAGTTGGGTGCCAAATGTTACATTTACTCCTGGCAGCTCAGAGAGACTGCGTGAAACTTCATTGACTGCATGAATGTATCCAGATCGAAATCCTTCAGCGGGTGATAATGATGTGATCATTCCTCCGTCCAACTTTCGCTGTTGTTTAAGCTTTTGTAAATGTGAAACTGTTAGCTCCAAGATATCAGCTTTCTCCAATCGGGTGACATGTTCTCCCTCAGATTCCAATGTTGCAACCATCAAATCCTTAAGCTCATCGAGGCACTTGTTAATCCTTGCGCGGCGCTTTCGCTCCAACATTGGTTTCATTACTTTGCGGTATTGGTAGGTCTTTGACATTTCAATTTTGATAGACATGATGATATTTTATTTCCAAAACAACACGACTATACGGTTTATCACAGTGAAACTCAGGGAACTGTTTACTCTCCGGAATGTTAAAGAGAAATGTTTGATGTTAGTTGGAATTGTCAGCCTTTTATACCTCTAACACTGAAACTATGTGCCCTACCTAAGCATAACGATTTCCTTTAAAAAAGGAACACACGTATGGTATACTTATACAGAACGAACACGAACGAGGAGATCCTGCCAAACACGCACTCACCCTTGTGTGTTCGGCATGAGAAAAATCAGCCCTCATTCTTATGCTTTTCTTATACCCTTGTTCACTTCTGCACATATTATTTTTCGAACAAAAAAAGGGATCCTGAGTATATCTTAGGCTTGGGCATAGCATTCGACAAAAGGAAGAAGGAAAAATGATCGAACCACACGAACCGTGGGAATCACTTTCCGAGTTGGTTTCTCACACGATTTCTTAGCCCACACCTGCCAGAAAAAATCTCAAGGAAAGTATAGGAATCTACCCCGAAGAGATGCAAAGGATTCCAACTGTATTTATTATTGGGTCTTGCTCTTGGATTTTGACGCAGCTGTGCTACTTTAAAGTTTTGGCACAAGAAACCGTTCCTTCACTGGATCTGCATTCATTCGAGGTGTGTTTTATTTTCTTCCCTTTTCTTTAGGTATCGTATCCTTGTTATTCTTATTAGGAATAAATAACTATACCTTTACCTAGCGAGAAAAAAAACTGACATTTGGAAGAAGGCACACAGAATCATGATAGGCTGATAGGATTCTAAAACGATCTCGTTTTTTTGTGCTTGTGCTGAAAGTACAACATCCTGTTCGTGGGAAAATTCAAATTTTTTTACAAGGATTCACTTTCATATTGAGTGTTGTGCTGTGGTGGACACTGATGTGTATTTTTGTCCCTTTTGAAGGGGATTCCTCAGGTATAGGTATACCTATAGTGGCTTTTTTCCTTTCCTGTGGCGCAACATGGGGGAATACTGAACAATAATTATGCTCTTGCCATAAGATGGACACACTCTTGGCGTGGTGGCCGTAAGAAAGAACTTAAACTCCCTAGTCTCTTGAAAGATTTTTGTTCCTGCTTTGAATTAGTGTTGCCACGCGGAACGAACGTGGGTCTTGGAGAAGAACGGAGTCAATTCTGTTGCGGTGAGTGTAGAGAGATGGACGATTTGACGTTTGGGTTAATTTGATTTTTCCGTTATTAGAGACAGAATTTTGTTTTGTGTTCTGAAATGTACATTTTTTAAGGTTAGTCTGCCATGTCTTCGAAGGGTTCAATTGAGAAAAAATAAAAATATGATAAGGGACGTATTAAACCGGCAGTGCATGATTTTTGTATAACTATCTATTTGTTATTGTAGGGTCAGGTAAAAATATGTATAGATTCAAAGATTGTCATGCAGTCTGAAGCAGGAAATTCTTTATTTAACGATGCAAAGGCTGGCTATGTTTATGAAGATGCAAATGATTGTAGTAATATATAAATACCTACCTTCCCCTTTGCATCGATCAATAGTAGCACACAGGTGGCATTCTGATACGGATTTTGCCTTTTTCATTCATAAAGGTCATATGCAACAAAACGTTTGAACGTGCGTCGGTCGTCGCTGTCACATCAACTTTTAATATGGAGTGTCCAATTGAAATTGAAATTTTTCCTTGAATGTTTATCCTATTAGGTCCCGCCCTGCTTTACTATTTAAATAATTAATTACCTACACATTTAAAAAAAATAAAAATGTAAGAATTATCAGGCGGTAATTTTTGGACCTTGGAACTTCATTTTCAAAGGAATGTAGGTACCTATAAATGCTTTCTGGAATGCTCATTCTAGAGTGCACGTTATAGATATACCTATACACAGTAATACATATTGTAATTTTTTTTAATACATATGATAAAATATGGATAAGAATTATTCACCATTTTATTTTCCAATAAAATCAATACCAACTTCGAAATAAAGCATCGGAGCGATCCCAAATACCTAAGTGATACATTTAAGGGCAAGTTTCACAGTACACACTTAACTGAATAAGCGGCATTTTAGTTTCACAAATTGGCTCTTTAGACTTAATTTCACTGTCTGAGTAAGAAGCATAAATTGACCAATATGTAAGAATTAAATTTTAATTACTCAGGTGTAAGTGATATTTTCCCTTAATCTTCCAAATTAACCACTTAAGTGACTTAGTTCGGCTATGAAACTGGACCTAAAGTTCATAATTTCATTCAAAATGTGCCATTTTCTATTCACTGTGGAATTGGTAATGAATGATCAATGACGTATAAAAATTTAAAATCCCATTTAAACTTTTTGGGATTTTCGATCACTGTGTGACACTGACTACAGAAATCATGGCCGCAGCGTATCGTGGGCACTAATATGCATGTTCAGGAAAACGAAATCTCGGAGATCTCAGCAATCTCAGTTACTTGAACAGGATTCCTCAGCAAAATTTCTCAGCTTTGCTGTCAAAACTCTGAGGAAAAAAAATCTTGCATTCGCTTGCTTACTTTCGTAAAAACTAAGCTTGAAAGTTGGTTGTTGTCAACAGAGTCATAGAGTATGACACCGAATAGCGAATTTTTGTGTGACTTTGGTTGGTAATTTAAAACGCTACGGTGATTTTACTGGAATAATTTTTTTTTTGTTATTAAGCTTTATTTAAAGGTAAATAATAAATAATTTTAAGTAATTATTTCCATTGCAACAATTTCATAAAAAAAAAATCGTTAGAAGTTCAAAAAGTGCAAAAAATAAAATATTGTTTTTTTTTTTTCAAGTGGAGTTTAAGTTAATTATTCCGCATAATTCTGGTCTGAAATCGGAAACGGTTTTGCGACCGCCATACAATTTTTCACTTCTGTAGAATGATTCTTTATGTGTCGAAAGTGTCAATTTTTGAAACATGGTACAAAAACTGCCAAAGTACATCGCAAAGACGTGCTTTTGGCTTCAATAATGGATAGATATTATGATCTTCAAGACATACCTGAAGATGTTAAACAAAAACATAAGGTAAATATTAACATCGTATATGCTTCAAGCTAAGCGAGAAATGGGAAAAAGTAGAAGGCACCGTAACTGCTTTTTAAAATCAAATTCAATCTGGCTTGATGAATAACATGTGATGCATGAAATAACAGACACGTAAAGGGAGTCTACAAACAGCTGGAAGAAACTCAAAAAAATTTTGATTCAGTCATTAAGATTGAACAGATCATAAGGAACTTATTAAAGCTATACCGAGATAGTGTTTCGCAAAATGGGAAAACGCGATTCAGGCCAAATTTGTAAAAGATTTATCGGAATCCTCATTTAGTAAAAGATTTTTTTTGTAAAAGATTAAGCTCGGAGGGTGCGCCTTCACTGGGTTTTTCTTCTGATTGATTCTAATTTGTCGAAACATCAATAAAATGTTATACGACAAAAAGTTAACGACAAATTCAAAGATTTTTTGCTATCTTACAATAATGTTTAAAAGGCTAACAGGAAATGCTTTCCATCGTAAATTTAAATCACCGAATAAAATGCAAAAAGTCACCTCCAGTCTTTGGTTAATCATACCATTCAAAAGCTCTGTTTACGAGTTCGAGGTGTGATAACTAATGTAGTGCTTTCCTTATTATCTTTCGATAGCCTTGTGGATGTATCTTTTATCCATGGATATGAAAGTGACTAAATTATAAAATCATTAGCGCAAAATTTTTAACGATTTAGTACAATGTTAAATAATTTTTCTCATACTAAAAATGCTTTAACATCGTACTAAATCGTTTAAAATTTTGCGCCATTGTTTCTATGTATTCTATTAATTAAAACTTCAAGCATGAGTTTTGGGAAGCCTGTAAGTTACTAATATTTAAAGTGAGATATGCATTATCTGGTCGGCCAGAGAAATTGACCCAACTGTACCCTGGACAACCTTCAAAATACGAATGGTGAAAGTTTTTCCTATAATTTGGTATAGATTTCATCCTTTATCATCCTTGGTCGACCAGCTGGTCTGACCGGGATATCGAGTGGACGACCAAGCATTTCTATATCACCTAATAATTATCTAACGCTACATAAGTATATCGATGGGTGGGATTTTTATATTGCCGCCTCCCGGTCTAGTTCTGGTTACCAAAGAAATTGTTTGCTGAATGATTTGTTGCCATATGATAAAAGAAGTCATCTTGCGTATTCCCAGACAAAAGTGGGAGTTTCTATGGAAAATTAAAGAGCTATATATTCTTAAATGAGCCCTTATAGCAAAATAACAGTGTTAAAAAACTAGACGTGAGTCTGCTGCATATAACTGCAGCCTAACTGCGAGTGTGTTATCACACAAGAACCCTTTATAAAATGAAATTAATTCTTGACCTGCGTCAAATCTATCATACATTCCCCTCTTTATATGTTCAACGAATTGCTGACTTATAAATCGAGTATGGAGGAAAAAGAAAGAAACCGAATGTTCAACAACAACTTGTGTGTGGCTAGTAGTGGCTATAGCTGGTTTCAAATGCAATTGTCAAAATTATTAAATACTAAATTGGGATCGACTTGATCACGTGACCACGGTATCACAATGCGAAGGGAGTTTGGTCCAAGTTCAAGTCCCAATTGGGCATAGAAAGTTTTTTCAATTAAACTTAAACAAAGACCAAGCACCATCTAAAAGGAGTCTGATGATCGGCCTGGCAGTCGTGAAATATCTATAACTCCAACCTATAAAAACTTGGTGGTAGCTAACTCAAGTGTTGTTATTCATTCAAAACCTTCAATAAAATTACTTATGTTTGGCACTTCCGTTTTTTTTTATAGTAACTTCTTTCTGTTTATATTTAGACAAATTAATTGCAGTTATTGTTATGACTTTGGGGGCTATCCAAAATATAATATTCAATTTAAATACTGAAATGAAAACCGTTGCGCCATTTGAAAAACAAAAAGATTTAAACAAGAAATCCTTGCATGGGATCATACCTACCCTTTGTAGATTAACTTAAATAGAAAATTTGAATTATGCGTATTCCTTTATGTACCTAATATAAAAATGTTCTTTTTCAAATTTGAAGCAAATCCTTTCATCCACTTAAGGTCTTGCTCGATGTGCAGTGGACCACACATACTGACAGCCGGTATGATGAAAATCCATTTGTTGCCATTTTCCTTCATTTAAAACAATTAGCGATTAAAAATTTAGACAAACGTGGATGTATATAACAAACACAAACAAAAATTTGTCAATGCTTCATTGGGTTCAGCGTCTTTATATGAAACTTTTGATGTATAAGAATTCCAAGTTAACCTTCCCTAAGCAAAAGAAGCTTTAATAAAATTGGACGACTCTAATTAGGTTTTTATTTTTAATTTATTTGTTTTCAAAAACGTTGATCCATAATGTGGGAACAAATGAACTTCATCCTTCTATCACAATTCAATCACAAACTTAAATAAAACATTGGTTTTTATTTTTTTTTCTTTTTAAATACAAACATTTATAATAAACTTTAGTTTCAGTATAATTATATGTAAATTTATAAAAAAAATGGAAGATTACAGTTTGTACGTTACAAATGTGCTTTTTGTTATAAAATAGTACAAAAATTACATAAAAAAAAAACTAAATCTAATTTGTATCCTAATAAAGCTGTAAGGTGTACATTGAGTGGTTTGACATTAAAACTAATGGAAGTGCATAAACATATAGTTTGATTACTATGCAAAAATAAAGCTTTCGATTATATTATATCCTTCTGGTTTCCTGAGTATCTTTTTTATTTTTCTTGAGATCGATTGGATTTTCTTTTTTTTACCATGGACGCCATACTTCTCCTCCTTGGGGTTCTTCTGATCTATGAGGTGGATTCATTTTTATATCTGCTAATTGAACTGGACTATAAACAATAGATGGACATTCTTGATAAGATGCTGCTACAGGTGGTGATGTATTTGGTATTCCTTTCATGTCTTTTAGTTGATATCCCAAATGTTTCATCAATTTTGTGCCAAACTTAAAATCTAATCCCGGAAATGAGGCAAATACTTTGGATACTTCATATGCTGCTTGTGTGTAGCCGGCTTGGAATTTTTCAGGATCGACTTTTGGTTTCTCGTTGTTTTCTTCAATTTGTTTTTTTGTTTTTAAATATTGAACTGTCATCTCGAGGATATCGGCTTTTTCCAATTTGGTAACATGTTCTCCCTGTGCTTCCATTGTATCCACAATTAAATCCTTTAATTCATCTAAGTAAAGATTCATTCTGGCGCGACGTTTTCTTTCTAAGAGAGGCTTAGTAACTTTACGATAGTGTTGAGTTTTTGACATCAACCGTTGTCCTTCAATAGCCATATTGGTCTTTTAACACTGTTATAGTTTATTTTTTTAAATATAAATAAAACAAAAACACACACACAATCTACCCTTAAGGTTGTTTAATTTTTGTACGAGATTTACTTTAAATATATCAGAAAAAAAAAACGAACACGACAAGTGCGATGCTCATCGAACAGGAGTTTAACTTTGAATGCTGATCAATTAAGGTGAGTCGATCCTTTTTGTACAACGCACAGGCATTTCTGGTGACAATCCAAAGGGCAGGAACGGCAGCATCGCAGCACGATCCACCCTCGATCGAGGAACGAGCAACTAGGACGTTCGATGGTTCTTCTGTACATTGTGTGGGAAGGGAAGTGGAAATTATTTTACTCTGCCTCTGTCTGACACCAGGCCAAACGAAACGAGGCAACCTGTGCCATAACAAATAACAAAGAGAATATAATATGCACAACAGGTTTACAGTGTGCTCAAAGTGTGTTCTCTCCTTGTTCCCCTATTTTTTTTTTTATTTTCCTACAGGAATGCACACTTGAATAAGTGTTGCCAATTTACAGAAATATGTGGGTACGTAGCAGGGTTAGAACCTCAGTAGTAAAGCAGATTTGTAAAAAAACTGGAGTAAATCGACAATTTCTGGAGTAGATTTGAAAACGAAAGAAAAGTTGAAAGTTTTCAAAAACTGTATTTTATAAATTTATTTAAACAAAAATAAATATTTTTCAACAAAAAAAAATTAAATAGTTTCAGAACAGAAAAGAATTTTAGATTCAAACAATCAGTCAGAGTTGGTTAGAAAATTGAATAACAATAACACATCTGTGCTGTCATTCCCTTCCAAGTGGTTTGGCTGAAGAATTTTTGAATTTTTCAGTGTGAAAAAAGGAGTAGATCTCAAAAAAGCGGAGTGGCAAGTAAATTTATTTTCTTTCTTAAAATTTGAGTAAATTTGCTCGGATTGGAGTAAGGTTCTAACGCTGGTAGGTCATAATAAATATTTATTACGGTACTGGATGGAAGGTATACTATCTACTCATTTGAAGGTCTCCAACTACTTATTTAAGACTTTTTTTGTACTTATCGGCTAGACCGATTTACTTCAAATTTGGTACTTCTACAAATAAATTTATTCTATTATTTGTGATAGTTTTTTTTTTACAAAGTTTGATTGTTAATATTCAAATGCCTTTTATCTTTAAACTAAATACCACATACATATAATATATATAATGGGTGTTTTTTTTTAGAGGCGGAGAACTTTGAAATGAAATCAAATACAGACAAATGTTTTAAATATTTATGAAATTGGCTTTATTTTACAGATAATTTTACTGCATTAATAATTGAATATGATTTCGAGCAAATAGTCTCCGCGGTCTTTCCCACCAAAACGGGGTTATATACACACTCTATATACGATTTTTTTATTCTTTTGACCTAAGCTACACGTAAAAATGTTCTACTGCATCTTATGCCAAACATCAGTTTGTTTTTATTATTATTATCATTATGTTTATTATAGTACTTGTTGTTTTAAAGGTATGAAAGTGAAACCTCCCGTCTCAGGAAGTAGAAATATGTAAGGAATTATGTAATTTTTTTTTAAATTTCAAAATATGTATTAAAAATAAGAAACAAGATACAAAAACAGACCACAGCTGGATCAAATTTTTACACGTAAATACAAAAACAACATGTAATCCTGCTTCTTTTCTGCATCTATTTCATAATCCAAAATATAGTACTTTTTTTATTATTATTATGGTAAGGTAGTTTAAACTATAGTGTAAAGAAAAAGCCAACAAAAACATGAAATATATACAAACACAATGCAAAAAGAGACGGATATATACCCCGGCTGTCACTGTGATCCTGTTTGTTTTATTATATGGGGATCTGATCCAGATAAGATCATGTGGATAATAAAATGCAGCTTATAGTATATTCACAACTATTTCAACTGTGAATGAGTGGGAACGTTTTTTATGCAGAAAATAAGGGTTGAAATTTACAAATTACAAAAAGTCTTTGTCTTTGTTAAATTTAGTAAATTACGGCTGGTATTCTTGACCACGTCTGGGTTAGAGATTGCCCGCTTAAGGGAAAATTAAATGTGTGGAATTTAAATCCACGGTCGTGCGAATTTTTCCGCTCAAGTGAATTGCCCGCTTAATGCAGTTGTGCACAATAAGTGGTTTTACTGTATTGCTAACTTTTTAAATCGATAAATCAAATTTTTCCGAAGTAGCTTCAGTTTATTCCGGGAGCTCTCTTAACTCACTTAATTAAAATCGTAAGCTTTCTTACTCACGAAAGCAAAAGTGAACAAAAACTGGACGAAAAGTAACAATTTACAAATATTTTGCGCATCATATGGTTAAGGGTAAAGGGTGTTTTTTTAGACGTGTGGTTTTCAAGAAGAAATAAAACGCATATAATTTAATGTTATGGCCAAGATTTAAGCTTTATTATAAAGATAAGAGTTTGCCATTATGTTTTTAAAATGATTTCGGACAAGTGGCCACTGTGGCTGGCAAAATCTTCCATAAAGTGGATCCGCGCGCGATGGCGGATGGACTCACTCGGGTCTTCTTCGATACTCTGCCCCACAGCATAAATAGCGTCTTCGGTGCGCATTGTACGGCGTCTCTGAGGATGTGCATTATCCACTAGAGTAAACGTGGTGTTAAACCGATCCATGCTCGAATTACCGACTCTGCTGGGGGAATTACCGACTCTGCTGGTCTATTATGTCGACCGAATTGGGCGCAGCGGAACCGAACCATTATTTTGGTAATAAATTTGCACGATTTGCAAACACTGTTCAGGAGTAAGTCTATTCATTATGAAATGGCAAACCAAACTGAGCATAAATCAAGTGACATCTGTCAAAAATACCAACTCCAAAAAAAAGTATTGCCAGACTGAAAACCACACGTCTAAAAAAAACACCCGTTACAAGCAAGTTGAGTTGATTATTAATTGAATTTGAAACCTTTATGGCGAATAAAAATAAATTTAACTACCTACTAAGAAAAAGTTCTTGAAGATAGATTTGTATGTATGTATGTATGTATGTATGTATATATTTGTATAGATCCTTGATTTTGTTTAAATAAAATATGAATTTGTGTGTCAATGTCAAAAACTTTTAAGTACCTATTCCAAAGTATTGTTTCCTACATTTCATCCACAAAACAGCCCTTCTCTAGCCGATCGACATAAATAATTCTGCACGTGCTCACTATACATAGGTAGGTAGATATTCAAAAATAAATAAAATAAAGTTCAACCAACCACAAGTAATACCTACGTCCCTCTCCTGCTTTAAGATCGAAAGTTCAAAAAAAAAAAAGAAACCCAGGAAATCCATGAATGAAATTGACGTTCCACCACCACAGCTCATTTAAAACCCCTATAGTAAAGGTACCCTACCAACAGCGCAAGTAGAAAATATACGGACGAGCTTCAAATCGAAATTCCCGCACAAGAGTAACACACTTTTTCTTTTTCTTTCTGTCTTTAATTCTATCAATCCAAGACATAATCTTATGTTCATGGCGCATCGTCTTTATAATATAGGAGAACTATTATAATAATGTTGTGCCTCATTCTCATCCCAATCGCATGGCATACACGCACACACCACAATGTAATATACCCTAAGCCCAACCAAGTAAAGGAATCAATTCGTCGCTTCCCTCCATTCCTTTGCTTTCCATTCTTCTTGTAGATGACGTAAGTCACTCAACCAGAGAATCATTATCAGCGTCGTCAGCCAGCAAAATAGCAACAACAAAAATAAAAACACAACGCAGCCATCCATTGAGGATCGTGAGAAACTTCTCTGTCGCAATTCCCACACCCGAACGAAAACGAAGAAGATATATCCCTAGAGTCACCTGCACCCAAAAACTTGACAAAAAAGAAGGAACACGTAAGCGTAATGCTGATTACTTCCCCTCGAACAATACTCAGTAGGAGCCTTAGCCTAGGGTTTGTTGTGCGCTTCGGAAAGGGACATGGACATCATGGACGTGTGTGCAGCTGTTGTCGCCGCCGCGTTTGGCTTCTTTTACTGTCCACTACTACCAACCTCTTCATGACAATTCACTTCGGCGCATTACGATGGACACGCAATTGTCATTGCCCATGAGAATCTGGTATAATAATGATATGCGCGGAATGGGTATGGGATGTACTTTGGGCGCTTAACATTATGAGATCGGTGCAACATTGAAGTATGTAGATGTTGACATCTGATGCGTACACGACTTAAGCAAGATTTTAGTAGTCTGTCTTGCCATCTAACTAAATGGTTTCGATCATTATATGGTTTAACCGGATTACAGGTTCGGGCAATACGCGTATTTGCCCGCCATCTTCTGTAATGTTAAACAGAGGCGACAGGCATTCAGTGTTCTGTTTTTATAACTAGACAAAAGATGATTCTACAGAATTTGTGTTCTGTAGAATCATCAAATCTTCACCAATAAAAACGGGTAGAATTTTTTCCCTTTTGACAAAGCCTTAATGGTTGCAATTTGATAAAAAAAGAGCAAGATTCAAGATTGAGTATAACCATCACCATTGTGGATACATGAGATAATTCTATAGAGACAAGTGTAGTTGGCAACAAGTTTTTTTTATTATATTTATGTACATACTTTGAATGTGTTTTATTTTTATTCATTTTTCTTTTTGACAAAAACATTGTTATTTAAAGAAATTTTGTTAACCGTCGTTAAGAGCACGGTATACCTACAATAGAAATCGAATTAAAAAACAAATTGAAGTTATTGTAAAGTTGTGAAATTTTTAAGAAATAGTGAAATGCTATTCAAACAAAAGATTTGATATACAAACCTTTTTTTTCATATAATTGTTACCTATTGTTTGTATAATGTAAACTATCATAATTCTTACATTATAAAAAATAATACAATACAATATTATTAAAACCATCATCAAAAGCTTAACCGATTTTTATCAAATATACATAGTTATATATGTGTGTATAAAACCAACGCTTGTTTACGAGCAAACTCAATTCTTAATGACTTTAAAAATTGTGCGATTTCTATTAAACAGATTCTAAAATACCTGTAAAATTTAAAAAGAAGAGACAAATTAAGTAACGAAATGTATTGTTTTATAGAAATTTATTAAAACTTATTTAACAGCGATAATTAAGAATATTAATAAAATAAATCATAGGAACATAAACATATTATGTAAACTTTCCCTATTGAAAATAAAAATTTTCGTAGTTATGAAATTCTTAACATAAACAGAGTTTTCGTTGACTTAACGCAAAATTTGTTGCCTTATTGCACTTCCAACTTCATTAAAAACCTACTTTCCTCAATGGAGGTTTCACTGTTTCAATGAAATTGCATTCATTTACTTTTAACCTTTACTCTGAAGCAGCTTATTTATCTGAGCAGCTTATTTATAGTTTTATAGACAAAAATCATAAAAGTTGTTACTTTGAGTTGACTCAATGAAAAATTAGATTCGATAATGAACATTTTTTGTTGTTTAATGTAAATTAATTAAGTCAGCGAAAAAAATCATACGTTAACGAATTTGATTCTTGTCAAAGAATCTAACTTATAAGCAAGCAAACACAAATTAAAATTGTTGTGCTAACTATTATATGATTTTTGAAATTGTGAGAAAGTCCACTTAAGTAATGTATTTTAAACTTTTTTTATTGTCGGCATAGATATTTTATTAAAACCATTTGAACGACCAACCCAATTTTAAGTAACGTATAAGCTGTTTTACTCCTGGAAATAACTACAAAATTCAATTCTTGAAATTTAGTATAATTATTTAAAAAAAGGAATTCGAGTATGGAAACATTTGTTCGTAAGTTGCAAGGTTTCTTCACAATATTTTCTTCTGATTCGAATCAAAAACAACTTTGTAATACAGTAGGGTCTCTATTAACTAGGCTTAACCTGAGCTTTAAATTTAGTTTAGTTTATTCAGATGGTGAAAGACGCATCGATATGCATAAAAACCAACATGAGATTGAATTGATTTTTATTTTCTTCCTATTTAGTTGTTGTAAGCGGTTTATTTAATATTTAATTTTTCAAAGCATAAAATAGTGATTCGCATAAGAAGGTTGAGGCATATAGGTTGAGAAAGAAAACAAAATTGTTTGGAAGGACGGTTCTATTAAAAGCATTTAATAGAAATTTGCATTAATTGGATATAAAATTATCAACAAAAAAATGGCAACGACCATTTGAAATTTCACTTTTCGCCTATTGTGAATTTCACCTGAAATTTAATGTTCGAAAAACTGCCCTTATTGTGAACATTCATTTTGTGATGTAATGCCATTGATAGCCTTAATTTTCAATTATTTTTAGTAGGCGGACGAAATTTCGTTCGAGCGAAACTCACAATAACTTTTAAAATTCCGGGCGAACAAAAAATTTCCAGGTGAAATTTTTTTTGGGTGAAACTCAGTACTCACAATAAGGCTGATTGTTCACTTTTTGAGAAATAATTTTCTCAAAAATTGTTCGTTATTTCGTAAAGAACGAAAACCTGAAAAACAATTCGCGATGGAAACACGTTCTCAGTGAAGCATATTGGTTGAAAAGAATTTTGCAAAATTTTTTTATTTAAATAAATTTAACAACCATAAACTAGCCATGGCCAAGGGCAAAAAACAAAAACTTCCAATTTAATGATTTGGAATTCTAGTCTTGTTGGATATAGTTCACACTAGATATTCGTCAAGAAATCGATGTAAGATGAACTGAACTTAGCAAAAATTGCGTATTGACAAGTCTATTGACTAGTCAACTGATGAGTCCAAGTGAGATCGCCGGGACGGAACGCCAATTTTTTTAGGACTTAAAGCCTAAATGCTATTTTGGATCAATAATTCAACAAAGTCCAAATACAATACTGCCAAGTCTTCTACTTGGCTGATGTATTTCAGTAGTATATAGAACTTGTATTACTAAAAAACCTTCTTATAAATTTTACAAACACCTGTTCCCTTAATGCGATTGTTAATTATCAACCAGTTAAACATTGATCGATCAATTTAAAAATCGGTATTGTGTAACTCAAATCGGTATTGTGTAACTCAATTGACGAAGGCATTCTTTATTGTAAATGAAATTGACAGTAGTGAATGTAACGAAAACGAATAGGTTTGAAAGAAAAGAAATCAAATACAGATAATTTTAATTGAAAGTTAAAAAATATATTTTATTTACAATGATTTGAGTCATGAGTGGTGTTCTGGTCCGATGATGACTACGATGACCGAAACTTTTTAGGACTCTTTTCTTTATTTGATAAGCTGTGTTTTTGTGCAATGCATTGAGTTGTCTCAATATTGTTTAAAAGAACGCTATCACCCAAACCTGGTCCACGCACACATTCAATTCCCATATTCGGATTATAGTTTTCTCGATATCAGTGAAATGGTGAACTCTGTTCGGCCCATCTTCTGTTGCAGATATTTCAATCTAATTTTTGCTTTTCTTCTTAATTTTACATTTTAAATTTATCCAAACCTAAAAAAAACTGATCAAAACTTTTTATGGAATAAATGAATTAAAAGAAATTTATAAAACTATACTTGTTGCCATTTATTCCATTCTCGTACAGTGATATGTAAGTACAAAGTACCAAATATGTTCTCAAGCGGTTTGTGGTTACTATAAATTACGATTTTACGAAAAGGTTTCGCACTGAAAATCACCGCAAGAGCTTCTCGCTCTATTTGAGAACAATTTTTTTCAGAATTTGATAAAGTGCTCGACACAAACACAATAGGACATTCTTCACCATTATTCTCAATGTGAAATAATACGCCGCCAACACCATATGAGCTAGCATCACAAACAATTTCTAGGGGTTTATCTGGTGAATAGTGTACTAACTTATTATTATCGTACAACCAAAATTTACATTCGTTAAAAACCTTTTTGCAATCTTGTTACCAATCAAAATATTTTTCTTTTCTCAAGAGTTCATACAAGGGTGCCTATCGAGCAGAAAGATTTGGAATAAACTTATTATAAAAATTCAGCAAACCCAAATATTCTTTTAACGAGGCAACATCAACGGGAGGAGGAGCGTCTACTATTGCCTTCATCATATCTGCCTTCGGATGAATGCCATCCCCATTTATCTCTTGACCTGGATATTCAACCGATGATTTAAAAAATTGGCACTTTTCGATACGTACTTTAACGTTTAGTTGATTAAACCTACGTAACCTCCATCAAATTTATCTTACAATCATCCAATGTTTTACCACCAATGATGATGTCATCGATATAGCCTCTGACATGCTTAAGTCCCTTCAAAATGTCATCTATTACACACTGAAAAATTGAAGGTGCACTTCTTACCGAATGGAAGCCTAGTGTACTGAAACAAGCCTTTGTCAGTGTTTTTTGTAACAGATTTTTGTGACTGTTCAAATAACGCAACTTGTTGGAATGCCCCTGCCAAATCAAGGATACAAAAGAAGGAACAACCCTCAAAACTACACAAAATATCGTCGCTTCGTGGGATTGGGTAGTGATTAGCCCTAACATACCTGTTTATATGGTCGACTTACAGTCTATGCAAAATCGTTTGGTTCCATCTTTTTTTTCCACCACAACAATTGGCATGACCCACTCGCAATATCTAACAAGTTTTAAAATGCCTTCTTCAACTAGCCTTCCCACCTCTTTCTCAACCTTTTCACGCAATCCATACGGAACCGTATATGGTTTATGGAAAATTGGGGATGCATTAATATCAAGCACAATCTCTGCAACGTGATCCTTAATTATCCCAAAATAATTACTATCGAACACTGACGGAAAAGCTTTCAAAATTTCGTGTCTTAAAGCCTTCCACACTATCCTACTGAGTATTAATACATGTCAAAAAAGTGTGAAACAAATTATGTATAATAATGTGGAAACAAAATATGATATTCCCAGCCTACACGAATTGACATGTGTTAATACATGAGAATTTTTAGAAATGGTTCTAATTCTGTCACACATTTCATCACATTTTTATTGAGGTTAAATTAAACTGTTGTGTGTGGTCAAAAAATGAAAAGAAATTTCTTTCTCACAAATTTGGCAGTAGCATGGAATTCTTTTCCACTTTGTATTAATACTCAGTGGGATAGTGTAGAAGGGCTTTTATCTCATCACGAGGTTGGACAATAATATTTACCTTGAAATTATTCCTCCAGCCTTTAAAAAGCGTGTTCAACCAATTCCTTCCCAAAAGAGGAGTAAATTCCTTTACGGATCTAACCACAACCAAATCCAAGCAATATATTTTGTTCTGCAAAAATACCGTTCACCGCAACATCAATAGCTCCAACAACAACAGCATTTTCATCTGTAATTACATTAAGCGTTTTATCAAATGTCTTTAGCTTGCAACTTTTAAATAACTTTAAGTACATGCATTCAGAAACGATGGAGAGACAGGCTCCAGAATCAACTTCCATGTCATTTTTAATATTATTTACATTCAACGAAATGATTATAGGTTGCACATACTCGGAACCTAAAGAATTTATTGCAATATTACCTAAAGTTAAATTTGATAACAATTGTTGTTCACTATCAACGTGATTGACTGTTAGTATTTGCATGCCTTACTCTATTTTGTCCACACTCATATGCATAGTGCCCTTCTTGCTGACATCGAAAGCACGTGACTTTTTCGCTGGACCTTCTCGGTCGTGATGACGCACGGTTAGCTTCTTGATCGTGGTTACTCCTTTTGCTCCTCGAGGCGATACGTCGATTATTAGAATTTCCCATTCTAAATCTGTTCATTATGAAGATTCAAAGATGGAAAAGTCGATCTTTCACATCTTCGTTCGGCTTAAAATACTGCTTAATTACCTTTATCAATTCGTCATAGGTAAAATCCCATTCTGGGGTGGAATCGGCTAAGGTGATAGTTGACTATCGCTTTTTTTGATTTTCGTTTTTGATTATCAACTATTCGTTGCTCTGTGTAAATCGATCGCCAAAAATTGATTGTTTTTTGGCATAACTTACAATTCTGTTAAGAATTAAATGCCATTTTTGCATTTTTGGTGCTAAGAAATGTTCTCAAGGATATCCATAAACTGATTCGTAGTTCCAAAATGTTTTCTTTTTTTTCTCAGATTTGTTTTTATCAGTCGGACCTGTTTATTCCATTTAACACAAAAATATTCTTTAAACGATCTGCATATTGTTTAAAATCGTCTTTATCGATTATAAATGGATCAATATTTCCACGAAAATTTGCAACACTCATTATATTAGCTATAGCAATAACGTGTATGTACTTCATCTCTTGACTTTGAAACAGTTTCACACACGATTCATTGCCTCATATCACATGATTTTTGTTACGGGTTCTTTTTTTTTTTCTTCTTAATTTTAGTTAATGATCATTAAATAAATCGAAAGATCCTCGTCGCCAAAAATGATATGTACATAAGTACAAAGTAAAAAGCAGTAATGATAAGAGCTATGATCTTATTTATTAGAAGTAACTTACAAGTTACAAGACTAAGACTTAAACATTATGATAGACTTAAGCCAATTGTTATTCATTTCTATATTCTCTTATATTTAATAATTCAACGGTATATTAGGATCTAGGGGTTATGGATACAGCACACTATACACAACATACAGGAGTTCCTAAGCCATTTAAAATTACAGCAAACTGCTCCTTTTTCTTTGTGTTACCACTTTTGAGCACAGTCCCTTTACTACTTTAAAATTTTCTTCCATGAGCGTCAGTTTTGCCAGTTGCATTTTGTGACTTATTATTTTAGTCCTTTTTTTAGTAATACAATCGTTAGGAAACTTAAATTTTTTGCAGCATCAATTAACATTTTTTTCGAGTGATAGAATTGATTGCAAAAATGAAAATAATGAACAACGATTGACACTCGCAAAATACGGATGTTAATTCAGAAAGGTTGGTTGATGCTCATTCACAAAAAGTTCATCAAAAATATGTTGACAATTGACAATAATAGCGTTTTAAAAAAAATTGTTGATAAATGTCAACTTTCAATTTAAAACTGACAATCGCAATAACGTTCATAATAAGAACGGTTTGCATCAAATTGCAGCTGTGAAGTACCACACACAAAATCCCAAATAAAATTTAACTTTTTTCACAAATTCCTTTCAAGGTTAGAAAAAATCAATTCAGTTTTGACAAAAAAATCGATTCTTTAATTAGTTGGAAGGTATTTGACATTAGAAAAACTGCCCTTACCGCCTAAAAGTTTCCTCCTTTTACATATACTTTACATTTTCTAATAATCGACGTATCGCCAACGGATAGCAGAATACGAAAATTCACGCGATCGTTTAGCAGAATAGTTACATGGGATTTTTTTCTCATCTAGTCTTTATTTTTTTATATATTGATTACGAACCCTAGCCGTATTGCCTAAGTTTCTACGAAACCTGGCTAGATCTCAAACTTGTGCGTTGATTCAACTATCAAATTCCTTTTGGAAGCCAAAATCTTTCAGTGAATTAAAAAAAAAAAAAAAAAAAAAACTTTTTTGTTCTTAATTTAAGTACATTTATTATAATAATAAAATATTTATAGATATAACATTTTTAATGAAATTTATTTAACACTATGTATTTTGTTTTAAATTCATTTATTTGTGTTTGCAATCTATTTATTTTAAATAACAATTAGTGCGTGCAAATAATACATAAATATATTTCATTTTTTTTTTCTTTCTATTTATTTCGTTCATAATGTTTTATTCATTTTAAATCACTCTGCATAATATATAGACTCTCAAAAATTAATTCTAGCTTCTGAAATATTTTGTATTAATAAATATTTTATGATTTATTATAATATAAGGAATCTTGTATTACATTTATATCACTTGATTAAAATGAAGTATATATTAAATAAAAAAAAAACAAACACATTTTTTGTAAGTCTAAATGATTAAAACATATATGTATAATGGTTGTTTCTTCTTATTAAAGCAGTACCAGTGTTAGTTGTCATTGATGTTTATTGCTGGAAGACAATGGGTTATGGATGGCTCGATAATTATAACTTTTTTTTATAAAAATGGCACTCGAACTAAACAAAAATTAACTTTCACAAATTTTAAACTTAAACATAAAAAAATATACTTCAAATATAATAATGGAAATTCGATGTTTTGTGTCGTGTTTCATTTGTAAAATTATAAAAACCAAATTGTATTTTTTTTTTTCAAAAGAAATGGTCGATTTGATTTGATTTTTTTTTCTTTATCCTGAACCTACATTTTAATATAAGTTTTATAAATATAAAATAAATACGAAAAATAGAGAACACAAAAATTTAAATTGATTTAAAAAAGAAAAAAAACTTTAACTTTAAAAAATAATTCAAATTTATTTATTTTATAATTTAATTATTTCACAACATTAATTATTTAAATTTTAAGCGACGCGTTTCGGTTTTTTATACAACCATCTTCGGGCTTTCACTTGTTAAAGGAACTTCGTTCCTTGTTAACAAACAAAATATTTTCCAAGTGACCCAACACTCGGTCTCGAAATGAAACAAGAAATAATCACTTTATAATAGGTTCGTTTATTGGGTGCGACTGCACTACTTTAGTATCAACAAGTGAAAGCGCGAAGATGGTTGTATAAAAAACAGAAACGCGTCGCTTAAAATTTAAATAATTAATGTTGTGAAATAATTAAATTATAAAATAAATAAATTAGAATTACTTCTTAAAATTAAAGTTTTTCTTTTTCTTTTAATTTAATTTTAATTTAAATTTGATTTTTTTTCTCTATTTTTTGAATAAATACACAACATGGAGACTACACCACAAAGAAATAAAATAAATGTTTAACACATTAAAAGCAATTGGTTTTTATTCATATATGTATATAGTTTTTTTAAAGATTAAAAATAATTAATAATTAGCCTTATTGTGAGTTTCACCCGAACAACATTCCACCCGGAAAATTTGATATTTCACAAAAATTCCCCTTATTGTGAACATTCATTTCGGGCGGAATGTAATGTTATTGACAGCCTAAATGTTCACTTGTTTTTAGTAGGCGAACGAAGTTTCGTTCGGGCGAAACTTATAATAGCTTTTAAAATTCCGGAGGAACAAACAATTTTAGGCCGCGTCTGAATTGCGTTAAAATGTTGGTTAAAACTTGACGTTCGGTTAAATTTTGACACTAGCGTGGTGAATAAAATGGGTTAAAAATTACACAGCTCCAGAGCAGGTTAAAATTTGACACTAGTGGTTAAATTATGACGTTTCTCAAGAAAGAGAGAAAATTGAATTTGAAATTATTTTTAAAAGTGCAACAATGGACAATGGAAATAATCAATGTTATGAATTTTGAATTTTCATGTGCATGTACACATACCTCGCGTAGCCGTTGCTGTGTTATTGCACACCTCATAATAATACGCTGATATTTTAAAAAATATAAAAGAATTAATATAAAATACTTCCTCAAATTGTTATTCATCTTGCAAAATTAATGCCAAATGGTTGTTTTGTTTTGTTTTATTTTTTTAGTTTGTTGACAGCTGTGAACTAGTGTTCACAGGCTGCATAATCAAGCAATACACAATAGGATTTTTTCCGTAATGTTTGGGGATATAATCGATGCAAAACGTTTAAAAGTAAATCAAATTAAGAAATTTGTACTTTATTCGCGTCGAATTTTAATTTTGATACATTTTAAGCTGGATTTTGTATAAAATATTTATTTTCTGGAATAATAAAACACATTTGTGGTTAGGGAAATTTTTTTTAATCTAGTGGTAGAAAATTTTAACGCAATTCGGACACGGATTTAAGGTGAAATATTTTTCGGGTGAAACTCACAATAAGGCTGAATATAAATTTGCTCAGGACTGCATCTATAAAAAACTAAAGTTGCCCACTATAACAAAGGTTGTCTTTAATTCTGTTTGATTTTTTTTTGATGCCCGAATAAATTGGATACGTTCAGTTTACGTTCTTATTGATTAGCTGCCATTAACACGTTACATGACTTTTTAATTTATTGAAGAAGTAAAGTGTTGATATCATTTCATTTAATTTCAAATCTTTTACATTAGATCGTTAAATCTTTAAAGTTGCAAAAGTATAAAACATGGTAATTAATTAAACAATGAAGGTAGAAAAATTAAATTTTAAGATTTACTCTAAGCTCACACTATCACAGCTACATCACTGTATTCAAGCAGTTATGCCTTCCACATACATAGTAGCCGTGTTTTTTTGGGATTTTATATATAGTATAGTAAGAAATCTCCAAAAAAAACCTGTCCGCAGTAGTCTCCTTTTTACATTCACAAAAACACATATAAAAGTAAGTTTGCTACTAATGAAAAGCAAAACAAAAACTAACTTGAACCAAAAATTAATTTAAGTTACATAAAATGAACAATTCCAATCGACAATCGAATAAACGCTTCTATACTTCTGCTTTTATTGGCAGTAATTCTACTGTGGATGTTGTTTTTGTAAATCGTGTAAAATCCTACTGTACTGTGAATAGCTTTTCCAATAAAACACGGATTATATGTATGTACAAATATTTTTAATTAAAGTACAAGAGTCGTATTTATTAAATTTTTGTTTACTTGGACACTTCTAGCTATTTGCAAATTGGTGGAATTGTTGAGCATCTATAAAACAAGAATAAACAAGGTTTTTGAACACATCTTCCAAAGTTTGACAATTGTCTAAAATTAGACAACGTTTATAAGGTCTGTTTGGTATGTTTTTTAAGAAAAAAGTGTAAAACCTGTCAAACTTTAAAAGAAAGAGAAAATACTCTCAGAGAGGGAGAACTTGCCCAATAGTTAACAAACACACTGAACCACTTTTTGTATTTCACTTTTGTGTACAAGACGTCAAACATTGAAAAATTAAACATTGACAAATTTTCACAAAATTTCACAATTTGCTGTCAAAACGCATAGAAAAAAAACTCGGTTTTTGGAAATTTGTTGAAAAAAAAAGTTGCCAAACAGGCATATTGTAAAATAATTTTTATACTGAAAAATATCGAACGAAAATGTAACATCGGTTTTGATGGACTTGTCTGAATCTTCATCAAGTGAATGAATACAATCTGAATCAATATTTTGTAAATTCCTAGCCGACGTCAAGTAACATACACTGACAGCTCTGTATTTGACAGTTTTTAAAATCCTTGCACAGAGAAATTTGGGTAGCAGAAAATTGCAAGTTATCCAATGGAGGGGAAATAATTTGCTCTCTCATTGCAACTTTTTTAAGTTATTAACAAACAGGAATTTGTGACAATTTGTGAAAAATTGTGCAATTTTGCAAGAAATTTCAAGTTACCAAACAGTGCTATAAATAAGACCACAAATATCTATTTTCATTAATCAGAATTATCGTCAAAGGAAAGGTATGAATTAATTTCTATATTTATATGAACATAACACTAAAAATTAAATTAAAATAAAACAATTAAATAAAAAAAAATTTTATGAATCTGTTTGCCCAATACATAGAAAATTCATTTTTTGTACGGGAATAAAGGAACACAATGCGAAAAGAAATGAAATGTTCATTAATAAATGAAATGTTCATTAATAATAACTTTCCATTCCATATCGCATTTGTATCAACATTTAACCCTATTGGGGTTGTCAATAATCAATTGATAGTTGATAAATATTGAAATTTGGTACATTAAAACTCAATTTATTAAAAACCTGATCAACTATTCTGTGATGATTATGAATTTTCTTGTAATTCAATTCTGAATATATGGCTTCATTTGATGCTTTTCTTTATTTTAACCGCCATATTATTCACTCGATACATCCAAATTAAAACATAAATCTGGATTTGCTTACATTGACTTTATATAATTTATAGTGGATAATATGGCGGTAAAAGTCTAGAATGAGGCAGCACGTACTTAGTCTTATTAACGTTCACAATGTGATTTTAAAGCCTGAGTATAAACTTTCATCTACAATCCGCCAACAAAAAGGTATCGGATTTGAAAAAAAAAATATTTGTAGATCCGTTCGTTTTGTTGAACACCCTTCAATCCGGAAAACACAATCGCGAAAATTCGAAAAGAGGACGTTCTTTTTCTTATAAACTAATACAAAATAAGCTTTTTACGTGAAGCTTATTTCCAAGATAAACAGTATGCATATACTCTTAAATAGTTTGGAGCTCTAAAATTAATTGGTTTAACGCTAATGAAAATAATAAGACACTGACATTTAAACTATGTATTCGAAATATCTCATTAAACCTACAATTCGACCATATCTTTTGAAAAAAAAAAAGTTCAAAGATAAAACTTAATTTAGTGAAACATTTATATAAATTCATAAGATATCAACAGCAAATACAATTATAGAAAGATACATTCTGACTATTTATTTCATTTTTCATTGTAAATTTTTTTAACTAGCGATACATAGAATAGGACACATAGATTTACTTTTTAAAAAGAAGCAAGTGTTGCACTTAAAATAAAACAATACTTCATTTTCGGGTTCGTTTTTGTTTTTGTACGGAATGCATAAGATGTTATAGTCATTGCCTTAAAGATTATTTTAAGTGCAACAAATGATATGGACAAATGGACAGGATATAAGAATAAAATATATTTTTTACATTTAGATAGATAAAACAGTTTATGGCACAGATTGAAATTTTTACATAACACCACATTTAGTAGAGATACAAATATTAATGTAATGCTTGGCTTAAAACATTTAGATTTTTTAATATAACTTTATTTGTTAAAAATAAAAATAATAAATAATTTTGTAAATAAAAAAACACAAAACATTAAAGAGAAGATTCACAATGTATGTATGAGGAAGGATTCAAGATGTTTTGTATAAAAAAAAACATTAACTGCTTTTTTCACAAAACAAATATTCACATTAAAATATATCTTTCGTTTTTATTTTTTAATTTTCTAAGTTATTTTTGTATATTTTCATTGTTTTTATGTGAACATATTATTATCATACTATATTAATAATGAATTTGGTGCTAATAAACTGTTTCTGATTTTGTTCTTTTATTTTTTTCTTAAAAACATTTCTTTATAAAAGATAAAAAGCGAAAAATTCTTTCGAATATTGTACGTCTAGTGCGTGGTGTTGTTGTTATTCATGCAGCTGAAAGACACAAAAACGAAAACAAAGAAAAATATTCAAAGAATTTATTTTGAAAAGAGAATCACATTTAAAAACAAAAATTTAGAAATAAATTATGGTTTGATGGAAATTACTAAATAATAGGATCTATTTTGAACTTGGGACTTGCAACTTAAAATCAACTGAATTCAGCAACTAAAACAATTCTAAATTTAATTTAGTTAATTTGAAATATAAATACATAATTATAAAAGATCAAACCTACGAAAATAATAGGATCAAGGAAACAGAAGAAAATAGTATCAAAACGATGCGATTATATACCAAAAAAGAAAAATTACTATAGGTTTACTTTTATAAGGAAAAACATAACTGCAAACATACATATTTAAAATTAGAAACTTAAAAAAAATTTTGTTTTAGAATAAGTAGCACAATAAACAATAGTAAATTATGACTTTGTTATATTTGAAATAAACTCGATTTTGATATATGAAAATTAATGGCATGCGATGTTGCAAAATCTTTTGTATTGAATACTCCTTGTTCGTTAATTTTTCCTTGTTGGTTGGATTAAAATCATAAGCTATTTATAAAAAAAAAGAAAATTATGCATACGAATAATAGTAATACCAAAGAAAAAGGGCCTCTATAGAAAAAAATAATTCTGTTATTATACCAACACAAATTTTGTCTTTTCAATAAAGTGTCTTTTGACATAAATTTAAGTATCAAGTATTGGTTTTAAGAATTCGTTTTATAGTTGATTATAAAAAATGTTTGAAATTAAACAAAAAAGGGAAAACAATACATATGTATATTATATTGAGTTATAATGGAATACTCAATATTGTTTACTTAGAGGAGTTTATTTCATGTCGAAATCAGCTGGGGAACATTTAGACCCGTTTGCTGATACGAAACTTAAATACTTAAAAACTTTCCCGCTTATGTTCTAACTTTTCCCTAGCGTAATATTTAGTTTTATTTCAGAAGATGGAGCCTAGTGTTGTGTATTTTGTAAATAAAATGTTTAAATAAAAAATATATTAATTAACAATATTTTTTTTATAATTTAATTTGGAGAATGAAAGCTCCAAAGATATTCTTGGAGGAAATGTCAATTTCACGCAAGAGTTATTACCCTTGAAAAATACCAACATTTTTGTTTTTAGGTGGTAATAAATTGTTTAGTTCTTATCGGGTTTGACTTTTTTCTCATTGGTTTGAGTATATAACCCAAACTTAAGTCTCATTATCTGGAAAACTGAGCTCCAAAAAAAAATGTGTACCTAAGACTGTTTAGAAGAGATAAGCGCTTTAACAGCGAAAAAATGCGATTGTTGTGATTCTTTAAAATAAGAATAATATTGCAAACAAAAATATATAAAATTTAATAAAAATAAAATTTCTACATTTGTTCTATGCAAAAAAATAAAGAAATAAAACAATATAAGATTGAGTACATATATTATGCATATTGTATATATGATATAACAGCACATATTCTCTAATATCCGAATTTACACAAATATTAAACAACAACAATCAAATTATATATAATAAAATAAATTAAATTAAAAATATTATTTTATTTTTAAACCAAGAAATGATTGGGTGACAACATTTTAGTGTAATTTAACTTTGAAATTGGTGTTGTTTTATTATTTGTTTGTAAAGCTATCCATTTTTACTCATATATTCATATATACACATATAAGAAACTTTTGAATAATTTTACGATGTTATTTTCTTTTATGTCATTAAGAGAAAACTAAATAATATGACGCATTTGTATTTTTTTTATAAATACTATGGCTTATTTGAATCTATATATTGTATATAACATTGAGTATATTTAAATATGTTTGTGCACTAGGATTAAAATGTAATTTACATGCATTACAAGAATAGTGATGATTATTATTATTTATAAATACAAAGGCTACGTTTATAAATTGTATGTTTCTGGGGTATACTGCATTAAGAAAAGAAAATAATAAAGTACTTTAAGCCGAGAATAACGACTTAAATTGCAGTTAACGTCAAAAAAGTAAAAACATATTATGTTATATCCGAATGCATCTAGCACTTCAAACACAAAAGAAGTGCAGCATTAAACTAAATGTGAGTGAAATAAAATTTAAAAGGTTAGGGGCCAGTTAAAGCGATCAGAAAAACGCATCAGGAAAAGTTGAAACATCAAGAAATTGAATACTTTTTCCTGATGTTCGTTTATAGCGAACAGAAAAAACTATATTAGTTGGCGAGCCCACCGCAAAATGTTTCGTATTGAAATGTACACGATAAAATTTTTCGTTTACTATTATGTTAGTGGAATAAGTTAAGAAATCGGAACTCAAATCATTTGAACGATTTGTTCCATTTTATTATTGTTTGACAATCAGCTGGCATGAAAAATGAATTTGCATCGGCAAAACATATAAATGCATTTTTAACAATAAAATAATTGTTGAATTGAAAATTTATTTTTTTCCAAAAAATTCTTCGAGTTTCAAATCGAACGAAAACCTAAATAAATAAGAGGCGTGTTTTTTTTGCCAAGTCCACATGAATTTGTCGAAAAAAACGACATCGGAACTAAGAGCTTTACACATAAATACAACAATAACTAAGTCCTCCTAAAAATGACTTGAGGTAAACGAGGTTGGACTGGACTCAGTATTTCTTACTCTATGTTTTGGTTTTCTTATGAAAATTGAATTCTCCAAATGACTGATTTTGTGTTTTTTTATATTTATCTTCTTGGGTGTATTTTTGTCATGTTACCTAAAATACCGTATTTTTTTATAGATTACAATCTTTAATCTTTATTGTCTTCTACAACCTCAACCTCAAGACAAGTCCTGATACACTTAAATGCGCTTTCTCTCTTTTTCATCTCCTATTAAACCAATTTCATCAGATTGTAAATACATATATATTCGTCAATCCTAACTTCTTTTTTTTTGGTCAGACACCCCTTAAATCAAAAGTTTAGTGTTTATCTAAATAAGTTTTGATCGAAGGCATTAACGCGAGCTTTAAGGCCATACTTATCCTATACAAATTTATATATGATTTTTGCAATTTTTACGTTTCATTTTCTTTCTCTCGAACTATATCAGCTACTCTAAATTTTGTAGTTGATTTTAGTTGTATAATAATAATCATCCTTGTGCTTGGACATTCGGGGATATTGGAAGGAACTTGCTCTTCTGGTAAGAGGCTTTACCTATATATGAAATGAGTATTGTTAAGGAGAAAGTACTAAAATAATTAATTACTTTAATTTTCTTAGTAAAAAAACAAATATTTTGTAAGCACTTTGGTATGCAGCATAACTTAAACTACAGAGAATAATGTTATTCTTTTATCGTACGTTTTTTTTTTTTTAATTCTTGAATAATACAATTATCTTTAACCCTTTTTGTGTTATAGGGTATATTTGTCGAACGACAAAAAAATCTAAGGCTTGCTTATTCATAAAAATTTTTAAAATCCACAATTTTCAATTTTTGATTTGAATGAACGATAGCTTGTTTTGTTCAATATATAAGGAACTTCAAAACTAAATGACAAAAGAATAAAATTGACTTAGTATTATTGGCAAATTAAAAAAAAAAAACATGAAATATAGCTTTAAAGTTCAGATTGCCTTTATAAATTTACACATAGTTTAGCAGGACGAACACCTGACACCTAAAAAATTATTATAAAATTGTTCAAAAAATAATTAAGTTAAAAAATGTCCCTCAAAAACTGTGAAATGTAGATATTTTATTTTTAAAAAATCTAATAACCACTATTCAAGGGAAATTGTATGGGAATAAGTGACTATTACACACAACAAAATAATCATAGAAAAAACTTATCAGAAAAACCCGTGTATTAACTTTTCAAAAAGTCCCACTTTTTTTCATTTTTATTTTCCACAAAAAAAAAGCTGAATATTTTTTAATATAAATCGCAAAAAAATCCCATAATCCCTGAGCATTATAACAGCTGTCAAATGATTGCGATCCTGAAAAAAACTGTATTGATGATATTTGTTTTTTTATTCAATGTTTTATAATTTTTTCCCAAAAAATAGATTCAACATAAAAATAAATTAAAGTTACAAAAATAAAGTGGTTTCAAATGTACTGAGGAACTAATTTTAGTCTGGCTTTCAATTATTTTAAGAGTTTAAGAATTTTTAACAAAATAAAAATTGGTTTTTTTTTGTGTTTGCAACCATTGCAAATTTAATTTGTAAAAAAAACTATTTTTTACTGAATACAATCGTTTTTTTTTCCACTTGGCTACGACACAAATCGGTTGTCGTAGAAAGGGAAGTCATATTTCCGTTTCATTCGCAAATTGTGATAGCAAAATCACCGCATTTCGAAATTCGTATTAGATTACTTGACGGATTCGATGTATCCGTATTTTACAAAATCGTAGGCTCTAAAAATAAATATTATAAATTATTCTATTACATAATATTTAACCGTAACCTACCAAATACAAAAACTACATTCGCTTATAAATATTTGATTTTAATTTACATAGGAAATCAAATTTGATTGCCTTATGTGTTGAAAATAATAGTCTGGGGGTTGTAAAAATATCTTAAGTCATACTTTGTAGTTTTTAAGCCATGAAAAAATCTTCAATGGAATGAAATACATTCACATTGATACGAAACGGGATTTATGTAATTAGCTATCTTTTAATTGTCGCAGTTTCGACGACAGTAGTTTATCTATTATTGAGTTAAATTAATTACGTTAATGTTACGAGTTTCAAGACTCTCATCCAAACGGTATCGTCTATCGATAATCGAGTTATGCAAAGAGTTCTTTGAACTTAAATATCCAAACTTAACAATATTGGCGCAAAGACCAGAAGACTAAGACGAAAAAACTGAGTTTATTATAATTTATTATTATTATTAATAATTTTGTTTTTATTAAAACTGTAAAAAAAATGGTTTACTTTTCAAAATAACTGTTTTTCTCATCGAAATTATCGGCTTAAAGTTACTATTACGATTTAAAATTCTTTTTGATGCAGCACAAAATAAGCAAATAAATATAATCTTAACAATTATCTGTTGTAATATTATAAAACATTTTTAAACTATTTGCCACCTCCAGAAGCTCTCATTTTCAATGAGAAGGACTATCGGCTAATCGATGTTTGATACGTGACTTGCTGCATGATGCACGCCGCAGAGAGCTAACACTGCCGCCAAAATTATCATAATCTAATGACTCTGTTGAAAAGGCTAAATTGATTGTAAAACACATTATGTATATGCATACATAATTGTATGGATTTTTTTTTTAAATTATGTATTATTCATTTTTGTATGCATCATTGTGAATTGTTGTTGTTGTTTATTTTTTGTTCGCGCAACAAGGAAAATAGAAAGAAAAATTATTTAAAAAAATGTTGAGAACGTTCAACAAGTATCCAATATAGCATTCTAATGAGAGTGTAATGATGATGATTTTTGATGCAAAAATGCGGTGGATATCTATTAACCAGGTTCTTTTTTTCTAGATTGTTCATAAATTAGTTTCATAAAAACCTTTATCTGTAGGTGACCCCAGAGTCAAGCTGCTTAGACTCGAACTTAAGTTATATTGTCGTGGTGATGGTGGCACTGGGGTTGTTTCATCTCCAGGTAGGCAAGTTTCAACCATTGCTTCGAGGCAATTAACGAATAGCTCTGATGATTCTCCCATCATATTATACTTAAAAAAAAGAAAACAATAGAAAACAATTATAAAAATATTAGGTTCTATATCGATGGTCCCATGCAAGACTATACTAAGTCAACTTAGTACAGTTTGAGTTATTTATGTTTTAAAACCGCCGCATCGACTCCAAAAACTTGAACCTCTCTCCTGGAAAATAGCATATTTCCACTTAGTATAGTTTTTCATGGGGCCATCGATATTGTCCTTTTTTTTGTTAGAAACAAACTTTTGTAAACGGTCCGGCAAATCGCCAAAGTCCACCAAAGCCACAACTTTGAAGGAAATGTAGTTGTTGCTGTGATGGGTCCTCACTGGCAAGCATATTTTGTATTATGTTTTGGACTGAGTTGAGAACAACTTGATCATGAGACACGGACAAAATGTTGTTGATTTTCTGATCGAGCAGAGAGTGGCTGAAAATTTAAAAGGCCAAAATAAAAAAATAATTACAACAAACATTTCCAATAAAATTACATCACTGGAAAAACTTTTGGAAACACTACAGATCCTTCCGCAAGGTACTGATATAAAACTCTTGTTTCGCTTTCATCGGTGGAATACTTTACTAACGTTGCAAGTACAGTTAGCACAAGTGCTTGTATAGAAAGATCAGGAAGAACTTCAGGATCCAGCAGGACATTCGATTCGTTGGATACTGACGAACGCGAGCCGCGTTCCTATAAAAAAAATAAATATGATTTGAATTAAACAAATTTATTACACATTTAATTTATTCATTTAATAAAGAATATAAAAACGGCATACATCAACTTACTTAAATTTTTTAAATTGCTACCATGCCATGTGTACTGTGTAATTTTTTTGTTGAAAATTTGTGATTTCTTAACTGTGTTTTTTTATTTTTATTTAATTTTGTAAAAAGTGTAAAGTTTTTTAGACAGTAAAAAAAAATTTATTCCAATAGCTATATCGAAATTCCTAGATCTACAAAATTTCGTGTACGATGTATGCATGTACATAGATTTAATAAACAGAGATTATAGATTTGTGAAAAAAAAACAAGCTCAAGATTTTAGTAAAGAATTGTATAAAAGTTTCTTTTATACCTTCTGCCTAGCAACATGATCTGCGTGAAAGTGAAAGTCTAAAATTTACTGAGTTAATATGGTTTCTAAGATAAAAAAAAAACAGGAGCATGATTTTACAGTTAGGTCTCACAACTACATATGTTTCGTGGTGGAGGAAAGCTTTAAAGAAATAAAGTGAAGGAATTTATTAAGCAAAAGAAATTTTTATATGAATTTTTTTTCCAAAGTCATAGAGAATGAAGTATCTCACTGATGGTATTTTTACTTTAACAATTATTATTTTATACTAATTTTGAATCATTGACCAATCTATGAAACAATTAGAAAAAGGAACTTTCAAAACCATCTATTTTTCTTTTATTTATTTTAAATTTTCAATTAAAAATAGGCTTTAAGTACTTCATTTAACAAAAAAAAAAAAAAATAAAACGCTGGTTCCTTCAATGCTATCTCTCAAATGAGCTCCTATCGTGCTTCAGTTTATTCATACCTAACAATAGAGTAGATATGTACTTACTTTGAGTAGGTGTTCATTGTTAAATCTGTACCAATTTTATTATTGAGCACCTCCTCAATTATATTATTCCTACCAATTTTGAACACATGCTTCGAAAAGTTGAGATTTGAGTGCTCCGTTTTATTCATGCCACATAATTGTGAATTATGGCTAGAAAAATTTATTTGGCCAAGAAATGAATTTTTATATTTCGATTGCAGTTTATATTTCAATTTCAGCACACCATTTAAATATTTTCACTTTATGTGGACTAACTAATGATTTTGTTTACTAGAATAATAATAATATTATTCAAGTCAAAAACTTTTTTTATAATTTTATGTATGAGGCGGTGCACAGTTGTTGAGAGCGCAGTCCTAAGTTCATAATATAATCTTAACTACTCTACCAAATTGAAATAACTCCAAAAATAACTAGAGTTAGTTAATATGCTGAATAGTGTTTTGTATGCTTTACACTAAAAAGTTTAACTCATAATTTAGCCAGCTGTTTTTTAATTTTATTTTTCATAACTCAAAAAAAAATAATTGTAATTTTTTTTTAAATAGGGTGATTAGCAAAAGATTGGACAAAAGCTAGAGCTTGTAGGTTGTGTCGACAAAACAAAAAAAATCGTATAGGAATTTCTTTTTCCCCCAGTTCTAAAAAAAATTATTTTTAACTAAACATTTTGAAAAAAAAAAAATCAATGCTCTTATCAATTTTTAGTCGATCGTGCTTCTTTGACACGAAAATTTCATCGTGGCACGATGGCACGAAGAAAATAAATGTAACAAGCTATTCTTATTTCCATTTTTTACTACAAATAATGCGAATTTTGAACAAAAAAACTAGGAAAATTGGTCCAAATGGAAAAAAAACTGACAGAAACTCCTATTTTTTGACGATACACGAAAAGATGAAATTATCCAATTTTGTGTTGTATTTTTTTTTAATCTAAGAATTTGCGTTTTTTTTTCATATGGCACGTTGTTTTTAGAAAATGTGGCACCGGCTTTTTTTTTGGGCGGCGATTTTGAAGCTTTTAGCTGTGTATGGAAAAGGAGTGGAATGTTCTCGTATAGAGAGAGTGTGTATGTGTCAGTTTTTTTTATGTAGGTGTCAGTCAGCTGTTGTTGGGCCTATCGACACGCATTCTATTGTGTGAATTGGAATAGTTGAATTTCTGTCAATGGGTAGTTGCGGTTTTAACTAATACAAAAGTTAATTTGGTTACGAAAATTAGCTTTATTCATTTGTCCATTTCATTTTAAATTGAGTTTAGCAACCGGCTTTGAATACTCCTCAATATGTATTTTGAAAACGGATAAGTTATTAGATAATTCATGTTTCATTTCAGTTTATTAACAGATGTTTAAGTGTTCAGTAATAAATACTTCAATGATTGTAAGAACCAGCTAATTAGATTTTTTTAATTTCAAAGGTGCTTGGGTTTTTGCTACCTTGAATCGATTCGCTTCGTAATTTGTACCCTTTACTACAACCAGTAGCGCAGAAAAAATATGGTATTATTATTTTACCAGTACTATCATGCAAAAAATGGATCCTGAAAAAGAAGTCAAGATGTTTTCTGCGGCTTTCTCAAAAATTCGAAAATTGAGTTAACTGGTTCTTGCAATCAGGTGACGATGATATACCAAACAAATGTTTTTTTTTAAAGATTTTTGAAATTTACAACAAATTATTTTTTTTTTCAAAACTCCTATAACATAACAATTACATAAACATTTTATTGTAAAGCATAATAAAAACTATCCAACAAGTTTTATTAAAACGCATTTCTTTCCTCAGAATCCAATTAATTTAATACTACATTAGTACTTTTTTGTTTCTCAATCACTTGTGTTAAATGTACTCTTGAAATAATTAAAAAACTTTTCTAAAAAAAAAAAAAAAAAAAAAAATCTATTTAACATACATAAACAAAGCAATGCAGTCGGGCTTGCGGTTCATTCTACTTTAATAAATCGAAATTTTTCAATTTACAAAGGGGGCTGTTTTAAGCAAAAGTGTTCTTATTTTGTTTATGTAAGAAAAATCATTCTTTATCTAAAAAAAAATACCTGTCGTTCATCGATTCCATTTGAGTTATTTGGATCTTTTGTCGTTGGTACCGAAAATGATCGTTGAGTTTTAAACAAAACTCGTGCATTCTTTTTTCAATTACATATATTGTAATTTTTTGTATTAAATAATCAAAATTATATGGCATTTTTTTAAATAAAAAGTAGTAAAATATATTATAATATATAACGTGCACATAAATATTTTTATGTATAATACATTTTTGACGATAAAGTATAAATTAAATAACATTTATTACAAAAATAATAATAGAGCAGATTGTTAAAAACATAAGAAATGTTTATAAAATTAAAAATGTTGAAGTGTTAGAACCAATTAAGGAGTAAAATGTTTAAATATATTATTTTTGATTAGAAACCCAGGATAGTTTAATGCAAGCAGCATTCATACGAAATAAGATTAAAAACGAAACAGAGAAAAGGAAAATTAATTTAGTTATTTATATTTTTCAAGAGTAGATAGTACAACACACAATTTTAATAATGTTTTTAAACTTGTTTTTATTTCAAGAAAAAAACCATTGACTTAGCTTAAACTCAACGTAAATGACATCTATACAGTTACTTTTGACATAATTTTTAAATTATTTACTTCCGTAAAGCTTAATCATCCATACAGATACTCAAGATTTATTAATTGGCTAGTTTAATCACTTTTAGACTGTTACTTTCTCCGCTTAAGCGTAAGTTAGAAATTCATTTCAGTAATATTCACCATTCCCGAGAACTTCAGACTTATAAACCCACCTCTTAAAAAGATAGTTAATTTTGATATTTTATAGTTCAGCGTCATCTATCAAACACTTTTTATTTGTGTAACTTCATATTTCTGCAATTCCGTTGCAGTCCAGTTCGAGTTTTTGTTTATATTATGTAATAGTGTTTTGTTAAAAGAAATGTATGTTACGCAACCGCAACAACAAAGTGATTACGAAAGACCGTTTGACTCTTGCCACCACTTTAATAGACGACGCTATCATCATATGACATTCTTGGAATTTTTCTCCTTAATCCTATTTTTTTGTACTGAAATAACTGTTATTCCAGATGTGAGAATGATTTTGCATGTTGTTCTAATTTTTTTGTTCTGATTGAAATACAGAGTGGATTATTATTTTTTATAAGAAAACTATGCCATTTAACATCCGCGCTGTTTTAAAAAATTACATATCCCTTGGCACTTGTCCAAATCATATAAAATTAAAAGTGCCATTAAAGTAAAAAAAAATGCTTCTTGAACATTGTTTTTTCTTATTTCTATGCAGTCAAATCAAATCATATGAAATAGGTAACAAATGTATGAAAACGATACCTAAACAAGTGTCATATGAAATCAATTGAAAATATTGAAAACTTGATACTCGTATCACCTTACGTGAAACAAAAGTTTTAGCCATTATGTTGAGTTGTACTGTGGAACTGTGAATGTGAAAAAACAGTGAAAATAACAACTATAATCATGCTGTTAAAATGTTCCCATAATTAGTTTTTTCAAAGTAAGTAGATAGTTTATATATTATTTTTGTACCTAGTCACTATTTCAATGGCCTTTTTCTAGTAAATTTAAACTAACAAAAGAAACAAAATATAATATCATTATACCTGGTGTGGTGGTACTTTATGATGTCGCGCAAATGACAAAGCCGACTGATCAAGAATATCCCAAGATTTCTGTCGTCTTGAAAGAGGCATTCCAAGCTAAGGATATGAACATTGGATATTATTGAATCGATTTAAAAAAAAAATATTTCTTACATTTTGCAATGTTGAATTTCCTACATCGGAATTTTCAGTGCTCATTTCAGTTGGCCATCTAGGTAAAGCATGTTTGACATGACATCTAGAGCGGACTTCTTCTGATACAGCTACCAGAGCTGTCAGATATGCCACACTATCTGGTGTTACTTCAAATTTATCCCTCCGAACGGGTTTCGATATGATACCAAGAAGCATTGTCAAAACTCGTGAAGTGCGTGAGACTGTTGTAGGAGTTGGATGACGGAATCCCTGCAATAAGAATTTATTAACAATAAAGGGAAATTATCATAATTGCATTATCTAAAAACCTTTATTAAATGACCAACTAAAGCAAAATGAAAATTGCTTCTAAAAGAAAGTCCAACTGCATGATCCAATTGCTTGAAATGCCATTCAAGTGGTTCTCGTGTACTTAACATAACATCGGAAATATTCATCTTATCAAAAGATCCTTGTGACTTAAGCGTATGCAAATTCTGTTCGAGCAAAGCTAGGCCAGCTCCATATAAAGTTATTTCATCCAATTGCAACACTGATATGGCAACCCAAAATAGTGCTCGGTGGATTGGTGATTCCTAGATTAAAAAAGGAATACATAAAGAATTTTTATGCCAAACTTAAAAAATAATTTCTTACAGGCCTTAAAAGTGGTTGAATTCGAGTTAAACACATAACAAGAGCCTCTATGAGGATAATATCATTGAATGATTCGAGTGCTTTGACAAGAATTCTTAGGAGTTGCTTCACTTCTTGATCAGTTACACTCTTACTTATGCATCCATAAACAATAAGAGCTCTTGGTTGAAGTGCCGGATTATAACAAAAAGCAAAACTCCTCGAAAGCGATGTCCATGTTTGCAACCATTCACAATCAGGATAGTCCCGCATGCAAGCTTCCATTATTTCCAGAAGAGCATCGGTTATTACCTCAAGCGATGGCAAGGACAGGCGTTCCCTGTCAGCAGGAAGAGGTTGAGAAACTCGTTCATTACCCAACCATTTGTCTGGCGGGTGACGGCAACTTGAACGAAAAGCTGTTACTGCTGCAGATTTAACTTTGCTTATTCCAAAAAGCAAATAGAATTTTGGCAAAGAAAATTCATCCAAGGAAAGACGAAGAACACGCTGGGCTTCCTCGGAGAATGACGGTTTTGTGCAGGTACAAAGTGAGTGAATAATATTTATAACAAGACCATGCGTCGATGCACGCATAGATAACGATCCGGAACATACCTGCAAGGATGACGATAAATAATAAGAAAACACAAACATTGTTTTGAAAACTTACCAAAAAAGTAATGTTGTGAAATAGATAAGGCAAGTGTGTTGCCACATCTAAACAATTATTGAACGATAACATAAGGAGGTATCGTCCCAAAATTGCTATATCGTCCCACATCATGTGTTGCTCTAGGTACTGAGTTGGGTTGGCGCAAGTTTTGTCCATTACACGACACATACGAGTTATGACCTTTTTGGAAACTAATTGTACATTCGCAGAGGCCAAAGCTACTGCTGTATCTGCCATTATTTCTACTTGCGGAGATCCAAGTCCATATGTTATAGATTTGTGTAAAAAGTTATCTAGAACCATATCAATTAGTTCTGGAATCTGACCAATAGATCCCCAGATTTTAGCTTGAACTGATGGATACATTTCTTTTTGTTCAATTGTCAGGCAAATAAGTTTATCCAAAATTTGAGAGACCTTCAACTTTTTTGAATCATCGTTTGATTTACAAAACTTTACAAGATTCTTAAGCCATGGCGTCATGTACTCTAAACACAAATGTTTTAATTCAATTGTACTTCTTTGGAATCCCTGAATACATTCTTCAAGGAATTCCAGAGTTAGGTGGGGTTCATTTGTTGCAAGTTTCTCGCTAACTGACTTAATAAATATAGTATTGTTCGATGGTATGCATAGTCCTTGAGTTTCCAACAACTGTCCCTCAATCTTCAAATCGAAGGTAGCAGTTAGAGCACAAAGTAAATTGTAGGCAGCCGTCCTAAGATTTGGATCAGAGGAACCCAAATTTAACAGAGCCATGTTAAGCAGTGTTCCAGGAACATCTTTTGGTCGAATTTTTTGATGAACAGTAACCGAGTCTGGCTGACTGAGTTCCCATCTATTGCGAATGTGAATAATGGCTTGGACAATATTATCACAATCGTTATGAATAAAACTTAATTGGCCACTTTCGTTAGCAATAGATAAAGTAAACTGGTTGTCATCGACTAAGCAGACTTCCTCGATTTCAGAGGCATAATATACATCGTTGAGTAGCACAGAGTGTGCTAAAACTTTTGTTTTTTCAGCGGAAGCAATTTGTAATGCGGTTGGACCAACTTTTATTGCAACTTTGGTATCTTTGTGACTCAATTTAAGTGCATTGCTAAAAACTTTTAAATCTTCATCGAGTGATAGGGTTGCGCCAGGAAGCTTTTGATGTTCGGGATCAATGAAATCGTTTAGTTTGCTTGGAGCATCAAGGAATATTAACTTCCGGTTACCCTAGAATAAGCAAGTAAACATAATCACATATTTTTGAGCCAATTGAATGAAACTTACCTTCAAAGGAGCTAGTATTCTATCATGGAATTTTGTATATTCTCGCACCCAAGAGTTGCAATTGTAAATAAAAACTGCGTTAACATTTTCATAGGCTACAGCAGGCAGCACATAAAACCACTTTTGAAGAAACTCTGTACGGAATCGATTGTCTGAACAGGTATGGGTAAAATCTATGACCACTTCAAATGGTGAGTGACAGAATGGTTTAAGGCTAAGAATGACGTGATAAATAAGTAGATCCCCATTTGTCTCGCCGATTCTAGATAGAAGGAAAAATGCATTATATTCTGAAGAAATTACTTGATCTCGGAATTACTTGTATCTCCTTGCTATGTAATAAAATACTGGAAATCCAGCTTTGCTTGTGCCTGCTTGGTAGAAGATATTCATCGATTTTAATGTCTTGAATTCTTCCTTTTCGTGCATTTGATGTTTGACCATAATTTCTTCGAAGTTTGTTGATGACATGTCGATGGAACTCCATCGTGCAAAGGACGAAAACATCATGCTAGAATTACAGAAAGTTGAATTATAAATTTTTTTGTATATAAATTAATAAGTTCATAAAAATACTACAACTCCAGCTTAAACTTTGTGATAACATAATTAAGTTGTTATTGTTTTATTTAAAATTATCAGTAAGACATTATATTAAAAAAATATATATATTAATGATAAAAAAAAACATAGTATCAATTTTATTCAATAATTTATGTAACTCACTGTGAATCAACAGGTTTATGTTCTGGTGGACCTAAATACGCCAATAAGGTTGCCATTTTATCGAAAGGTCGTCGTCCAACAGCTTTGTGATCTCGACTGCTTGATAGATAGTCACCAATTTTTTCCTGATGAGTCCATAGTAACCGATGTAGGGCTAAAACATTAGCATCTGATATGAAACTCATGCTGTGTGATGTTTGATCAACAGTCTCGCAGTCAGATGCAATTTGTATGAAAAATCTCCGACCGGCTTCAAAGTGAGCACGCAGAAAATCATTGAAACAAAGCATATGTTGCTCTTTGGAAAATTCAACATGATTAGCGATGTTTTGAAGTATTTTAGACATTAACATTAAGCCTCGTTTTGCTGAGCTTGGTACTTGCTTGCCAACTATCCCAAGTTCTTGTGGGGAAACTAAAAAATACAACATTTTGTTGTAAGTTATTAACGCTGACTTAGTAATCCAAATATTATGTAAAAGTGTCTCAAAATAACCAATTCAAATTGAAAATAATGGTTTTCAGTAATAGATATAACTGGCGCCTAAAGGAGGGCCCAAGGATTTACAAAAGAATTGCTGATTGTGTAGTAAAAAAATTTTTTTAATTAAAAATTTACCAATTGCCGGATTGATGAATCGCAAAAATATCACAGTACCAACAGCTCCAATGTTATTCTGCAATAGATTTGGAAATCTCTTGCTTAAAACTTGATATAAACAGTGACACATTGAACGTAATTGCGGTGGGAAACGATCCGCTGAGTTTATAATAGCGTCGAATACTTTCTGTGTCAAAGCTACTAAATTCGATCGATTTTTATCTAAGTCATCAGCTTGTTCCAGCCTGAAAATAAAATAAGTTTATATTTTCAAATAAAAATAATTTACCATTTAACTTACCTTGCGGTATCGACTTCAAAACTTGTATTTGGATCATCCAAAAGAGGTCTGATAAGTGGTTCTAACAGGCTTTGTAAATAACTTGCTCCATAAATCTTGAAACAAAACGCCATTATTTTGCTGCCCAATGAATTTCCTCGAAACAGGGTCTGCATACAATCGGAAACTTCTACTTCTCTATAAAACATATTCCATAGCAGAGGCGCTAAAAGGTGCTTTGCATCAAAAAGTGTAACAAGTACTCGAGCTAGTTCATCCATTTGAGATGTTGTGACAACATTAGCAAGAGCCATTGCAATAGGCAATTCTCCTTTGTCACTAATCATTGTCACTAGTTGAACAAGTTGCTCAAACCTATCAGCTAATACTGTTTCAGCGAGTGTATCAAATTCAGTTCCTTGCTGGAGAATTTGTGTGAGGACTTCCATGAAAGCCGCTCGAGTTTGTAAATCAGGATTATATCCCAAATCGATGGAGTGCATTAAACCAGAATCAATATTGGCTCCCAGCAAATTAGACATTGCTTGAATCGTTGCATTACGCAGAGCTGTTAATTTTCCCGCAGCCATTCGAGGCCGTGGAGGAAGCATTTGAGAATTCTGAAGATCTTTCTCAGCTTCTGAGCTATCAATGCAGTCATTTAACAAATTCATGAACAAAGTGAAATACCTGGAAGTGTAAAAATAATTTTTAAATCGCTGAAGAAAAAAAAAATTGTGTCTATACTTAAGAAACAATGCGCTTTTTGCATCCATAAGATCTCCCCGATCCGATTCTTCTGGTTGCAATGGAAGGCCACGAAGCAAAGCTGCAACAGCTTCCATGCAAGCTTGATCCAGGTCTCGAAAAATGAGAGATGTGCTAAAACAATTTAGTTATTAATATATTCCATTGAATAGAATATTAACAAACTTGGTCATCATTGAAGCATCAACTGAACTTGGAGGAGCAATCTGATGTGATGTGCCCATTACCCAATCGGTAAGATACTCTACAAGTTTATTCCGAAATTTCATTTCTTGCCTGAAGGCCAAGTCGTCTCTTCTCTTCATCATTACCTCGACCAACTGACACAATTTAGTTTTAATTCGAATGGCATAGACAGTCATATCTAAGTGACGAACATATCGAACGATGCCCAACATCATTCCTTCAATACTTGTGACTCCGAGATGTTCAGAAGGTGCAGGTTGGTCATTTTGATCCTTGTTAGGCTTAGGATCTAGTATGGACTTCATAATGTAAATTGTGTGTTCTATGAACTGAGTATTTATATCGGTCACATTAACTTGTCCTTGCTGATCGAAAAACTTTTCAACAATAGCTCGTATTTGATCAAAAAGAATGGGATAGAGCTGAGGAGACATTTCTTCTCCAACGAGCTCTTTGACATTCTTTTGAATATTTAAACCTATCTTCTCATTACTGCAAACCAATAACCGCAGAAGTTGTCCAATGAATCTGAAAGAAGAAACGATGACCATTTCATTTCTTTTGAAATAATCTAATGAAAACTTACTGTGTTACTGGACAATACTGGATTTCCTGCGGTGGCGGAATTACAATTGTAGTTGTCACCAGTGATATTGTACTTGGATGAAGGGAACCTCGTCCGGAACTCACTGAACTCGATACAGAGTTCACTGAGTTCTGGGCCAATGAACCCAATGAAACACTTATATTCGGGTTCAGTGGCATTGTTGAATTGTGTGAAATATTTTGATTATTTGTGCTATGTGGATTGTTCTGTTGGTTATGCGAATTGATGGGATTATTTGTTATATTTTGGCTACTTTGACTGCTCTGACAATTTTGAATATTTTGATTAAGATTAATTGGTACGCGTAGTGAACGTGGTCTTTGTAAACAAACTCCACCGAGTGCCAACAGAAACCATGTCATGTTAGCCCATTCCGTAATTTGTTCTTCTAAATCGTGTTCGGAACTTTGATGAGAAGCTCTACGTTTTCCCATACCACGATGAAAAACCTCGGCTTGTCCATCTTCAGTTTTGCATTTAGGATAAGACTGTAGAATTTTGCTAATGGCTTCCCAATTCCTAACAGATACCAAATGTAGAATGCATTCAATTGAAATCTTTTTATATACATATGGATTTTAAAGGAACTGTTATAGTACAAAAAAAAGTATAGAAAAATTGGGTTGACAGGATCGCCTACTGCCAAGTCAGTCAAGGCCGACATTTCAATAATGCAACAATCGTTGAAAAATATTTAAGTGTTTTTGTGTATATCTGATAATGCAAAAGTCGATAAAACAATATCAAATTATGAATTCAAACAAATTGCAACGAACGTATTGGTTTAAGAAGTCAATTACTGCCTGATAATGATTTACAAAACAGGCACATTTGAAAAATTATTTAAAATTACCTAAACGTTTCCTCCCACGCTGGTTGTACTCCATTAGCACAAACTTCGATTTTCCGTAAAAGTAACATAATTCGTTTTTGGAGCACCATTCGACCTACGTTTATAATATTTTTAAATATTTTTGAAATCTTATTAATTTGTCATTTCTTACTCAATACTGAGTTTCCGTGGACGTTTTCATAAAAACAAAACCGCGTATCGGTACTTGCTGGAATGCAAAAATTAAAATAGTTTTATTCAAGTTATGTATGTTTTAAATATGTACCTGTTGATAATTGTGCCAATTCTTGGTAGATGTGATAATTTGGCATTACAAAACCAACTGCCATCTCATCTTGCCCGTATCTTATTTCTGCTTCTTCAACCAATAAACCAAGACAAGATAACGAAGTAATCACCGCATCTAAATCAACTGACCAAAGATACATAAAGAAAACTACTTCAAGCTTAATATGTGCTTGTTTGCATATGGCAATTTGACTTCCAACATGAGCATAATCCTTATGCCTCTGAAGAAATGTATTCCTACAAATGAGAATCTCACGTAGCCATTTTAATACATCAGTATAATTAGCGATTTGGTGCTGAATTAGTTTTTGTGAGATAGAGAATAGAACCTGAGAGCTAACGTCCCAAAAAGTGTTAATCGGTGCTTCTGGATTCCAGACTTCAATCTTTTCTGGAGAATGTAGTGCTAATAACGCTTCCATGGCTTCTTGCGCAACATCTGGCATTGTTGGTTGATGAACCAGACTGACAAGACCATTTATTAGTTCCAGTGTTGAACTCTGTACTTCATGGGCGACTTTTCCCTGTGTCTGGAAAGAACAAAAATAATTTAAAAATACTAGGTTATTTTCTTAGATTAAGCTTTGTACGTTTAAAAGCAAGGTGGGATCAGCATGTATCAAACGAACAAGCAGTAAAAGCAACATTTTGTGTGCTGGACCTTCTTCGGCTCTTGTAAGTCCTTTCTGTGCATCTTTAGACTTCAATGTTAATGAAGTTATCATACGTAGTGGAGTATGCGCAATATAACCCTGTGTAGCCTTGTTCAATGTGTCTGTGAAGAGTGCTCTTAATTCGGCAGAACGGTAGTGAACAACATCAGTTTGCGGCCACCAGGGAAGCCGAGGTTGGTTAACAATCCTAAATGGATTTTTGTTCGGCATTCGAAAGTCTACATAGATGTGGGCAAGTCTAAATAAACAAGATATTATTAAACAAAAACAAATAAGAAAAACAGCACCTTAATAATCACCTCAATAATGCACATACAATTACGAAATGGTAAGCTGGTGGTGATGATAGGTTTAAACAAACCTTAAGAGCTTCAATGTTATGCGGATTGATGCGGAAACATGATACCCAACAATCAATCATAAGTTCTATATCTGCAAAATTGTATCCTTGACCACGCGAAAATGGTTTGACTGGGTTAAAAAGCAGAGCTTTAAGATCATTTATAATGTATTGGACTAATTTGAAAATGACATTGTTAGAATCGTTGATGTTTATATAAGTTGATGCTTTGCAAAGTTTTACGCAAGCAATAGCTGCTGATTCTGTAACCTGCTTTGAAGGAGAATGTGGCCCCAGGCCACGTTTTACACTTTCAATAAATTGTTTGGAAGAGTAATCTTTGTCACGAGATGTTGGAACTTTACTCTGTACTCGATCTTTATCTTTTTCCTTTTCTTTTTCTTTATCCATTTGCTGGAGTTCGTTTACTGTTGCTTCAAGAGACGCCTTTAAAATATTTGATTTTTAAAATGAAATAAATGTATGGTTGTTTAAAATTATAATTGAAAAACATAATAAATTTTCTTACGGGATTGAGGATCAGCAAAAGCATTTGCAGTGACCATACAGTGGTTTTGCTCTTTTTGTTTTCAGCTTTGTATGCTTCAACGAAATCTAGTAAGGGTTCCCAGCACCTGTTGGGATTGAAATAGAGTAAAATTAAATTAAAAAAAAAATAAAATTGTTTTCCTTACGAAGATATGTCTCTGTTGACTCCTCTCTGTAAATCTTGAAATTCATGTGGGTGATATTCTATCCAATTCCATATCGCTTTTTCCAATGAGTAAAGGAGTATCAATGGAGGTGCTTTTTTAGACCTAAATTTAGTTATGGTTTCTGAAAGTAAATTTTGTATATTATGTTTGGGCATGAATTATAGTTTCTGATAGAAGAATCTGTACAGTGACATTTCTTATTACGGACACCTCTCTTGCAAGTGTAAGACTGATTGACCAATAAAACAAAATTTAAAAAATTCCATTTCACTAGCACAATTTTTGAGTCTTACCCATTATTTCCAATAAAAAAAAAAAAAGAAAACTGTTGACACAAAAATCGGATTATCGCTTCATTTGGAACTATTAAGAGATAAAAGCTGAAGAAGAGGGGTATTAAAATTATAATTTGAATACCCTATTATTGGCTAGAACGCTTGTAGGTACTGTGCCCAAAACCCTTTATTATATGAGCAATTTAACCCCTACCTTGTAATAATTTTGTAAGCTTTGTCACATCCATATCAATGTGTTGAATCAATTCGATGTCACTATAATCAGGGTTTTCCTCCGAGCAAGCTGTTAATTCCTGTATTCTCGCCGATATCCTATTAAATACAGCCGAGAAATGGTTTTGCGAAAGAGCAAATAGCACTTTCGATGCCAATGCTTTCAACTGTGCAGCATTAGGATTAGTCTCACTCTGAAAATCAATGAATTGCGAAATCTCTCTTAAGATGAGTTTTACATTCATTGCTTCTTCAAAGCGGGCTGTGTCTTTTGATTGATTAGTAAGACATCTTTCCAAAGTTGTTAGTATAATAATCAAGGAATCGTAGTAAAATCTTTCTGTGTCATGAACACGGAATTGTGCAATCTACAATGAGAAAAGTGTAAATAAATTTAATTAAAACAAAGGAAAATATGGCTTACAGGTGTTTCGTTGACTCTTTGTAGCATCTTCGTCAGTCCTGAGATCACCAAGGAAAATCGATAACGCGATATCTGAATCAAGCAATTAATTAGTTGATCCTGGCTCAGTCTAGCCTGAGTGCCATAGATTCCAATTTTGTTTGGAAGCTGCAAATTAAGTTAAAAACTATATTATTTCATTCATAATCTCATTATTTCTGTAGAATGAATTCTCTCCGTACAAAACCACCGCAGTATAATATTCAGAAATCATATTTTTGTTCCATTCTTAACTTTCATTAACAACAATCAACAATCTTTAAATCAATGAAAAGCAGTAAACTAAGCTGTAAACCTACTATAATTACTACATCAAAGCCGGTTCCCTGTTGAACGTAAACAAAAACGTAAGTTTCATTCATGGTCAAATCAAAACAAATTTTAGCTATCTTGCTCTTTATTTGCGTACTCGCTTCCACAATTTGATCCCTTTTTTTCGATCGATAGGGAATTCATTTTGACGGCACATTCTGCGTTTTTCGTATGGGTGGATTTTTTCAATTCATGATTTAAGCTTACCTGGTCTTCAAAACGTGCGAGTAATGAGTTCGCCCACTCACCGGGCTTTTGAGTAGCCATTGTAAAATGTTTTTATAAAATATTTCGTTTGTTTTATTGCATTTTTTGTAAAAGTTTGCTCCGCACAACACTCTTGACATACAACTTGCAATAGAAATTTTCACTATGTGAAGTTGTCTGCGGTTTAAATGGGGATATTTAGGTTTGACATTACCTTGTACAGCGGCGAGTGCCGAAGGTTTGTGTCAATGATATTGTTGATGTATGGTGTAGTCAGTAGTGTTTGAATAAGGTGACCATACGTCCCACTTTGCTCCCAATTGGCTCCTGCTTTCGAGCTATGTGTTTGTCCCGCTGTCTCAAAGAACTCAGTCTAACGTAGAAAAAGCCGATTAAATAATACATAACATAGTGGTTCTATTTGGTATCTTTCTCAGTTAATGGGTATAGAACTCTATACTATATTTCACGACTAAAATCCACTTTTCTTGATTTATTTTTAATTTTTACTTTATAAATTTGATATTTGCATACCTACCTATGTAATATTAGGTGCGTTCCTTTAGCTTGAAACTCTCTAATTTTCTGTCCAAAACTAAATAATTCATTTTTTACATGTACTTTGACAGGTTTGTGATTAAAAGACGTAGAAATTAGAATTTTGGACATTACGGGAATATTTAAATTTAATTTAGACTTAAAAGGAACTTCAGTAATCTCTATTTTTTTTTATCAAAATCAGTAAAACCATTAACTAAAAAGTCGAAAAAAAAACCGAATCGACGGCGACGGCGAAAAAAAGAATAATAACAACACCGTTGTCAATGAAAAAATAATTTAAGATAGTATTAATGTGAGAACAAAACTATGAACAATATATAGCACCGTCTTATAAATATGTATGGAACTTACAGTTTAGACTGAAAAATTGTTTAATAATCAACATAATTAGGAATTAAGTGATTAAACAACCTCTGAATTTGTTTTGACACCAACGGGATCTACACCATCTGATTTCTTAGCCAAATCTCAGTTAATGAAAAAAAAAACTTTGAAAATCGTTGGAGTGGTTTTTTACAAAAATAATTTTTAAAATATAATATAAAATATAAAATTTTGTAAACATTTTTAGACGCGCAATTTTTTAGTCAAGCCAACAAAATGGTTCCATGAGAGAAACCATTTTTAAGCGATAGGAACTTTTTTTTTACAATAATATGCGGTAGATTGTACTGATTTTAAACCACATTTAAATATTCAGGGTGTCCCATAAATGATGGTCCAAACTGGTGATAAACCAGGTCATGACCACTCAGAATTTAGTAACTTGTCCGTACCGCATCATTACGGTTTTCGAGTAACGGATCTTTTTTTAAAATTTCGAAAAACCCTTACTTTGACCCAGTTTTTTGGTCAGCCTGTCCACAGTTGAATTTTTTTTTTTTTAATTTTTACATTAAAATATTGCCTAATAATGAGATCAATTTTTTGCATTAAAATATTATAAATTTTATGCACCATTTTGCTAAAAACTCAAAAATTTCATGACGCTTTGATCAAATCTATTTTTTTACTTCATTTTTCAAAAGAGCACACTGGAAAAAAACCGTATGACTTAGAACTGGTTTCTACTTCTAAAAATTGGCCATGTTTTTGAAGTTTCTTAAAAGGTATAAAACTTGCCAATATTAGACTTAGATCAAAAGTTATAACCATTTTAACTCAATAAAACAGTGTTCTAAAATAAATCTTTTTTTAAAAAATAGCCGTTACTCGAAAACCGTAATGATGCGGTACGGACAAGTTACTAAATTCTGAGTGGTCATGACCTGGCATATCACCAGTTTCAGTTTGGACCATCATTTATGGGACACCCTGTATATATAAGAATAATTTACATTTGAAATCAGCTAGATAATTTTAAAAAACTGCTGGGTGTCAAGCTTAATAAAATTCGAGCGAGCCATTTTCGAATTTTAAAGTTCTCAAAAAAAAAATTTAAAATAAAAAATATTTAAATTTTGGTATACATTTCTTTTAAATCTTTTTGAAAAATTGTCTATAAAAATAGTTAGTTGAAATTAGTTAAACCGTTTTTGAGAAACTCAAAAACTTGGTTCTATGGGAGCTGGTACCATTAATAAAAACTTTGCGGACATTTTTTTTTATAAAATGATAACTTTTTAGTAAAATAAATTACTGAATTTTTTTTAAGTTGTTAGCAAAATAAGTTTTTTTTTTCCTTTATGGCCACCAAGACGACACACTTTTTGACTCCGCTATCAAGTTTGATCAAAATCTCGAGTTCGAATTTTTTTACGAATCCATAACTTGCCATATATGTACATATAGTACTTACATATATATCGCAAGTATGAATCGAAAACACTTTATTGAACTATTGCTGCTTCGATTGCCCAAGAATAATGCCTAAACCTCAGAAAAATTTAGGTATTCCGTAAAATACATGAAATGCCATTTATGCAGAATTTCTCCCCCTATATACATAATATTGTTCTACTACATCATATCCGGTACAACCGATAATAATGAAGCAACATTCACAGATTGAAGTTTGGTTAGGTGGATAATTTGTCATTTATTAGTTGCGATAATTTCAAACTTGTCTTTCAATTATTTTTTGTTGCTTTGCTTAGTTTCTATAAAAAGTTTTTGCCACTTTTTGAGGAGGTGAAGCGCTTACTTGATATCAACTAAGCAAATCAGCAAAAAAAAACATTGCACGACAAAATTGAAACTTCCACAACTAAATAAAGGCTAGGTAATGGCAAATTATTTACTTTAACAAGATTTTACAGTTTTTTGAATGGTGCTTCGATAACTTGATATCAACTTAGCAACAAAAAAAACAGAACACATTGAAAAATAAATTCGAAATTGGGTGCGTTCAATCGATTACGTTTTTTATCTGAATTTTCAGATTTCTGAATTTTTGGAGCTTCTGATTGGCCAGCTGTCATAAAAAGTTAGATGACTTTTAGTTACGTTTAGTTACGTTTCATCTGAATTTTCAGACAAGAAATTCTCATCTGAAAATTCAGATGAAAGTTCTTTGTGGTGGGGGAAGTGCCAAAAGCACACATAAAAGCTGAACTTTATAATTTTCGTCTTGTTGGTGGTTGATTTTTTTAGTTTTTGTCATGAAAACTTAATACTTATTTAAATGAACGAACTTTTTGTTTATTGTTTAGTGAATTTTTAAATCAACAATTTTTTTAATTGATGTTTGGAAAGTTTTTCTATGTTTTTGTAAGTCATACATATCAATAAAAGGACTTTTAATGAAGGTAATGAAACCTGTTGCTGATTTAGTTACATATATTTTCATCCTCACAACTACTCACTCTCAATGTTTAATTTACAAATGTAATTAAAGTTCTATTTTATTTCGCTTCAATGTAAATCCTTTAGGTAAATGCAGGAATTTGACACAATGACTTTCGACTGAAATTCCAGATTTTTTTTGCGTTCAACGACATAAATTCAGAAATCTGAAAATTCAGATGTTAAGCTATTTTTATTGAACCCGCCCATTATCACAAAAGGGCGTGTACCTTTGTGTTGCAGCATCTACTGTCAAGTGCTTCTGACTGCTACTACTCTGCTCACGAGAGTCTTCACCCCACTCTTCTCTTGCCAACGAACTGCCGTGATACCTCATACCGGCCTCAATCTTCCCAATCTAAACAGCGTCTAACAAAATGAATTCACGCAATAAATTGACACCATCAATAAAAAGATATAACATATAAAAACTATAAAAACTAAAAAGATATAACAATAGAAATTAAAAGAAAAATTGAAAGATAACAAGTAGAAATAGGAAAAGAAAACGCTTGATGTTGTTTCAATTCATTTTTAAAACTAATTTAAAACACATTTTATGTTTTAATTATTGAGCACATAGATTCTTGTTTTGTGCGTTTAATGTCAACAACACAATTTAAAGCCCTCTGCCGATGTAAAGGAAAGTGTTTCGAGAAAAAAAAGTGAAAAAAGATAATTAAACTAAATACAAAATTGAAATAAAAGTGAGAATAGTGAAAACTTGCAATACTTTATTAAAAAAAATATGAAACAACATGGGGTGCTGTGTTAAATTGTGTAAAAACACCTATGTAAAATATGGAGTTAACAATCTTTTCATTTCACGGGCTGATTGTGTCTCAAATTCTACAGAAATTAATGTGAAGTGATGCTTTTTATTATCGTAGAATACTTTAAAATTGATATTTCATAGAATTTTGCTATAAAAAAGGCAAATTTGTTGAAAATACAAAATATAATATACTTTGAAACGTGATATGTCAGGTGCCTATCTGTCAAAATTGAAATTCTCACCCAGGGTCGAATTAGCTTTTATTGGTGATTGCAAGGCGCTCAAATGCATTGAGCGCCCGTAGTGCAGAGTAATTTTACTTACTTTATGTGGATTATGAGACAAAGCTTACCTGTGAAATGAACAAAAATTGCACTGCTTACTATAGGTGTTTTTACAGGAGCACCGCTTGTAGTTTTATATTTTTATTTCAATGAAGAATAGCATAATATGTATATTCACTTTATTTCCTTTATTTCACTTGTAATTATTTAATTTACTGAGCTTTTTTTTGTATTTTGACGATTTAAAATCTCAAAACATATTCCTCCAAAACAGCTAAAAATTCCCCCAAAGTGTAACTCACACTATTTTGAAAAATGCTTCACTTTTTCCTCTATTTCTTCTTCTAAGGAGAAACACAGTGGGGCGTTCTTTTTCTATAAAATGTTAACTATTGTTACACTATTGTTAACTTTGGTCGTTCCTGAATGGAAAAGTGTAACACTCAGGGCCGGCCGCAAGATTTGTAAAACGCGCCACTTTTTATATTTGCACACATACATACATACACATGGCAAATGGTAGTACATATTTGTTTGCGCAAGATCAGATTACATTTTTTGTATCGCCCAAAAAAAATAGAAATCGCCCAAATTTATATTTTTCCAAATCTTAAGTTGGAAATATCGCCCAAATATTTTCAACTTTAATTATTTTTGTAAGATTTGGGCGTTATTTCTTCAATTTTAGGCGTTATTTCCAACCTTTTTTTTTTAATTTGGGCGTTCTTTCCTAAATGATGGGCGATATTTCCAAAGTAAAATTTCAATGATAAGATAACCTTCAAAAAATCGCGGGGCATAAACAGTGAGGTTTTTCTGGATTTTTTTGACGATATTTTCAATTCTGGGCGTTATTTCCCATTTGACTTTTAAAATTGTTATTTTGGGCGTTCTTTCCTTTAACAAAAAAAACAACAACAATTGTTCAGAATTTTTTGGGCGATATTTCCAAATCGATGTGGGCGTTATTGCCTAATTCCGATTACATTTTCTTGCTCCTGGTAATGCGCCCCCAGAATTTTGCGCCCTGTGCATTTGCACATCTTGCACATATGGTTGGTCCGGCCCTGGTAACACTGTGTAACATTATGGCGTCATTAAATCGTTCCTAAATTCTGTTTTGAAGTGTCAGAGTGTAAAACTTTCTAACAATTTTCAACTTACCTCCTTGATATGAATTGAAGTGTTGATTTGTCAAAAGCAGCTGAATTTTGAAATGTGTTTATATCTTTGTTTACTTTTCGTTCTTTCGATTTGGAATTATGTATTTTAATTTTTGTATTTATTTTCAACATAATTCATTTATTTCTGGATTTCGAGTTTTGCAATTGTTTTCATTTATTTTCTGATGAATGTTGTTTTTTTTAGCATTTTTAATCTTTCAATTTGGTAGATTTTTTTACAAAAGTATTTGTGTCCATTATGAATAAAAAAAAATTTGTACGCATTTCGTTAATGATTTGATTTTGTAAGAAAATAAAGTCAGTGTGAATTTATTTTGAATATTGTAGATATGCATTTAATGATTTAAGTGATCATAATATTTTTTCTAATAAAATTTGATGCAATCAAAAAATTTCTTTGATTTATTCATTCCAAATATGTTTTAATTTTTTTTTAACCCCTTTCGATTGACAGATCAACAATATTTTTAACATTGGTCGTTCCTAAATGAAATGTTACACTAGTGTAACAATGACATTTTAACATTTTTTTGACACACCAACAATTGTTAACATATTATAGAAAAAGAACGGACCACAGTTCATATGATTCAGAGATCAAATTTTCCGCAACGTGCCCATTTATTTAGATTTTTAAATTAGAAACATCATAGATCTGTTTGGTAAGGTGAAATTTCTATCGAATTTGCCCAAAATTTCACAAATTTTCACAATTTGCTGTCAAACCCCATAGGAAAAAAACTCAGTTTTGTGAAATTTGTTGAAAAAAGAAGTTACCAAATAGACATCATATCAGCCGTCGTGACACAGTAACATTTCTCACATACACACTGTGCCTTAAAATTAGTTGCTAAAAATGTTGTTCTAAAAGCTAAACTGAGCTGTACAACTTCCATGAAACTCAAAGTAACAGAATAAAAATCTTGAGACAGGTTGTATCCAGTAAAAAAGAGCAAACAAATACCAATTCTGATTTGTTTATATCTATGCATATATACTTTTGTATGCAGTTTACTTTAATCAAACACACTTACACCCATATTATTCACTCGTTACATCTGGATTAAAACTTAAATCCATGTTCGAATTATAAAAATTCAATTTGTAAATACATCTCGATGTATCGAGTGAATATTAATAATATGGCGGTTAATCTATTTTTTATTGTAGTCAAAGGAGTCAAATGTCAAGACCAAACACATCTTGAAATGTACAAAATATACATACCTACATTTATGTACTTATTATACTTATTAGTTTAATAAAGGCTATGCAGAGTTTTATTAATTAGTTTTTCTTGCTTTAAACACAAAAATTATTTTTATTTGACTCAAAGTATGATTTCAATTTAAAGTTATAAGTATACAAATATATATTTACATACATATGTATATTCCCGTCTTGTTTTTTGTTTTTTTTTTTTGTTGTTTATAAAAAAAACTATACATACAAGAATTGCAAGTTGCTCCCGCATAAGTTAATAAATTAATAATAAATAATGCAGCAAATCTACATCAGGGGACAAACTCCCCCTTAAATGAACAACAAAACTACGAAGCAACGAGAGCTACATAATCTAAAGCCTTAATCGACGCCTGAGGTTCACAGCAAGTTTAGTCTCTATCGAGAATCGATCGACAGCGGTTTATTTACGAGTTGCTTATAAAGAGTGTCATTTAATACGATACGAGTAACTTAATAAATGAGAATTAAATACCACATCTCAAGATAAAACATATTTAAGAACGTAGCATTTATAAATTTAAAAAAATTGTGGTGCTTCTAAAAATACGATGCTCTGTTAAATCTTTAAAAATAAATTACTATACCTTCTCATACATCAAACAATATAACCACCACGAACAAACGCATGTAACCAGTTTTGAAGCACGAAAGCTTAATAAAAATCAACAAAAACAAATATTACAAAAGGAAAAGTAAAAGTTTCCATATTTTTGTTGTGGAACTCGGTCTTTGCAAGACAAGAAAATCTTGTTTTTTTTTAGTATTTATTAACATACTTAGTATTTTTATAAGAAAAGTGTAAAAATTCAATAATTATTTAAAATTTCCACACCCGGGATTCATGACATTATTTTGATTCCCCAAATAACTTTCAAGGGTATAAAAAAAACTAAGGCGGTGAAAATCAACTAGTGATAGAAAAAAAAATAAAGGTGAGTAATATATTTCTGTCCAACAGGTTATTGCTTAAGTACCCATATACATATAACTTAGCAGTAACTTTGAATTTACTTTAAATCCGCCTGAGTGTCACAAATTGGCAACAAGTTATTGTGACTTTTTTATTACTCTTGAATCAATTAGATAAGAGTAGCTATACCTTTATGATACATAGTGATTCAGCAATGAAGTTGCTTTAAGCTGAGCTTTTTTTTATTATAAATACTTTTTTAATCCTTGAAAATATTTTTATTTTTTGTTTTGTGTTTTAAGCCGATATAACTTAAGATATCTTTTATATCTACCAAACATAAAACATATAAGCAACTTTAGTTATATAAACGTTGTTTTTTTTTTAATGAATTTTGACGACATTAAAATTGATATTTAAAAATTTATAATCAACCAATTTTAAGAAATACTATAAGCAAATTGTTTGGCAGAAGTAACTCTGTCCATGCAATAAGTATTTTGCTTATGAATTTGGACAAGACACCTTTAGGGACTATTATAGATTTTGTTTTGTGTTATGAGTACATTGCATACAGGGAGATTTGCATAAAGTGTGACATAAAGCTAGGGCGTGTAAGAAGAAAAAAATCGTCTATTTCCCCCGTTTAGGTTTAAAACAGAAAAAAAATATTTAAAAATAACGGTCACCTACAGAGTCATGCTATAGCATTATGAAAAGCCAGAAATCCATTCTTTAATTTTATTTTTAAATAAAGTTGTTCGAGTGAATAGTTTTTGAAAAATTAATTTTCAAATTTTAATTTTAATTTATATAAAAAGAACAACAACATAAATTGATTTATTTTTGTGTTTTGAGGTGATTTTTTATATTTTAGGGCCTTTTGTTTTGTTTTTTAGTTTGGGGCAATTTTAGATCACGAAATTTGACCATAATAAAAAATGGTATCAATCTAGAAATGAAAATTTGCTCTTAAACTGGGGATTTTTACTACTTATGCAGAATGAACCTTTTAAAATTTATAAGGTTTAAGTAAGCTAAATTTTATTTAATGTGTGAAATGGAGCCATTTTTCTTAATAAAATGCCCCTCCTTTTTAACTTTTAAATTAGTTTTGGAGCATAACATACATAATGGGACATATTCATATTCACTGTTTAAGTTGTTTCTAAAAAAATACTGGGTTTATCCTATCTAATTTACATTGGATAAACTCCAGGCTAAGATAAACTAGGGTCTAAAAACGACTGTGAATGTGCGCCAATAAGTTTAAGGCTTAGCTTAGCTGAAGCGTTATTTGTACGGAATTTCTCTCGGTACGGAATCTTTCCCGTAATTATCCTTTAAATGTTTGACAAATAGCCCAGAAATAAATACGAAAAGTATCACCTTAGTTGTCAAATCAGAATTTTCACCAGTAAAAGTATGCTAACAAACCGTATGAACGAAAGTATAGAGTATTACGCCACTTCGTTTTTTTTTTACACAGAAAATTTATTTTACCGCAAATCTGAACCAGATTGGATTTGCTAATGAAAATACATGTATTTCAAAAACATGTTTTAAATTTGGATTTCCAGATCCATTTTGAATCCAATTTCAACTGAAATATTTTTAAATACTTTTCTCGAACGAATGATGTAGAGTATACGGTTCGTGCATTCGATAACCCAGTATTCTTACCCATATTAACAACCACTTCCGCTACATTCCGCTACCGAGAGCATAGATTTTTACACACCAAATAGAAAATGGGTCCATACAGGAAAAAAAACAAATGGAATAAAGAAATATTATATGGATTAGATCTGGGGGAAAATAAATCGCAGCTAATAAAAAATCATTTTTGTTTTGTCTACAAACAATTACAAAATATTTAAAATTACTTTTTTTTACGTGTATAAAATGTTTGTGTGCTGGCTTCTCACTCTCACCAAAACACGGCTAATGTCTGTAAATAATTATTTATAAAAATTTTCCTCACAAGTAAAAAAATCAATAGTTTATTGCTGTTAATAAAACTTCCAGTAAAAAAAAAAAACAAAAAAAAACAAGTCATTGTGGATACGGAACTATTTAACAGCCAGAACAAGGGAAAAGCGATAATAATCGCCTTGCTTTCGTCCTATTAATCTTTAAAAAAAAATGTAATGAGTCAGTACCTAAGGTTAGGTAAAGTAAATTGTTACTCTTCATTTATATCACGTTTTGTCGATTGCGAAGTTAATGCCCCGCTTGTAATTTAAACGAAAAAAAAACAGACATACGAAAGTGATTCATATTGTGTGAGTGTTTGAGTTTAAAATTTCGTGATAAAAATGATTTCAATTTAACTGCCTAAAGGTTCCCCCACACCTACGCGAAATTTTGGTGGCGACGACGAAAACAACAATAACAACACGTGGTTGTCAATGAAAACAACACGTTGTTATTATTGTTTTCGTCGTCGCCACCGAAAATTCGCTTTGGTGTGGGGGAACCTTTAGTTAGTTAAGACTTGGAATAATTTTTATGCATACTAAAAAAAGATTCGTCATGCAACGGTAATTTCTCTAAGCCTAGCCTTGTGCGCACGAAGCATCTATCGTCATACATTAAAGTGGAAACACTTAACATTACATTTTACAGTCAATTTTAAAAGTTTTTGCAAGTAATGAATCCGACATTTTACCATAATGTTCAATAAATAGACACTTAAGTTTTACGTCTGGTGATTTGCAGCTTGTGTGCTGTGACGAATGCGTGCAGCTTACACCTCTATGTGGTTGTCTATTGAAACAAGGGTGATGTATACAAAAATTGCACAAAAGCTACAGAACAGAGGTTGTTTCTTAATTTTTTTTTCAAAACATTCCCAGCTCTGTATTTATCTAATACCAGTTTCCTATCTGGTCTTCTTCACCTATGAATTCTAATGGTATATCGAAATCCCAACTTTAAGGTCTTTATTCATAGTTGGATTGTGTTACTTATTTCACCATGAAATAACCTCTCAATATTTAAAATGAAGTAAGACTACAAAAGACCATGAAATAACTCCTCAAATTTTGGCGATGTGTTGTTTTTGAAGTGGTTACTCTCACTTTTCATAGTTTCGAATTTTCAAACTTCCCGTAAAAGTGCAAAAACAACTGGGTTTTATAAAATTTATGTGTTTTTTTTCGATTTGATATTATATGTCACCATTTTACAAAATAGTTTCTTCAAGCTTTTATCATTGTGACATGTAACCCGACTAAAAACTTGGAGTTTGACGGTGCTTACATTGGGAAGATTGAGTCGGGTATATGACGGCAGTTCATAGGCAAGAGAAGTGTTGGGTGAGGACTCTCGCGAGGCACAAAGAAAGTATACAAATCTGAATCATGAGTCTACTGTGTTGTTGTTTCAAGGTTTGGAATGTTGAAATTGTTGTTGTTTCAATGTACTTTGAGACGCCTCAGAGTTTCTAAAATTAACACGATGAAACTCACTAGCATAGAGTAAATATATTATCTAAAGAACCGACTTCAGGGTTTTTTCTCTTTCACCCTACAAGCACTGAGAGATTTCCTCCACAAGGGTGAGCATGTGTTAGTTGCCCCAATGCATTCTAAATGGAACCGCACCAACACAATTACATTGTTATGGATTTTGCGTTTTTAGTATGAAATTTTGAACGGTTTTTTTTGTAGCTGGTATAAGCTTGTCATTCTACCTTTAATTTGAATTTTGAAAATCCGAACATTCTTAAAAACGTTTTTTTATTAAGGTAGAACTATAATAGTCGTAAAATGTCGGAAGAAAATTCTCTCAGTTCACTTAAGCATGGAGCGGTCGGTGAGCGCTCTTCACTTCCGAAACCAAAAGTTAACGGAAATTGGTCGAAACGAAGCAAACCTCAATTATGGGCACGTCATATGAATTCTTTGTATTCGTTTCGTTTCGTACGACCACTAACGTCGGCATCCGACTATTACTTTACTTTACCTTTACTGGGTTCATCATTAGTCATAATGTGAAAATGTGGGAATTTGGTCTTAACTTAATCACATAATATCAAAAATATCACGTCTATGGTCACTGTATGACCTCTGCTTATAATATTTTTATGTATATAATTTTGCATTATTGATTAGCGCAATTTACTTGATAAGGAAGAACCATGATTCTTCTATTATTGGTAACTGACACTTAAGTGATAAGAATTGATAATACTTTATATTTACTGTTCATGAATATTAATATATGCTCATTTATTTACTTGTGATATATACATAGGTATGCTATAGGGCAAGTTTTTTATTCGTAAAAAAATCGACCTCGGGATTTTTAATCACATGTGTTCCCGCGATTCCGTCTGTCTGTGTTGCGTTCTTTTTCTGTAAATGTTAACTATTGTTACACTATTGTTAACTTTGGTCGTTCCTAAATGGAAAAGTGTAACACTCTGTAACATTATGACGGTATTAAAACGTTCCTAAATTCAGTCTTGTAGTGTCAGGGTGTAACACTTTCTAACAATTTTCAACTCACCTCCTTGATATGAATTGAAGTGTTGATCTGTCAAAATGAGCTGAATTTGGAAATGTGTTTATGTCTTTTGTTTACTTTTCTTTCTTTCGATTTGAAATTATTTTAATTTTTTATTTCTTTTGATATATGTTTAATCTTTCAATTCGGTAGACTTTTTACAGAGGAATTTGTGTACATAATAAACAACTTAAAGAAAAACAAAACAAGCGTGGACTTTGTGCTACATTATATATTTAAAAAAAAATACAAACAAGCACAAACTGAACTTAAAACAGCACAAGTACAACTTTTTAAAAAATTGTGATTTTGAAAAAAAAATTCTAATTTTTAAAATTCATCACTAAAATTTGCAAATTTAAAAAAATATTTACGGCACATCGCAGCACAAGTGAAGCACAATAGGTACAGCACACTTTTATATTTGAAAATCGCAAATCATGGTGTTTCACCCTAAGTTCCTTAACATAATTTGCGTTTGGTCGAAAAAGTTGCAAATATGCAAATTGAAATCGAGCGCAAAAGTTGTGTTTTGGCACATTTTATAAAAAAAGTATTTGAAATGCAAAAAAAAAATTAAAAAAAAATGGCAACACTTACTAAAAAGTTTTTCACCTTTTCTAAAAGCCTGAAGTCTGTTCTTTCATTTTATTTTTAAATCAACTTATTTGTATAAATAGTTTTCGAAAAAATTACTTTCAAACTCAAAAAAAGTTTTATTTTTATTTATTTAACAAGCCTGTTTGTTTGAGTTAAAATTTTTATAACTTTTAATCTAAGACGCTTATTGGTGAGTTTTATATCTTTTAAGAAACTTCAATACCATAGCCAATTTTTAAATCTAAAAACCGGTATTGAGTCATATGATGTTTTTTTAGGATGCTCTTTTAAAAATTGAAGTACAAAAAAAGGTTTAATCAAAATGTCGTATTATCAATTTATTTAGAGAAAAATGGTGCAGGATATCAAAAATATTTTAATGCAGAAAATTAATCTTACTATCATACAATATTCAAGTGAAAAAATTAAGAAAAACAAAAGTCAATTATGGACAGGGTGACCAAATACCCGGTTTAAAGTAGGGGTTTTTCATAATTTCCAAAAAACTACCGTTATTCGAAAATCGTTATCTTGGGGTACGGACAAGTTACTAAATTCTGAGTAGTTATGATCTGCCATATCAATCACCAGTTTCAGTTTGGACCATTGTTTATGGGACACCCTATATACAGAAAAGTAGTAACTTTCTTTTTCAGCTTTTTGAGTTTGAAAGAAATTTTTTCGAAAACTATTTATACAAATAAGTTGATTTAAAAATAAAATAAAAGAACAGACTTCAGGCTCTCAGAAAAGGTGAAACACTTTTTCGTAAGTGTTGCCATTTTTTTTTTTTAATATTTTATTTTGCATTTTAAATACTTTTTTTATAAAATGTCCCAAAACACAACTTTTGCGCTCGATTTCAATTTAGCTGCCATATAATGAAATAAAGTGCTCTCCATACGCTTTCATATGACATAAGTTTCATCACTGTTGAGCATTGTTGAAAGTGGGCCCAAAATGCCCATGGTCCTTTGCGAAATGTTAACGGCACATCGCAGCACCAGTGGAGCACAATGCAGCACAGATTTTTTTCCAAATTCGAAAATGGTGGTGCTTAATTCTTTTTGCCCTTATAATATTGAATAGTATTTTAATATGTTGTTTTGGAGAGGTATTATAAATTGCCCAATTCTTCAAAATTTAACATACCTTAAGCCCTTGAACTCAGTTTCCCTCATAAAACTGTTACACAATCTACAAGTATATAGGTATATACTCCTGTTTCCACTAAGATGCATTTGAAGTTTTTGAGGTATACCTATTCATTACACTTGAAGAAATTTTTAGTCGAAATTATATAAAAACATGGCCTTCTGTAATTAAGTAGGTCAAATCTAGATCAAATTTAGCTCGAAGAGAAATAAATATTTAATAAATAAATAAATTAAATATAAAAAATATTTGGCTTCAGTGCTCATGAGGGGGGGTTCGGACGCGATTTATTTACTTTACGTGTTTTATCGAGCTTTCACTGTGCCCTTTCCGCTTAGTCATATTTTTAGTTAATCTTTAGTTAATATTTGGAAAATAAAAAAATTATTTTTACTATGGCGGGTAGATGGCTCTTGATATGGATAAGATAGTGTAAACTTGTTAAAGAAAAGTGTGAAACAAGCCAAAAGAATTAAAAATAATTAGAATAAGATAATTAAATTAAAAATAGAAGTAAACAATTTTTAATAGAGATTTCAATATTCAAAGTTGAATTAAAGTAATGAATTTGATCAAACAGCTTAAACAGCTTCATACACGATGGAAAATATGGTGAATTTTTGAATTGGATAAATTGTTTCTGTAAATAAAAAACCTCAACATGTTGCATTCAAGTGCATTTGTATATATATATAACACAATAAATTACTACTTGCATTTCATCAATTATTAATATTATTTTATTTATAGATGTTATTTGCGTGGATCCATTCCTGTAATAACAGGAAATTGTTGAATGAACCAGTCATTTATAAACATTTTGTTTTTTTATAGGTAGATCAATTGACTCATTTATACTTTTATTAAAATTAAATTGCTGAAATTATCTACTTTTAATGGCTAGTTAATGTGAAACTAAAAGTCGTTTTACTGAAAACGTGTCTACTATTAAAGAAAAAACCCTTTCAGTTCAATATATCGTTCACTATCTCACACCCTTAAAATCCATATCTCACTCACACGAAAAAAAGGCTTTCATGTTGCATCCGAGAATATTACTTGAATCTGGCGCTTCGCTGGATTTTGGGTGGAACCTACCCTTCTCGCTTTTACACACATAAAATCTACCTGCCTCACTAGATGCGCCTTTCAGTAAAAAGCCTGTGTAAAAAGGCATTTTGAAAGCGAAAAATCTAACTGAGTAATGTATGTTTTATTGTATTGTATTGTATTATATAAATACATCCGGACTTATCGTAATTTTTTGTATCTGTGGCCACAAGGAATAACAGCATAAGTCGACTTAATGTCGAAATTGAGTTTATTACAGTATCTGATGCGCAATATGCGAATCTATACTGTCATAATTTGTTCATACTTTTATCTCTTACGGTTAATGAACTTTAACACTTAGTCCATAAGTTGTGAACCCTATTTGTAATCACAAAAGATACATTTAAATTGTTCTCCTGAAAACTTGCAAAAAGTGACTTAATGCTGTTTTTCCTTTTTGTCACAGGTATCTTTGGGTTGTTTTTTAAAGTCGTTATTTACGGCCACCTACTCGTTATTTAATTATTCCTGTTATCCATGGAAGAAAAGATTTGATCTCTCCTGTCAAATTGAAATTATCTTTTTTCAGTGAACTGTTTGTCAACTTTTGTTTCTGAACAAGTTTTCACTTTTCAGTGAAAATAAGATTGACCACATTACTACCAAGAAGTGTTATAAGTGTTATTTGATATATTTACGTATTCTTCTTTTTATAATTTCTTTTTTTCTAGAAGAGCATTTCAATGCATTTTGTGTTGTAACGTATCCTGAAATACGCATACGAAGCCAAATATGGCTTGTACACTTTTACCTCTCAAACGAGCAAGTTAATAATTTTTTTTAATAAAAATGTATTCATTTCAAAGAGAATTAGACCCACAATCCGAAATATGTATATTTTTATGATCACTTAACTCACCTAACAGAAAAGTTATTATTATTTGAAATAAGAAAATTTTTCACATTTCCGTTTTCATTGACAACAAGTAACACACTGACCTGCAAACATGAATATCTTCCTTTTGTTCGATACACGTGTGCAAAGGCACAGCTATTTGTTCTCAGAAATGCACAGAAGAGGATCTTGTTGCGTTTTGATCATTTTTTTATTGCAGTCAGGAGAAAAGAGGACATAACTGTAGAAAGCCATATTTGGCTTCGTATGCGGTAAAGGGTTAATCGCTGAGCAAACTTGTCGTCACCGATAATACTTACAAATAGACCAACATGTTATTTCATTTCATTTATTTATTTAGTTTCTTCCCCAAGAAATTTCCTTTTAAAATTTTTTTTAAAAATGTCATCTTTTTGTATTAAAATAATATTTAATAATTTAACAATTAACAAATCGTCATTTGCAATTCAGTAAAATAATGAGGGCAGGTAAAAATAAAGACTAATATTTAAATCAATGCCAGGTGCAATAATTATGTTAAGAAATGTTTACTCAATTTGCACCTGGGTGTTTCCCTTTGATATTTATAATACATTCTGTTACAAGTATAATTATTATTACAGTAAAACCCGCTTAAGAGAAACTGCAAAATGTCACAGTCTTTCTATCACTTAAGCGGGTTTTTCACTCAAACGAACCCCGCATAAGTGAAAAAAAAATTCAATTAAGAGGAGTCCGGATAAGTGAAAAAAAAATTGCTCTTGAGCGGATTTAAAAATTCCAAAAAAGGTTCTGACAGATCAGAAATTCAAATGTCATTTTCGTGATGAAGTAAAAGCGTTCAGCAAATTTTTTGTTTTTTATTTAATTTTTGTTTAATTTTTATTTAATTTTTATTTAATTTTTGTTTTCACATAAGAGTTTTTTCAATGAAAAATATTAAATTAAACTGAAAATATGTTTCAGGTATCCGGGTTTTTCACTTAAGCGAGTTTCACTTAAGCCGAGTGTTATAAAGGTTATATTGGTCGACAAATGCAAGGGGATGTAAAAAGTGTTTCAGATAAGCGGGTTTTTCTCTTAAGCGGGTTTTACTGTATCAGATAAAGCCTAAAGCCACTTAATCAGATCAGTGGCAGATCCAAGGGGCAATGAGGATTATTACCTCTCCAGAATCCAGAGACCACATTACACAAATCAAAGGTAATATATTACGCAGGTTGTCAAAGTTGAAAGCGTCAACCAATTTAAAATGGTTGTTCTCACAGCACGCATCATTAGAAACAACAACACATTGAAATTAGACAAGTTAACGAGCACTGGATTTACCATTTTACCACCATATACCTCGATTTCTGACAGATGCGCAGAACTGAACAAAAATTAAAACGCTAATGATATTACCATTAATATGTGTACTTTGCTCAGAGACAATGAGAAAAAGAAATGACATGCTTGAACAAATTCTACAACTTACACAGTGACATGAAGGACGGTTAGCCGAAAACCTTCAAAAACTTAAAGAAGTTGTATGTTATATAAATTTATAAATAAAACTTAGTAAACAAATTAGAAAAAATATAAATGAATGAATATACAAACAAAATAAGTAAATAAATAAATAAACATAAAATACATCGAGCTTCCCCAAATTGAATTCCTGGATCCGCTCCTGAATTAGATTCCATTTTTTTAAGGTACATTATAATTCCACAAGGTACGTTCACATTATTAACATAATCGACAGACAATGAGCAGAAAAAAATATATACAAAAGCACGCAATGACTGGCATTGGACCTTGGATTCAGAAAACCCCATTTGTGTTTAAAATTATAAACTGCTTAAAAATGTATGTGTAAGGTATTCCCAAAGAATGGTTAGTGTCACTCAATCCACCGTTCGAATATTTTATTTAAGCTAATGCAATGTCTTACATAACATGTCTGTATCTGTATACGTTATATGAATATGTACGTAACATATCAAATTCGTGAGTAATTTCAACTTTTAATATTTCTTGGCGATCATAAAGAAATATTGTTTTAGTGAACATGTTTTATATTATAACGGTATTTTTCTGCAAATACTGTGAATCATTCAATTGCTCTCTTGGAATTTATTTTTTTGTTCAATTATACGACATCGGTTTTTGATTTAAATTAAATTTGATGTTTGATTTGTGATAAAGCTTTTGAGAATGAAAATAATTACATATATGGTTGATATTTCAAATATTTTCAAAACAGGAATTAACATATTATAATTATTTTTTTTAATATTTGGGATGTTTAAAATTTCTATTTGAGCTGTTTTCCAATAAGATGTACCCTACAATATAGTTTTGGTAAAATCGTATTTAATAAATTATTTGCATATTATCTTAAAACTTTATTTACATTCAATCACGTTTGTTTATTGTTTGCAAATTATGTAAATTGCGCTTGATGAATGTGTAAGGGAAAAAAACTCCAACGGAAAAGTTGCAAATAAACTTTTAATCACACGTGTTCCGGACCTTTATTTAAAGTGCGTATCTTCACTACTTTCTTAAATAAGATAAATATTGGAACAAAAGTTCAAAATTAGTTTATAAAGGATACATAATATTGTATGTATCATATGTATGTAGGGATAAAATTTAACTCTTGGTACATCAGTGCCGTAGCTACTCTGTTTTGTTTTTGGGGGGCAGAGAAATTTACTAAATTAAACGTCTATTTTTAAAAAATTTTCTATTCGCCAGCACATTCGGTAGTACCCCCAGATAACCTGAACAGAATGAACATTGGCCAATAAACCCAAAAAGCTAAAACAAAAATGTCTTTTATTCAATTTAAAAAAAAAACGAACTTTTTCGAATGCCATCTATCTGTCGGTTCTTCTTAAATATTTGAATTTTAACGATTTTTTTAGTGTTTGGCTTCTATTTAGTAACGAATGTGGCCGCTTAGTCCCAAAAGCGCAGTTCACATTATATTAATTTTGATTGTCTTTTAATTTGTGTCCTTTTTTTCTAGTATAGGTTTCATATATGTTAAAAACTAGTGGGGCAAAATTCAAACGCCCTGGGGGGGGGGGTAAATGTAAACACCTGGGAGGCAATCCACGTTGCTACGGCACTGTGGTATATACTATTGGTTTCGTGTAAAAGAAAATTTCGAGGCAATAATACAAGATGTATGTTTTTCCATGATTAATAAAAAATAGTCCAGTCAATAAAACATTTTACACGCAAAAATTCGACGGAAAGCTGGATTTTGGTATATAGCCTCCCCATGTCGTTGTTAAGAAACTGCCAAAAGTCCCAATCGATATGACCGCACCTAAAATGGTTTTTCAGGAATAACTCCCAAATGGTAAGTTTTACAGAAAAAATGTTGAAAACTAATTTGTAGCTTAGAAAATGTTCTACAAAAAAATTAACATTCTTTTTTTTCATAAAAATAACCGTTTTCGAAATAAACCAACCGGAAGAGTAAAGAGTTGTGCTTTTCTATGTAGTCGTGCGGCTTAGTTCAAAAATTGTGCATTTTGTGATAAAAGCATTAATTTTTTTTAGTGTTGACATATTATATGAACAGGGTTTTTAGTTATTGGCCCACTCTATTTGCCCACCCCTTTAGTTGAGACTGGCAAGAAAAAAAAAAAAAATATTGACAATAGAAAATGAATACACAACGGCAACACTTACAATATAATATTACAGCTGGCACGAGTACGATACGCTAAAAATTGATAATGGTTTTTTATAGAGGGGTCAAAAACAAGTATTTTTTACTATGGGAGGGGGCCAGGGGGGGATCTAACTTTATTGTAAGTGTTGCCGTTATTTTTTAATAATTTTTTTCATTTTAAGTCATATTTTTCTTAAATTGCCCCGGGGTGGGATAGACCTCCTCCCGCAGTAAAAAAGGCTTGTTTTTGACCCCTCTACAAAAAACCGTTATCAATTTTCGGGTCCAAAAAATTATCGTATACTCTCCCCTTATAGCTTTTTTCAAAGCCAGTAATTTATTCTTTAATTGTGTTTTTAAATTAAATTATTTTAGTGCTTTTTGTGAATATGTAAATGATTTTTAAACTCTTAATTTTTCGAATTTCATTTTCAAAATTTATGGCTTTATTGACTGGACTAAAAGTACCTTCGTCCAGTTTCTTTATTTTCATTAATAATTCTCTGATTTTGAATTTTTTGTTTAGTCCAATAAAATGTTGGATTGACCTCGCATTTAGTAAAGGACAAGGTTTTTTTTTAATTTATCAGTGTTAGTATACAAAATGATTTTCGGGGTTTTATCCCCCCCCCCGCGCATTTGGCGGGTGGAGGATTTGTAGAAAATTAAATTCTCTACAATTTTGTAATACATATTTTTACCGAGAAATAAAAAATAAAAGACGTTTATTAAAAAAAATATACAAAAGTTTTGTCATTTAATCAATGAACAAAAGTTAAATGATATTTTTTTGAAAAATTTCGTCTTTTTTTAAATTATAAATTTTGTATTTCCAATTTCTCGGTAGGTATACCAAAATTGTAAAGAACATTTTGTTTGTGAAGCTTATGGTTCTCTAGATATGGCGAATACCCTTTAACACCCCCACCCGCCAAATGGGAGGTTACAACCCCGAAAATCATTTTTGTACACTCACACTGACACACCCTACTCATTAAAAAAATACCTTTCCTATAGTACTTAATGCAAGGTTCAGGAAAAATGTTGTAGCATTTAAATGGACTAGTTACAAATTGTGGTCTTAATGGTAATACAGTCTAACCCTTAGATACTAGTTAAGTAACCATTTAAGTATGTATGTACCATATAGTACCATAATATGAGATCTTATTTGACGAAGAAGATTAAATAGTAAAAACTATAAATTCAGGTAATATTTTTTTCGAAAAACTCTTCAATGAACTAACAATAAAAAAATGCCTGGGCCCTGGAGTCAATGCTACTCGAAATAACCCGATTTACAAACAAAGGTACGAGCTAAGAGATGAAATATACATCTGGAGTGGTAATTTTAAGTTCCTGAACTGTAGATATTTACCTAAATAATTAAAAATCTTCATATTTGTCCTTCACTTCTAAGCAGCTTCTATAGTTTCATACGCAGAAAGGCTTTTAGGTATAAATTGTAGTTATACAATATCATTCAAGTTTGTTAGTATAAATTGAGGCCATCAAACACTGAACGCAGCAAACAATTCCTTAAAGCATTGACACACTTATCAGATAAATATAAACCGACTTGAACCGCGATTAATCTACTTGGCACTGGATCAAGTTTTTTTTTTTTTATATTTTTGTTGTTTACAAACAAAATTACAAGTTAGTGATTAATACAAATAATATTGATTTTAAAAGAAAGGAACGTAGTTGAGGATTGTAGGCAGAGAAATTTAACAATGTTTTGAAATCTGGCAGCAAATTGTTTTGAGATAAAACCTGACTTCACGGTCAATATAAAAAAAAAATGACCTTAAACATTCCTGTAAACTTCAAACTTATTGTTATTGAATTCATTAAAGAATTTCTTTGGATTGGATTTTAGATAGGTATTTCTCGAAAGCATGTATCCAAAGTACAAGATAATGCTTTATCTCCTCATCATATTGACACACTTAAAGGTTGAATTGTTGAATTGTGATTTGGGTTTTTTATCGAATTGTTCTGCAATTTTGGTATTAAATTAAGCTTGATATAACCACAAGTTTAACTTTGAACGTACTGTTAAGTTGAGTACAGAGATTTTTTAGTCGCACAACACGAATGTGGAATGCTTCAATTTTTCACTCCTTCCGCTATCCCGCCAGCAGCTGTGTTTTTACCGTAAAAAAGCAGTTTTTATTTGTATGAATTTCCCTTTTTTGTTATAAATGAAAAATATTAAGATTTACCGTAACTTCCAACATGAATATTTTTTTGCTTTAAATAATTTATAAATAAACTTGCAATTTTAGTTTTACGTCATAAGTAAGAAAAAATATTGGTTTTTCCAATGGCATGAAATAAATTGGAAACTAAAAGCTTCCAACAGATTTGGTTTAAAAATAAAAACAATTCATTTGAAGTCACTTTATAGGTAAACACATCAGTATGTTCTTAATCTTATGCCGCAAAACACGATTTAACTTGTGACTTTTGGAATTCCCCAGTGTCTCCATCAATAATAGTGGGAATCACCACCGGCTGAACAACATTTTAAATATAAATATAGAGCTTCAGGGCAAGAAATCAATTTTAGATATTTCTATTTAAAGTATATTTACATTTGTTTGGTATGAGTGTGTTTTATTTGTGAGCATTGATCACAAACAACAATCCCAAAGAGAAGGGGAAGATATTACATCTGATGAAGTTTTCACCAATGAGCTACTATGAGAACTAGATTTTAATGTTTACAATAATTGATTATAAGATCAAGTTTAAACTTCAAATTAATACGATTTTATTAAATGGTGATTGCATATAGTTTAGTTGTATATTAATTTTTTGCAAGAATGCTTTTATTTAATCCTTCCTAATCCAGACAGAAAAATAAAGACTTTTTAATGGAATAATACAAATATTAAGTACCAGATTAGAGAAATTCCAATTTATAGCAGTTATATCAGTTTATCAATTCACGTGAATTAACTCTCTTCCAATTTGTTTTGACAAAAATAAACGTGCCCAACTTTCATATGTCTTGAGTCACTTTCCAAGTTTAAACATCATTTTTTTAAATATAAATGTAAACTGAACGATATTAACAATATTACGAAAAAATTGCGCATACGCCACAGTGAATCAATTCATTTCACCATAAAGACACTTACATCTAGAATGGAGTAAAAACTTCCGGATTGAGTACGAAACATTATTATGTCGATTTCATAAATATAAATTAATTAATTTTTATGATCTTGACAAACAAAATTCAAATTCGGTTAAAACACCCCGACTTAAAAAAAAAAAACAAAAAAAATGCATTGATTTTTTAGAATGACGATTTTTAAAATTTCGACATTAGGTAATCGACAGACAGAACTTGCAGTAAAATTAAATAAGACCACACGTTTTAGAAATAAAAAAAATTCTTTTGTACTTTTTTAGTTAATTTTAAAAATATTTTTTAATCAATTTATTTGTGTGAAATTTAGATTATGAGATTATGTCAGAAACGTGTTGCAAATTTCAGGTTTATTTCAGTTCCTCCTCACTTAATAATATGTAAAATATAAATTTTTTCTAACTACTCGTACATTTACCTGTTTTAAATTTCAAGTCTATCTAGCTCATCGATAATTTACTTATTTTTATATTTATTTGCTATTTTAAAGGTTCAAGTGTAATAAGCTTCATTTTGAAGTTGGTTCGAAATCGTTTACAAAATTAAAAAAAAAAAAACAGATAGATAAAATGATAGAAAACGTTGAGCTAGAGACTTGCAAATCTAAACAAACATACATATTTTCATCTATTTATGGCCTATAAATGTTTAAATTTTCAAGTTTCTATAGCTCAGCGGAAAGTTAGTTTGAAAATTTCTTCCAAACATACGGATAAGATATTTTATTACTAAAAGCGTCTTAATAATATATAAATATAAAGATAAGCGGAAAGAACAACTGAACATATCAATTTTTATGATTTTTACACATACATAACGAAACTGGCCATTGTATAAATATAACGGGTGATATCACGAATACAAAATTCCCTAAGAATATTTCTCTCCATTGAATATTGTGAACTTAAATGATGCTCGAAAGTTTCCCTCGAAATTTATTGGTATTGGGAATACATTTTCCAGGGAATTTTACTGTCATTACATTGGAATTTTGTTCGAGGGAAATTTCTTCCGAAAGATACAAAATCAATTTCGGGGCTTAAGCGTTATATCGATAAATTGCCTAGGTATGTATTTGTGTCGGGACTTAATTTTCCAGAAGAACTTGGAATATTGGACTCTTGTTTGAGAAAATATATTCTGGCAGATATTCACGATGGCAGACAAATTTTCGAGGGAATAAATAATTCTAATGGAAACAAAAATTATTTTTAAATTTTTCCAATCTTAGTCTTTTCCTAAAAAATGTTTTACTATAAACTGCAGTTTAAGACCTATTAGATCAATGTATATAAGTATCTATGTAGGTCCTATGCATGACCAATTTATAATATATTTATCAAAATGTTCGATTTCAAATATTGGAATCATAAACCATAAAAATTAAAATAAATATCATAAAATCAAATTAAATCTGTTTTGAACTTAGAAAAACTTTAAAAAAGACTATGAATACGGCCCGTTATATTTATCTATAGAACTTTTTGTATATTTATTTTGTTTGTTACTTTTGCATATAGCTTTTCATGAATATTTGTCCGTTGTGTTTTCGTAAGCATTTTGTTGTCTTGTTATTGTCTTATAAAGCTTAATTTGGCATCAGCAGCGTACGAGTCTAAAGCCGACGATACAAAGATTAAAACTACAAAAAAATTTGAAAAAAACCCTTATACTGGAGATACCCTTTCGACTAAAACAAAATTTTAATTTAAACAAAATAATCTATACCTTATTGTTAAGCAAATCCATTTAATTGTTATTTTAATTAGGTCGATTTTTGTTTACATAAAATCCATTGAGCAAGTGAGAAACAATTCATAAGTTCAGTTCAACCAACTGTTGCAATAATAAAATGGAAAGCAAACTGCAGATGTATGTAACTGCTTTTATATGAGTCATGTTTAGTGCGCAAATGAAAATGCCACACATTTAGTAACTATAATAAAACAATATGTTATTCGTTTCGAAAAATCATCATCATCTGCTGGTAGACTTAGTCATCATCCAACATTAATAAATGAAATGAAAACCAGTCCACTTTCACTTTCTTTTCTTTGTTTGCCTCTTCATGGCTTTGGCTGGAACTGTAATATGAAAAGTCTAATAGTCTACAGTGGCGCAGAAATGTGAAAATCTGACCAAAGTTCAAAATACTATAATAATAAATCAAAACGGATCACAGTGAACCCCAGTGGTATATAACCATTTTTTTTTTATATTCTATCAGTTTAAACTACCTTACCATAAAAAAAAATAAAAAAGTACTAGTTTTTGGATTATGAAATAGATCCAGAAAAAAAGCAGGATTACATGTTGTTTTTGTATTTACGTGTTAAAATTTGATCCGAATCAGATCATGTAGGTACTAAAATACAGCTTATATAAATAATTTAGCTGATATTATGCGATAAAAACTAGAAGCATATAAGGGAAGATAGAAAAAATATGCAAACTGACAACAAGAGGTATTGAACTATAATTGGAATATTATAGAGATATTGATAAAATAGGCTCAATAATCTTCTTATTTGTAGAAAATTAATTTCCAAAACCGTTTAACATTTAGAAACATCGAAAAAATTATTTTGATCAGAATTTTTTGCGAAATACACCAATGTGCGACGCGATGTTTAAATAATTTTTACTTCTTAGGTTACGCTGAAGTAAATCTTCTTGGTTAACTTTAAAAAAAAATGTATTGTCATTTTCCTTAATAAAAATATATATTACTACCTACTGAATTATGCGAATTAATATAACGGATAACAAAATTAAGATTTTTGATAATATACGAAGAAGCGTAAACCAAAACAATAGAAAATATTGTTAGATAAAATACAATTTACAGCCTATCATTGCCGCAAAATGTATTTTTGTCAGGAAACATCGACTAATATATCATGCGTCTTAGAAAGGTATATGACAGCATCTAACTGATGAGCCCAATTATCGTGCCTGGACGAGACGGATATATTTTGGACACTTACATATAGGTTTCAAAAAAACTTCCTATTGATTTTTTAATAATATGCAATACTATAAACCGAAATGTTGATTTTTTAAAAGTTTTTTTTCATGTAAATTAACTAATGCACCCTAAACTTAAAATCTTTATTGAATTAACGCTTAAAATATAGACTTTATGGACTTATGGTATTTCTACATCTAGCTTTGTGATTTTATATGTTATTCAAACGAATATATATAATATATATATATATCAATTGTCCTTAGGTTTGCAAATCACTGCGTGCTCCGGTTTCCACTGCAAAATTGTCATTTCTAAACTTTAACATTTTGAAAAAGGTATGAAGAATGGGTCGTTATTCTGTACTACAAAGTTCTGTATGACCCAGAATTTTGGTCATGGATTGAAAATTCTGTATGAACATATTTCTGTATTTGAAAATTCGGTAAATCCAGAATTCTGTACATCAAAATTCTGTAAATAAAAAATTCTGAAAAATTTTAAAAACTGTTTTAAAGTCGAACTAAAAATAACAAATAACTATCGTTCCTGCATGGTAAGTGTAACTGCATTGTAATTTAACTGTAAATCCAGAAGAAAAATAAGTGCGCACTTTTTTCATTATCAGCCTATAGTTCCTTTACTTTGAAACTCTGTGATTTTCTGTACAAAACTGCGAATTTCTACACCAAAGTCTGTCAAAGTTCATATAAAAAAAATAAAATGACGTAGAAATTCACACAAATGCACAGAGTTTCAAAGTAAAGGAACACACCTATCAAAACAATTTTTCTTTTATAATTTACAGAATTTTGAAATAAGTACTGAATTTTGGAATTCAGAATTTTGAAATATAGAATTATGGTTTTATAGAATTTTGAAAAACAGAATTTTAGATTTTCAGAATTTTGGAATATAAATTTTTAGATTTACTGAATTTTAAAATACAGAATTTTGGAAACCGAATTTTGGCACTTATGTACAGAATAATCACCCAAACCCTTCAAAACTATCAAAAAAAACTCTCCCAAAAATTGTTGGACATTTTTTAAATTTAACATAATACATATACATATTTAAATAACTCAACTTGTTGATTATTTTACTTGAGTACTGATTTTGTTACAAAATTTCATTATTACTTTTATATTTATAGTAATTTTATTTTTTTTATTGTTTTCTTTCTAGACAAAAAACCATGGCCAAGATATATCATGGAATAATTGTAGCTTTTTTAGCATTCACTGTTTATATTGAAGATGTCAATTCAGCTGGTTGCCTATCAGAGACCGACGACGTTGATTATCCGAACTCTATTCGATCAGATCTCTATAAAGGACAACAAGCATTCACTGTTTCAATGCTTGATGCTATTAATAAAGCAACACCAAACGAAAACTTATTCTTCTCACCTTATAGTACCTACCATTCACTTTTGCTTGCATACTTTGGTGCTCGAAATGAAACCGAAGCTGAACTCATCAAAGTGCTCAATCTAAATTGGGCAAAGAATAAGAACCATGTCAGACAAGCTTATCGTGTAGAAAAAGTACAACGTATGATTCGTTCTAAGGATACCAATATTGAGTTTGCATCTGCAGATAGAATTTTCTTCTCTAAAGAAGCAACACTACACGAATGTATGCGTGATATACTCTTTGAAGAACTCGAAATAATGGATTTCCGCTCAAATCCAGAACAGTGCAGAATGCAAATAAATAATTGGATTTCAAATGTGACTAGGAACGAAATTCCTGAAGTGCTCAGTGCTGGTGATATTGATACGGAAACAAATTTGGTTCTTGGAAATGCTGCATATTTTAAGGGACAATGGGAATCTAAATTCGATGCCAAGGACACAACAAAAGATGTATTTTACACTTCGTCCAATAAGCAAACCTTCGTTGATATGATGCACAAAAATGGTACTTATGCTTTATCCGTTGATGAGCGCCTTCGAGCACATGTTCTCGAAATGCCATACTTAAGCGACAAAGAAGCCGGAATCTCAATGGTAATAATCCTTCCACCATTTGCACCTAACAGTTTGGACGAAGTTTTGCAGAGACTTACTCCAGAATCTTTGAATATGGCTTTGAAAGAGGGTATGGCTAGGGAAATTGAAATTTCTTTTCCTAAATTCGAATTCGAACAAAATTTGGAACTATTGCCTGTAAGTTATTTTTAACCAGATTTCCTGATAAACACATAATATACTAATTGTTTTTTTTTTTTTTTTTTTTTTATTGAAAAGATTCTTAACAAAATGGGCATTAACCAACTCTTCACACCCAAGGCTGACCTCAGTGGTTTCTCGTTGGACAAACAACTTTCGCTTGGAGACGCCAAGCATGTTGCCAAAATAAAGGTCGATGAAGAAGGTAGTACAGCTGCTGCTGCCACAGTACTGTTTAGTTTTCGATCGGCTCGTCCAGTTGAACCAACGAAATTCGAATGCAATCATCCATTTTTATTCCTGATCTTTGACCACAAGACACAAGCGATTCTCTTCACCGGAATCTACCGCGATCCTATGACACAAAAATAGGGATCTAATATTTTCCCTTTTATTTATTTCGCTTTAAGTTTAATTTTGAGTAGTATGTTTGAAGAAAAATCGTTCACCCGCTGTATGTATGTATATAGAATTTTTAAGAAACTCTGGTTTCCAGAATAAATTCATTTGAGTTTATGCCACTGTAGTTTGTCAGCTGTTGTTTAAAATGAAAAAATAAAAATCTTTTGACTTCTTTCTTTTGATTATTTGTTCTTTTAATTTTAGTCTTTAAAAAAAACTTTGTATAGATCAAGGATAAAAAGTTATTTATTAATAGAATGTGGCCCAAGTGTCATCACCCTACCGGATGGTGCTATAATTTTAGCAAAATAGCGCCAAATATCAATTCTACGTTTACATTTGTAAAGTAAACAGATACAAAATAGACGGCAACAAGACATCAATTAATTATTGTACTCTTAAAAAATGCAGAATAAATGTTTCTATAATTTTTTTGCCACCTTTTGCAAAAATTATAGCATCTTTCGATAGAGTGATAACTTTGGCGCCACCTTGTATTCTGTACAAATTTTGTTCAAAGGTACATAATTATAAGCAGTCTTACTAATATTAGCCGTATTTTCGTGTTAAAATCAGCCAAATTTTTACACGAAAACAATAACAAATCTTTTTTTGTTTTGTAAACAAACAATATAGAGCGGGAGGCGGCAATACAAAAATTCCACGCATCGATATAAAGAAAATTGTAGTTATGTATCGTTAGATAATCAATTATTGTTATAGAAACCCTTGGTCGTCCACCCGATATCGCGGTCAAACCGGCGCGGCTGGCCGACCAAAAAAGAAGGTCATTTTTACGGGGGTCACCACCCATCGATATAAAGGACGAAATCTTTATCAAATTATAGGAAAAACTTTCACCATTCATATTTCGAAGGTCGGTCGTCCGGGGCAAAGCTGGGTCAGTTTCTCTGCCCGACCAGATTTATGCAAAAAAGTAAAATAATGCACATCTTACTTTAAATATTAATTACTTACTGGATGTCCAAAACTCATGCTTAAAATTTTAACTAAAGAAAGTTCAAGCCATTACCAGTTGGTAGAAATGACTAAGTGAACTGAAATTATAGTGAACTTATATTTTTAACTTCAACTTGTGGAGTTAACAGTAGAAAAAAATTCCATTGTAGGATATTGGTTTTGTTTTCTAAAAACTTTCCCCATTTTTACAGTTTCTGAAAAGGTACGAAACTTACCATAAACAATATAAGATCAGAAGTAAAAATCATTTTACTATAATTATCAAGAATTCTTTTTAAAAATTACTACTTTTTTCATATAAATCAGTGTTTTTTTTTTTTCATATATAGCAGGTAATGAATTTATATTTATGAATTATTTGTATTAGGATTTGGAGCGAAAACCATTAATTAGATAAGATATCTTGCTCATAACACATAAGCATGGTCCTTTTCTTATAGAGATGTAAAAATGCATTTGCTCTACGAATGCTTGCATTATCTGCAAGTAATTAATGCAGCAAATTGCATTATTAACCAGAAATATTTTTAATGCATTTAGAAAGTGCAAAACAGAAAACACAAATTTGTCTGCAACTTTAAAAATATTTCTTTTAAAACAAAATTTTGAATGTTGAAAAATATTTGTATTAAATTTTCTCGGAATACTAAAAACTGATATCTGAAAGACCTACATATATGTACATGCACATTAAAGGAAGCGACTCTAGACATGCCATTTGAAAACGTTAATTAAAGTATGTATTGCTAATGCGGCATCGCAGGATAAGGTCATTTATTTCGTCTTGTCCTATAAAAAAGGACTAGACTAGAGAAATGTCTAGTTAGGTATAACAGTTTATTCCCATTAAAAAGAGTGCGCACGCTCTTCGCGTGACTTGAAAAAAGCTTTGGGTGGCCGAAGTAAGCCCACTGGGCGGACGGGGGCCGGCTTCGAAAACCCCTGGCCGTGTGGTATTCAAATTTTTGTTTTCTCATTTTCACTTAATTGCACTCAAAATATTCCTGTTAGTAACGCAATTTGCATTAATTACTTGCAGATAATGCAAGCATACATAGAGCAAATGTATTTTTACATCTCTATAAAAAAAAATACCATGCTTATGTGTTATGAACAAGATATCTTATCTAATTAATGGTTTTCGCTCCAAATCCTAATACAAATAATTCATGAATATAAATTCATTACCTGCTATATATGAAAATACACTGACTTATGTTCATATATGAAAATAGTAGTAATTTTTAAAGAATTCTTGATAATTATACAGGGTGGCGCACCAATTGTGCTACAATAAGAAATTCAAATAACTTTTTTTTTAATCGATGTATTTCATTTATTTTTTTTTTATTGGTTAGAAAATTAAATTTTATTTTTAATAGTTAGTTGTTTTTAAAGATTATAGACCGCAAATGACCTCCACGCTGTCCCACGCATATGCGGCACCTGGTCAAAAAATTATTATTCGTTATGGACTGCTTTAATTCAGTTAAATTCCTGGGCTTCGTTTTATACACTTCTTGCTTGACATAACCCCATAAAAAGAAGTCTGGTGCAGTCAGGTCAGGTGACCTTGGAGGCCAGCGAAGAGTGGAGTTCCTAGAAATTAATTTGTTTGCGAATTTTTTGTTTAGCTCCGCCATAACTGGTCTGGCTATATGTGCAGTTGCTCCATCTTGCTGAAACCAAACGCTGTTGAATGGTATACGTCTTCGGCGCAGTTCTGGGTAAAAAAACTCCTTCAACATCTTTAAATAACGGTCCCCATTGACAGTAACGGTTACACCGTTTTCTTCAAAGAAGTACGGCCCGACAATACACCTTGATGAAACTGCGCACCACACAGTGACTCGTTCTGGGTGCAGTTCCGTCTCATGGAGCATTTCTGGATTAGACTCATTCCATATACGGCAATTTTGCTTGTTTACATTGCCGTTAAGATCAAAATGGGCCTCATCAGACATGAACAAACAATTGATCAATGTGTTGTCTTCTTCGGCCATTGATATCATTTTTTGGCAAAATTCCAGGCGAACAGGCAAATCCTGAGGGTTTAACTTGCTAGTAATTTGGACTTTGTACGGAAACAAGTTTAAATCGTCATGAAGTATCCGTTGTAATGACCGTCTACTAATTCCAATTTGCCCCGATAAGTTTCGGGTCGAAACGTTCGGATTGGCCTGTATTGCAGATGCTACTGCTGCGATTGTATCCTGAACCCGAACATTGGCATCTCGATGGTACGGCCTTCGTGCGATGCTTCCAGATTCGGCAAACATGTTTACAAACCTCATAATGGTCCATCTACTCGGGGGATTAACGCCAAACTCCCGCCTAAATTCCCTTTGGACGGAAATGACGGACTGCAAAGCATGGTACCGTTGCACTATCCAAATTCTTTTCTCCGTATCCCAAGCATCCATTTTTATAAATCTAAATAGTAACCTACAAAATAAAAAAAAAATAAGCCGATTACTCACACAGAAAAAAAGTTATTACGTTTTATTTTTGTAGCACGATTCGTGCGCCACCCTGTAGTAAAATGATTATAACTTCTGATCTAATATTGTTTATGTTAAGTTTTGCACCTTTTCAGAAACTGTAAAAATGGGGAAAGTTTTTAGAAAACAAAACCAATATTCTGCAATGAAATTTTTTTCTACTGCTAACTCCACAAGTTGATGTTAAAAATATAAGTTCACTATAATTTCAGTTCACTTAGTCATTTTTACCAACTGGTATTGGCTTGAACTTTCTTTAGTTAAAATTTGTTTTGGACATCAATTAAGTTATTAATATTTAAAGTGAGATATGAATTATTTTACTATTTTGCATAAATCTGGTCGGCCAGAGAAACTGACCCAGCCTTGCCCCGGACGACCTTCGAAATATGAATGGTGAAAGTTTTTCCTATAATTTGATATAGATTTCGTCCTTTATATCGATGGGTCGTGACCCCCCTAAAAAATGACCTTCTTTTTTGGTCGGAACAGAATATTTATAGGTCATTAGTTCTTTTTAAATTATTGTTTGTGTGTACAAAATATTACTGAGCTGGTTATACACTCTCAACAAAACACGTTCAGTTTATAAATATTTCCTCTTAAAGACATCATTGTTAAACTGATATTCCTTACATTTTCACTGCTTATCCAAGAAGGTATGTAAAGTGGGACGAACTCTTGCGTTAAATATTTTTAAGATTTATTAAAAATTGAAATTTTGATATCAGTATTTCAGTTGTGTAAATATTTTCCTGTGTGTGGGTTGATATAATGAAATACATGTTGATATCAACACAGCGTATCGTTTATGCCATTTTAAAAGAAACAAAACGTTTCAAAGTCAATGGTATACAAGTTAGTTAGTTAGTTAAAATTGACTTTTATTTCAATAAAAAATATTTCAATTATGGTTTAGACTAAGTCATAATGGGTTTGGCCTATGGCCGTCTACCAGAGTTGACAAAATATAAACTGAAGTTCTTATATTAAAAATCTCCTTCTATTATACGATTTCTATAACGAAGTGCTGCAACTACGTAGTTATATAGGATATCCCAACCTTTCTCTCCGTTTAAAATATTAATTGCTTCATATTCATCTAGTACATTTTTTCCAAACATAGATAGTCGAAATTCTTTTAGAATTGGACAAACGCCAAGAAAATGAAAAACATCTTCTCTCTTTTTCATGTTGCACAGGTCACAGATTGTTGGAAGGTCTGGTCGATGTGGTACAAAGTTTAAAAGGACAAGTTCACCTCTCATTTTGAAGATAGTACTTATTTTTTTAGTTGAGTAACTGTTGAGGAAATATGTTTCTGCATTTAAAAAATGGTTGAGTTTGCTGTAGTAGTTCCTGTACAATGACGATTGAGCCTCTTCGACATATTGGTCATACGTAAATCTGCCAAGATTCTCCAAAATAGCATTAAATTTGTCTCTTAACAGATGAGGTTGCTCATTCACATGAACTGTCATATTCATTCCGCATTCGGACGCTATTTTCTGCCATTCCTCGCATATGTTTTCATTTTTTTCAATTATGCTTTTTAATATTATGTTTGGTATTCTACAATCGTTCATCTCTAATAATTTTAAGACATAATTGAAATGTGTTTTGAGGGTGTACAGGCGCAGGGGAGAAGTTCCAGTTTCGATGTAAAGCATGTAGTTAGGTGTATTTTTTGGTAGCCGAAATATCTTTTTCAAAAAATAGCGAAGAAATTTTTCCACCTCGTCATAGCATTTGTAACCCCATATCTGAGCTCCATAGAGTATTATCGAGGCTGCAGTCGAGTGAAACACAGTTTGTTTTGCACTTAGTGACACATAATTGTTTTTGAAGCAGGGTTCCCAGATTGCACCGATAGCTCTTTTAGCATCAGCTAATTTTTTAACAAAGTGCGGTCTTAGATTTAATGAAGGCGATAGCAGGATACCTAAATATTCATATCTGGATACAACCTCAATTTCTTCACCATCCAATTGCCACTTTTCCAAACGTGAATAGCGACCTCCTGCACTTCTAAATATCATGACTTTTGATTTTTCAAGGTTAATTGTGAGATTCCAACATTTACAATATAAACTAAGTCGGTTTATCATTAACTGCATGCCTTGGATAGTGTCACAAAAGAAAATAATATCATCCGGGATTGTAACATCGCAAAACTTTATTCCACCTTTGACTTCATCGGTTATATCATTAATATACAAGATAAAAAGTAGTGCGCTTAAGATACAGCCTTGTTTAACGCCCATTGACGTTTTGAATTCCTCTGAGATTAAATCTCCATCCCATACGTATGCAACATTATTCTCATATAAAGCTCGCAGGATTTGAATAATTTTGCTTGATACTCCGATTTTAGTAAGCTTGTAAAAGAGTGCTTCACGTGAAATTGTATCGAAAGCTGCTCGAAAATCTACAAAGAATGCGTACAACTTTTTTTTCTTGCTCTTGTAATATTCGGCAATTTTGGTTAAGCAGAATATCTGATCGATTGTAGAATATCCCTTTCGAAACCCAGCTTGAAATTCTTTAAGAATGTTATTTTCTTGAACCCATTCATATAATCTTTTGTATATCAAGGCAGCAAACAGTTTGGCTGAAGTGTTCAAAAAGCTGATACCTCTGTAGTTCTTCGGGTCTTTGTAATCGCCCTTTTTATGAAGTGGGAAAATGATCTCTTTCCTGAATGCATCAGGTACATTTGTAGATTCAAAGCTTCGATTATATTCTATGGTAAGATATACTATAAACTCGTTCGTACAATTCTTATAAAATTCAAACAGGATGCGATCAAAACCTGGTGCTTTGTTTGATTTTGAGCTGTTTATAACTTCGTTAACTTCTTCCAGAGTAAGGGCAGCGTCTAGTGTTTCATCAATGAACTTATTGGCTGCGTAATGAAAAAGCGGTGAGGTTAGCGGGGCGTTGAGGAGCTTATCGAAGTGAGTCCTAAGTTGCGAGGATTTAATGGACAAAGAGATGTTTGACGTGTACCCATTTATGTACTTGACAGCTTTCCAGAATTGTGCCGAGGTCTTTGAAATGTTTAAGATCGCGATATTTTGCTGTTCAAGTGCTATTTTTTTGCTTTGACAGATTCGCTTGTATTCTCTGTTGGCATCTTGATAGAGTGTTTTAAAGATGTTGGAGTTATTCGTTCTCAAAAGTTTCAAAAATTTATAAGATTTGTCTCTTGCTCTTGAACAATCTGAATCAAACCATTTTTATACAATATATGTACATAGCTCGAAATTTTCCTGAAAACAATCCTATCAACTGTGTATGTATATCACCCCTATTACGATTGTCAATTATCAATTAATAATTGATACAATTGGCGTGTTCAGAAAAATGAGATCTCAGAGATTTTCCTCACTCAAAAAGTGAGCAAGCGAATCCAAGATTTTTTTTTTCCTCACAGTTTTGACAGCAAAGTTGAGAAATTTTGCAATGGAATCCTGTTCAGGTGACTGAGATCTCCGAGATCTCATTTTCCTGAATATGCCTAATATTGAAAATCGATATATATCGACCCAATTGACTGAAATTTTGATCGTTGAGATTACTGCAGACCGTTTTGTGAATTACACGAAAATTGTTACGGAATAGTTGACCAGTTTTTTTAAGAAACTTGATTTTAATGTATCAAATTTCAATATTTATCAACTATCAATTGACAATCATAATAAGGACCTATATACAGCTACAGCGTGAAATGAAATGCATTGGCATAAAAAACCTACATATATATTATTTTTTTAAGCTGAATCATAAGGTCTATAGTTAAATTTAACAAAAATATTATTTCTGGTGACTTTTGGAAATAGCATCATTGCAAACAAGTCCGTAAAATACTGACTTTCGACTTTCATTAATAAAATTCTGAAGAAACTACTGTACCTTGGAATATGTTTATGATACCGAAATGCGCGGAACTCAACAGGTTTCCTTATGACGTAAAAAAAAACCTTCTTTGAAATTTTCTACATCAACTAGTTCTGCAATGTAGCGACGATATGTACATATTATTTAAAAAGCGATATTTAACAAAACAAACAAAAATCGTAAACTTTTAATTTAAATCATCATGATTTGATTGACATATTTGGTTTGTTTGGTAACGTGAAATTTCTTGCGAATTTGCACAAAAGCGTTATTTCACTGTTTTTGATGTAATGTAACAACGCAACATAATTTGTTTTCAACAATTTTTTTAACGAATCCTGAAAGTACTAATTTTCAAACTCAGTTTAAATCGTTCATATATATTTTTTCCTTCCTAAGGTTAAGTGAAGACTTACATCCAACTAAGGATTCATCGCAGAGAAACATGTAGATATTGGAAAGATTTAGTCAAGAAATCATACAAATTTAAATTTCAGTTGACAATAACTATAAGGTGCATTTACAAAATTCGAAGAAAAAAATAAAACACAAAAGTACGCATACGCCCGAGTGAATAATAAAATTCTGCTTCTAAATTATATAACTAAATTTTCCAAGCGATTTGTTCTACCAAGTTTTTCTTTATTGCATATCAAAGTTGAAACGTATACCTCATTTCATTATAAGGAATACGTACATACATTAAAGTATGTATTATTTTTCTTTACAATGAATGCATTTTTTTTCATATTCTGCTCTTAAATTCTTATTTATCAATCATATATCGACTTTCAAATAATGTTCCGTTTGAAATAAAATCGTAGTATTTTTGACTGTAGTATGTTTATGTACATACATATTGTTTATTGTATACTAGTTAGCAAATAATAAGTAGCTTATTTTGTCACTCATTCGGGCGGTTTCAGGGGACCTATTAAGTATTATGAAACGAGCTGGAAGTTAAAGATACCGAGGTAAACGATAGCCACGACAAAATGCGATTATGTAAAAAGAGGCGTAATAGAAAAATATTGCCTAAAAAATCGAAAAACAATTTTTTTTGAAGCACTGTCAAAAATTGAACAAGAAAATAAAGGCTAAAGAAACAACGAGTATCGTTAAACTAAAACGATTATAGTTATACGTAATCGCGTTTAAACGATAACGAGGTAATTTTAACCATAATCGTTTTTCAAATTGGGCCCCAGTTGACAGAACAAAAAAAGTAGTTTTGATCTACTTTTGATCTAAAAGCATTCAGCCTTATTGTGAGTTTCCCCCGAACAACATTCCACCCAGAAAATTTGATATTTCACTTTTCGCCTATTGTGAGTTTCACCCGAAATTTTGTGTTAAAAAAATTTCCCTTATTGTGAACATTAATTTCGGGCGGAATGTAATATTATTGACAGCCTAAATGTTCACTTATTTTTAGTAGCCGAACGAAATTTCGTTCGGGCGAAACTCACAATAGCTTTTAAAATTCCGGGGGAACAAAAAATTTTAAGATGAAATATTTTTCGGGTGAAACTCACAATGAGGCTTAATATCTAATCTAAATAATGTTTAAAGTAAAACCAGCGTCAAGTTTCATGAAGCTTAGAATTCTTTTTATAATATGTCCTATTCTTCCTTTGCCATAAATAATATATTACATGCATTAAATTCCTCATGTTAAAAGTTTGAATTTTTGAAACTGAATTACCTCGGTAAGTTGCCTTTAGTAAAATCCAAAGATCTTTTTTGTAAATAAAATGTTACGAATTTGTTTTAACATTTTGTCTTTAAAAGTAACCTTAAGCTAGATATTCATAAAAACTGTTTTGGAAACTATTGATCTCCTGTAAAATTGTAAGCAACGCTCATATCAATACAAAATTTTTAGTTTCTTAAGAGCATGACAAAAAATTATATACATACATACCAAAACTTCATTTTTTTACATTAATACTTAAAAAAATGCTTTTTCATTGTATTCATATGCAAACATACATACATACATGCATTTGAAGAGAAATAATCAACCTTATTGTTATATGTAATCGCGTTTCACCCGAACAACATTCCACTCGAAAAATTTGACATGTCACTTTTCGCCCATTGTGAGTTTCACCCGTAATTTCTTGTTCAAAAAAATTCGCCATTAAACATTTATTTCGGGCGGAAATGCCATTGACAGCCACTCGTCTTTACTTACTTATTTTTAGTAGGGCGAACAAAAAATTTTAAGGTTGAATCTATTTTCTGTATCCAGTGATGCGAGGCAAACTCTATTTTAACTAAAATTTCTTTTTTTTACATTAGTGAAATTAAATATTTTAAAGGTCATATAAAATAATTAAGAAAGACTATAGGCAAAAGAATTTCATGAAACTGTATTCACAATCGTTTAACTCATGTTTTACTAAATTATGTATATAAATTAAATTATGTATATAGTATAAGACCAAATGAATCAATGTTTGGTGCCATAATTTTTCTGTGAGGAAGTTTTTACTTTTGTTAAAATATGTTTAATGCGTTGCTAGCTTCTGGTCCACGGATCATTAACCTCATTTCAACAAGGATAAAAATCTGTTGTCACAGAAAGATGTATGGATATCAAATACAAAGAAGTATAATGGTTCAGTTCGATCGATTACAAAAATAGAAATAACACCAGCATAAAACTCTGTTCTATTAATAACTTTTAACCTTCAAATAAACAAAGATCTAATCGACATAAGAGGTGTGTAAGACTGGTCTTTTTTATTTACTTGTGAAAAAAAGATTAGTTCTTGGGAGTTAAAGAATTGTCGGACTACTTAAAGAAATGTCTCTTAAAAATGTTCCCATTACTGAATACTGATCTGCTGCCAGAAGAACAGTGTAAAAGTCTTTTTTCAGTCGCCGTCATTTTGTGGAACTTAAGACACGGAAGCACATTTTAATTAGATATTTTTCGTAAAGATCTTTTAGTAAACTAATTAAAAGGCAAAGGATTCGAACTAATTAAATTCGAGATTCAGATTTTTTAAAGCAAAATAAACGATTAAGGAAATCAAACTTTTTTAAAAATATGCAGCTTGATATGCGTATCAAAGAGATGGTGAAAAAATTTGTTTTCAAAACCGACTAAGAAAAAAGTTATTACTATTTTATTTTTGAGTTTGGGGTCAAAACATGTAAACAAAATAATTTTTGATTATCAATTGCATTAAGCTGACAAAAAAATTAAACATTTGCACTTAGTTTCAAACAACTTACTTATAAAAAAATAAATTATTTACAGCATAGAAATTTTAATGTGTAGACTGTAGAGTATTTGTGTGTAAAGAATTACGATAACCAACAACGAACTTATTTTATTTGCGAGCTTTTATTGTTTTTTTTTTTAGATATTGTAATTTTCATGTAGTTTTTAGTTTCTACGCTTATGTTTTACTTCTATAAAATTAATATAAATATAAATCTCTTACTAAAACTCTCATCTTTTTATTTTATGTATATGGTTGCTATAAGCCAAATAACACTCCTTTGTAGAATCTACACAAAGGAGTAATTTTATTTATAGAATTCATGTATATACTTATTATTATAACGAAAAATACAAGAAGTTTAAACAATTAAGTATGTTGGCAAAAAACAAAACATTTTTAAAGAAAAACATATAAAATAACAAATAAAATACTTTTGGGTTTCAAAGCTAACCAAAATCAAAAAAAAACTATTGATATACAATTTTCTTTACTTTTGACTTTGCAAAATTTAAATTTTATTCATGTTAAGGGCCTGTTTTACTAAGTCTAATTAAAGTAATTATTTGTTCTGTGGCGGTTTAGGTAAAGTTGAGGTACATTGACATAATTAACAAAAATAGTTAAAAAATATTTTTCGAAAAATAACCGCCGCGTTTCCTTATAACATAGAAAATAAATGGTGAAAATTATATAATTGATTTTAACATTTAACATATAAACTTTCCTTCCGAGCGACCGTGGAATTATGACTCTGCTAAAAGATGTGTGTTTCGGATAACTAATCAGAACATTAGTAAACATTGTGAAACTAGCCCTTAGTTTTTTTTGTTAAAACAAAAATATAAGAAATATGTAGACTTTTTATTTAAAAAATTCATAATAATAATAATCAATAATAATCATAATAATAATTGCTGTTTTAAATATTGAAATACAAATACAATAATGATTTAATTGAAGAGACCAAATATGTTTTTTTAAGAAAAAATATAACGGGCTTATAAGAAGGCACTTTTTAATATAAATTAAAACAGTTATTTCAGTTTAAAAATGTGATAACATGATTTTAACTTTTTTTTGCAAAGCCAAAAATATAACAAAATCAAGAACCTTTAAATTTAAAATTTAATCATCTTTGGGACTCATAAAAAGTGATGTAATGGCAAACAATAAAAAGACGATACCACCAACTATTGTTACAGTTCTAACAGAAATCTTTTGTGCAATCATCCGTCCTCCAATAACTGCCAAACCAGTACACATTGAGTGTCCAAGAACACCACCTACAATTACACCGTAGACATCCTTGAATATAAATAGAAGTTAGTTGATATTTATTAAAAGACCACCCAAAGAAAACATACTTCACGAGCTGATAAAATGATCGTTGTCAATTGTGAACGGTCACCCCATTCTGCCAGGAAGGTCATCGTAAACGCTTGCATAAAAATTCTTGATGCCATATAGGCCCCTGATCTTTTTGCATTTTTTCGAATCACACCACTTTCTGGGTCTTGAACTAAAGTTGATGACACTTCACGATCCAGCTGTTGAATAAATAAGAACAAAAATTAAATGCAAAATGTTGAAATATTTTTTAAATAATTGTTAGGTTTCAGCATAGAAACATAATGAGATTAGATAGCTTTAAAAAAGAACAAAAATATAAACATACAAATATATAAATACATTCAAATATACAAAAATTAAGTACAAAAAAAACAATGATCACTTCATCTGTAATAATAAATCAAATCAAAATCAATATAATTAACTTTATTTTATTAAATTAATTAAAAAAAAAAACACTTAAAAACAATAAGTCAAAGTAAAAACACAAAAATTGTTAAAAGTGGCAAATAGATTGTCAGATTATTATCGTCGTTGTTTTCGTTATATGTCCGTCCGTTCCTATGTTTTTCTAGAGCCAAAACGACTGAACCTATTTGCTTGAAATTTGATACAGATCTGTTTACATCGAGGAGAATTTCAAATTTTCGTGGAAGCTCATCTAAAATCATTTCGAAAAATGTACACAAAAAACGGCCGATTTTTTAAGAAAGAGTCCGTCTCTCCCTTTCTGCCAACACTCGGCACCGTAAAGCAGTTGTAAAGCGTGAAAATCGCCGGAAAACTGGATTTTGGTATTTTGGTTCTTAAGAAATTGTCAAAAGTCCCTATCGATATGAGCGCCGCTAACAATTTTACGGGGGATTGAAGGCCCACAAAATGGTTTTTCAGGAATAACTAGAACCATAGATGGTCAAAAATGAAAAAAAAATTGTGTTATTGTTATTAAAACCCTTTTGGTTAAGAGGTAAATTGCCAAACAATAACTAACAACAACAAAAAATCTCAATCTTTTGATTCTTACATGTGGCAGCTTCGCAAAGTCACCTAATGAACTTTGCTTACTCTTGATTTTGTAAGGCGCAGGTTTACAAGAGTTTTGTAATGTGATTTTGGGAGTTGAAGCTAAAATATTTGAAACAAAAAAAGTATGTCAGAGAATGACAATGGTAAGTATTGTGATTTACAACGCTTTTTTGTTTAAAAAAAAATTTACTTACAATAAAAGTTTTTTGAAAGCGCATTTTAGAGGCTAAAAAAGTGCCGCAAAGTGTCATCATGAAAGTTGTGTTATTTTAAAGTTCCATTATTAATCTTCAATTGAATAGTAAATTTAAATGCCGAGACCCCCCGAAACATTTTGTGTCTTTTTTTTTAGGGCGACCGGAAGATATTTTAGAAGCCCGTCAAAAAGATTGTAAAACTTTTATGGTCGTATTTTCCAGGAAAATTTCCCGCGTTGATACAAAAACTGATTTTCTTCACAATTTGTTGATTTCCTCTGATCCTAAAATCACAGATTTCCGTCAACTCCCAAAAGATATATTAAAATTCAACCACCCGAGGTTTTAGAAATGCTGCTTGAATTTTAAGCAAATTAAAATCGACCACTATGCGGAGGTCATACCAGCTGTGTTTTATTTTCCCCCCAGATCCGAACCAGATTGAATTTGCTAACGAAAATACATGTATTACAAAAACAACACAAGATCCAACTTTCGTTTGAATTTGGATTTCTACATGTATTTTGAACACACTCAATTTGTAAATGTCGTCAGTAGTGTAAAGACAACGGATGTATACAAATAAATAAAACAAAGAGGGACTTTTGACAGTTTCTTTAGAACGTCATGAGTATGGGTGATTCTCTGTCAACTGTGATTCTTTTTGTAATGAGCTTTATTTGTAACTTAATGTAAAAATTTCTTATCAATTTCTGCTGTGAATTGTGGAAATAGTTGGTACTACAATTTACATTACAGATTGTTTAGAAATTTGCTACTTTTCCCTTGACTTGAAAAAGTATACGCAAAATGTCAGTACCGTGGCATGTCCCATCCTTGTTTTTCCAATTAAATCTACTACATATTTTCTATTAAAATACATCATTGAATAAAAATGTTGTTCTCAGAAAAGTTTGAGTACAATAGTTGCTTGATTAAATTTTGAGAATATCAAGTCAAAATATTTCCTCTAGAATTAAATAATAATAATTGAATGGTGCCCTCGGATTTCATTTTATATTTGAATTCAATAGATTTCCCGCTGAACCACCATTTTATTTTAAGTTTGATGGCATTTGTATGGTACCGTTTGAAAGAGGCACTATTTATTTTACTAACGTAATTTTGCTGTAAGAATGAAGTGTTTTTATTCTGAAATCGTGTGTCACAAAATTATCTGTCAGTACCGTGGTAGTGTTATCCAAGCGTGTTTTGCAATTTTTTGGGGGACGATATTTAGAATATTGTATTTCTTTTAAAGGTATATAAGTTATAATTATAACGGATTTTATTTTTCTCAGAAGCTTTAAGATATGACTTTATATTAAAGCCTAAATATCAGTACCGTGGAATATTTATTTATAAGGAATTTAAATTAAATGATTTCAAGAAATTTCGCTAAAAATCTTGCTATTTTTTTATTAAGAATTGTACCAATACTTCGGACAAAACATATAAAAACAAACAATAAAAAAAAAATTAATTTTCAATGATTTTTAACTTTAGCAAATTTTTTTTTTAAATCACAGTTAGCAGTAAATCACCCATAATATACCAAAATCCAGCTTTCTGGTGATTTTTTCCGAGTCAAAGCTTTATTGACTGGCCTATTGAATCTCCATACGGTTTTTTTTTTTTATTTGGTTCAACTGTATCAACGGCCGCTTTCGAGTTTCGAGAGCATAATTGATCCATCATCATCCAACATATGGGACCGTACTAAGAGAGTGCTTTTTTAGTACATGTTCTGCCGCTTAAGCTTATTGATATTCATCACATTATTATTTATTGTGATATACCTAAAGTGATACTAGTTTAAATTTTTGCTGTCAAATTTGTGTTTAATGTTAATTTATTAATTTGTTTATTTATCTAATTTATTTCAATGTAAAGTCGATTTTGTAACAAAAAAGTAAAGTTAAGTCCGATTTCAACAACATTTTCAACAACAATGTAGATTCCAAGCAACAGTAATTTTTAACAAAAAAAAAAAAAAACATAAAAAATCCCCTGAGGAAGCTGGAAAAAAGCCGGCGAAACGTAGGGTTAACCAAAGATGAATCAATGTTTTATTAATTGCATCCATTAAAAATGATCATTCAAGCCCAATAATAAAATTATTTTAAAGTTTAATAAGCATATGATCAAAAAACATTTCACATTATTTTTTTTTGTTTGTGTTTCTTATTTTTAATTCGAGTTGCAACCTCATTGAAATTGAAAAGATTAATATTTGTTACATATCGTCAGCTAAATACGTTAAACTGCTAAGTCCACTTTTGCAAATTTTACAGGAACAAAAAAACAAAAACGTATTGCCTAAGACTCCATAAAAAAAACTGATTCTCTCTTTATGATTCTACAACAACTACGATCCATTGGACAAAAGCGATTAAATCAATATGTGCAGAATATGTTTCTTAAGAAAATGGCATCAAAATCTCAATTTCGGCCAAAAGTGGACTTAGCAGCTTTAGGTATTTAGACTATCGCATGTGGAATTTGTCTCGATACTGTTCATACTAAATGAAATTGAAAATTGAAAAAATGATAGAGATAAACTAATTTCTACTCCTGGTCTTTGTTTCTATTGCGAAAAGCACCAGAAAATATCAATCAATGGCTTATTTTTGAAAATGCGTAAGATGCAAAAAGCTTTAAAAAACATATCGGTGACACTATCAGAAATTGAAGATGTTTTAAATAACGATGTTTGCAGCAATAATGAACTACATATTTGAAGGATTTTCGAACATAGATCAGATCATTCACCATATTAAGCATCTAGCTCAGCAACAGCAACAGATTTGTTCTAATAACGTTCAACAGGAATCTTTTATCATTAATCAACAACTTTTTTCAACTGAATTGAATCAGTGTTCGACTGTAAACAATGCTTTTCTTTATGTTTGGTCAAACCCCCTTTTGCTGTATTTTTATCAAGGCTGAAATATGGTACTAAAAAGGCATTGATAATAGCATCATTAAGTGACATAGTCTGACTCCAGATAATGTACCAGGGCGATTGATTTTTTCGTTCAAACTTCTTTCACTTGAGTTAATCGGAAAAAACGTTATAGTAGATCCAAGCTATATTCCTCCTAGGAGCAATTTAGATTTATATAATATTCATTTAAATAACTCTAAATCAACTTTAGAAAATCTTAAATATTCACAACATGTATTATTTGCAGGAGATTTTAACCTTAGTAATATCGAATGGACTTTTGAATTGGAAGACAAATGTTTGGTTCCCTTTAATGTTTCAACTGAAATAGAATCTTTAGTGATTGACTTTTTTGGTGAATATAATTTAATCCAAATCAATTCTCACTATAATGATCTTAATCGAAATTTAGATCTGGTTTTCTATTTGTCTTGACAAGACCGATTTTCCCATTATTGAAAATTCAATTCATCATTATTGCTATATTGACGGAAATATAATTTTCGAAAAGCTGACTACGACCAATCTCAAAAACAAAAAGAACAAGGCATTGTATAAATCTCATAAAAATAATTCTGACTTTCGCATAAAATATCTAAACTGTGAACGTGAATTCGATTATCTTAATAAATTCTTATATCGGAATACATGCTATCTATCAAAAGGTACCTAAAATCTAACACCAAGCGTTTTTGGAATTTTATTAGCTCAAAGGGTTAATCAAGTCATTTATTCAAAAATTGTATCAAGATTAAATTACTAGTCACGTACCTAAAATCTGTTATTTATTTGCTAAATATTTTCATTCGGTTTATTCTTTGGATACTCCTCCTATTCAGAATTTACATTATATGAGTAGAGTTGTAAATATTGGTTCATTGCTTTTATTGGTCCTATTGAAATAGAAGAGGTTTTATCCGAATTGGATGTTAATAAGGTGGAAGGGCCAGATGGGATTCCAGCTATTTTTTAAAGAAAATACGGCATTGCAATAGCTCAACCAGTGGCGGATCTAGGATTTGATCATGGGTGGGAGTCCAATTACAAAACTACTTAAAGAAAAATAAAACTTGTGTGGGTTTGTAAGCACCGTTTTTTTTCAAAAAAAAAATACAAACAAGCACAAGCTGACCTTAAAACAGCACATGTATAACTTTTAAAAAAAGTTGTAATTTTGAAAAAAAAATTGCGAATTAAAAATTCAAATTTGCAAATTTGCGAATTTAAAAAAATATTAACGGCACATCGCAGCACAAGTTGAGCACAATACAGCATAACTTTTTTTGAAAATCGAAAATGATGGTGCTAATTTCACGCCAAAATCCTTCGCATCATTTGCGTTCGGTCGTAAAAGTTGCAAATATGCGATTATCTCTTCAGTTGTATCACAAAACAGCAAAACTTTAAGTTTTTATAAAAACTTAATTTTGGAAAAAATGTCATCCTCAAAATTTGCAAATTTGAAAAATTTTCAAAAATACACATCGCAGCCCTTATAATATTGAATAGTATTTTAATATGTTGCTTTGGAGAGGTATGAAATGCCTATGTCTTCAAAATTTAACATACCTAAAACCCTTGAACTAAGTTTCCTTCATAAAACTGTTACGCAATCTATTGCAAGTAGGTATACTCCTTTTTCCGCTAAGACGCATTTGAAGTTTTTGAGGTAGGTATACCTAATTCATTACACTTTGAAGACATTTTTAGTCGAAATATTATAAAAAGATGGGCTTTCTGTAATTAAGTAATTCAAACGTACACCAAATTTAGGTCGAAGAGAAATAAATATTTAATAAATAAATAAATTAACATACAAATATTTGGTAATCAATGCTCATGGGGGGTCCGGACTTACCGTGTCATGTTATATCTTTTTTTAAATTCAGAAATCCATTCTTTAATTCTGTTTGAATACTTTTTAAAAATTTAATTTACAAACTCAAAATTAAAAATTCGGAAATTGATTTTTTTTTTTCAAAATTTTGCATTATTAAGTATTATTTTTGTTTAATAATAATTTTATTTTAATAATTAAAGATACAAAAATAATTCAAAATCTATTTGTTTTAATTTAAAAAATATAAAAATTTAAATCATAATTTTAAAAATAACCTGTTAAAACGATATCTTGGCTACAAAAGCAAACTTTTCTATCAAATATATTTGTTTTTCGGGTGGCTATAGGTACAGCTTTATAGATTTAATACCCTTTTTGCAAAGTCAAAATTCACGTTGACTTGTGTTATAGACCCATATGTAAAAATTTCTTCTATTCCAAAAGTATTTGAAAAATTTGTTTGCAATAAGTAGATAACCATATCCTACAAACGCAGACTTAGAGCCTTTAGAACCATTCCCGTTTACAATTTTTTTTAAGAATCCAAAACGTGCACTATAATATAGTACCTATATATATGTATATTAGATTAGATTTTGAGATATTTTGAATCTTCATTATAAAACAAATATAACCTCTTCAACTATTTTATTCTGTCAACTATTTTGATGATAGATTCAATTAAGTAAGTAAATAATTCAACCATTAATTTGGCGTTTCATTTCCTATCCATCCAGAGATACAAATTATGTATCGGGGTTTTCAAGAACAAAGACGAAACGGCGAATAGAATAAACGTTTATATTTTAGTAAAACAACTTCCGTAATAAGGGTGAATATTACGGTCTTGGCTACGTTGGCCAAGCTAATGGGGGACCTGGTTTCACCATCAATGTATATGAAAATACCAGCATAAATTATAAAATAAGTACTGTTCAGAAAAAAGTACAAAATCTAAGCTATAGAAAGTTGTCATACAATTGTTATAATCATTATTTGTTTTTTTTGTATGTTAAATAAAGTTCCCCTGAAGAAGGCAGCAACCCCTGCCGAAACGTCGGGAAAAGTTAATGTTTACTTAATTGTTTCATTTCAACAACCATTGTGACCAGAAAAGCCGAAGGAAAAATAAGATTTGCTCTTATCCACTTTTTCAATTATAGAAATTTTCATCTATAATTTCAGATTTCGATTTGAAAATTGATTTTTTTTCCTGTCCAATTTTGGTGTTCGTGTAGTTTTAGGTTTAAGTTTTTTCACAGGTCAAATCTATTTGATAATTTTGGATTAAATAAATTTAATTTCCAAATTTGTCAAAGGCTTTAAGGAATTCTGTGAATTAACGTTCCCGAACTTATGCAATTTTAGAATTCAAAACTTTTAAGAGAATTTTATGATTGCTCTTCAAAATTTGACATTGTGTGAATTTGTATGCCCAAATTAAGGAGTCGGACCTTTATGTACATAGCAAGAACTCAAAAGTTATTCAATAAAGGGGAGATTATTTGCTCTCTCGTTGCAACTTTTATGTGTTAACAACAAACACAAATTTTTGACAAAACGAATGAAAACAATTTATTTTATTTTGATTTCAACGAATTCGACATTTATATTCAACAAAATATTTATTGAATTTTTGAATATACTTACATACATATGTACATATGTATGTATGTTTATTGTATACATGTACATAACATGTACAAACAAATTGTGCGTTTTCAACAAAGAACGAAAAACTGAATTCATGATATGATTCACATAAGAAAACAAAGACAATGCACAAGATTTGAGATTAGAACGCCATTTTTTACAATTTATTTTCAAAAAAATTGAATTAAACTTTAGACCCAATTAGGAAACTTAAACTGCGGTGCTCTTGTCACTTGTATTCAAATCAAATTCCGAAGGGACGAATTTGATGAACAGATTTAATGTTTGTCTTAAGGGCGACAAGCTAAATTATTCGCACCCGATAGACTGGCCTAGCTCAGGGTGGTTGGTTGTTGAATCGCTGATGGTACGATTATACCACCTCTGGCTGAACCGATGTTACACAACAAAATTGATTTCTTTACAATTTCCGTCCATTTGACAGAAACAAATCGATTCAGTTTAGAAAAAAATCAACTTTTTGTTTGAAAGGAATTCGAAATAAAACTGCCTTCATGTTTTTGAATACAAAACAAAATTGGTTAATATTTAATATTTTAAAAACAATTTTAAATATCGAATCAAATTAACCAAAAACAAAAACACACACTCGCCAAACCAATGTTTAAAATAGATTTTTTATAAAGAATAATAATTTTTTTCATTTTCCCAATGGGATGCAAAAATTGTTAAAACCGGTTTTCAGTCAGATTTGGACAAACAAAATTGATTTTTTAATTATTAATTGTAAGCTAATTACCTCAATGACAAAACACCCAAAACCAAACAAATAAAAACTAATGTGTTTCACATTTCACAATTTTAGAACACAAATGTAAGAATAAGGTTGTGTGTTTTGGTTAAATTTGATCCTTATACGAAATAGTACAACTCATTAGTGTCAAAAATTCAACTAGGGATCAAATTTAACGTGGTTTTTACTAAATTTCCACACGACCGTTGAAATTGATGGATTTCAATAAAAAAAAATATTTTTGAGTCAAAAAACAAAAAAAAAATATATATATATAAGTATACAAATTTAAATTATGAATAGTGAAATATGACACGAATTAATTAAGAAAAACCATATCACACACTGAATAAAATATATGTTAAGGATAATATGATTTAATTTATATATGAATTAGGGACAGACAAAAAAACATGTGCTTTATTTTTTCATTAACATTTTGGCACAGGAATGTAGAATTTATGATTTAATTGCTAAGGACAATTTCATAGGTAACATAAAACATATCCAATGCTAACCCGTTTTTTGTTGCCAAGTTGCTTCAATTCCATTCCATTTGTATTGACTTCGACATTGATAAGTTTACCATTAGACTGACCAGCAGTGGTTGGGTTACTTAGGCTATTATTACTAATACTATTTGTTGTATTCAGGTCCACTGAGAAGCGTGAGGTAGGTGAATGCACACCGGGATCTACAACGTTTCTAGCAGCAGCGGGTTCCACTTTCCCGTCGCCATTTAATACTTTACCATTACCCGATGGCATTTTATCACAGTTGTGGTTCATGTTGACAGTTGTTACAACTGTCGATGTAGAAAACGATGGGCTACCGTTTAATGCAGATATTTTCGGTGCTGTACTCTCATTGTTGAGATTATTCAAAATTTCTGTGGTTGAAATTGGAAGAATTGCGCGGCGCTGAATCGACTTTTCATCACCATCATCGCTTTCAGTTTCATTGTTGTTATTGTTGGCTGTTGTGGAAGACGCTGTTTGTTTTCGCTGACGGTGTTGCATTTCTGCATTGGAGGCAAGCCTGGTTCCAATAACATCGGAATTTGTAGCGGTATTGCTGTTTTTGCGCTTACTCTTGGTAGCATCAGTTTCTTGGTAACCCCCATGCATTTTTCGCTTGAGCTATGATGTAATGGTGAATGTTATTACATCGATTTATTTTTTTTTGTTGTTGTTTAAATGAAGGAAATAAATGTTTATTTGCGGATGAAAGCGAGAGCCAATTAATTATATTGTGAAGAAATAAATAAAAAGAAAATGAAACATTTTAAACAATTACATACATACATCTTTGCTTAAAATTGTTGTTTTTTTGTTTAATATTAGTGTATTAAAGAATCAATGAGATCATTTTAACAGAGACAATTACAAAAATTTTAAAAGTAAATTTCTAATTCGAATAAGATTTGCATGAATAATTATTCAGACAGATAATATATGAACCTTCTTAAGTTTTTGTTGTTTTAAATTATGAGCAATAATGTTTTAACAAACACACTTAGACGGCTAATCTTTATAACTGTGACAAAAAAACACAATAAAATATGACACCAACGTCTTTTCATCAAATTCAAACTTGAACTGAATCATACTACTACTATGCACGACTGGATTGCACCAATAATATGTAATGGTGCTACATTTTAACGAAAAAAGTTTTTAAAAAAGTTGAAAGAACTATTTTTTTTAAATTATTTTCAATATTTTTAAATACAATATTGTTTAACTTTTAAGAAGCATCAGACTTTAAAGTAAATATAAAATCGGTTAAGCCTTAAAAAGATATCATACATACGTAAATAACTCAAAAAAAAGTAAATTTTCTCAAAAAACCTCAAAACATTATTTCCTTAAGCGAATTTTTCGACAAGAACCCGAAACATAGTTTTCTTGCAAACATGTTTGTCATTACAGTTACGAAAAAACCGAAATTGTTGTTTGACTTTTTAGATAAGCTAAAACAAAAAAATTCGAAAAAATTTTGTAAGCAAATCTGCCTACCGCAAGTCTACATCAAATTGCAGTGGACCCACGGGCGCGAATAAAATTGCCATTGGATTGAGAGGGAAAATAAACTCCGGGGAGTTTGAGGAGAGCAGAATAGTTTTTCGAGAGAATAAAATATCCCAAAAGAAAAAAAATTGCGCTGGTGATTTACGATAGGGGTAAAATAATGCTAGGACCCAATAGATGGCGAATTGTTTGAATACAAAGATTTTGGTTAAGTTCATATTTGATACATACTTCTCGCAAATACTTTAATTTGATGGAGCCAAATTTAAATAGGACTATCTACAATGTGTTTCTTTTTTAAAAAGCTATACTTAGGTGACTGTCCACTTATTCAAAATACAGAATAAAATAGGAAATCTGGGGTCGTCTCCCTAACGTAAATTTAAACGCAAACAAAATATTATTTGCTTGCAGTGAAAATCATTTAAGCGTGTCAATACTAGTACAAACAACAATTGAATGTATGAAGTTAAGTGTACGTAGCTTAAAGACCACCATTAATTTTGCATTGAAGCTTGTAATTCAGGAAGCGTAAGTCAAAACTTAATTTAAAAAAAAATCAATTTTGTTCAGTGGGAAAAATTGTTTGAAACAACCAGACACACATTTATTAAATATTATTTAGCAATAATAGTTAGATAAGCAAAATTCGGTTAAAGAAACAATACATATATGTTCGTGTTTATGTATTAGGCTAATCGTTACGTGCGTCGTCGCACACTGAAATGTAATCCAGCTGTGATAATGGTTTTGGGATAAAAATGGCCTTAAGTAGAAATAAGGGCTTAAACCATAATTTTGAAATGTTGAGCCCTACAACAATAAAGTTTAAAGATATTTTATCTACATCATGAATTCCTATTAAAAGTCGATCCTTCAATAATGTATTGCGTTTTAGCATAACTGGCAGAAAATGATGTAAAGATAAATGAAGCCAACATTTCTTGCGAATTGACACAAATAATTTCCCCTTCATACGATAGCTTGTTACACCAAGTTCAGTGTGCAAGTAGTGAAACAACTGACGACGACCCAGGTGTGGGTTGATGTAACTTAACGTCTCGGTTTATAAAAAAAAAAAAAATTGGTCCTCACTATTTGGCGATAACGATCTGATGTGCTATATAAAAATCAGAAAAGTCCCTTCGAAAATTAAATTGAATCATCGAAAAGTTTTACAATGTAATTAGACATGTTATCTTTACATTTACTTGAAGATTCAAAAAAATGAATTAAAATCGGCGCCACATTTTCATTACACCTGTCTGAGAATAATAATAATCTATTCAAAAAATTAATAATCACAAATAATTAATTTGCGTCATCAACGTCTTATAAACAAAATTGACGTTTTATACAAAAAGTGGTACAGTATTTTTGTTAAAAGGGGGAGATTTCGATTTGTACGGCGCGGCGCCGCAAAATAATAACGATTTTTTTAGAGTGGTCAGAGGAGGCAGGGGTGATTTTAGAAAAAAATTACTTAGTGAAAAAAAATTCTTAAAAAACAACGGCAGCACTTAAAATGAAATTTTTAATGCCAGAAATCTGTTTTTTAATCCTAAATTTTAATTAAATTATTTATGTATGTAAATAAATAGTATGTAAATATAAACATTGACCACAAAAACCAACTTCGCACTTCATTTCACAATATTGAAAAAAAATTGGTCTAAACTTTTTTTTTCATTTTTTTTATCAAAAGTTTGGGTTTGCATTTAAATTTTTTAAAAAACTATTGACATAAATAATTTAATTTAAATTAAAGATCAAAGAATAGATTTCTAGCTTTCGAAATCGGTATAATACTTTACTGTAAACGTTGCCGTTGTTTTTTAATCTTTTTTTCTTTTTAAGTAATTTTCTTCCAAAACTGACCCTACCTCCTAAACGTGGCGAGATAGAAATTGTGAAAAATGATCATATGTCAGTACCTAGTATTTGTGAATTTATAATTCACACATATGTACAATGTACATACTGTCAATTTACCTTAATAGACTGTTTAGGTACATGTGTAAGGACCAGTTGTACAAACGTAGGTCAAATATATGATCCGTGGTTTAGCAATTTTATCTTACTTATTTCGGCTTACTAACTTATGTTAAAAGATGGTTAAAGATTCAAGTAATGGAAAATCGAATTATATGTTTTAACCATCGGTGAACATCAGTTAATCCGCTGGAATAAATGAGTTAAAAGTGATAAATCTGGGATCAAATATTTGGCACACGTTTGTACAACTGACCTTTAATGAATCCAGAACAACTTTCTCAATTTTAGAGAGCACATTTTTCATGCAGAGACCTGGGGGGTCATTCCGTAATTTTCTAAACGAAAATCGTCAAAACGACAATCGTCGACGAGATCGTCCATGATTTGCTTCACGTAACTTGTCACTATCGTCTCGTCTATCGTTTGTAATTCTATGAATCTCCGAAACCCTCAAACTTTAGTTGAAAAATCAAATTGGCTATCATAATTATCAATAAAATAAATCTTTAGTGTTTTTTTTTTGTTTTTTGGTGCCGATTGAAACTAAAGGGAAATCATTTTAAAATTTAAGTTGCATTTTCGTTATATTTTTACAAATTAATATAATTTCAAATATGTACTTAATAGGGCAGTCATGCAATCTCAAATTGCTATTTTAACTTGCATTATGGAAGTGTGTGGAACTCTAGAATTCACAACAAAACTGATAGCAATTACCTAAAATGCACTATTGGGATCTGTCAAGCAAATAAGATTTAAGACAAGCTATGAATTTGCCGCTAAACCCCAACTTACTCATTTTTGAGAGTTTGTTAAATGCTTGAAAATCTGTCAGAACAGAATCCGTTTTTTTTTATTTTTAAAAGAATTAATTTAAAACTCCACTAATTCCGTTAGGAAAGTGACAGTCGAACAACCTTAAGAAAGCCGATAAACGAAACGAAAACGATTTTGTGTAAAAACTTAATGTATTGCAAAGAATTCGAAGAGTTTCGGAATAGCCGACAGGTTACCTATTGGGCGATTATTATCAATTTTATCCTTTCTTCCTTTTTGTATATAAGGATTGTTATCATGCGAGAGCAAAATAACACAAAGACAGTGAACAGTTGGTTATTTTCCAACTTCTTCTTGGACTACAGTACCTAAAAACTTAAAAATTAATTCAAGACGATAACAATTTAGCTGTCGTCCACCGCTATCCAAATCAAATCTTTTATTTAATGAAAAAAGACATTTAAATGTACAATATTTACCAAATACCTAAGCCAAAATTAAAAAGAATAAGTATTATTTTTAATTGGACTTTTCTTTAGAAATGATCATAGTTCAGATGTTCAGATCTTCAGATAATCAATATTATTGCTTATTAGAATGTATTTTAGTTACAGGTTGTTAATTACAACACAAAATAACAATGAAGTGATCATTTTGATTAAAAACTGAAGATAATAAAGATTTTAAAATTTTATGAGAAAATGATAAAGATGACATAGGTAGAATAAAATAAATTTATAATTTTTGAATGCTATAAATTATGTTTATTGATTTGAAATAAGCGCTTGTGATCTTTTGTATATATTAAAATATCATTTATGGTTAAAATCCAACTTACCTCATCCTCACGTTTTCTCAAATCTGATTGCACTTCTTCCAACTCTTCTTGTGCGTCGGTAGCCTTCATGTAATAGCCCTCTTTGAGCATTTTTAAACCAAATATAGCAAATAATGCTGTTGAAATATAGTATGTATAAACCCTAGGAATAATAGTTGCTGCCATGCCAAAAACTGCCGAAAGAACGGTCATGAGACCCAACGCGGCAATAGCTCCCACAAAAACTGTTAATCTTGCGTGACGCATAGCCATAATGGCAGCAATAAAGAAAGTCTTATCGCCTAATTCACTAACTAAAATGACTGAAATCGATGCGATGAATGCATGAATGAAACCAAGGTTGGATGCACTTGTAGTGCCCTTAGTACTTGGAGTTTCGATTTTGTGTTCAATTGGTGAATCGCCAACATTTTGTTCATTCATATTGGGTTTTGCAGCGTTTTCGGGATGGATTGGCATTTTCTAAAAAAAAAAATACAAACAACAAGAGGTGTGTATAATAAAATACATATGTATGTATGTGATTTTTTAATTTATATAATCTTACAGTTTCTTCTTCAGTTTGCAACACTCTAGTTTCATCGTCAAGTTTCCTATCCAATTCTGCAAGACATACTGTTGAAAATGCAAGAACCACCATTAGGGCCATCATCAAGTGGTATTTAGCTGAACGTTTCAAATAGACATTGTGCCTGGTTGTCTGCCAGAAATAAGATTGATTCTGCGACATATCTTTGCCTTTTTAATCAAATAATATTAGTCAAAAATGTTTTTATATGGAGAATAATAGTTTTACGTTTCCAGTATCACAGCTTAGTTAAGTTAGTTTTTAAACTTTTAATAATTTTAATTAGTATCGCGGACGTTGTTATTTGGAGTTGTACCTGAAAGAAATAATTAAATTTCTTCTTTAATGAATTTTGTTTGCAAAAATGTTTTGTATGTATAAGAATTATAAACTGACTGTCAGTGGGCATATTGTTTAAAATTATACATATATGTAGAATGTCCCGTCAGTGCAACGAAAGGGCAGAGCGCATTAAAAAATATACTTTCAGATAAATTTTAAGGGGATCAAAGTGAAAGCCATTAATCAATTTAGTCAATCCAAAACTTGGATTTTAATGGAAGATTTTTCCATCTTACCATCCAACTTTAAAGTTCAACCGGCAGTGTCACACGAGATAATATACATTAAAAAATTTATAAGATTTCTCTTAATATCAGACACTCCATAAAGTTTATCTTATCATACGAAATGCGACTCAAACAATGTGGTGTAATTATTTTATCTTTGTTAGATTATATTCCTATCCGCTTTTTAATATGTGAAATGTGATTTACCTGCTTTTAAAATCTATATGCATATAGCTATTCAAATATTTCCAACGGTTATTGGGGGAATTTGAAAATACAATATTCTTTCAACTATATTTAATTGCAGTGTTTTCTTAAATACAAACGTGTACTTAAAAACTGTATAAGCATGCTGGTCATCATCTTGTATGTGTCGACGCAAACAAAGTTATTTATACAAAAGTTGAAAACATTTTTTTGTACGTACTTTCTATCCGCCGCGTAGTTCTATTTTTATCAGCAAAAATAAATGTCTTAATCAAGCAGTTGATCATATACATAGGAGCAAAGCATATTTTAAATGTTAAAACTTTATTAATTTTGTCCCTAAAAATTAAATCTTGAAATAACAAGAGCTTGCTTTAATATTTGCTTTTTGATTATTCTTATCATTTACGTGCAAGTAACCCCATATTGAATTAATTATAATTGGTACCAGATAAGGCAGTGTTAAATAAGGCAATTTTTTTAAATGTATACTTTTTCCTATGAGAATCTTTATTTTTGCAATGAATCATTATATCCATTCCCAGAGAATTTTACGCAATATAATAAAAATGTATGAAAATATTTCCATAGTTTATGTTTTGAATGCCAAAACATATAAAATGTAACACTTGATTTATTCAATATACACGATTATCTCCAAACAACCAAGCACATTCGAGGTACGCTCTAACACCCAAAGAGTAGTCATGTGTTTGCTTATCATCAAACTTGAGATTCTGATTAAATATGGCATTCCGAGGATAACCAGGGTCTATACCTACTCTGTCAAATAAAAAATACAATGTTAGCTTTTCTGGCTCGATCGGCACTCTACTTGCGAAATTTCTACTAAAATAAACAGACCCACTGAGTTACCTACAAATTGTAAACTTGTTCGAACCCACGTACAACGGACCGTGGTCCATGGCATACCACCCACCTCAGGGCAAACTGATTTTGTGCTCGCTAACAAACCACGTTATGTGAATATGTATTTTAAATAAGCACATTAAATCAGAGTTACCATTCCCAAGTACATACTAGCAAATCGTTATGGATTTTTCTTTGGTTTTAGTTAAGGAGCTTTCAGGATTTATGTTTTTTTAGAGCTTTTTTTCAACCAATTCCCACGGGCTTGCAAAAAAAATTAATTTAAATTTTCTTTTTTCAATTTAAGATTTCTTTTTGAAGTCATTAATTTTGTCTTCAATTGTTTTGTTTTGTTTTATTTTATTTTATTTTATTTTATTTTATTTTATTTTATTTTATTTTATATTATTATTTTTTAATTTATTTTACTTTGTTCTTTTGTTTTTAAATAAATAAATAATAGATTTCTTCAATATGCAGTAAACGTGCAACAAGAACTTTTATCGATGATAATCTTATAACCTTAAACATGATAATTCTTCATTCACGAAAGTTCTTCTCTTTAAAGGAATGTTAAAAGTTCTAGTTTCCCGAAATCAAAGATTCAAAATATGTCATAGGTATTAATGTCCAAAGTTATATTTAAGAAGTTTGATGAGTATCGGGATTTATCTGAAGGTTCTGAGGTTGACGCTATTTGTGTATTGTTTAGAAATTAGAAAAATAACTTCGCACATTAAATTGAATAATATTAAATAGAAATAGGAAATGGAAAAGTTTGAAGATACTTTGTATTCAGTTTTAGAAAAGAAAAACGGTTATTTGGTTTATGATCGGCCTGGCAGTCGTGAAATAGCTATAACTCCAGCCTATACAAACTTGGTAGTAGCTCACTCAATTGTTGCTGTTCATTCAAACCTTCAAAACAATAAAGATTTTTTGTGTCAACAAAATTATGTCATATTGAGAATTGGTGAATACTCACTTGAACGTAGGTATGTAGAATTTTTTGAAAACAAAAATTAAGATTTGCTGGCCATTTAAAAAATGGGTTAACTTAAACGGCTAAATCTCGAAACAGAAGTCAAAGAATAAAACAATTAGAACCAGCCGTGATGATGGACTGTAAAAAGTCCGAACTACATACAGCTATGAGTTTTTGATCGTTGCTTGGTACGTTTTATTCTTCATACTATTAATTACATTCGTGAATTTAGTCAAAAATCTTTTACATATTTTCAATTAACGTATACTAGAATGACAAATGGGGTAATTTTGTTTGTGCATCTGATTGGCCTTTCTTAAAAGTTAGACTTTTTGTGAAGCATGTTTCTTCTAGATTCACAGGGGAGTTTAAAAATAAAGTTACTAGGTATACTATACCCAAAGTTTCAGCTGAACGCCACCACCACCATATTTTTCAGTTCCACTGTACCGAAAAAATCCTTTCTTACTAGTGCTATAAAGTTTATAACTCCTTTGATTTTATTAAATCGGTCCTATTATAAAACATATTTTGTACTCAAGATAGTAAAATTATTAAACTTTGTTAAGTGTTTTAATGTTTACATCTAAGTTATTATAAAAAAACAAATTGTAAAAATAAAATCTGTTAGTCTTTAAACAACTTTGATATTATTGTCTGTAGTTGAAATAAATGAAATATTCAAGTCGCATTTGATAAACCTTCTTACGGGCATATAATATGTAGTTAAAATTATTAAAAACAAAATGCTCATTGTGAATTCGGAATATAATAAAAGTTTTGTTTCATTTCGTTTTAATAATGTAGTACATAAATACTATACTATATTTATTGCCTAAATAAATTAATTAGATTAATTTTGACTTTAAAAAATGGCTGTCGACTAGGCTTACTAGCTATTCCAAAATTGTTTCATATATTATGTACCTACTTTGTCATTGTTAAACAACACAAACGGTAAAATGGTAAATCGACAGAATATAGATAATAATTGTACCTACACTATTTGTTTAAAAAAAAGTTAACAAACAGGCAGTATGGATTACGTTGCACAAGAAAAAGCAGAAACTAAAAAACAACAAAAAATTGAATTTACAAGTCAAACAATTTCAGATAATAATTTACTGACGAAGAATATATCATTATCAACTTATTTAATTATTTATTTAAACTCTTGGAAATCACATAAGAACTCAAGCATTTTTCTGAGACACGAATTAAGCAATGCTGTGAAAGCGCCTATCTGCAGATAGAGATAATACAAAAAAAAATCACTTCCGAAACAATTTTTTTATCACTTTATCTTCACAATTATATTTAAATTTAAAATATGTACATATTACCAATTACAACTGCGTTGTAAAGATAAAATGCAAAAATACTTTTCACTTCTATTTTGAGATTTTAATTTATTAAATAGCGAATGACGTACGTTTTGTTATGTACATATATATCTTCTAATAACTTTTAATAATAAATTGAAGATGATTTATATAGCAGTGAAGGAATTAAAGTTTATTTTTGGCGCAATCACATAAAATATATATATATTGTTTTATTTTATTTTTAAATTAATTTAATTTTAAATTAATTTAATTTTTAACACCACCATGACTTACTTGAACTTTTGATGTATTTTACTGGGTCGATGACAGCAGCCGAAACGCAGGCCGTTGACGTTTTGAGAAACGTCAAGTTTGAAAGAAGACACCGGCCGGGTTCAACGCAATCTGAAATAAAGTCCTAAATTTATAGTCCCGTTCCGTTTTTCGACAAGAATAATCATCACTTCCACCTGAACAAATTTAACATAATTAGCCGCATTCAGGGGCCCATTTCTCAGATCATACATCACATACATTTCATACAACATACAACACTTTCATACATCATACACATCATACAATTTTCTGTTTCTCAGATTTCATTGGAAGTGTTGTATGATATTTTGTTTGTTGTATGATGTGTATGATTTTGACAGAAATAAAAGTAAATTATAATAATAGGAAATAAGAAAAAGTCATCCTTTATTTACAATTCACAATGGAATTAATCTCCATATGCCAAGGCCAAGGAAACTATGTTGCTCGAAGCTAACGTTATCTCTTCTTTCGTTTTGTTCGATCCGGCAAATTGGCCAAAAAGTAATTCTTTTTGGCTTATCATTTCCCAAAGGACAAGTATTTGTTGTTCTTTAGTTGTCTATTAAAAAGAAAAATCATCACAATTTACCATTTTTTTAATTCAAAAATTACTTTTGTATATTTTCGTTTGTTTACGTTCATTTTGCCCTTACATTTTAACAATTACAACAAATTTATATGCTGTATGAAATGTATGAAAAATTTGAGGTTAATTTGCTGTATGATGTGTATGATAAATTTCTGAGAAACAGAATCATACAACATTCCAATATTTCCAGTGTAATCTCCGGTCATACATTGTTGTATGACATTGGATCATACAACAAATCTGAGAAACAGAAATCATACAACAGAATTGTCAAAATCATACAATGTATGTGATGTATGATCTGAGAAATAGGCCCCAGGTTTGTATCCAAAACGATCTGGACCCATGTTCTGTAACTCGGCGATAACTTTTCGAGGCGAGAAACGGCGAAAAATGGAACAAAACTCATAGGAAACCTAAGTTATCGCCGAGTTACAGAACATGGGTGGTCTTAGCTTTACTTCACTGTGAAACTGGCCCTAAGTATCCTAGAATTTTTAGGATAGCTTGAGATTAATTTTTTGGCAACAGCTGCTTTGACATCAGCTGTGATTTTACAAGGGATTACAACAACACAAAGCTATCCAGGGTCCATGTTCTGTAACTCGGTCGAGTATTTTCGCAGTCGATTTGAGGTAGAACGAAAAATTTCATCGTTTCTCTATATTGGAAAATGAACTGTGTCTATAACATGATGCGAAAACAGCCCTGTGTGAAAACGATAGTTTCCAGTTTCCAATGGAAGGAATGTTTACCATTTCACTTGAACTGACAGCTTCAATTTATTAAAAATTACTTCACATTTACCTAAAAATTACTTTTTCTTTTATATTGAAAAAGTGGAAGTGTTTAAGTATATTATTTTGCAGTAATTAAAAATTTTAAAACAAGTAAAATGTATAGTGTTCTCGTAATTAGTGAACAAATTGACAATAGAAACATGATGCGCATTCAGAGACGTTATTTACGAGATACCACGAATGCTTTTGAAATGCCCGAGGAAAGATTTCGTGAACTTTACCGCTTCACAAAAGCCACAGCTAATGTTTTGTTAGAAGAATTAAGTCCCTATATGAAAACAGGGGTTCGAAATACGTTTATTCCTTAAGCCGATCCGAATGTGTGCTGCTTTGCATTTTTTTGCAACTGGGTCCTTTCAAAGGGATATCGGACAAGATTTTTCAGTACTTATCAGCAGAACGATGGTATCTCGCTCAGTAAAAGAAATATCTCTTATTTTACAAAGGCATCTTATGCCAAAATGGATTAAATTTCCATCAGTAGATGAATACGATGTCATAAAACAAAAGTAAAGCCTCAACTACATAAGCCAAAAAAGTGAAAAAGTGCAAAAGTGAAAATTTTTAAATTGATTTTGTGATAGTTTTTCTGACTAGAAAACTTATAAAAATGATGCAGAAAGCTTAAATTTTGGTTTAAAAACAAATTTGTGTATTCTTTTTCAAAAAACAACGGCGCTAGCGGTTTACAACAAAACTGGTTTTGCTGGTGTCATTGGAGCTATAGACTGTACTCATGTACGCATAAATAAACCAAAAGCAGAAATAGAGAATTGCTACCTTAATCGCAAAGGATATCATTCCAAAAATGTACAATTGGTAATGTTTAAACTCAGTTGCATCACTTTTACCTCAACTACATAAGCCAAAAAAGTGAAAAAGTGCAAAAGTGAAAATTTTTAAATTGATTTTGTGATAGTTTTTCTGACTAGAAAACTTATAAAAATGATGCAGAAAGCTTAAATTTTAAAAAAACGGCGCTAGCGGTAAAAAAAATATTTTTACTTTTGTACTTCAGTACTTTTTGGCTTATGTAGTTAAGCCTTTAGAATTACTTTTATATTTTATTTTCTTAGATCTGTACCTTTGATCTTCGCATTCTCGGAGGCTTTGCAAGATTTGGAGGTGCAGCTCATGATGCTTACATATGGGAAGCGTCTCAGATAAACGTTTTGTTAGAAAAACGATATGAGGAAAACCTAACAACTAAAGGCTTAACTACATAAGCCAAAAAAGTGAAAAAGTAAAAAAGTGAAAATTTTCAAACTCATTTTAGGATAGTGTTTCTGACTGGAAAACTTATAAAAATGATGCAGAAAACTTAAATTTTGGTTTAAAAACAAATTTGTGTATTCTTTTTCACAAAACAACGGCGCTAACGGTAAAAAAAATATTTTTACTTTTGTACTTCAGTACTTTTTGGCTTATGTTATAGTTAAGCCTTAACTCTTGGTTATTGGGTAAACAAATTTTTTGTTTAAATTTCACTTTTATTTTAATTTTTGATCATTTAAGGTGATTCTGGATACCCACTGCGCCCTTGGCTTATGACGCCGTACCGTTCATCATCCAACCCAGATGAACGAAATTATAATACAGTCCACTCAAAAACGAGAAACTGTATAGAACGGTTAAATGGAAATATAAAAGGTGTATTTCGTTGCTTACAACGGGGTATTTATTCGACTCCTCAGGCAGCTGGTCTAATTATTAATGCCTGCACAACTTTGCATAATTTCCGCATAGCTTATGGCTTATTGGACGAAAATGAAACGATACCAATAGCAGATGTAGAAGACGACCGTGAATCCTCAAATAACCTAGAAACGAACAACGACCGGTTTTTAAGACAAGCTGAAAGAATCCGGAATGTAATTAAAATGAACTTATCTCGAACAAATGAAGAAAATATTTAAGCTTGCAAACGGAAATAGAAAAATAAAACCATTATTAAAAAAATCCCATAAGCGTCTAATTTTCCATTACTTTCATTCAATTCAAAAAGTACTACGACTATAGGCGTGTCTTATTTTCTCATATGAATCTGTATATGGATCATTTAAACATGTAAACAAAAACACATCTTGTGTTGCTTCTGTTTTACATGTAAAAATTATTCAGATTCAGATCCATATGGCAAAATAAAACACGCCTTTAATGTATAACTAAAAAAAATAAGATTAAACAAAGCAAACAATTTTAAAAATGAATATAAACAATTATTTAAAAAAATTTTTTAGTTTATTTATTTATTTATTTCTTAAGAAATTTAAATTTACACAACATAAGTTTTTATTTTTAATTTTGCGACGCGTTTCGGTTTAGATAACCATCATCGGGCGGTGTAGGTGTTTTATTTTATCAAATTTACATCTCGTTGTTGTTTCAATGTTGTTGTTGGTTGGGATTGTATCGCTCTCTTTTGTTCTCATGCGTTATTATTGTATTTTATTGCTGTGTTGTATAATGTATTTGTTTTAATAGTTAATTTGTCATTTAGTATTCTGTCTTGTTCTGTTTTGTAAGCTTTGTAAATTTCGTATTCTTCTAGTGCGTCTAGTTTTGTCCCTTTTTTGCATGTATGTAAAGGTATTAAGTTTGTCGCGAAGTCAGTGTAGTTATGGTTTTTTTCTATTAGGTGTTGGGCGAAATTAGATTTTGTATATTGTTTTGGTCTGTGCTCTGTAAATCTGTCATAAAATGTTCTACCTGTTTGTCCTATGTAGTAATTGTCACAATCATCACAAATTATCTTATAAACGCCTGATGATGTGGTGGGGTCATTTTTCGATTTTTGTTGTAAAATTTTGTGTATATTATTTGTTGTTTTAAAAGATATGTTTATGTTAATTTTTTTGAATTCATGTTGTATTATATTTGGTAGTAAATTAGTGTAGTCTATAGATATGTATTTATTGTTATTGGTTGTGTTGTTGTCATCTTTGGTTTTGTTATTTTTCATTTTCTTTTTCTTTTTGTTAATTAGTTTGTCTATTAATTCTGGTGTGTATCCGTTTGTTGTTGCTATTTGTTTAATAATTTTTATTTCGTCATCATAATCTGTTTTCTTCATGGGGATGTTTAAAAGTCGGTTGATGAATGCATGATACGCTGCCATTTTTTGTGTTTGTGGGTGGTGGGAGTCCTTGTGTATTGTAATATCTGTAGTTGTTGGTTTTCTGTAAATTTTGTAATTTAGTTTGTTGTTGTTTTTATATATGTTTAAATCTAAGAATGTGATCGAATTGTTGTTTTCTATTTCTGCTGTGAATTGTATGTTTTTATTTATGCTGTTCATGTATTTTTGTAATAAGTCCAATTGTCTTGTTGTGCCATCAAATATAACGAAGGTATCGTCAACATATCTTGCGTAGAATATTATTTTTGATTGTAGTTTATTTAGGTTAGAAAGTATGTGTTTATTTTCGTAGTAATTTAAGTATATATCTGCCATCAATCCACTTAATGGGGAGCCCATTGCGCAACAAACTAAATTACAAAATTTACAGAAAACCAACAACTACAGATATTACAATACACAAGGACTCCCACCACCCACAAACACAAAAAATGGCAGCGTATCATGCATTCATCAACCGACTTTTAAACATCCCCATGAAGAAAACAGATTATGATGACGAAATAAAAATTATTAAACAAATAGCAACAACAAACGGATACACACCAGAATTAATAGACAAACTAATTAACAAAAAGAAAAAGAAAATGAAAAATAACAAAACCAAAGATGACAACAACACAACCAATAACAATAAATACATATCTATAGACTACACTAATTTACTACCAAATATAATACAACATGAATTCAAAAAAATTAACATAAACATATCTTTTAAAACAACAAATAATATACACAAAATTTTACAACAAAAATCGAAAAATGACCCCACCACATCATCAGGCGTTTATAAGATAATTTGTGATGATTGTGACAATTACTACATAGGACAAACAGGTAGAACATTTTATGACAGATTTACAGAGCACAGACCAAAACAATATACAAAATCTAATTTCGCCCAACACCTAATAGAAAAAAACCATAACTACACTGACTTCGCGACAAACTTAATACCTTTACATACATGCAAAAAAGGGACAAAACTAGACGCACTAGAAGAATACGAAATTTACAAAGCTTACAAAACAGAACAAGACAGAATACTAAATGACAAATTAACTATTAAAACAAATACATTATACAACACAGCAATAAAATACAATAATAACGCATGAGAACAAAAGAGAGCGATACAATCCCAACCAACAACAACATTGAAACAACAACGAGATGTAAATTTGATAAAATAAAACACCTACACCGCCCGATGATGGTTATCTAAACCGAAACGCGTCGCAAAATTAAAAATAAAAACTTATGTTGTGTAAATTTAAATTTCTTAAGAAATAAATAAATAAATAAACTAAAAAAATTTTTTAAATAATTGTTTATATTCATTTTTAATATCACAAAAGCATAACATGGAGACTAATAAACAAATTATAAACAATTTTAAAAACATGAAATGAAATACATATAAAAAACTTCACTTAAAAACTTCAAAAACAAAAAAAAAATAGACTTAAGGTAAGACCGCACTCGGTGGAACTGCACTTCAGCGGAACTGAACTTCACGACTTATTTGTATGAAATTGTATGAGCTATATCGCACTAAGCGACAACTGCACTTCACGGCGCGACACTATGCGACAAAGTTGGTAATCTGACCAACTGTGTCGCGACGTGAAGTTTCGTTCAGTTTCGTGCGAAAGTGCGCAGGGTGTCGCTGAAGTGCAGTTCCGCCTAGTGCGGTTCTACCTTAAGTGTCACTTAAAGGTTCCAGTATGGTAATTGGTTAGGGCCAGTTGTACAATAGTGGTTCAGCCTCGGTTCAAGATTTTAACTCACCGATTTCGGCGGATTAACTAAGGGCCAGTTGTACAAATATTTAAACCGTGGTTCAGCAATTTTTTTCCACCGATTTCAGCAGATTAATTGAGTTTCAACAGTGGTTTACTGTTCAAGTGTGTGATAATAACCAATTACATACTTGAACCAGCGTTGAACCTTAGTTAATCCGCCGAAATCGGTGAGTTAAAATCTTGAACCGAGGCTGAACCACTATTGTACAACTGGCCCTAAGGTTCAACGCTGGTTCAAGTATGTAATTGGTTATTATCACACACTTGAACAGTAAACCACTGTTGAAACTCAATTAATCCGCCGGATTCGGTGGATAAAAATTTCTGAACCACGGTTTAAATATTTGTACAACTGGCCCTTATTGTCACTCACTTGAGCAGTAAACCACTGTTGAAACTCAATTAATCCGCCGAAATCGGTGGATAAATATTGCTGAACCACGGTTTAAATATTTGTACAACTGGCCCTGAGCCTCACAAAAACTATCGAAATTATGATCTCCTTTTGAGAACTTCACAACAACCTCACAAGAAATCAACCTCACAAATGCTTGTGACTTGTGAGTTGTGAGCCCTCACAACGCCAGAATAGCCCTGAGGTTTTGAAATCTCATCTCAAGAATTGAATGTTCTTTCTTTTCCACATTGAGAGGATTATCAAAAGGTCTCCGTGTTGCAAAGTACCGCAATATATTTAATATCGGCTGTTGCAGGCACTATAACGGTAAAGGTACCGGTTGTGGCAAAGCACCGCAAGTTCCACCAACACCGGTTTATTTTTGCTTTAAGCTAGGACCGCACTCGGCGGAACTATACTTCAGCGGAACTGAACTTCACAACTTATTTGTAGGAAATTGTATGAGCTATATCGCACTAAGCGACAACTGCACTTCACGGCGCGACACTATGCAACAAAGTTGGTAATCTGACCAACTATGTCGTGACGTGAAGTTTCGTTCAGTTTCGAGCGAAAGTGCGCACGGTGTCGCTGAAGTGCAGTTCCGCCTAGTGCGGTTCTACCTTTATGCCGCAACATCAAACAAACCTAGTATCTTTAGTTTTGACTACTAGATGTCGCATAACAAGAATTGATTTTTCTAAACTCTTTCTTGTGCTGTTATCGCTCTCTATATTTAAGTACTATAAACACAACTTCGAATAGTTTCACTTCCTTCGGTAAATTATTTGAAGCCATTTTGATTACGTCCATTCTTTCATTGTTCTTCGGCCAGCGTGGAAGTTGGTAATATTTGTACCGATTATTTAATTAAAGAAAAAAGGAAAAAAATCATGGAAGCCAAAGCTGAGGCAATGAATGGTAATCCATTACCACAGCGCAATAAAGGAGGAAACCAAAAAAATCAAAAGCAGCAACAGCAACCCCACCAACAACAGCAGCAGCAGCAGCCACATCAACAACAGCAGCCTCAAAAGCAGGATCAAGATAAGCAGCAAATAATAGATGTAGATGCTCCTCCGGTTGAAAAGAAGCCACGCTTTGGAAACAACCAGCAAGGCGGAGGAAACTTCCAAGCAGGAAATTTCAATAATCAAGGTGGAAATCAAGGTGGTAATCAGGGAGGTAATCAAGGTGGTAATCATGGTGGAAATCAAGGTAACGCGGGAAGAGGAGGAGGTGGAAATTTCGGCAATGGTGGCCGCAGAAGCAGGGATCGTCGCCGAAACTTCGGTGGAAGAAATGAGGTGAGTGAAAATTTTCTGTTCAAATTGCGCACAAAATGGTGGACATATTTGTTTCGCTTGAAAAAGTACATCCTATTTATATCACATGATTTTCATAAAATATTTAGCTTTTGAATGTTAAATATAATTCCTTTTACATTAAAGTTGGTATTATCGTTAAAACAAATATTTTATTTTGCGATTTCAAAATTATACGTCGTAAAGAAAATCTATTCTCCAAATTTTAAGTTGAATTAAAGAATATGACTACTAAACTAATAACTGATCGATTAATCCTATAATTTAATTTATACTTTTAATCAAGTGATTTGGGAAACAAATGTGTCGTAAGAATAATTTAGAAATTTGCCCTGAGATTTGTATAGGCTTCACTAACGCCATTTTCATCCAAAATTGGTCGGCCATGTTATATATTATGTATAATATATTATATTGAAGCAACACGACACTTTTCAAAGGGTGTTTAGTTTTACAGCAAACGCCAAAAGAAATTTTTTGGAGTGTATGAGTACAACGGTTTATATAGTGGTTGTTTTGTTTATAGAAAATCTACCAAAAAAGATTACCTATATCTACAGTTCTGTTAAAGTGTTAGACTTGGGGGAAATTAGAGGATAATGTGATTGATACATGAATTGAAATGGTTACACATACCTACCCCTGACGCAGAAATCGAAAATTGCTTTCTTTAACCCCCGCATCCCGTTCAAATGCTGACAAAATACCTTGATGGAGTTTGTATTTCATAAGTTTAAATACGCGAATGATTTGGAACTGATATTGGCATTACCTATTCAAACAGGCATAATAATGGCCGCGTTCTGGTTTGTATCCAAAGCGATATGGATAGCTTTGTGTTGTAATCCCTTGTAAAATCACAGATGTTGCCAAAAAATTTATCTCAAGCTATCCTAAAAATTCTGGGATACTTATCTATCTTATGAGAAACGTCTAATATTAGACATACGTCTAATACAATTTTAGTAATACCTACTGATAAAAAAAATATTTTCGATTCTTCAGAATTTTGCGCAGACAAATCCAAAAATTTCGAAGTCCTCACTGAGGGAAATGAATACATTTTTATTAAAAAAAATTATAATCTTGCTCGTTTGAGAGGTAAAAGTGTACAAGCCATATTTGACTCCGTATGCAGTAAGTCCCCTTTCACACAAGGAAACAAGTTGCTGGAGATATTTTGACGTTTTCTTTTAATATCCAATTCCCAGCAATCGTAGACCGTTCATTCCTCTTACTTGGTGCCCTTCTCTCCTAAAAACTGAAAGTTGCTGGAAACTGAGTTTCCTTGTGTGAAAGGGGACTAAGGGGTTGAAAATATACATTTTTTTGTTTGGTTTTTAATAAAAAACGTCTAAAGAACTCATTTTAAGCGTATTTTATTTTTTTCCTCTTTAAACAATAATTCATGCGGTAGAGAGTTAAGATTTGGTGAGGATTCGGTAAAAACGTAGTATAATGTTGATTTCATTTTGCCATTTGGGATATTCATCCGGGATTGCGGATTTTTCGTGGTAAAAGGAAAGCAAAATGGGGATTGATTTTTTTTTTGTAATTTTGTGTGTGGCATGTCAAATTTGGCATCATTTCCTTGATGATACCAGTGATAGTACGGGAAGGGAAAAATTCTTACAAGTAGATATTTTCAAAAATTATAAGAACATATTTTTAATTAAATTATAGATAGTTCTTTTCAACACAAATGTTTTGTGTTGTAACGAATTTTTTTTTCATTCGTCGTCAGTTAACAGTGTATTTTTTTGCGATACAAAATTGCCGGTTATATTAAGAAGGAAACACATATCAATTAGAGTTAATTCTTGAAAAAAGAAATTTTAGAGATGCAATTATCAATTAGTGTTATTTCTTGAAAAAAGCAATTTCAGAGATGTAATTTACGCAATACTGGATCCGCACTGATTGTCAGTACCTTTCACGGAAAATGGGTAGAGAGAAAAGAGAGCACTGCACTGCGAATCAATGCTATACTCAGTATTGCCGATTACATATCGACATGAGTATAAATATAGGTACATAGGTATTCAAAATTAAATTTGTCAAATATTTCAAATTTTTATGACAGAAGAAAACTGACAATTTTGCTAGTCTTAGATTTGAGACTTAAAAAAAGTCAAATATACTTACATATGTCAATTTAAAATGAAATACAAATAAGGGATTTTTTGATCCTCAGTAGGAATTTTATTTTGTTCGTATACTAACTGCATAAATTTCAACTATTTTAACAAAAAAAAAAAAAAAACAATATCAAATCTGAACTTGGGAAACAAATGATAATGCAGCACCTTCTCTACCTGGAAATTGTAATGAAATTTCAATTCGCTTTTCTTCCGGAGTATATCGCAACCTTAGAATGGAAGTGACCTAACTCAAAATATCTGTAACTTCAGATTTTTCAATAAAATTACCTTAAAAAGCCAAATGAAATCTTAAACCAGGTTGTAAAAAAGATCAGAATTTTTTAATTAGGTCACTTCATTCTAAGGGTGCGATATGTAGGTGTCCCTGAAGTTGAAATGGCTGCATCAACGGCCGCGTTGCATTCCTTATTCTACAGTCCACATTTAAATTTGAAAAGGTCACGAAAAAGAAACAATAATAATTTTATTTAAAAAAAAAACTTGTGAAAAGTAAGTTTTACATGATATTGTTGAAAACTCATTGCCCCCCTTAGAATATCGAAAATATTTAACTTCTAGTTTGGTGGGTGAAGTTCTTCTTGATAACTCTATCAAGACAAACAGTATTCAGCATGAAGAAAATAACATTTATATTTTCCCCACATTTTTTGTTTTGATTTTTAAAACAAGTTTCAAAATTCTTTTTTGAGGACATAATAATTCGGGAACGACTTGTTCTGTTTTTATTAAACTTGGCACCATGCAGTTTTTTTCTTAACTTTTCTAGCAGATTTAAGATAAAAATTATTCTTATGATCAAAAATAACGATACCTACCATACAAGTGTTTAAAAACCGTTAAGGAAAATCTTATTTTTCTCAAAAACGACTCCTACGATTTTGATTAAAATTTGTATGTGAGCTTATCACCCTTATTCCGTAAGGCGTTTTAATAAAACGACATGACTCTAGAAGCGGCAATTGGAGTTTTAGTAAAACGACTATTGTTTTAATGGTTAGAAGGGTGAAGAAAGAAGAGAACTGTAAAGTTTTAGCTAAACGCCAATTAACGCCTCTGGAGCCTTGTCGTTTTCGTAAAACGCCTTACGGAATAAGGGTGATTATAAGAACGATCGATCATTTTATTGAAACAATTTTTCGTTTATCCATTATTAACGGTATCTCTCATAGAACCATTTTTTTGGTTTTTCGACTATCTAATTATTTGTTAAACCTATTTTAATGATTTTTTACGCAAATCGCAAAAACTTCTAATAAATTAAAATAATAATGATTTTTTATAAAAAAATTAATTTTTAACTCCGCAATAATAAATACTAGAAATTGGCTTCTACCAATTTTTTTTTTCTTAAATTTTTTTCAAAATTTTATATGTATATAAAAAATTTTTTTTAATTGAACTGCTCCAACGATTTTCAATATTTTTTTTTATATCAGATGAATAGTTTTTAAAATATTAAAACTTTAAAATCACAGTGTAATCATATTATAAAAGCAAGTTCGTGCGACCCAGTCGTGCATTTTATTAATTTAACTCTCGTATTTTTTTTCGATTTTACTGCAAAGTTGATTGTGTAATTTTTTTTATTTTTGCTGTCTACTACATCAATTTAGACTCAAAATCTAAACTTTAGTCAAATGGGACATAAGTCGTGTTTTTTTGGGAAAGCTATTCACAGTACAGTAGTATTCTACACGAGTTACAAATACAACATACATAGTGGAATTACTGTCAATAAAAGCAGAATTAGAATCCTACTGCGGATGGGTTTTTTTTGGAATTTCTTACTATACTACATATACATATATAAAATCTCAAAAAAAAAACACGACTTTAGTTATTAGAGAATCCTTATTTCAGAAAACTTGCTTAGTCCACATGTCAAATTAGCTAGTTTGAAAATTACTGAAAAAAGCTCTATCTATAAAACCTATTGATTTGAATTTTTAAAAATTAAAAATTTAAAACTTGTATATCAACTGGTTGGCTGCCTCCCTAAAAAAATCCCTATCAACGACAGTGCATATAAGCGTTTAAACTGTATACTCCTTATCTGGTAACTCGATGAGAGTAGTCGTGCTATGGCGGGACTTCTACTATAGCGTAATTTGATCAAAGCCAGCGAATAAAAAAAAATATAAACACAGACTCCATACGTACATAATGTAGGTACGTGATAAACCATCGATGTCAAGGGTTGCCTTCCATATTAGATTAAAAGGTTTCCGTATGCTGCCTAATGTTCAGATATAAAAATTTTGCATCAAATAAGAAGTGGATCCGCATGCATTTTTTGTTTGAATTCATGAATATCGCACTAAGGATTCAACCTTAGTACATTAGCATTACCACTTTTTAAGCCGTTCAAATGAATTTAAGTAGCTCTGTTTTTCAATAGGATCAGAAAATATAAAGAGCAATTTTATTCACTATTAGGCAACTTGCCGCAAAGTCTCAAGTTGTGTCAACTCTGGAGTTGGGCTAGAGTTGACACAAACTTGAAAGTTGAGTGACACTATTTTAAATCTCAACTCGAGAGTTGAAATTTAATAGTTAGCTACTTGCGTTTTTAAAAATATGTATGTTTCAACTTTAGATTTGAACTTATTCTGTGAGATTTGAATTTATTCTGTGCGATTATTTCAAAATTAAAGTTCCGGTTGTTTTTGTGCATTGAAAAAATTCAATCGGTAGATAAAATCATGGTCGTCCCATTTTTCGAGTCCGACTCGTGGACACATTTTATATAGTCTTCTTTTAATCACCAACAATAGTTTTCTCGGAACATTTTTATACATATTTTTATTGAAACCGAAACCGAGAATAGGTAATTTTTGACAGAAGATGCAACAAAATGTTTTACAAATTTGAATTTGACAGAAAACTCTCAAGTTTGCTCCCTCAACTTCTATAATTTTCGGAAGTTGAGAAAACCAGAAGTGAAGAAAAACAAAATCACAAGTTGAGAATAAGATCCCTAACAACGACAGTGCATATAAGCATAAAGATCAAGTTGAGTTCAACTTGTAGTGAAGAAAATGGCTTTAAATGTTGTCGTTTGGTGCAAAAATACTCAAGAATTGGTTTAATTTATTATTCCCACTGTTTGCTTCTTCTTTACATAAATCACTTCCAGCTTCCACCTATGTACATATATTATTTTGACTACCAAATAAAAAACATTTACATATTCATATATACATATATTGTGTCTTGATTTTTTAGCAAAATAATGATAACAAAAACAATCAATCACGCGATGATAACAGGGGAGGAATGGGAGGTGGAAATAATGACAATATGCAAAACCAAAACAACCGGAACAACATGAATGATCGACGCAGTGGTGGTGGCGGTGGTCGTGGATTTGGTGGTGGTGGCGGCGGTGGTGGTGGTGGTGGCGGTGGTCGCAATGAAGACTTCTTCATTGGACAACGTTTAAGAAGCATCACTGGGCCGACACACGAATTACCCCCAATTGAGTGCGAAGAGTCCAAGTTTTCCGGGCGTAATCGACTTTATATTGGCAACTTAACAAGTGATATAACAGAAGAAGAATTGCGTGAATTATTTAAGCCATATGGTGAGATTGGTGAAGTTTTCTCAAATCCGGAAAAAAATTTTGCGTTCTTGAAATTGGATTACCATCCAAATGCCGAAAAAGCAAAGCGTGGATTAGATGGAACAATGCGTAAGGGGCGTACACTTCGTGTTCGCTTTGCACCAAATGCTACTATACTACGCATCAAGAATTTAAGTCCATTTGTATCCAATGAATTGCTATATAGATCGTTTGAGATCTTTGGGCCAGTTGAAAAAGCAAATATTGTTGTTGATGATCGCGGAAAACACACCGGCGAAGGTATCATAGAATTCGCTAAGAAGTCTTCGGCTAATGCAGCACTTCGTTTATGCAGCGATAAATGTTTCTTCTTAACTGCATCACTCCGACCTTGCGTTGTAGAGCCTTTTGAGATAAATGAAGACCCTGATGGTCTGCCAGACAAGTCTATGAATAAAAAATCACAAGAGTTCAATCATGAGCGTGGCGTTGGACCGCGATTTGCCGAAATGGATTCTTTCGAACACGAGTACGGTACAAGGTGGAAGCAGCTATATGAATTATTTAAATCCAAACAAGACGCTCTCAAACGAGAGTTAAAAATGGAAGAAGATAAATTAGAGGCCCAAATGGAGTATGCACGCTATGAGCACGAAACTGAAATGCTTCGTCAAGGTAGTTATTGATAATTTATTTCGTTTGTTTTGACAGTTTCGTTAAACATTTTCCTCCATTTTATTTGTAGAACTCCGAAAACGGGAACAAGATAACGAACGCAAAAAGATGGAATGGGAAACCCGTGAAAAGCAAGCAGAAGAGTTCAAAATTCGCGAAGAAGAAAATGCACGTCGGCAACAAAATGACATGCAAAGTCGAATGTTGCGCCAGGAAGAAGAAATGCGTCGTCGCCAACAAGAAAACACTTTATTCATGCAAGCCCAGCAGTTGAATTCACTGTTGGATCAACAAGAAGGCAAGCAAGGTGGTGGTCCACCCAATATTGTAGGCGGTGGTGCTGGTGGTAATGGCAATGGCCCTAACTTTGATAATTTCGACAATGCCAACCAAAACAACAGCCCATTTGACTTTAGAGGTATATAATTTTTTAAATTTGTTTCCGTTTATTATAAAGCTTACTTACAACCTTTTTTTTGCAGATGCATTATCCGCCTTTGCTGGTGGCAATAATCAAGGCAATGTAGGTGGTGGTGCTGGTTTAGGACCAAACAACCAACAGGTACGTTCATTTTTCGACATGTTCAGACAAGGGTCCTTTTAAATCAAGAAAATGAATATTTTTAAGTAGTTATATTATTAAGCGATAGAAAATATAAGAACAAAGCATTTTTTAAATAAAATCTCTTCAAGAAAAGTAATCAAGAGCTTCGGCTGAACTCTTCTGTCTTATTTTGATTTTTGTGTGCTAGATAATATTCCTTTGTGTTCTTTTATCTGTAATTTTTTCCAAAAGTTGTTTTAAATTTAAATAACCGTAATTTCCTTCTAAACGTTATAATGTCCATGTACAAAATAGGATTATATTTATGAAATATTATGTTATTATTTTTCTTTTCTTAAAAAAGAAGTCATTTAATCCCATTAAATCTTTGATTTCCAGGTTAATCTGACAGCTCAGATTTTCAATAGTCAGGTAAACAATCAGTTACCTGCCAGAGCCTTTTGTTTTTAATATTTTGTAAAAAATTCATTTTATACGTTTCTTTAAAAGCAACATTGACGAGATTGAAAATACTTATTCCTATTTTCTCTGAAATGATTACATAACTTTATTTTTCTTGTTTCTAGGAATAAGATGTACAGCCGTTTTATAAAAAAAAAACTTTTGCTTCAGATATACTGAAGATTAAGTACTATCTGATTGTTGTTTTACTTACTACTGAAAAATTGAGTCCTGTATTTCCAAGCAAAAAAAAATAGAAATCATACTCAGTAGCCAGTTTTTTTTCAAAGGCAGGAAAATTGGCTTTCTGAAGAGTTAATCGGTTTAGACTTGTTTTGAATCAGAATATAATTTACTGGCAATTTAAATGCAGACATTCTTTTCCCATCAGTTAGCTTCGACTTAACCATCCGATTTTTTTTTAATAAATTATTTGGAATTTAATGTTAGTCGACGAATCATATGTACAGGCGTGTTTCATTGAGCTACGAAATATCGAATGGAACAGATGTAATTTAATTCTAATTTAACCCAAAAATGGGAAAATAAGGTCAGTCACGGAACTGTTGATTGTCCTGTGAAGATCACGTGCTTCATTGAAATATCATACAAAATACTTTTGATTAAACAAATTAATATTCAATTTTGTAAATATAAACGGAAAAAAGTAAGCATTTTCACCCTTAATACGATTTATTTAAACTAAATCTGTTTTTACTGCCGTTAAAGTAAACGACAACATAAGGGTGAAATGTGGTTATTGGAGGCTTCTGTGTGAATTAAATATTTTACTTAAGTTAAAAAACAAGTTTTGCTTACAATTTGTGCCAAAAAACAGCAAACTAGACCTATTCACAAGTATTTCACATATTATGTAGAAGAATTTTAAAGTGGATTGAAAACTGATTTTCATTTTGTAAATTTTAAGTCACTATTTCAATTTTTATCAAACTGCTAGACACCCAATTTCATTTTCATTGTCAATTCACAATGATTGGAGTGCAGAACATGGCATATGAAATGTAAAATTTTTGTCTCCCATTCAATAATTCTTTCCGTCTTTACACATTCAAATACATACTTCGTACTCGAAAATGGTTCTTCTCTTCAAAAAAGAACACGCTATGTGCTGGAATATTATTTCAAACAAATTTATCTATTAAAAAAAAAACCGGTTTAAATTTCTTAACATAAAAATTCTTTGACTGCAGAGGAACCTATTACCGTTAACTAAACTTGTGCAGAAATGCCTTGACCTATCTACAGCATTATAGTGTCTTCATAGTCGATATATTTACTGGGTGCGAATTCCCGAACTTTTAATTTAATATTTATAAGGTTACAGGATGTTTAAATAGATAAATAAAAAAGAGACAAAATCCATAGAACAATAAAATTGGTTGAATCCATCTTATTTCTAAAGTTCAAATATGAACCACCCTGTACTGTAATAGACTTTCTTAAATGCAATTTTTTCCCTAAAAATCTGGGCTTTATACCAAAGTAATTTTGTAAACAATAATTATAGACAACTTTTGTCTCTAAACTTGGTGTTGAATGTGAGCGGCTAGCTGTTACGTACATAATTATTAACATTTATTACTAGTGTTTAATGATTTTTTGATGAAATCAAGTTCGAAATTTAAATAACATTTTTAATAATTATGTACATACAAGTAACATTTTAATAATAGATGGTATGCAAAAAGTTTTACCTCAGTCTTTTTAAGTCTCATTTTCTTTTAACTATGAACAAAAAGGTTTATAGCCAAATCTCAGAAAAGAGATCGACCTTCGTAACTTTTGTCACATATCACAAAACTAGCAGTCTCATAAAAATGAGCTGCTAACCTACTTTTTAGTCAAGTAAATTAATGGCTTGACTGCGAACAAATTGTTAACTGACTCATAAGACTGATACTAACATATCTTACTCAAATTAAATTTTTTTTTTAATGTCTATCATTACTTGCCCTGAGTGATTTAAGTTTTGCAAAGTTTCATGAGGACGAATTTTTGTTTCGAAAGGTTTTTTTTTTGTACTATTTTCTCAGTACTGTCAATCTTCATAATAAAAGCTTGCTTATTTTAAGTATTTGGTTATTTATTTATCAGTATAAAAGAGAGAATTCCTTTTTCTGAGAAAAAAGATTGAATTCATAGCGCATTTTCTAAAAATAAATATGAACACAAATTTAAATAATTTGAAATTAAAAAAATCAATCAACTATAAACTTAGGGATCCAAAAAAATCCCCATTAGAACAACATAAACTAATAAAACAGCTCTCGTGCATATAATTAAGAGCTTTATTTCATATGACTTCGAGATAATATATCTTTTTGCATACTAATCAATATTACCTTTTTCTGTCTTTAAAAGTTAGAAATGTTGATACGTCAAGTCCTTTTTATATGTACTATGATGGTTCGCGTTTTGTGTATCAATGTTTTATGTGTATAAATAAAAATTTATAATATAAATACATGTATGATTACTATATTGCATACAAAAAATTACATAATTTTTGTATATTTTAGGTGCATCTCAAATTCATGTGAAAAATAAGAAACTATATAAATTTGGTTTCAGAAATAGGATGTTATTTACCTTATATAGTGTCAAATTCTACTTTATTGTATGTTGTATATATTTCAATATATGCACACATACAAGTTCAACAAAACACGCCTTATATGTTATTAAAAAGTTATCAATAGGAAATTACGGTCTAATTAAATAAAGCATTATACATGGCAGGGCTTGTCAAATAATATTAAAATAAAAAAATGTCAAAAACTAAAATTCTTTGGGAAATTGTATAAACAAAATCTTGTATCATCTATTGGATGTCGAAATCATATTATTTAGAAAATGTATTCCACATAATTCAGTTATACACTCAGTTAAACCTATTTTCATATTTCTGATCAGTAAAAATAACACTCGATTTAATTGAACATTGAACCAAAATCGAAATGGAATCGGTTTCTCATCAGTTCTATAGAACATAATGTAGTTTCATTTTGTTACCCATTTTTTTTTTTTTTATTTGATGGGAGTAAAAAAACTATTTGAGATGTTCTACCTTCTAGAATAGATGTATGTTGGAAGAAAAACACGGAAATGGAGTGTTCTTAAAAAAACTTAAAACAATCAATTGCAAAATTTTAACATAACCATTTTTGAGAAAAAAAACTAAAGAAAGTCCTGTTCTATTATATATTTTGCTTAAAGAACTGCTTAAGCGGAAAACAACGCACAACATTTATTTATAAGTTTTGATATGTCGCGTCTTGAAGATTGCCTATGACTGGTGTTTGCCCCTGACTACGCTTTTGAATCCACTCATTAAATGCATACAAAAGATCACAGCCAAAAGAATAGTACTAAGCGGAAAACCACTTAAAAGATGCATAACTTTTTATGAATCTAGGTGAAATCGCCTAAGAAAATTTGTGAAATCATGGAAAGTAAAATTCGGGAAATATTGCATATATTCTCCTCTATGAAACTGGCATAAGATATCAGCAAGGAATTCACCTTAATTTCTCATTGAGGAGCAAATTTCCTACTTTGATATACAGTGTGTATATCTTTCTTGGTCTTTCAGAGTTAATGTGTATTCCGGGTGTGTGGAAAAGTTGAATTATCATCATAGACCGAGAGCCCACAGTAAATTTTGGGTGTAAATGAGCAAAAATTCACTGGTATTTTTATACAGATCTTTAATTTTTATAAGCAAATATGAAAGTCTTGCATTTCGTGGTTTGGGGTTTTGTTGGTTATGGTGCATTGAAAATGCGTTTTATTTTATAGCAACTACTTAATTATATTTAATAAAAGATCTAAGCGCCCTAGATATGAAAATGGGGGTTCAAGACGTCTTGGATGGGGCTTCTGCATCCAAGAGGAACCCCAAGATGAGCATGAAACCGGTCTCTAAATAAAATTTTATAGCATTTAGAAACATGATCTCAGTGATAGAAGCTTCCCCTAATAACATAATATCGTAATCCAATACTTTTTCCATTGGTCCGCTTATCTACCAGATGCACTAAAATAATGTAGTTCACCCACAAAGTCCCCAACTACGACATGCAAGACTTTCATATTTGGATATGAAAAGTAAAGACCTTTCTAAAAATACCAGTGAATTTTTGATATCACTCACACCCAAAAATAGCTGTGGGCTCCGAGTCGTATCAGCAATACCACTAACAGTTTGATGATCGGCTTAGCTTAGTTGAATAAAAATTAATATGCTTTTATAAAAAAACGATTTTGTTGCTCTATTTTTGATTACTATGCAAAATATGCATGTTTGCATTTACAATATTTACTTCTTATTAATTGTAAATTCATAAACGTTTAACATTTTTGAAAAACTGCTTTGTTGCGATGCTGATGTGCAACTTTCTAATATTGTTGCAATTATATCGGCAATAAGAATTTCCTGTATTCTGGTTTGCTTGAAGTTTGCGCATCGTTTGACGCAAGCTTGATACATTGATGAACGTTTGACGAAAGTATTTTTTGTAAATCATTTCTGGAGCGATGCGTTTGAGTAAGAGTGATTGTAGAATAATAAGCCGGCGGTTGCATGTAATATATACGTGTTGCACGTTTATACTCGGTATGATACGATTGCATTTGTTTGTTTTCTATTTCACGTATTAAATATAACGTCAATATATATTTCAACTATGTACTTAAATTTTTCAAAAGAATTATTTTGATGATAGAGCTGCAGAATTAGCAATCTTACCAGCTCCAAAGAGTGCCACAATAGATTTAAGCGTAGCAGAGCACTTCAATACAAATACATATGTATATACAAATATTTATTCAAGTGTATTGCGCACATTTAAATTAAATAAATATATTGAATAGTTATATCTACCCTCTTGGTTTTTAGCTATATTATAAAATCTTATTCGTCGGGAAATCTTATTGAATGTATGATTTCGAGTGAAATTGTATATTATTTTGAATGACAATTTTTATTTGCATTAACTTTTATTAAAAACTTCTTGGAGAAATATATGAATAGTAATTCTTAAAATAATAGCTCAAATGAATAGTAGAATATCATAATTAAGTATGAAGGTGTCTCTAAAAATGTTAAACTTCATGTGATTTTTATATTCAGATTAAAATTTTCGTGATATCTAAACTGATTGACATAAACCCATTTTTTTTTTTTATAAATCTTATGATGCTAAACTTAAAAGACTGATGTGGAGTGTGGAAGGGTTATAAAAATGTATGCGACATGAAATTTTGATTCTCTGTGTGTAATAGCTACATCTGATTGTATGTTCTAAGTCCCGTTTGCTAATACGAATCTAAGATATACAGTTAAGTTGAAGATGAGTCATTTGCGATTTGAGAGAAAGGAATAGCTAAACAACCATTATCAACGTAAATGTATACTTAATCAATTACATGCATAAATGAGTCGCGCAAAGCGCGTTTGATTATTTCTAAAAATTGAATTAACTGTTATAAATTGGCATGTCTGTCTTTAGTCTCATCCATTATGCTAATACATACATATATTATTGTTTATGTTTGGTACGAAGCAGTAGGGCTATTTTAGATAATTTTGTTCGCATATTTCCAAATGAACTTGGTAAAAACAATCATAATAATTTTATTCAACAAATTTGAAGCAAATAAATACTTCAACCTTGTCTTTCCGCATATTATAATCGTATTATCATCAGCTTTACTTTTCAAATGTTCTGAAGGCTTTTTTTTATATTTTTCTGGTTTATATATATTTGAAGCTTTGTTATTATGTATTTGCTAGAAAACCAATCATATACAAGTAAAACAAATTTTGTTCATGGGCACGATAAATGTAACACTTTCTTTAATAAAAATACAATTTCGAAAACTGTTGATTTAGAATATACATTTATGTATACCTACGTATATATGTTGGGTTTTAAGGGGTGTGATAACACACACACATCAGCTATGTAAACTTTTCGATCTATGATAATGTTTACTGAGTTCTCTATTGATTATGTTGGAATACACTTTTCTTTATAATATACGTCCTAACATTACATGTTTGGAATTTTCTTACACAAAAACAACTTTTTATAATTTTTTTTTTTTCTATTACGATATTTTTTGGGGGGGATTGTGCTATGATTAATCTATATATATATAGAACATATTTCTATTTTTTGTTACATTATTCACCCGTTATTAGGAACAATTCAATCCATTCGAATTCGGTAATAATCAACAAAATCAGAACCAAGGAGGTGGTCCAGCTAATCAGCGAGGAAATAATGGAGGCGGAAATAATAATAATAATAATAAGCCATGGGAACGCAGAAGACGTTTTTAAGAAATGAGCTTCTTAATCTTAATTATAATCGTATTATCATCTTTAAAACACGCTGCTTGAAAAAAATGAACGATGAGTTATCATCTTTTTATTGCAAAATTTATTATCTTGAAGAAAAAGATAATTCCAAAATAGACATTTTAGGCAAGAATGATAAAAAATCATTCATTATAGTAATTCATTCAATTTAAAGATCTTATACTTACTTGACTTAAATTAATTCATTTCTCATATTAAAATATAGTATTTTAAGCCGGTAAATAAAGGAATCTTAAGATTTGTAAATCTCACCAAATAAAAAAACTTGTATTCACATCTTAAGTGGGACATTCAATATATGTTTTATGTGTATTTACAAATAATTCAATGTCTTTTTTTTTTAAATAAACTGCTGACAAGAATTTTTCGTATACAGAAGACGAAAACGATGCATGAGCGATTTTCTAGATGACGAAATTGTATTTAATTTGTATTTTATTTTGTGAGAATTTGAGTCGGTAGCTGATATTTGTTTGCTTGTGACGAAGGTATTAATTAACGGAGATTCTTGATATAGGATGTAAAATTTTGTTTATTGTTTTTGTGCTGTCTAATCTACAAATTTAAATTGATGGGACAATATGTTACTGGCTAGCCAACATTTAAATGGATCAGTGAAATAAAAATTGCTTTAACTTAAATTTTATTATGATATGGTCGAAAAGCATTTTTATTTAAATTCGTGAAAATTCAATACGAAACAATAACCAAATACATATTTGAATAAAATGCTCATCCTTATACTAAATTTTAAGTAGTGAACTGAAAAAAAAACATAATTTGATGTAAAACTACATATATGTGTTTTGCACGTGTCAACGGTCGTATTCCTTTGGAAGTGGTGAAGAACTAACTAATGACTACTTTGCTGGACAACAGCAAAATCGAAAAATCGTAACCACACTTTCTCATTTTATGTGAGTTTTTTGTACTGAATCTCTCTTTGAAAGTAACCTTCCAGTACATCTCACTTTGATTTTTTTTTTTAACATAGATTCAGTTCCTTTTTTTTTAATTTGTTTTGCTACTGATTTTTTGCTGTTGTATATTTTATTGAGAAAGTTAAGCTAAGAATTCTTAAAAAATAAAAAGTTAACGATGAAATATATATAATAATAATGAAATATATGAAATATATATAATAATAATGAAATATATGAAATATATAAATAGATTACAGTTTTCATTAACTCATGAGAACTTTGACGCCTCCAAAGGCACACGGCTAACATTAACTGAATTCAATCAAATTTTACCACTAACATTTTATATGAACATTGATCACTTTTATGGGGGATACACACAAAATTCAAACATTACCAAAATAAACGGTACGCTATTATCTATAATAATATGTACAATGAGGCTGTGAGTAAAAAAGTGGTTTAACTCAAAAAAATGTACATAATTTATGTATGTATGTATGTAGATTATGTCATTAAAGTGGTTATTTTTTACCTTTTGAAAAAGTTTGAAACTCAGTAATTTAAAACGGTGTCATTTACTTGTGTAGTTAAAACGAAAAAAATAATAGACAAAATTACGGAATTTATAAAAATAAGATTTGTTAGCAACACTTGCACTCACAACCTCATATATTAGTCATTAGTCGCGTTTTCGTGAGACTGATGAACCCAGCCAATTAAAATCCAACAATAATAATCCACTGCCAATTACTTTTCTGCAGTCAAATTTGATTTTCGAAGAATGCTTTTAAACTATTAAATTCACATACAAACAATTATTTTTAAAACAATTTGTTGCGCATGTTTTCTTTTTTATATTATAATATAATCCTCATGAAAACACGGCTATTGTAACCATATCCTAAGCTAAGTTGAAATAATATTTTTGGAAATAAAACAATATTTCTGGGGCTGATTTCGGTAGCGGTAACAGGCATGAAGATTCATAAAATTAAAATTGAAATTTTGTTTACTAATACAATTTTATGGCCTGAAATTAAAAAGAAACTTTTTAATTCAATTCAATTTTTAAATTAAATATCGACTTTTTGTAACGTTACAACCATTCTATTTAGTAATGTCAACTTTCTAACTTTATTTTTTCTATTATTTCGTTTTTAAATTATTTTTTTTTATTTATTTCACTTGTTTATTAATCACATCCATCCTTTTTTATTTATATAAGTTTAGTTTTATGCTTTGGGTGCGTTTAAATAAAAAGTGCAATTTATGAGTTTAAAATGTAGTTTTATCAATTAAATACAATAAATAAAATGAAGAAAATGACACACCTTTCCTATTTGCTTTAAGCCATATTTGGAGATCTCAATAATTCATAGTAGATGGCGTGAATAATATTATTTCTATGGGTTACATATTCAGAAAGCTGAATTGAAAATGGTCTGGTGTCAAAATGGACCGTTTGCTATTTAAAGGTTGTAACTTAATTTAAGAACACATTTATTTGGTTGAAAATTGTTTGGCCATATAACCCATTGTAATCAGATTCTTCTACAACCTACGATTCTCAAAAAGAAAATTACTGAATTCATTCTTAATACTTCTTTTAAATTTGTATCATGTTTACTGTTGTGAAAGCTTCCGTCATAGAATTATATTTTTGATAGATTTTGATTCTATTCTTTTCGATATGACGACAATTAAGAATACATAGAAAAAGATATATGTATTTATAAATAAAAACATTAAATATTATTTATATAACAAGCTCCAAAGTAACGTTGTTCACAGAACTGAATAATGTTACATAAATATAATACGAGGAACTAAAGGCAAAGAAAAAGTAAAAAATTAAGTTGGGAAAAAGCGTTCATCTTTTCGAGTACAAAATTTAAACCCGTTCATCTTTTTGACCACTGAAAGGTGAAAATATTTCGTTCATCTTTCCGATCTCTTCATCTTATAGAACCTTTCATCTTTCCGAGATTCTACTGTACAATATGTCGAGTCATCTGCAAAATAATACATGTTATTTTGGATTTGGGAAAAATATTTGATTTTAAAATCAAAAATATTTGAAACCGCTAAAATGAAAAAGAAACTAATTATAAATTAATAAAAGAACGATGTTCAGGACATTTAGGGGCAAATTATAGCTTTCTACGGTGTTTAATCAAAATAAAATACAAATATATATGATAGTAAATTTTTTAAATTTATAAACAACTGTAATATCAACGCGTATGAAAAAAATCAGCATGTTATAAAATTTTGTTAAAATGAAAAAAACATCCATAAGAAGTTTTTCCATAGTACTCGGTAGCTTCCAAAGCATCATGTCAGACAAACGAAAGAAAGAAACATCGAAACTTAACAAAAAATGGATTCAATTGGAAAAATATACATTTTTTTTATTCCATTAAGGTAAGTATAAAAGGAACGAGAGGGGATCTAAGTCTTATGCATTATTATTTTTTTTAATATTGAAGAGGACTTAAAACAAATTTTAGATCGTTTTAAAATTTCAATCTAAAAAAAAAACTAAAAAATCGACAGAGTTTCTATCTTTTTCTAATAGTAATTAAAAGGATTGTCAATCTTTTTTTAATAACAGTATTTATTTTAATTTTATTATACATAAGCCATTATAGCATCAATAGGCCATAAATCTGACATAACTGCATTTTTCATATTTTACGGAAATGCATATTTCAGCTATGGTTCTTATTTAAACCATTTATTGGAACATATAATTAAAAAAAATAAAAATTTTGCGTCAGAGTCGCTTTTTTTGCGAAAACCCTAAACTATTATATCATCTATTTTTATTTTACATTTAAGCTTCACCTCTTTACATTGTAAATTCAAAATTAACACCTTGAGGTCCAATTTGTGCAATTTTAAATCTAAATTTAGACTACGCCGCTTTTTTTTTGGAAAATACATACACAATTGTTAAATCAATTAATGATAAAAAATGATTCCCTCTATCCCAAGAAATTATCATGTCACATATCAATGTAAATTGTTACTTCTAATATTGAACATCTATTTCGTTTTTGGTCGTATTATGTATGACGAATAGGACAAACAAATTGAAATAGGACTATATTGAATCAAACTAAATTACACAAAACAAACTAAAAATAGATGAACTGATACACTCAGCTATTTCTTTTCCTTATATGCATAGTAGATTTCGTTAGTTGCTTAATCCTAGCTGAAATAATTAAAGAAAACTCTTAATTGATTGGGAATTTTGTAAGAAAATTGATAATTATTATTTATTATTTAATAAATTGAGTTTTAATGTACAAAATTTTCTATATTTATAAACTATCAATTGACAATTAAAAATCGTAAAAGAAATATCAGTATTTCATAAGAATGTTTTGCTAAAGGTTTTTGTGTTTAATAGTGAAGATAAATATTAGCCGAAAAAGAAGAGAAGGCTAAGGGCAAAAATGCAACAGAGGTGATTGAAGGTGTTTTGGACTTCACTTTAGCATGGGATAAAAACATTCTATTGGTTGCATAGCCAGCGCAGCACAAGCACAACGATTACTCACTCTATACGTTCATTTCAATAATTCAAAGTTCTATCGCCAGCACAGCCATTTTTTTTTGTACTGACTTCTTTTTCGCCAGCAATCAAATTGTTTTTGTTTTTTTTTTTTGGGAAATTTTGCTGCGCTGGCTATGCAGCAATGAATAAAACACACCTTATGTCTGTCTTAATCTGTGTTGGCGTCATATTAAAAAAATGTCGTTTTAATTTTCTATTGTTTTTAATATTTTACGTTTGTGTACACACATGTATATACAATTTAACTTTTGATCAAAGATAGACAAAAAATGACATTAAAATAATGATCCAAAATGTTCAACCTATGAAACAATAATAAATTTATTCTTTTGATCCAACGCACACCAAAGAGGCGAAACAAGAGATATGTTTTCATATGCTTTTTTGCCTTAGGAATCAAAAAAGTTTTCATTTATCGTAATTGATCGAATTTTTCCGATAGCGCGGTATTTTTAACAATGATTAATCATTCGCTTATAAGGATCTCTTATAAATACACAATACGTATATACATACGTAAATTGTATAAAGAAATTACATGGTGTCCGCTTAACTGGAAAGTCAGGAAACACAATTTCGGTCAGGGATAGTAGTCAGGGAATTTGGAAAGTGGCCAGGGAATTTTTTCTGTGTCATTTTTTAAAAATTCGCTGACTCCTTTTTCACTTTTTAAGCTAAGAAAATTTTTGCTGACCGAAAATTTCTTTAAGATGACATCTTTGTTCAAAATAATTTATTTCATATCTTTTGCCATTTCTGCAGCCTGTTGAAAACCTCAAAAATTTTTTTTAAAGACGAGTTCTTCCAGTCCCAGCTTTCATTTTTGTATACATTGCATCGGAATCTGAACCTTTTTTAAAAAAATATCAGGGCGAAAACCTTTAGTATTTTACTTTTATACGTACATATATGAGGATTTACTTATATTGATAAAAAACTTACTATCACGCATAGTAAAACAAATCATTAACGATTGCACGAAAGCATCTCAGCTATTGACGATTGATGATCTGTCTAATGAGTCCAATTTATTGGAAGTAAAATACGTTGAGATTGGTTTTAAGACCAATAAGTTGATTACAAAAAAAATAAAAGGTACTACAGGAGAAAAAGAAATTTTAAAGTTTAAACTCGAATGCCGCAAATAAATTATTACTAGAGTCTCCAAAATAGAAGAAAGAAGTCCGTTGAGTTATGATCTCGTAGCGAACTTATCGAGTTTAAACCCCAGAAATATTTTAAAAAGCAATAATATTTACACAAAGAGATTTCAAAACCTTCTTCATAATCTCTATGATTCTAATCGTATAGACGATGAATGCGTGGAGAGGGCAAAGAAACAGTACGTAAATGCGTGTACAGATGCAACAACAATTTTTAATAAGGAATGCAAAGACTTTGTTTTGAATAAAACAACCCAAAGAGTAGATCATAAGGATTTATGGAAAATAACAAAAATAGTTTTAATATTATTTCATGGTAATGCATCCGTTGCGAGTAGTTTTTTTTATTAACAAGACTCTTTTAGTGGAAAACCTCCTTGAAGAGTCTCTTATTGCTCAACGGCGAGTTTTAGATGGTGTAATAGCGACTGAAAAAGTGTCAAATGTAGAAATAACACCAAGTTCAATTTCTAATATGTATTAAAGCATCACACAGTCGATACATTGGAAGAAAAAAAGAAGCAACAACAAACAGAAGAGAATGCTGTTGACTTTAAAAGAAAAAGAGAACAAGATATCAAAAAACTTCAAGTCTCAAGATCAAAAGAAAAAGATAAAAATGGAAGCCCAAGCTGAAGAAGACAAAATAAATTACCAGCTCTTGCTCTTGAAAAAATAAAGTATGTTGTAATTTTTAATGTAATTATTTAATTTCTAAGATACAAAAAAGTACGACGTTATTAGGAAGCTTTTCTTTGTATAGAGAGAAGATTCTGTTGTAAAAATATAAACACATTTTGAAGTAGTTCAGGGCTTATATCTTGTTTTCCAAATACATCCATACTATGTCGTTTTGAGCTTGATTAAAATCTTTTTCATGACTCAAATATGTAAATTAAAAAAAAATAATACGATATTTACTGTTTTTTGATTTGATACAATTTAATTCTAGGTATTATTGATTTTTTTTCGTGTTAAACTTCCTTAACTTGAACAAAAATTTAATTCGAACTTTACATTCATTTTCTGTCTAACTAACATATGAATTATTCCTCTTTTTTTAAATACATATTAATCTCTTCAGCAAAAAAGACTGAAAAAAGCGGTTTCTGTATACCTGAATTAATACATTGTGATTTATTTATAAAAAAATAAATATTTAATTTATTTATCCCAAAGAGTTATAATTTAAAAGTATTTTATTTAAATTTGCATAACATTACAATGAACTATAGTTACTACAAACATATATGTATGTATGTATGTACTTATAGTCGCTACTTTTGTTAAGCTTAACAATTTTTATTTTTATTTTTAAGTTCAATTTGTGGAGTTACTATTTTTCGGTTTCAATGCAATCGGTAATAGATAGATAGATGTTTGAAAAATAGAAGGTTAGTTCTTTTGGTCTGACATTTAATGAACTCCATTCAAATATGTACATTTCCTACCACTTTATGGAATTATATAAATACGTACCTAGTCATGAAATGATATTTCAAAACAATATTTTTTGGCCAGGGAAAATTTTGAAATTGGTCAGGGAAAGTCAGGGAAATTTATTTTGAAAAATAGTGGACACCATGAATTAACATTTACTATGGTACATATTTGTATTTATGAAATGGCTATAAACAAAATTTAACAGCATTAAATTATTTTTTTTTGCATGTAAATAAATACTACATTAATTTTTTTCAATTATACGTAGATAATGACCACTAAACATCCTTGTGTCCCATGAAAAATTGATTAGCAATTTCAAAAGTTGCTTCAAAATTCTATGAGTTTAATTCTTCAGTGTTGTGTGCTGATAATGAAGAATATAGAGTTGAGTTATACTCAAAAGATGATGCAGCAGTATTATCTCTAAATAGATATTTCACCTCAACAATAATTTCTACTTTTTATTTTTGATTTAAACTAATTTAAACTGAAGTGCACAGTCGTCTAGGCAGTTATTAAAAAAAACTTTTATTAAGGCACTTGCTATTTAGGTCTCTGAATAAAAAAATTGTTTCACAAATACAGAAAACAACGTGATTTTTGTTTTAATTTTTTGAAGTTATAATTTTAATCTACTCCGGTTGCCACTAATTCGTAGATGAAAAGAAAAAGTAATAATTTGGAGGTCCTTATTCGAATTTACAAAGCTAATTTTTTTTGTCAAAGAAGGACAAATCAGGTTTCACTATAAATTTAATGAGAAATGAAGCATCATATTAGATGTACATAATATGTAGCACTATTTATTTCGGAAGTTGTGACTTTTTGAATTTCTCTTAAAAATATAAAGTTTCCAGTTTAGATGTTTCAAAACAAATATTTTGTTAAGTAAAAGAAAATCTTAATAATTTGATGGCTCAAACGAGCAATAACACAAAAACTCAAAGGTTTAACGGACTGAAAGTAGACCGAGATAAGAGTTTTTAAATAAGAAGCAATCACGTGGTACAAAAAAAAACCTATAAATACGTATATATACATACCTACATATTTCTTCAGAGGAAACTAAAGCTGAGTGAAACAAAAGTATTTGTATACCCTTTATACTACTATACAACTCTTCAAACTACAATAATTGCTTTTGAGATACGAGAGCGCCAGTCTTGTACGCTTGAGGTAAGAATTAACTTATTTTTAATGTAATACTTTGTAATTACTAATTAATTGTAATTACTTTGCTATTTTTCTTTTACCAAAAAAAAAAAAAACTTTGTACTTTGTATAGCCAGACTTGGCCATTTTTTTAGTTTTCTATATTAGTTGTTTTGAACAATTGTCTTCTATGACACTTTTACTCCCACCCAGATATGCTCTTCATTAGGATACGATACTGTTTATTAGAAAGAATATCGTCGGTGAAACCAGAAAAGTGTGTAACTACAATTTTTCTGAAAACTGAAGATAAGCTTTTCATTTAAAAGTCGATTTTTCAATCATCAATTAAAAATTCAGTTAACTGGAGGATTGGAAAGGAAAGAATGTTTGTTTTATACGAAAAAAAAAAAAATAAGAACTATTTGATTTTTAACTGATTTACATCATACATTTTCTACAAGTTAATAGACAGAAAAAATGTCATTCTTATCCTCTCCTTTACTTTAAAATTTGCTTTTACATTTGGAGTTATTATACTTTTTTTTGGATTTGACCGACGATATTTCTATATAAAGGATTTTCTAACTTCATGGATTATCTAAAAAAAATCTACTCTAAGCGTATACCCACTTAATGTGAAATGAAACCAAATCTTTATCACCATTGGATTGAAGCACCTGGATGTCTGTTATTTAAAGAATAAACCAAACATTCTCATCTATGAAAATATGTTGTACATACATATAAATTATTGAAAATATTTTGGGGGGAAAGCAACTATACATACATATTATATTCGGCTTCACTGATAACTTCAATCACGTATTCTGAAATATTCGTTTTGCAAAATGAAAATACTGTTATATATAATACGCTTTATCAATGCAACTTAAGTTTCGAGTAAACTGTATAATCCACTGTAAAGTGCGTAAAAGTGTTTAAAACACTGTTTTAAATCATATCTTGTTAATCAAAAATCTCTGTGACAAATACTTTTGATGTAAACGTTTGTAAAAAACCATAAGTGTATTATTTTTACGATTTAACATTGTTTGCAGTTTGTTATACAGACTACTCGAGACCTAGGAAAATATATACTACAAGCTATTTAATAAGAACAAGAAAAGAAGTGAACAAATTTTCTCTCTGGCATATCTGGGCCTTTCTCATTTGAAAATAATATTTTCACACAAGCAGTCTACACTGCGATTCAAAAGATTTCAAAAAATTGACAAAAAAAAAAACCTATCCAAACCTAGAACTAAAGAAAAGAAAAGAAGTTTCAAATCTGACAATAATGTTTAAAGTCTTAACATATTATGCGAGCGTATTCATAGTCGTTTGCTAAACTTATGTTTTACTAAACTGCAGTTTAAGATCTATTGGATCAATGAATATAATATGTAGGTTCTAATTATAACCAAATTCCATTCAGTATTTATACAAAATATAAAATTAAAATAAATGCCATAAAATTCAACCTACTAACAACAGTTTAAAAATGACTATAAATACGGTCCATGCACTTTAAAGGATTTCAAACTTCTCTTTTTTTATAAAAAAAAAATCAAAGCATTATTTTCTAACAATCTATACCGATTTCAGTTTAATAATATTCAAACCTGCTGGTGAATTCTTTGTGGTGTACATCATTGGAAATTCATTGAAAAGGGTGAGTATTTTGAACGAAATATTTATTGTCTTCAAATCTAATGAATATTCCGTTGTTATCTATAGGAACCAAGTCGTGTTTCACTCAAAGGATTCATGTCAAGGTATTTTAATCTTTTTATTTATCTTCATGTAAAATAAAACAAACAAATATGTATGTTAAAATGTTATTAGTCTAAAATTGTATAATTTCTTATAACGATTTATAAGTAACGTAATTTAATAAGTAAATAAACCGATATCCGTATCATACACTTTCGACTGAAAAATACAATAATATGGGCGTATTTTTGGTTACTGTTCTTACGCGAAATGTTTGACAAAAGTCGATAGAATATGCATGTACCAAATGGGCTTAATTTTAATTCCTTAATTTATCAAAATACGTTTTCTATAAAATTTTAAAAGTAAATAATGATGAAATTGCCTTTCTTTAAACTTTCTCTCTAACCATATACATATATTATAACGTTATTAAATCATTACTATGAATTTGCAAATCTTATTTGTGATTTTAAACATTGCACGATGATGATAACCACGGATCTAATTTCTGAAATCCCTTACCAAATACCATGTGGATTTTAACGAAATGAGTGTTTAAAGTTTCAAATTTAATTTCGAACTAAATATAAAATAAAGAAATTATATAATTTTAAATGCAAATTTTTATTTACAGGAGCTGTGAACCTGAAATACAAATATGCTCGTTGAAGTAATTGATATGTAAGTTCTCATTAATTTTTTGTTACTTTCATAAAATATGTGTATGTTTATTGTCGCTGTAGTTCTACTTACACTTGTTAACGAGAAAAGTTTATTTAAATTTACCTTTATTTCTGTAATATTGAGGGTAGCCGAAATAAAGGTAAAAAAGCATTTATACATATATTTTTCGATATATATACAATTACAACGACTTTATAATATACATACATACATATTAAAACATTGCTAAATGATGAAAAAAATTACCGTTTGATGTTTAATGAAAAAAAATTTAGGCTGCATTTATTTGCACTGATCCCAAATTAAACATTTATCCAAAATAAAAAAACAGCACTATATTATACTAACCAGATTTTCTGTTTTTATTTCAGGTCGATTCAGTCGCCACAACTGATGTTATCTCTAGCTAAATAAAAAACCGGCTGTTTCATGGATTATACAGACTCACTGTAAGTGTATTTTATAATTATTCAACAGCTTTTAAAACAATGGTGCAAAATTTTAAACATTTTAACGCGGCTCTAAATCTACTTTAAAATGGGAGTCGGCTCTAAATAATAACTTAAGAATGAGAGTCGGCTCTTTCTAAATTTTAAACGACAATGTATACTTTAGCGTAAAAGAGGTCTTCTAACTTTAAAACCAGCGAAACGCTTCTCTATTTAAAGTATGCTTTATCTGTGAGAAATTATCACTGGGAGTGTGAGTTACACTAACACAAATGCATCCACACAGGGAAGGCGTGCAGTTAGACAGCTAAATGCTGGGGCGACCAAAGGAATTTTAATCTGTTTTGTTTTAGGATTGTTTTAAAATTTTAAATCGTTAAAATAATCGACCCTATCGAGGTAACCGTCGGAGCGGAATTTTCTCCGCAACGCAACCTTCGTCGAAAATTCAATTTCGGTTCAAGGTAATTTTCATCGGAAGAAATTTTACAGAAATGCAACGACGCATTGCGATGGATGTAAATTTCAGGCAGAGATGCTCAAATTAGCCGATATATCGAAAATGCGTTATATTTTAGATATTTTTTTATAAAATAAACACCATAAGCGTTTCAAACCATAAAAAATCGGTGAGAGAGTGTAATTTATTGTTTATAAAAAATAATTTTTTTCAATTCTAATGCGCTAGCGTTTTTAAGAAATGTAATTAGATGCATCGATTTTTAAATCAAAACTATCGAATAAAGTGTCACCTCCGTATTTCCAAAGATATATTTTTTGTTTCCATTAGAAGTGTCTAAAATAGAATAAATAAATTTATTTGACTTAATACAAGCAATAATAAATAAGAAATGGATAGTGTAGGATTAGTTTTGGACGCCGAATCCAACGAGCTAAGGGCACGAAATAAAGAAAAAAGAACATTGCAAAACGAAAGCAATATACGCGAACTATCTGACGCGGCGTAAGTAAACCTATCTTGTAATTTTGTGCAATGTCGGGATGTTCGCTGAGCAGATTCACCATCCGCTCATTTGCTGTGCACTTGTTTTTTCGTTATACCTAATGTTATCGTAAATAAAGTTTATTTCTTTATTATTTACATTTTAATACCTATTTCTTAAAAAAAAAACCACCACCACCACTTTCCGCAACAAGAACTTGTCGGAGGACTTCGGAGAAATTTTTGTTTGTATCTATCAAAAATACAACCATTAGAAGTACTTCATCGCATATAAATGGCATGCGTTGAATTTCGTCGGACAGAATTTCCGATCAGTTGATCGGAGAGCAAAATGTCTCCGATTCGTAGGAAATCGGAGAGAATTCCGCTCCGACGGTTACCTCGATAGGGCCGAAAAGCTTATTAAATTAAAGAAACAAGTGATATAAAAATAAATAAAGTGATTAGATGCAATACTTCACTGAAAAATAGGAAACTACACGCGGTGCTGCGTTAAATGCTGTAAAAACACCTATAACAAGCAGCATAATTTTTGTTCATTTCACAGGTGAGCTGTGTCTCATATTCCACATAAAGTAAGTAAAATTATTCTGCACTACGGGCGCTCAATAGATTTGAGCGCCTTGCCATTACCAACAAAAACTAATGCTACCCTGGACGAGAATTTCAATTTTCACAAATCGAGTTCAGCTAATTCCCGTGATTGAAGTGTATTTTTATTCTCAAACAATTTGCTTTTTTATAGCAAAATGCTACGAAATATCAATTGAAAAGTATTTTCAGATAACGTATTAACCTAAAAAACAGCACTTCACATTACTTTTTGTGGAATATGAGACACAATCAGCCCGTGAAAAGAAAAAATTGAAAACTCCATATTATTGGTGTTTTTACACGATTTAACGCAGCACCGCATGTTGTTTTATATTTTTTTATTAAACTATTGCAAGTATTCACTATGTATGTTAACTTTTATTTCACTTTTTTATTTAGTATTTTCACTATTTTAACCTTTTAAAATCTCGAAACACTTTCCTATAGCTCGTTAAAATCCATTGAAATTTTACAAAATTTTGCCCGAACCTCGGATTTAGAATAGGACAAGGTTTTTTTTAATCTGTAGGGGGCATCAGTGCGAGTATACTCCCCCCCACCCCACCCCTCCCATTCGATTTTTTTCTTGTCACCCTATATAAAAAAACAAAAACAATAAAAAAAATTGTTACTTCTTGGTGTGAACTCATTGTAGAATGATAAAAACTGTGTATACCAAATTGTTCGCAATAAAGTCTACAAAAAACAGCTGAATTGTTTTTTAAAAAAACTGCTAAAAAAAGTTATAACCCTTTAAAGTAATATTTTTTTTGAAAATGTTCGTCGATTATTGGCTATATCTAGGTAAGGGTAAATATTAATTTTGTAGTACTTTTGACCGTTTTTAAACTTTTCCCTAACTAGTTAATTATAACGTTATTGAATCATTAGGTACTATGAATTTGTAATTTTAAATATTGCACCATGATAATAACCACGGATCTAATTTCTGAAATCCCTTACCAAACACCATGTGGATTTTAACGAAATGAGTGCTTAAAATTTAATTTCAAATTTCAAACTAAATATAAAATAAAGAAATTTTATGATTTTAATACGAATTTTTATTTATAGGAGCTGTAAACCTGAAATACAAATATGCTCGTTGAAGTAAAGTAATTGATATGTAAGTTTTCATTAATTTTTTTACTTTCATAAAATTATGTGTATGTTTATCGTCGCTGTAGTTCTACTTACACTTGTTAACGAGAAATTTTAATTTAAATTTATCTTTATTTCTGTAATATTGAGTGTAGCCGAAATAAAGATAAAAAAGGATTCATAATATATTACATACATATACTCTTCAGCGAAGTTATAATCTACAACATTAAAACATTACTTAATGATGAAAATAATTACCGTTTGATGTTTAATGAAAACAAATTAAGGCTGTATTTATTTACACTGATCCCAAATTTAACATTTATCCTAAATAAAAAATAGTACCATATGCTAACTAGATTTTCTGTTTTAATTTCAGGTCGATTCAGTCGCCACAACTGATATTATCTCTAGCTTAAATACAAAACCGGCTGTTTCATGGATTATAACGGACTCAAAGTAAGTGTATTTTATAATTATTCAACATATTTTAAAACAATATTTCTTAGGATGAATAACAAAATTACCGTTCGATGTTCAACAAAATTATGGCTGTTTTTAGCTATTTTTGTTCTATTTTGATAAAAAAAAGTTTCAAATGAACTAGTTTTCCAAAAGACTTTCAGTTTTCGTAATCTAGTTGATTATGACAAAACTTTCTCAAAATCTGCTTTGTAGTGTACATGAATCATGATGCAAAAAAAAAAAAAAAAAACAACTTTAAAACAGATTTCCCCTCTAGTACAAAAGTTTAGCTATGTATGAGCATGGGTATTTTTACTTGATCCTAAATGGACAGAATTGGTTTCGTGTTTAATCAAATTTCAACTTGAAGCAACTGGTTTTCGACCGTTGCGATGTCCACTATACATTAGGTGTGTTCCTTTGGGCCTTGCGAAGTACTTTTTAGTACTTCGCAGTAGATGACGAATGGAACGCTTTAAATAAAAGAAAAATCTAACCTCAATGTAGACGAACGTTTTGTTGTTTGTATTTGTATTTTAATTTAAACTATAGAAAACATCAACAACAATAATTTACTATGTAATTTCTTCTACTGAAGGTGTCGCTTTCTTGCGTGGATTCATTTCGTTACTACATTATTGAAGTGCTTTGAACTACATACTTTGACCATAGAGTAGAAGTAGTTGAAAGCAGCCAGAAGTACTTTGCAGTAGATGCTTCAGCCCAAAGGAACACGCGTATTGAAATACAATAATTTTTTTTTTTTTTTAATTTTCTCGAAAACGGCTTTTAAGATTTTGATTAATCTTCACACATACGCACAATGTTTAAACTGTGTGCGATAAACAGTTTTATGTTTTTTGGTAAAATTTAGATGACATAACAGAAATAGAGTTTGAACATTTTTTGAGGAAATTTACCTTTTTTTTGGTTATTGATGTTTATTTCGTTAATGGATGAACTGATATCTATACAGTTTTGTAATAAAGTACCAGACTTCCAAGTATTAGTATGAATAATATTAAATTTGGAAAAAAATGAGATAATATTAATCTTTTAGTACTTTAGACTTTTTTTTTAAAGTATTGAATCATTGCTATGAATTCGCAAAACTTATTTGTTTTTAAACATTGCACGATGATGATAACCACGGATCTAATTTCTGAAATCCCTTACCAAACACCATGTGGATTTTAACGAAATGAGTGCTTAAAGTTTCAAATTTAATTTCAAACTAAATATGAAATAAAGAAATTATATAATTTTAAATAATTTTTTTTTTTGCAGGAGCTGTAAACCTGAAATACAAATAATTATGCTCGTTGCAGTAATTGATATGTAAGTTCTCATTATTTTTTTGTAATTTCTTAAAATATGTGTGTGTTTATCTTCGCTGTAGTTCTACTTAAACTTATTAACGAAAAAAAGTTCATTTAAATTTATTTTTATTTCTGTAATATTGAGTGTAGCCGAAATAAACGTATATGTAATATATTATTTGATATATACACTTACAGCGACGTTATAATATACATATGTACATATTAAAACATTGCCTAATGATGAAAATAATTACCGTTTGATGTTTAATGAAAAAAAACTTTAGGCTGCATTTATTTGCACTGATCCCAAATTTAACATTTATCCTAAATAAAACAATAGCACCATATACTAACTAGATTTTTTGTTTTAATTTCAGGTCGATTCAGTCGCCGCAACTGCCGTTATCTCTAGCTAAATACAAAACCGACTGTTTCATGGATTATTACGGCCTCAAAGTAAGTGTATTTTATAATTATTCAACAAATTTTAAAACAATATTTCTAAGCACATTGCATATTGCATAGTGTTTAAACTGTTTGCGATAAACAGTTTTATGTGTTTTGCTAAAATTTACATAAGATAACAGAAATAGGTATGTTAATCGAGCTTTTTGATCTTTTATTTTTGTATGGAATTATTAAAACAAATTAATCCATTTTTTAAATTATTCCCGACGATTCGTTGGTTATTTTCCAACTTCTTCAAATGGTATTTTTATTGGACCTATAGCATGTTACAGTTTTTGATTCTTATATAGTTATTGTTTTTAATTTTGTTTAACTTACTATTGTCATTTACATTTATAATTTTGATTTAATCCTTATGGGAAATTTTTCAATTGATTGAATTTAACATTTATATTGCACTAGATTTGTTGATCGGAAAAAATAAATTAATTAAAACAAAGAAAAAACAAAAATTATCAACTATCACAAACTTGTTTATTGTTTAGTTAATGATAGCACTGTAGCTTGCGCTCAAATTATCTTTGTCTTCTTGGAAATGCATCGTTCTCTATATATTATATATATTCTCTGTATTCTTAAGCTCTCCAGTGTGAATCTCTTATCCATGTTTCTTTCCTTGTCAAGAATTCTTACGTCATCAAAATCAGCGATGTGTCCATGTTCTGTCATATATGCATCATAGCAGACTTAGAACAATGCATACAAAATATAGAAGATGACAAAGAGAAAGACTTTACGTTGACAACAGAATACAAACATATAATAGAAAATGAAAAATTTATCCTAAAAACATATGAAAAAAACACAGAAAATAATAAGAAAACATAAAGAGGAAATCATAATAACTAACGCAGATAAAGAAGGCAAGACAGTCATATTGTATAAAGGTGATTACAAAAACAAAATGAATGAATTACTTTAAGACAAAAACACATACAAAATACAAAGAATAGGCCCAACTGCAAAACTACAAAAAACTAACAATGACATAGTCAGTAATTTACATTTGAAAAAAAAAATCAAAGATAATATATATTTTTTAGTACTTTTGACTTTTTTTAAACTTTTCTCTAACTAGGTATATATTAATTATAACGTCATTGAATCACTATAATTAGTTTGTAATTTTAAATATTGCACAATGATGATAACTACGGATCTAATTTCTGAAATCCCTTACCAAACACCATGTGGATTTTAACGAAATGAGTGCTTAAAATTAAGTTTCAAACTAAATATAAAATAAAGAAATTATATAATTTTAAATACGAATTTTTATTTACAGGAGCTGTGAACCAGAAATACAAATATGCTCGTTGAAGTAATTGAAATGTAAGTTCTCATTATTTTTTTTTGCTTTCATAAAATATGTGTAAGTTTATCGTCGCTGTAGTTCTACTTACAGTAACTGCCATATTATTCACTGAGGGTGTAAGTCAGGTGTAAGTAATTTTTAGACCTGGCCATTAAAACCACATTTTTTAATCCCGACAATTTAAACTTCTGTTCATAATAATCACTCAAAAACACGCACTAAACCCGGTAGATTAAAAATTAGTTACAACCGCAGGTAAAACCGATTTGAAAACTACGTAATGGCAATAATTTGACACTTTGCAACCAGGTATTTACTTTTTTGTGTTTTTTTTTTATCTATAAGGTGCCTATATTAATTTAATGCTTGCATAGTTGCCACCCGACTGGAAAGTCAGGGAAAGTCAGGGATAGTCAGAGAATTTCGAAAGTGGTCAGGGAAAACTTTTTGAGCACTGAATTTTTTTGTACAATGAAAAAAATTTAATATTTTGTTGAACTCAGGGCCCTACTCTGTATTTCGTTTCGAAAATCAATTCTATTCGAAAGTGCTTTTTCGTCCCGCTTTTCAATTGGAACTTTGTAAAACTTTCGAAGGGCAAAAGATAGTATTAATACTTTATTCACTTACGGATTTATGGATTATTTTTTTCAGGTTGCGAAATTTTTGATTAATTAAAAGCTCGCCTAGCTTGTATTGAAATAATTTTTTTTTTGTAAATCTTGGAAAATGTTTTTGAAAATGCGGTAGGTAAATAAATACTCAAAAAGGAAAAAGTTAAATTGTTTGAGAATTGAATTTAAGTTATAGTACGAGAGCTAGCAACATCGCGTCGACAAAAAAAGCATTTCAACAGTCATGATTTTTTAATATCTCACTATCTCGAGAGTGTCAGACGTTGCAAAATACGTCTGGCAAGCTATTTTTAATTAAAAATAAAATGAAAGAACAGACTCCAGGCTTTCAGAAAAGATAAAACATTTTTTAATAAGTGTTGCCATTTTTTTTTAAATATTTTTTGTTTGCATTTTAAATACTTTTTTCTATAAAATGTGCCAAAACACAACTTTTGCGCTCGATTTCAATTTAGCTGCCATATAATGAATTAAAGTGGTCTCCATATGCTTTCATATGACATAAGTTTCATCTTTTTTGAGCAAATTTTTTTGAAATTTTTTGATGACGTCGCAAAAAAATTGGTTCTGCTGACTTTTTGTCTGCTAACTTGAGAGACATGTCACATATATTATGTATGCATGTATTTATCGTTAAAAGAGTTAAGAGTTACTATTTTAAGTTTTTTTTTTTAAATTTTGTCAGGAAAAACTTTAAAATTGGTCAGGGAGAGTCAGAGAAAGTCAGGGAAATTTATTTTGAAAAATAGTGGCAACTATGGCTTGCATTATGCATATGCATATGTTCGGCCGTAAGTTCTCTTGACCTTATAATAAATACGTAACAAAAAATCAATAGACATTGAACTATACATATTATACCGGCGCGGCGTATATCACCGTCCAATTCCAGTTTAATCAATGAATGTAGTTTCCAAAATGCTTCTTTTTTCAGTCGAAAATACTTACGAAAATCCACATCTTCATAATTATTATCAACGCAAGCCCGTTTGTACATTCGGTACATTCGACGAGTGGGAAGTTGATTCATCATTTTGGTCCTGAAATTCATCTTCTGACGACGAAGACATCAACATTTCATCTATTTCCTGAATAAAGTCCATTTTCTTTTTCGAATATTTATTTTCAGTCAAAGAAAATCTCAAATGTCAAATTCCACTTTTACACAAAATTGTTTATTATCCTGAAATTTGAGCTTACACCCGGGTCTAACTACTTTAACAGCTCCTCGGAGTGGAGTTTACATTGAATCGGTTTAAACGCGACAAGGTTTAATAAAATGGGTTTATTTCCGAGTATAACGAGTGAATATTATGCTTTTGGTTTTAACTTTTGGGCTTAACTTACTTTTAACTCAGGTGTTAATTTTAAACGGATTAAAGTCAGTGAATAATATGGCAGTAATTGTTAAAGAGAAAAGTTAATTTAATTTTATCTTAATTTAATAATATTGTAATATTGATTTTAGCCGAAATAAATTTATATATTATTCGATTTATAAAACTACATCGACGTTATAATATACATATTAAAACATTGCTTAATGATGAAACAAATTACCGTTTGATGTTTATTGAAAAAAAATTTAGGCTGCAATTATTTGCACTGATCCCAAATTTAAATTTTATACTAAATAAAGCTATATAACCGTACTAAACAGATTTTCTGTTTTGATTTCAGGTCATTCAGTCGCCAATACTGATACAAGTCTGGCTGCAATAGTTTCAATTGAATTATTACAGGCAGCTTGAAGTGACTTTGGATGAATATATTCAATGTGAATGATGCTGGCGTTACCATTTAACGAGAAGCCATTTGTGGATGTTTTTTTATAGTAAGCAACCAATTTCCTTTTTTTTAAGCAGATAGAATGTTTGAAATTTGATTTTAACAATTGAATTTTAAATCTTAGAAAAAGTTTTTCTGTAATCAATAGTGCCATGTTAAATCAAATTTCAAAAAAAATGTTTTGCATTTACACACTGTACAATATAAATGTTCAACTATGATGAAAACTTATTAATAATTGTCTTCTTTTCCCGTCATAAACAAAATATTGATGATATTATTAGAAGCTGAAAACAATTTTTTACAACAACCTAATTTGAGTGGTTCATATTATGTACATATATTTGAAGAAAATGAGTTCCCGACATAAAATTTGAGTCCCAACGATAAAATTCATCGAGAAACGATACGATTTTTTTTTAAATACATGTTTTTTTTTTAATTTTCCATTTCTTGTAGAATTCTATCGATGCGAGAGTTTTTTTTTTAATTCAATCAACATAGTACGACTTTTTATTATTCACCTGAAATCGCCAAATTTTCCAGATTTCGGACAGAAATATTTCCAATTATAAAATCAAATTACAAATAACAAAATTGAAATTCAAGCAAAATCTATTTTCGTAAAAGTTTTACCTATCTTTTTATGTTCAAACGAACACCAGGCACCACTACTTGAATGTACAATTAGGGCATATTCCTATACTGTAAATTACTGAAAAATAGGTGAAACCGCAAACACATGAACAATGCATTAAATTTGGTTGTTCGTAATAAAATTGTATACACAAAATTAATATAAACAATAAATAATGAACACTTTAAACGTTTTATTAAATTTTGTTTTTTTTTAATATTTCCTAGGTAGGCAGCTGGAAAAAGGAGAAAAGTCAGAATTACTCATGACCTATAACCATGTCAATCAAGATGATGTGAAAAGGTAAATAAACTTATATAAACAATATACATATTTGCATAGTGCATATTAATTGTATGCTGCAAAAAAAGAACTTGGAATAAGAACCGAAAAAGATTAAATTTAAAAAGTTCAGTCCCACGAGCGTTCAAAGAGTGTGGAAAATTCTCTTTCCATGAACATAGCTTAATTGTTCTTCCACACTATCTCATAGAGTGTGAACACGAGCGTCGATTCAAAATTGTGTGAACATATTCATTTATTATAAACCTAATTTGAAACTTCGTCTTACAATGTTTGGCATTTTGACATGAACTCATGAATATTTTTAAGAAAAATCTTTTCAGCACATTAACTTTCACTTTCATTTTGACATTTGTTAAAATACTTTGAGATAGTAGCCGTGTTTTGGTGAGTGTTTAGCCAGCTCAGTAAAAAAATGTACACGTAGACTTTTTACATGTACTTTATTATTGTTTGCATGTTAAAAATTTGCTGTGTTGCTATACACTCAGAAAAATACGGAAGTATGCAGGTAATTTTAAAGAAAAATTAGTTTAAGCGAAGTGTTTGAGCTGGGACAAGGTTCAAAGTTCACAAGTTTTTAGTTCCGACTTTTTGTCAAAGAAATATTAAATGAAGATAGTTATTATTTTTAAGTCTTCTTTTCCCGACATAAAATTTTTGATGATAAAACAATTTCCGATGATATTTTTTTAACAATAGTGTTTTTTACATACATACTTTACATACAGAATGTTTTTATAAATTATTAATTTGTTTTTAATTATATTTATTGCAGCCGCCGAGGAGTGAATTTATTTAAAATTACATATTTTGAAGCTCCTTAATTTTATTGAGGTTAGTATTGGATTTTTAAAAATTTTATTTAGAAATATATCGCACCCTTAGAATGACCACCTGGTTTTAGAGTTCATTTTGCTTTTTAAGGTCAGTTTTTTGAAAAATAAGAAGTTACGAAAATTTTGAGTTAGGTCACTTTCATTCTAAGGGTGCGATATATATTCAAGCAATTGAGCTGGGACAAGGTTCAAAGTTCACAAGTTTTTAGTTCCGACTTTTTGTCAAAGAAATATTAAATGAAGATAATCATTATTTTTAAGTCTTCTTTTCCCGACATAAAATTTTTGATGATAAAACAATTTCTGATGATATTTTTTTAACAATAGTATTTTTTACATACTTACTTTACATAAAGAAAGTTTTTATAAATTATTAATTTGTTTTTAATTATATCTATTGCAGCCGCGGAGGAGTGAATTTATTTAAAATTACATATTTTGAAGCTCATTAATTTTATTGAGGTTAGTATTGGATTTTTAAAAATTTTATTCAGAAATATATATATTCAAGCAAAAATGCAACTAATGTGTTTGACGTGTGAAGCAAAATTATTATTTACAAACAAATCAAGCGCGATTACACCTTTTACTTTCGTATTCTATTGATGATATTCATTGGTCCGTGTTTATGAATTTATTTTGATTATAATTATTCCAATTACTGAACTGGTGCTTCTAAATTTTAATTTTGTTTCAATTATTATGTAAATTCTTAACATTTTTCAATTTCTTTTTTCAGATGACGAACTTTTTTTTTTGAAAATCGTAATTGTATGTTAAAGGTAAGTGTGGAAAAAATAAATGTAGTTTACTTAAGTTAAATTTGTTTTGTGATGAAATTAATTGGTCCGTGTTTATGAATTTATTTTGATTTAACTCTTCCAATTACTGATAAAGTCAAACTAGCTACAGAATTTCGAAATGAGTTTTTTTTTTGTTTATGCTATGAAGACTATGAATACGCGTTCTTTGGATCTTCACAAATTATTTATACCACTAGAATTAGCAGAGCAATTTTTGTTAACATGGGTCAGGGTACACCAAAGTATCTGTTTTTTTTTATCCACGATAAATTATGTCAAAATTGGAGATATACCTTTACTGTAAACGATTTTTTTCATAGAATATACCCAAAAACCATACCCTTAAATAAAGCCAACCAGGTCCGAGACACCCTAGTTACATGAAGAGCATTTTCGAATAATATGGTTACTAATCGTAGTTTTTAGTGTCTATTTTATTAAATTGAAAATGTTTGAGCATGATACTGCCAAAGAAATATAAATTTCATTAAATGCGATAAAAAAACTTAAAAGTAAAAAAGAACTCATATCGACGTTTTGTTCAGTTATTTTTGTGTATAAAAATATGTGACTAAAATAATGCAATACGTTTCATTAATAAAGTTTTTATTTAAATTCTTTTCCAGATTATATTTTTGATACAAACAACGGAAACTTCCTTTCTTCAGTACAAATGTAAGTTAAACTTATCATTCGTATTGCTTCGTTATTCTTATTTAAATTATCATTGTGATGAAATTAATTGGTCCGTGTTTATGAATTTATATTGATTTGAATTACTTCCAATTACTGAATAAGTTTATTAAAAATAAATGCATGTTATAATTGATAAATATGTATGTTCTTTATTAAATATGTAATTTTTATTTCATTTTCAGATTTGTACGAGACAAAACGATAGCCAAGATGAAATATTCAGAAGAAAGGATCTTGGTGTTTCCAAAAATGAAAATATAATAAAATATCAATGGTGTATGAATTAAAAGATAATACAATTTTACTAACTAACGCATTATAAGTCTTTTAATACGATGAAGTATGTAGATTAGGGTGTTCCGTCGATGTTTGGAGACAAATAATTTTTTCTCAAATTTTCAGTCGAAAGGAGTATCAAAAGTTGAGTAACGAGTAGATTCAGAAAGCGCCCTTACTTTTTAATTTGTACATAACATTTGGGTCTCTGCCCTCTAGCGACGTTTTAAAGATTCACAAAAAAAACTAATACCTGGGTACTCACATTTTTGAATTTTTTGTACATATTATTTTAATATATTTTGTTCATTTTTAAAGTTGAATTTAAGATAATTTGAATGGCTTTACAAATAAAAATCCGGAATCTTGAAATAAGGCTCCAAAACAAAAAAAAATCATTGAAAATTCCAGTGAAAGAAATCCCGATACATCGTTATTTCCCCAAAATCCAACGAAAAACCAATTACTTCACTGAGCCCATTTGTACTTAAAAAAATCATCAATGCTATAAGTCAAGATTACGAAAGTGAAAACAACTTCGCGACCGCGACTGTAGCTTATTTATATTTGTGAGGTCTCAGAAGACCACAGACATTTTTTCAAAGAGCTTGCTGGTGTACATGGACGTATTTAGCGATAATCCATAACTGACATTTTTAAATTTCCTGCATAGAAATGTGCGACATCTATGATGTTTTGCCTATTATTTTTTTTTAGTGTTGGTTTGGAGGTTCAATATTCAAAATGAAACAATTCACCAAAAATAATAAGGGCATTCATGAAACGTCGGAAAAGCATCGTAAACGTGGTAAACGTCTTAAAGTTTACGACGTCGTAAACGAACTGTCAAAATTTGTATGGGAAATCTTTTCACACAAATCTTAAACTTTAAGACAAATTCGTGTCTTAAACGAAGATGGTAAACATGGTAAACTCTCGTAACCTTAGAAGAAGAAATAGAGGAACGGGCATGTCGAGGAAAAATGAGGTTTTTTTTTCAAAATAGTGTGAGTTACAAAGACAAATGCATTCACACATGCATTTATATGTTGACCACAAAAATAAAAATACATACATTTTCGCCAAATAACTCAAGAATTAATAGTTCATTGAAAGCAATTTGTTCATACAATTGTATAAATTTACTTTTTGGGCATTTTTAAATTGAGGATGACAAATTTTTGAATGTTAAAATTAAATTAAATGTTTTAAGCTATTTGACGTTTAACGAACAGCTGATTTGTTTACCATATCGTTTACCACATTTACGCAAAATGTTTTTTGGTGCCTTCATGAAACGTGTGTCGGAAACTACGATTTTACGACATCGTAAAGTTTAAGACGTTGCATGAATACCCTTAATATAATTGGCTGCGTTCGAATGATAGGCCGATAGGGTATCTAATACTACGTTTTCATTGGAGCCGAAATGAGGTGATTTCGTTAATTACAGAAAAAGTGTTTTCATTGCAAATTTGCTAATTTCGTTTGACAGATAATTTCATTTTGAATTTGATTTGCCAGTTAATAGCTTCTTTTAGTTGTGTTCTGTTTCTGTATTCTATCATAGACTAAATAATAATAAAGACAGGACACTTCATATAAAGAAAAAGGCACCAATTTCAGATTGCCTCCACCGAGATTGTCTCCACCATCATATTGTAAGTTTGAAGTATTTTCTGCTTCACACATTTTAGTTCAAAGAATACAAATGAACTTAATTGTTGCATGTTGCAACGAACAGCACAGGCCAAAGGAAAAAAATACAAAAACAAGGAAAACGAAATACACAGCACACAGCCAGAGTGATGTATGTTTGTATGCCGTGTAGGCTTTGAAGACCATGAATCCTGATTACTCATCGTCATTTATATATATTTTCATTTTTTAACCAATTGTTAAATGAAAAAAGAAATAACGAAAAAGTAATGGTGCAAATTGAATACCGATAAGATTTTGGATGAACAAGTTACCCAAGCTGAGATTTTACAAGTTTTAGCTTGGACCTTTAAAGCCCATTCACATGAAAGCGACCAACGAGTAACGACCGACGAATAAAAGAACAAATGGGATTTTAAATATCTAATAAGAATATGTTCTTTACAAAAACCAGACAAAATGGTAGAAAACTTATTTAAATTGATGTGAAGGTACTAAAATTTGCGTTTTAATTTCTAAAATAAGAGAAATTTGATAAAATAAAATGGCCATCACGAAAAGATTGCAATTCGCGAATCGCGTCGACCAATTTAATTTTCTCTTATTTTAGAAATTAAAACGCAAATTTTAGTATCCAACATTAATTTAAATAAGTTTTCTACCATTTTGTCTGGTTTTTGTGAAGAATATAGGCTTATTGGTGTTTTTAAATCCCATTGGGCGGGTTCAATAAAAATAGCTTAGCATCAGAATTTTCAGATTTCTGAATTTATGTCGTTGAACGCAAAAAAAAATCTGAAATTTCAGTCGAAAGTCATTGTGTCAAATTCCTGCATTTACCTAAAGGATTTACATTGAAGCGAAATAAAATAGAACTTTAATTACATTTGTAAATTAAACATTGAGAGTGAGTAGTTGTGAGTATGAATATATATGTAACTAAATCGGCAACAGGTTACCTTCATTAAAAGTCCTTTTATTGATATGTATGACTTACAAAAACACAGAAAAACTTTCCAAACATCAATTAAAAAAATTGTTGATTTAAAAATTCACTAAACAATAAACAAAAAGTTCGTTCATTTAAATAAGTATTAAATTTTCATGACAAAAACTAAAAAAATCAACCACCAACAAGACGAAAATTATAAGGGGTATTCCCGATCCGATGCAAACTGGTCTTGCATCATTGCAAAAGTGCAAAGTATTTTTTTACAATGGGGTTAGGGTATAGCAATTTTACACTTTTGCACTTTTACAATGATACAAGACCAGTTGCATCGGATCGGGAATACCCCTATAAAGTTCTTTTGCTTTTGGCACTTCCCCACCACAAACAACTTTCATCTGAATTTTCAGATGAGAATTTCTTGTCTGAAAATTCAGATGAAACGTAACTAAACGTAACTAAAAGTCATCTAACTTTTTATGACAGCTGGCCAATCAGAAGAAGAAGCAGAAGCGCAACCATTGATGATGAATGATGATGGCTTTTCCACCAGACGTTAGTTTCAAACGAGCAAAAAAAATACGAAACAGCTGGTCTGAACTTGGAGAAAAGTAAACAAACACCAAATATTTTTACAATACAATGCTTGTTTGTTTTCCAATAAAAACGTATAAAACGATGGTTATAACGCTAATTTAACAATAAATCAATTTCAATAACTTATCAAGGTTATTTATATAAAAAATCACGAAAAATATTAAAAATCCACATAGCACTGAAAAGAGCATTTGTTTACATTTCTCCTAGTTCAATTTCACATGTATTGTTGTTGTTGTTTTGAACTGTCAAAATTAGAAGGAGAAAAGACAAAGATAGTTTTTGGAAAAGCCCAATTGCCGAAAATAAGATTTCAACAGGATCCAAAAAAAAATGTAAAATTGCATTTGCATTTTATTTAAATCATCTACAATAATATTCGTTTGTAAAAAGTCCAAGCAACACAAAACCGAAGAACTAGGACCGCCTGCCCTCGGAGAAAAACCAATTGAAACCAAATTCTTTTCAACAAAAGAATCGAATTTTTTCTAAAAGAATCGATTTTTTTTTCTGAACAATTCGATTTTTTCTGTCAAAACAAATATTGCTAATTTTACAACGTTCAAGAAAGATTTTACACCGATTTGCACACACTTGCAAGATTTGAAATTTCTGAAATGTCAAATTGAATGTCGTGGTGTATTAAGAAAACAATTTTTTTTTATGAAAACAAATTGTTTTTTTGGTTGCAACGAATTTTCGGTGAATTTAATAGTTAATATTTGTGCGTTGTTTTTCAATTAATAATAATAATAATTTCAAAATTGAATATTTTCTGGATATTTTACTTCAAAATTGCTGCTGTCAAGTGCCACACACACGACCACAAAAAAATCGATTCTTTTCATCTTTTCGTATTCAACGAAAAACAAAATTCGATTCTTTTTAGAAAAAAATTCGTTTCTTTTGTTGAAAGGAATTCGACATTAGATACCCTATCGGCCTATCACTCGAACGCAGCAATTTTGTTCCTTCTATGTACAAATGTCAAAATTGAGGTTTCATTTTTTTCCGCTAGTTGCAGTGAGGAGGGCTAGTTTCGCCGAGGCTAAAACGGATTATGGAACCAACCTGAGATTGGCAACTAACAGTCCATATATAATACGTCCATGATCCAGTAACTGTGAACTAGAGAATACAATCCCGGGATCACGGCTCATTTTTCAGACCCGGGATTATAATACTCCAATCCCGGGATTTCCGTGATCAGTGGCTTTAATATTCGCATACCTTATAAATTTTGTGTTTGGAAAATAAATATATTCATTCCATTTAGGAATATATTTGCTTAAGCTATATAGACTAAGAGCCCGCAGCTATTTTTGGGTGTGAGATGATAGCAAAAGTTAACTGGTATTTTTAGATAGGGCCTTTGTCGGTAAAGTCCATTATTTCAGTGCATCTAGTAGATAAGCGGCCCAATGGAAAAAGTCTTGGATTAACATAGTAGGTCTGTTCGCGTACTTGCCCGAAACTGACAGATTCTACCAGATTAATTTTTTTTATATGAACTTTGACAGTCTTTCGGGCTAAAAATTGTAGAAATGGGTAGGTTTGGGGAGTAAACGAACAAGGTTATTATGTTATCAGAGGGGAAGCTTCATCAGTGAGAACTGAGAACAAATTTCTATGCTATCACATTTTATTTAGAGACCGGTTTCATACAGGGGTGGAAAATTCGGTACAATTGTATCGAATTCGATACAATTGAGTTAGGTCAAGTACAAAAGTACAATTTGCCTTATTTCAGTACAATTTAATGAAACATGTTTTCTTTAAATTTCCAAATTTTCTTAATCTTTAATTATGTCGAATTCCTTTCAACAAAAGAATCGATTTTTTTCTGTCGTTGAAAGGAATGCGAAAAGAATCGATTTTGTCTGTGTTTGTGTGTGTGACACTTGACAGAATCAATTTTGAAGTAAAACGTCAAAAAAATATTCAATTTGGAAATTATGAGGAAGTTGTTTACAAATCAACTTACCAGTGTTGAAATTTCACTAATCACTTAATAAACTTAATAAAACAAAATTACTAAAAGCAACAAAATCGAACTTAATAATTCCATCAATAAAATACCAAGGTGAGTACTTTAACTGGTAGGTATTTTGCGACGAGAATTTCCCGCAATAGACGATGAATTGCAAGACTTTGTGGAGGACAAATGGAAAGATTAATATTTTAATATTTTTTTACAAAAATCGGTTGGCCTATTTGTCTACATTGCGACGTGAGACTTCCTATGAAATGGAATTCTCTTCCAAAACAATATTCTTTGCCCATGAACAGCAGAATCACTCACGTTGATTGAATTTCGAGACAATTATTTCCACTATCTTTTATTACATTTCTGAAGAAAGTAATTATTTACCTTGGGTCTTGTGAATAAAAAAAAAGTTAAAGCTTTTTTTGGAGGAAGCTAAAGCCAACTAGTCATAGCTTTTACTAGCAGCTAAAGCTAGACAGTTCTAGCTTAAGCTTTGTTTTATGTGAATAAAAAAATGATAACGCTAAATAGCTTGTGCTAGAAAATTCTAGTTTAAGCTTCGCAATTTAAGCAGTTTGTTTTTTATTCACATTTTCGACTAGGTAGCTTTAGCTAGAACTGTTCATATAAAGACCGAAAGGAAGGTTGTTTTAGATTTTGTTTTGCCACTATCTGTTCTATAGGGCGTCTATTCGTTCAATGTGGACCAATTGGTTTCAAATTTGTACATAGGTCGGGTAGCTCAAATAAAACAGTGTTGATATTTTAAAAAGTATAAAGGGTAATTGTCTTATTTTTGAGTTACTCTCTAACATTAATTTAATTAACAGCTCGCAAAATTATTAAGTACCTGCTTCATAATTCTAAATTAACTTTGTAATTGTACCTTTTAATGGCTTATATACACCGAAAAAAATAAATGGTAAATACAACGAAAAATTTCGTAGATGCTGCGAAAACATTCGTTCATTTGCTCCACGAATGTTTCTGAAAGTAAAATACGAATGTTTTCGTATATCTTGCAAAACTTTCGTATCCCTAACAAATAAAAAAATTTTGTACAATATACGAAATAATATTGTAGAATGAACGATCTAGCTATAGTAACTTGAAAAATACATTTGTATTATTTACGAAACATTTGTGATTTAAGATCCTTTATTTGTGTAGAATACACGATTATGTTTCTATATACTATGAATTTATTTGTATTTCAATTAAATTGAATTCGTGTATTCTACAAAAATAAAGAATCTTAAATCACTAATGATTCGTAAATTGTACAAATGCTTTTTTTAATATTTTACAATTAGATCGTTCATTATACGATTTTAAGGATTGTAAATTACTAATGATTCGTATATTGCATAAGGAACACCATCGTGTACTTTTTTAATTACTTACTTCCAACCGTTTCTTATAAAATTTTATTTTCTTGCCATAATCGCACTATAACTAAAGATAATACTGAAAATAAGATCTAGTCAAAGCTTTCTAGACAGGGAGAAAAAATCTTAAAATTTTTGTAGCTTTAACTTTAATATTCTAGTTAAAGCTATTTTTATTCACAGAAATGAAGCTTAGGCTGGGAAAACAAGCTAAAACTAAACGAATTTAGTGTTGGCTATTTTACAATAGCTATGACTAGAAAACATCTTTAACTAGCTAGCTTAAGCTTATTTTTATTCACCAAAAATCTAGCATTTACTTAAAAATCCAAGTTTTAGCTTTAGCTTTTTTTTTATTCACAAGGCCCCTTATTCGTTAAATGAAACTAAACTTATTATTGTATGTGATGTTTTTTGTTTATTTAGGTATGTATGACGTATATGTACAAAATGTATATTTATGAATTGCTTTTGTTTATGTTTTAAAGAATAAAATAATTTCAGTACAATTGACTTCATTTCAGTACAATTTCAAAGAAGTTTGCAGTACATTAAAAAAAATGTCATTTTCCATCCCTGGTTTCATACTCATCTTTGATTTCGTCTTGGATGCAGAAGACCCCATCCAAGAGAGTTAAAACCTATAAAAAACTATATGCATTGATTCAATCGTATGATTATTCAATATCTATAGTTTTCTTTATTGTATTAATTAAAAATAAATTATTATAGATATTAATTAATTAAAGTTAAAAATTGACGTTAAGAAAACTATTTATGTTTGAATTTGATTTAAAAGTTAATTATTAATATAAATATATATATATATTTTAATTACATAATAGTTTAAAAAAAATAAAAAAAGAATGAATCATAGATTTAAGTATATAATTAATGAATTTTATTGAAAAAAAAAAGAAATTAAGTTAAGAAAACTATTTATGTTTGAATTTGATCTATATAAAACTTTATAAAACATAACAACCGGACTCATGAGTCGCTACTTTGTTGTTGTTTCAATGTGTGAAATGTTGAAATTGTTGTTGTTTCAATGTATTTTGAGGCGCCTCAAAGTTTCAAATGTAAACACGATGGCACTCACCAGTCCGGACTCAATCTTCCCAATCTAAACAGGGTCATGCAGTTTATTTCAGTTTATGAACACAAATCTTGCAGTAATGTTGCATTTTTACATTTATGAACTCGACCACTGTTTCGAAAAATGGGTTAAGCTTGTTAAGGTTTTATCAGAAGATTTCGAATAACTTTGTAAGCCTTCGGAAGCGGTTACGCATTAAATGATGATGCCTTTGAAATCTACATAGTATTGATGAAACAAACATATTTGAATAATTATCCATGGTACATTATGACATTTAGTGTACAAATTCACAAATATGCTTCCCTTAGGGGCCAGTTATAGCTTTCATTGAAACTCATCATTGAAAATTTAAATTTTAAGTTTTGAGACACTTATAAAGCAAAATCAGTGATTATATATTAAAGCTACAGACTTAATTTTTATTTTTTGTCAAAGTAAATTTTCGTTTTGGCCCAAGTTAACACGTGAAATGAATTTCTTTATTTCAATGATAGAACTATCTTATCAATGATCATTGAAATCTTAGAATTCATTTTATGTGAAAGGTTGGGCCAAAATGAAATATTTTTTGACTAGAAATAATCAGCCTTGATTATCGTAGAATACTTTAAAATAGATATTTCATAACATTTTGCTATAAAAAATGCAAATTGGTTGAAAATAAAAAAAATTTTAATACCTACTTTGAAACGTACGTGATATGTCGGGCCTATCGTGTCAAGTCAATGGATTTGTGTTTGTGTGACTCACACTATTATGAAAAAAAGCTCAACTTTTTCCTCGATATGCCCTCTATTTCTTCTAAGGAAAAACCAAAGTTTGAAAGTTCTGTATGCGCTGACGAGTTAAGCTAAGTACAGACGTTTTTCAGATCTTACAATATTATCAGAACTGTCAATAGTCTGACAATTAGCTGACAATTGACATATTTCTTACAATGAAAAATTGTCCGTTCACACGGTTGGTGTGAATTTGATTGTCAGCTATTTTTGTATCTCTCTTTAACCAACTCAATTGACATTTCGAACTGTGAAGAAATTGTCTGCAATTGTAAGATGTTTTCAATTAAAATATCTGACAATGACCAATGAGTCTGACAATGTCCTAATCGACTGACAATGATAAAAATTGTGTGTTCAGACGATTGTAAGATACCTGACAATTTTTTGTCAGATTGTCGTCTGACAATGACGTGTCTGACAATATTGTCAGACAAAATTGTGTGTTCAGACGATTGTAAGACATTTGGAACAGTTTTTTCACTGACAGATCTGACAATATTGTAATGTAAGATCTGACAATCGTCTGTACTTAGCTTTATATTATAAGACGATAAGCGTCAGAGAGAAGGAACTAATAGAGAGAGTCAAATTCGACGGTGGCTCTCTTTTAGCCTACAAGCTACGATGTTGCGACTTGCGCACCATCTTGCATATGTATAATTATTAACTCCACATAAAAAAAATGTGGGGACAAATACGTATGCAAGAAGGTGTGCATACTTACCACCTTTGTTTTTGTTTTGCACTGCCCGAGGTGAAAACATGTACACACCGATAGGAATTCAACACGTTATAAAAAATGTAAACAAAAGGTTTCGAGGGGACGGAGACGAGGAAATTTGACTCTCTCTATTAGTTCTTTCTCTCTGATAAGCGTAAACACTAACAAAAACGATACATATCAGAGTGAGAACTCAGCGTTTTATTCATCTCTTTTTTTTTGTATTGATTTATTTTGTCTCTGTAATTAAACTATACTCAAAGTAAAGTATACATCTACCCGCCAAAGTAAGAACTACATTTTTGGGTCATGAAACGTGATCCCGATAGAGAGCTGAATCGCGTATTGTAATATATGTATATATATGTATATCTTATGTATTTTGATTATTTATATGGATGCGTATTCTAATAATAAAAAGGGTTATAGTCGTTATCTCTGCTGAATAATTTTTCAAAAATTCTCCATCCATAAAATACTACCCAACCTAAAATTCCTAACAAATGGATAACTTTTTTTGTAACGCTTTTCCGATGGTCAATAATTCATCCTATCCGAAAGGATATATTAGGTATATAAATATTCTGCTGTACATATTTACTTTCACAGTCCAAAAATGTTTCCCCAACCCGTTAGTGGATGCCATAATCGGCATTGATAAATTCTCTTTTTTCTCACGATCTTAAATGAAATTTTGACTGCGTTAACAAGTAGATTTGAAATCTGTTGTGAAAAGCTTTTTCTGTTAATGTTTATTTAATTTTTTTACAACTAATATGAAAAGGTTATGTATGTGTTTGTCAATATAATCATTTTTAAATTACAAAATAAAATTTAACAAAATTGGAACCTTAAAACTATAAAATTTTTGTGTGCAAAGAAAAAATGTACTAGGTATAGGTACTCAATTTTAATTTTAAATTTTAATTTTGAACTACAAACTAATTTCTTTAAATTACAAATAACTTGCAATACCAACTCTGAATGTCTAGGCATCTGTCTGCTTTTTCTCAAACTTCTTTGTGTGAGTTTCTACTTCAATGGATTTCTCCGGACCGCAACCATTATCTATATTGACACAAGCTCTAACAAATACTTGGTAGATTTTTTCCGGCACAAGCTCTTCCAAGATATAAGAGTGCATTGTACCAGTTACTTCTGTGCCTAAATAACATTCCAAAGGATCACAGTCTTTTTGATCGGTTGAGTTTCGAGCACAAATAGCTCGTGGTTTTATAATGGGAAAATTTTCTGCTCCTGTATCCTGTTCGAGTATGGATTTTTTCTCCACTTCCGCAAAATGTGCTTTAAATAAATCATCGGCTTCTGTTTCATTGATATTTAATTTTTGTCCAATCGGTGTGGTTTTGTTCAAAGTTTTTTCAACAGGAACTTGAGTGGTGTTTTGCGTTTCACGCTTTCGACGAGTTTTTTCTTCCTCTGCATTCTCTTTTTCTATTTTATCAAGACGATCCCTAAAAATATTATATTGTTGAAGGTGTGATTATATCAAACAAATAAACTCAAATCTCACGATGAAACATAAATGAAATTCATCACAGCAGATTCATATACAATTTGTTCCCTATTGTAGTAGTCTAAATCAGATGGCGGGGGTCCACGAATTTTTTGCTTTAAATCACATTCACAATCATTGTTTTCATCCTTATCTGGACTATATCCGAAAATTTTAGAATATCCTGGAAAAATATAAATTTTTATTATCTATTAAAATTTAGAATTATGTAACATTCGCTCAATCCCATAAACCTTTTGCTTCCAACTATTAACTACTTGAACTCTTCGCGGCTCTTCATTATTTATGCTGCAAATGTTTTGTTTCTAACATTTAATGTAATATATGTATATACTTATGTAATATTAGTGTCAGTCAATCAAAAAATACGTACCGATGCAGAAAACACAAAAACAAGAGACGAACCGACTTCGGCTACGGGATCTCGTAGACCGATGCGGTTTGATGAAAGGTGCAGGTAAAATGTGTTACTTTTAAGACAGTAGAAGGAAGAAAAAAGAATAAGCTCCGAAAACGACGATATAAAAATTTTATCGTTGTGTATCGTTGACCAGTTTATCCTACATACATAAGTGCCTATGTTGAACTTACCCACCTAGAAAAAATCTAGTTTTAAATGAGGCCCTAGAATATTTCAAATAGATAGCCTCCTTTTTAACAATGCAATTTCAACTAACGGGGGTAGACAGAATTGCTGATGAAATTTCAGAGTAATCGCTTTCTCCTTTGTGCTTTTTCGTATTGTACTAAAAACATTCTAGGGCCTTGAAGAGACTTGGCATAAACTTCCATTTTTACAGGTGGTTATGATTTATATAACCTACATATTATGTTTTAACTGAAAAAATTGATCCGATATTTATATTTCTAGCTTCAATTTTTTTCGAAATTGTTTTTAACCTACCTATTACAAAAATGGAATTAATTTATAATGGATTGCTAAGGTCTAATGATAATAATAGCCGGTTTTTATTATCAGAATTGATCTATATGGCTCATCAAGTAACATACATAACAACAACAACACATGAACCTGCTCTTTATCGGGTTCACGTTTCATGATCCGAAAACAGGCTGCTTATTCTCACCACTGTGAGGTTGTTTTATTTCCGCAGGATGATCCATATGGATCACGGGTCATAATAAAAAACGGCTAATATTATTTGTCTAAAAATGGATCAAAGTAATTAAGATTTTGTTTAAATAATGAAAAACACACATACAAATTACACCAACGCAATAAGGTATACACAAAAAAAACAATCTGAAACCATATTCCATTCACCTCGAAAAATACGTAGGTATCTGGTATACCCTTTTTAGATTGAAATAAAAATTTTTATTGAGGGATTTAGTTCTCACTTTGGGAAAAATAAACACATCTAAGCAGGGCCGTAGTTAGAGTTGAATTTAAGGTAGGGCATCGGTGATAACAGGTAGGGCAGAAGTAAAATTTGTTTATGAAATATGATCTGATCTGGTAAAAGTGGTACCTACTCAATTGTCCGGAAGGGGGTATAGATAAGTGCAAAACATTCATATACATATGTATTGGTTTTTATTATTATGTCTCTTAACATAGATATTATATTTATGATACCTGCACACATAACAATATCAAGCTCTTTCATTAAAATAACTTAATTCTTCGATTCGCCATATTATTAAAAATACGAAGGACTTCATCCAGATCCAACGACTTGGTTCTTTTCTTTTCAAAGTCCAGAAATACCATGCCTGCCATTCTTTCGTGACTCATTGATAGCCTCTGAGGCCTATTGAATCATTTTTAGCATTTGTATCTTTTGCTTCCATATGTTTTGAGGAATGAGGTTCTTTGTGGTCGATTTCCTCTTCCATTCTTCGTTTTTTACTAAAGAAAGTACGTATATCCATATATCCACAAAATCTTTTAATCTTTAGTTCACAGCAATAAACAAACAACCTTGTCGCTAACTGATTATAAAACACTTAAAAAACACCTTCACTACAGACGAATAAACTCTAATTTGCTTATTTTAAATTAATCAAAGATATTAGTATAATTTATCCACCAATTTAACCGCATTCAAAGTATTCATAAATACTCAATCTATTTTGAGTCTCTTAGGCCCGTTTGCTGATACTACACATAACGATTTAAGTTGAACTTAAATTCTTAAGGGGTACTTTTTCCATATCATAAAGTGATACTTAAGAAATTAAGTTCAACTTATATCGTTATATGTGTAGTATCAACAAACCTCCCTTACTCTTACAACAAATTCTAACTGTATCCCACAGCTAGGTATACTTCCTAGTTCCTACTTCCTAACAATTATACTCAAATCATCAAAACTGTATATTTGCATTTGGGAACGAAATTAATTTATAGGTACTGAAAGGGTGAAAGAAAACACACACAAGAAAAAAAATAGTAGGCTGCGCATCGTATCTCAGACATAATATTTCGTTCAAATCAGCTATGAAGTATGAACGAGGTTGTTTTTTGGTAGAATGAATGAAAAAAATGCTAGACAAAAAGTACAGTATGGGCCATTTCGTTACACTGCTTATGAATGAGGGTATTGTTTTTTTTGGTGCAATGTAGGAAAGGAAAAAAATTGCGAAACGAGGATTTTTTTTTTTGGTGAAACAACTCCTTTTACCTATACAAAGAACGAATTTAAGGGAATAGGAAAATCGTTACGATAGTTGATTTTTCAAGGTAGGGCATTGCCCCCTAATGCCCCCCCTAGCTACGGGCCTGTATCTAAGTCGAGTGAACTTAATAGTTTCTATGCTACCTATCAAGGTAGTCAATATAATATGTCAATATATAACCCTGGGGCTCCACTAGAAATGAACCACTGCAAAATATGTGTTATGTCGTCAAAATTTCTTGTGGAGGCCACTTATGTAAAGAAGATTTTTATTTTCAGACATAAATATCTTCATTTATATCTTGTTTTGCAGAAGAAATAAATATGGACATAAATTAACTTTTTGTGCGGTAATAGCGCGAATAATGCGGTGCTTGCTCGGCGGGGACATGATTGCAATTAATATGTTATGAAATAATTTGCCCACTCAACGAAGAAATAAATACTTCTGAAATTATTTCTGAAATAAAATTAAAAATAAAAATTGCTTATGGAGCCAGGGGGTAATGGCGTTAAGCAATGACGCCCAAATCGACTTGGAAATATGGCCAAAATTGGAAAATTGAAAAATTGGAAATACATATCGCCCAAATTTATATTTTTCCAAATCTTATGTTGGAAATATCAGTGAGGTATGTATGGGGGGACTACTGCCCAAATAATTATAAAACTCAGTAGGTACTAACATTTACAATATGGCTTTTGGGAAATTAAAACGTATTAACAGTGAGGTATGTAAATGGGGGGCGGGGGCACGCTGCCCCCCTACAACCCCACTTCTTGGGCACATTAAAGGATTTGGGGTAGGTGCGAGTTTATGTGTATGCAAAGTCTCTTTTGCATTTAAAGAATATGGATTTAAAGAAACTTTGCATATATACCCAGCCTCGCACCATACCCCAAATCTTATAATGTTCCGAAGCAGGGGTTTACTGGAGGCCACCCATACATACCTCACTGTTTATACGCCGTTCTAATTTTCAAAAATCCATATTGTTAATGTAAGTACCTATTAAGTTTTATTTATTTTTTGAAAAATCTTATAAAACAATCGTTTTGGGCGTTATTTCCTTGGGCGTTACTTCCTAACGCCGCATATAATACGTGCACGAAGTTTAAGAAAATAAAACAAATAAAATCACACGAAATTGAATTCGGTGAAGCACATTTTAAAAATGTTATAGTTAAAAAAATAAACTAACATAAGCAAAAAGGAAAAAAACATTTTTACACATTAAACGAAAGCATCAACGGAGCTAGATAATTTTTTAGCGGTCCAGTTCGCGTGGCAGTAGGTGTAAGGAGTTATGTATGTATATATGTATATAGGGTACTTACTGGAATGATGATCTATCAACTCGTGTCGAATCAGATAATTTTTGATGATACCATTGCTATTTTTTGGAGGCCACCAGTGGATAATCTAATGAAATAAATTTAAAAAAAATAGTTTAAGTTACTTGTGTTCGATTCACAAAACTAATATTTGGTTCTAATTTGTGCTACTGCAGTATGTAGGTAATGCAGAATGCACATGACTGACAAATTAATTCCTGCAATATTTTAACCATTTGTTTTCATAATCCGATTCAAAGCTGGATTCACACGACTGAAGAAAAACCGTTATATTTCAGCTTTCTTTGGTACTAAATTAATAAATCTAATAAACAAAATTAATTTAATAAATTGTGTTTTAATGACAAAAATTACGTATAAAATGTACGTGTATTAAGCGGTCCTAAAATGGTATTGAAAAGGTCCCAACCCCACTAGTAAACTGATGATTCCAAGTGAGATCGCCGGGACATATGCAAATGCTTGCAGGCTAAAGACTTTTAAACGCTGTTTAAACTACTTTCAGTCATAGTAAGTTTTATTTTTATTCTGAATGCCACAAACTTTTACTTTTACAGAAAACAACAAAAAAAAACCCTATCAATGCAAATTGTTTCAAAAAGTAAATACTAAATAAATTTATGAACCTGTTTTACCCGTATAGATTATCTGAAGACTGAAGCAGATAATGAAGGTATAAGAAAACAGCTATTCCTTTCTTAAGGGTATTATAGTTATTTTATTTGACTATAACAATCGAAAAATCCATAAACAAAAATTGGAGAAAAGTTCCTAATTCAATAAAATAAAAAAAGTACGCATAAACCCGAGTGTACGGTAAATAGATAGAATGTATATTCGGATAAGATATGACTGTATATAAGTAGGTAGGTAAGTTTGAGTAAAGAAAAAAATGATAGGAGTAGATCTTCTTCCTGTTTAAGTTTAGTACTTACCTCCCATAAAATGAAAAATAAAAACTATTCAAAATACACGTGGAAATTCAATATAAACCAATAATTAATTCTTAAAGTTCATTTTTGATATTCAGTTTGAAATTTCTAATACTCACTTTAATTGAAAAAAAAATGTTTAATTTGAGTCATCAGAATCTTGAAAAGGTTCTTAAAAGAGTGTTTAAATTTCGTGTTTTGTTCTTTTTTCCTTCTTAATGAAAATAAAAACGCTAGAAAAAGAAAATCGTTAAATCCGAAATAATTTTCTTTTATTTCAGAATTTTAATTGTGAGCAAAACAAATTGATTGAAAAACGTCCCAATTTTCCACACTAGCTTATTTTTTTTTTAGTGGTCGTACTTTAGGAGATGCTTCGTTAAAGAAGCAAAGAAGTGAAGAACCGGTTCATATTTCACTTTCATAATATTTTGAAACTCACTTTGAGTTGTGAATTTCATACCAATGAACTATAGGCGTCACTTTTGTATGAAGATTTCATTTTCGCTAGAATTGAGTGCTAGGCTTTATAAGGAACAATAGAAACAAATTAAAAACCATTTGCGATACCTACAATGTCAACTCAAACGAACGGTTAAATGCGGGACATACCGTTAATAACAATTTAACAGCAAACATTTTATAAAGGAAGACTTCATTTATTTAAAAAAAAACTGATCAACCATTCCGTGATAATTATCAAATTAACTACTTGTAAATCGTATAACGCAATTCTCAACGATAAAAACATTTCCCAAAATCTTTGGAACCATTAAATTTTTTTAACAATTAAAGTTTTTTTTTAAAATTCATAGTTGGACTTCGAGAATTTATGTTTCCTGGACAATGTAAACAGTGTTAGCATAATACCGTTTTTATTAGATACATCTTTAAACTGAATCAAAGAGTTTTTTGTTTTTAAAAAGAATACTTACAACAGCAGTATTTGCAATTTGCAGTGAATAGATTTTTTGAACAGGACCTGGTTTTGCTGATTCTGTTGTAAAATATTGAATTGCAGAATACCAATCCTGTTTCTGATAGTTGTTCTCTAAAGAACTGAATGTTTTAACAAAATACGCATACTGCGTATTTGGCTTTAAGTTTGAAAATACATGTCGAATATTTGGATTTAATTTCATGTCCATTTTCCAGCTGAAATGATCAGGTATAAAAAATTCAAATAATTTTATTAAAAAAAATTACTAACTTGTCACGACCACATCCATGTCTTCCATCAAACATTGTAACGTTTTTAATAGGCGCTTCCTTGTAGTAATAAAGATAACCCAAAATTGGGTATCTATCAGATGAAGCTAAAGGAACCAGTTTAACTCTAGCGGCCGTTGCATTAAACGCTTCAATTTTAGGATGAATTGTATTAACTTCACGTCCACCTTAAACAAAATGCGTTAATATTTTTAGAACCATAAATTAATTTATATTTTTATTTAATCAATTTACAAATATTTCTTTCACCATTCGAGTTATGAGATGCATCTCTAATTTGAATCTTATCCGAACTTTTTATTGATGGAGCTAATTGAAGGATCTTTTCATAGCACAGGCGTGGATTTAAATGGAAGAATAGGCGACCCTTAAATATGGCAACTTTATGATTATCTGGCCAAATTTCTTCCAAATAAAAGTTATCAACAACAAACAAAGCAACTCTGAAATATAAATTTAACAATTTCTGGATTTCAAAAAGGTTTAAGTTAAAATACTCTTTATCTATAAGATTATCACCCCTTATAGTGTCGAGCTTTCTTAAAAATACCAAACTCATAAGTTGAGGTGAATTCGTTACTTTTAAATAATCCTTAATCTCCGTTATGCCCCCAAGAGCGTCTTCAAGTTCTTGAATGATGTTATCGGCTTTTATATAACAAAAAAAAATTTGGTATGATATTTAAAAAAAATCACTTTTGATCTTATCTTACATTGATCTCCTTTTAGTTCGATGTGCAATGAACCTTGAATAACGACACAGTCTCTTACGTTTATTAAGTCCTTCTTGGAGCGTATTATAAAATTACCCTTGCATTTCAAATTACATTGTAGGCTATTGTTGTCCTTTTCATAATTTGGCGGACAGTTTTCAATGCAAAAACCAGCGTGTGGAATAAACTGCATATCCTTACATTGATTTTCAGTAAGGCATTTGTCTCCTTGCTATAAACATCAAAATATATTGATATGATTAAGATTTGCTTAGAAATAAATACAACTCTCTTCTTTTAAAGTCCACTGTTCTTTTTTTGTTTTATTAAGTACACATTTAAATTTATAACCAAATTATTTATGAAACTTAGTATTTCTATTTTATTTATGCCATAATCCCATAAAAACAGAACTGAAGGTTTGGTTTGGTGTCCTTAAAAGTTCTTAGGCCTGAAGTACCTTATTAATAGCGTTTTCGTTTGGTAATCCAGAAGAAGTCTCCGGAACAATTTGCAACACTTTTTTTGATTTTGAAATTTGTTTTGCGAAACGTCAATTTAATATTATTTTCATTTTTCATAATTTGTAAATATGGCGAATACTAATTTAGAAAATTTTGATTTTATGTGCGAACAAAATTGAGAGATTACATGTTTAGATAATATAATTATGTTCCAAAATAGTAAATAAAATAAAGTAGGTCATAATTAACAATCTTTCTTTATAAATGCACAAATACCAAAAAATGATATGATGCGAACCGAAAAATCCTATACAAAACGAAATCATAAACGAACCTTTTGCAATATACGCTATTTACAAGCGAAATTAATAATTGTAGTAGATTATTTGGAGAAGACTCCGATCTATTTTTGCACAGAAAAGTGAGATTTGAGTTTAATTCGTTTTAATGCTTAGACAACTGCAATTTTTAATGAAAAGGAACATCTCTGAACTCTTTACTCTGCAATTTTTCTAAGCAACCTTATTTACGCCGGCCATCATTTGCGTCCTCCACAAGCGTTTCACTGTCGTATTGGAGACCACAGAAAAACTTCGTTTCACATCAGCAGCATACCACATAGTACTTACTAGGCTTTTTAATTGAACTTGAAGTTATTGGGCCTTACTAATAACCAAACACTAATGTCGACTATTAGTAAAGTGCAAGGTTAAAATAAAGTGCGGAGCTTAAACGGAATCGGAAACCTTCTCGTTAACAAATCCTCACACTTTCCTTGAATCTACTACAATTTCCATCAAGATGTTGTCAAATAAATGTCAAACTTTCTTGAATTTTCAATTTCATTAATTTCGCGTCAACAAAAACAAATATTTAAAAAAATGAGTTCAAGTAACGAAAGATATAAATTTATTCAAGGAAACTCGCAAAAATAAAGAAGCAAAATTAAGAAGCGATTCCATCAACAAATGCACGCGGGACTTGGCAATTTATAAGAAAGCACTTCTCAAAAATTATATATTTTTCAATTATTTGTATGTCATAAATATGTATTAAGTAACAACAAAGGATATGCTAAAAAAAAACTATACTTAAAATAATCAGACATTTCATTTTAAAGTTATTACTTAAAAAAAAAAAAAAATAAAAACAAAGAATCTTGAACTTGATGTTCGATGGGTTCTTCTTTTCACAACACGCGTATCCGATCTGCGGGATGCATTTAGCAATTCCTTGAATTCATGAGATTAGTGTACAGCTTAAAGATGGATTTCCATCTACTAAATTTTAACGTCTTGCTAGTGAATAACCTGGAGACTAAATTCGTTATTACTATGCGAATGTTCTATAATCTGGAGATTTTCGTTTAACTATTTACTAAATTTGGTTATTAGTAAGGCCCATTGAGTTAGTAAGCTACAATTTAAACAGACACTTAACCAAAACTTTTAACTACGTTTGGAGGGAACATTTATTTTAAAGTTAATACTTAAATACTATGGCAAAAAGTAAAGGTCTGTTTTTTACTAAAGCCTAGTACGCTGCTGATGCGAAACGAAAAATCCCGTACAAAAATGACACAACGAAATCATAAACGGAAAATTTCGTTCTGCTTTTCGTTTTGCAGTACGCTGTTCGAAGAGCGAAATTCATAATTGTAGCAGATTATTTGGAGAAGTCTCCGCTCCTTTTTCGCACTGAATTAATTATACAAACTATTTATTGTGTGCGGAAAAATGACATTTGGGTTTTATTTGGGTTTTTTTTTTGTTTATCATTTTTTTACATCATGGGTTTCTCTGATTTTTTGCGTTTATGTTTGATTTTGTTTCTGGAATTAGTGAAACTCTCCAAGAATATTTTCCGTTGTGTTTTCGCAAGCGTTTCGTTGTCTGTTTGGAGATCACAGGAAATTTTCGTTTCGCATCAGCAGCGTACTAGGCTTAAGGTCTTATATTCAGAGAACACAAAATACCCTAAGCCGCTGATTACACGAGTCTTTTTTTCTGTCGTTTCTCCTTTAGTCTTTTTGACAGCTTTGGTGAGGGTGATAGAAATGTATAGGGGGAATGAAGTAACGAAAGCATATATTTCTACAAGCTGTCAAAAAGATGAAAGACGAAACGACCGAAAAAACGAGTCGTGTAATAATCGTTTAAATGTAGGTATACATTTTTGAAATGACTTAAAAATGAAAAAAATTAAAAAAAATTACTTTATATATTCAAATTCTTGAAAAAAGTAGGTATATACCTTGTAATATGGAAAATTGCAAGTTGAAATACATGTTCCTTCAAAATTTTTAAAATCTTTGCATATGCGGCATTTTTCTGCATGACATCCGGATAAACAAAACGGTGAACAGCATTCACCACCCTCAGTGCAACCTATGTTTTGACAGTCAGCAGGGCAACCTTTAATTTTGTCTACAGGTTTTTTTAATTGGTAGATATTTTTGTTCCAGCAATTAAATCTAAAATATTTCAATTCTGAAATCTTGTCTTTTTCAATTTCTTCATGTAATTTAACACATTTAGGACACTCATTTTCGTTTTCATTGTTCTATAATAAAAAAAAAGAAATTTATTTTTTTTAATTATTATGTTTTACGTATTATGAATATTTAAATCGTGTATGTATTATATATGTACATATATGAAAAAAGATATTAAACAATTAATTACTTGATATCTCACCACCATACATTCACCAAATCAAGTTATGTAGGTATCATCTATACTGTCTAAAAACCGTTTCAAGACTATTAGCTAAATGACAGACTTAAATAAAACAGCGGTTTTTTTTACCAAAATTGATCCGTATAGATTACAAAAAATCATGTATTATCGTTGTATATAAAACCTATAGTACTATAATGAGCCAGAAAATTGTATTTACATGTGTGGTCGTTACGTGGCGCTAGGATAGCAATACTTTGACATTGGAGAGTTAAATTGCAAGGAAGAACTAAAAGTAGAAGAAAAATAGAAGAAGAGGGTTGTATTATTTTGATTCTGACAACAATAGGTGTGTTCCTTTGGGCCTTGCAAAGTACTTCTTAGTACTTCCCAGCAGATGATGAATGGAACGCTTTAATTTTTGCCAAAAGAAAAATCTAACCTCAATATAGACGAAAGCTTCGTTGTTTGTATTTGTATTTTATTTTAAATCATAGAAATCATGAACAACAATAATTTACTATGTAATTTCTTCTACTAAAGGTGTCGCTTTCTTGCGTGGATTCATTTCGTTACTACATTATTGAAGTGCTTTGAACCACAGTACACATATTAAAGGTAATATATTGCGCAGGTTGTCAAAGTCGGAAATGTCAAAAAATTAAAAATGGCTGTTTGAGTGACCACAGGAACTCAACGCGCATCATTAGAAACAACAACAAAATATTGAAATTAGACAAGGAAAGGGGCACTGAATCCACCATTTTACCACCATAATACCTCGATTTTGACAGATGCGCAGAACTGAACAAAAATGAAAGCGCTAATGATATTACCTTTAATATGTGTACTGTGCTTTGAACTACTTTGACCATAGAGTAGATGCTGCAGCCCAAAGGAACACGCCTAATATAGGGGGAATAAGGGAGATTATAAAATCAGAAGTTATCGCCATGACAGCGACCAGAATAAGGAGAAAAAAAACTCATGTCTATGCTGTTAAAACGGTATATGCATATAAAAATATAGATATATGACATTTTGTTTTGGTAGGTAGGTATATGATTCATTTTTGTTCTTTTTTTTCGTTGTTGCCTTTTTTTACTATCTATAGTCTATAAAAAATTAAAAAAGAATGTTATTATAATATTAAAAGTAGGTATAATATATACTACCTAAATAATTTAGTTTTTCAAAAAAACTTTTAAGCAAAAATATTATAAAAAATCAAAAATAAGTATTTGTTTTTTTAATACCAAATTAAAATAATACATATAATAAATTCGTTAATTTTTTACTTACGATACATAGGCACCTACTATCTACATATGTATGTATGTACATTGCATACATTACACAAAAGCTTCTAATAAGTTTAAATAAAATTGCATATCAAAATTTTCAAAAAAACATTTTGGATTTTTAAAAAAATTTCAAAATAATTTTTTGAAAATTCGATATTTCGAAAACGGGTGGATGATTTTTTTCAAAATTAATTTTTTAACTCGGCATTAATAAATGCTAAAAATTGCGTACCATTTTTGTTTTCTTAAAAATGTTTAAAAAATTGAACGTTATAAGTCAACCAAATCGAATCTTTTCTACTTTTTTATTTAATAAAATTACCTACAAAATGTACTCTACCCATTTCACAAGTTTCCTTATAAAAGGGTCAAGTTCATGTCCATGAAAATATTTTTTTTTAATAAAATTTTTTCCATTAAATTTACATTTTTTGCATATACTTTTATGGACTTCGCATGAATTTTGTAAATAAAGATGTAGCCTTCTTCTACCTTTATTTTAAGACCTTAATCTTAACGATCCGACAGAAGTTATCAACCAACCAAACCAACCAAGAGGGGCCTTTACAATTCTTATATGAGAAAACCACCTACTAAAGGGTGTGTTTTTTAGACGTTTGGTTTTAAAGAAGAAATAAAACGCATATAATTTAATGTTATGGCCAAGATTTAGCTTTATTATAAAGACAAGGATTTGCCATTATGTTTTAAAAATGATTTCGGGCAAGTGGCCGCTGCGACTGGCTCGAATAAATTCCAGCCGAGAGCTCCAGAGGCCCCAGCTCCAATTGTTGCGCGCGATGGCGGATGGACTCATTCGGGTCTTCTTCGATACTCTGCTCCACAGCAGCAATAGCGTCTTCGGAGCGCACTGTACGGCGCGGCGGCTTTGAGGATGCGCATTATCCACTAGAGTAAACGTGGTGCGAAACCGATCCATGGTTGCTCGAATTACTCTGCTGGGTGATTATGTCGACCGAATAGTGGACGCAGCGCGCGATGCGTCGCGCGAACCGAAACATTATTTTGGTAATAAATTTGCATGATTTGCAAACGTTGTTCACGAGTAAGTCTATTCATTATGAAATGGAAAACCAAACTGAGTATAAATCAATTGACATATGTCAAAAAGACCAACTCCGAAAAAATTATTACTAGATTGAAAACCACACGTCTAAAAAAACACCCTTTACATTTATGAATGCCTACTAATAACAATTTTTTTCCGGATGTGAAGCCAATTTGTCAAGGTCATGGATTTCTATTGCACAAACTTCACCGTCTTTAGAATAGCTATAGCCCTCCCACCATTATATTCTTAATAACTACCTTTTTTTATATTTTTTTTGTATTCCACTTCCTCGTTACGTTTGCCTCGATGAAATTTATTCTCCAAAATCCCTTTCAATGTTTTGAGTATGAAATTTTGAACGGTTTTTCATAGCTGGAACAAGCCTTTATTTGTTCTAGCTTCATTTTGAATTTTGATTTTTGAAAATCCGACTATTGGATCCAAAGATATAAGCATTTAACTGAACGCAAATCGGGTGTTTTTCGGATTTTGCAAAAATTGGAAGATTCAAAATTTAAATTTTGAATGATTTGAAACGTCTTTGTAAATACTTTCAAATATATATGAAGATAAAAAATAGTATAAAATATCTATAAAAAGATACAAATCAAAGTTTATTTCTATTATTTTTTTAGGATTATCTAAATAGACTTGAAGAAGTACGTAAACACCTACGAAACGTGCGTCGTCTGTTTAAAATCAAATTTATATAAAAAAGACCTGAAGCCCACAAAAGTAGGATTCAATTATTTTTAAATTTAAAAGGTCACGAAAAAGGAATTATTAGTTGTTAAGTAAATAAATTGTAAGCTTAACGTTAGCATTAGCCTAGTTCCTTTACTTTGAAACTGTGCATTTCTGTGAATTTCCACACCAAAAAAAAAATAAAATGACGTAGAAATTCACACAAATGCACAGAGTTTTAAAGTAAAGGAACACACCTATTAACGTATTGAAATAAAAAAAATAATTAAATAAATAAATTAAAAATCGCAGTGTTTAACGAAACCACCGAAATGAATCCAAACAAGAAACGAAGTTTAAAAATCGCTCTCGTCTAAAAGCTGCCTAATCTAACTCAGACTGGCGAGAAAATTAAAACATGACAGTTGTGCAAAAAGGTTTTAGGAGGTTGTTTTGTTTGCGTAATGTGCAAGGACCTATATGAGGTACCCACTGAAATAATAAACATAATTCATTTACCACCATGTACAAGGGGGCGCCCGCCAGTGCAAATCGCCAAAATGATAGCCTCAGAATTTCGATTGTGCCTTGTGCTGTATGCGTAATTGACATTTGCAGTCATTTGCAAAATTTCCGATAGGGTGATGACCTTTGCCCCACCTTGTATTTGGTAAGCGGGTCACCTAAGGTATTATATTGTTCAAGAAAACTGTCCGCAATTCATTATAAGAACAAAACATTTCTGACTTATGTTTAATGTTTGCTGAAAAAACCAAAGTTTTAACGGTTAATTCTAGAATGGCTACATTATATATTTACAGTAACATATACATACATACATACATAATCACCCCTATACTGATTCCCGTTCCGAATCAAATCCGTAAATGCATTGATTTCCACACGGATTCAAAAAAGTGTTCTGATTTTCACTTTCAGGAATCAGAACAGGGGTGAATATATTCTCATAAAAACAAAAATAATCTTACCTTTAAAAAAAAGTGCTGTACGGAATGATTTTTGAAAATGTATATCCAATTAACTGTGTTCGTATAACATAAAACTGGATTAGATTCAATTTTTATATGTCCATTTCGAATGCTTATCAGAGACTTTAAACCTATGTTACGAATCTCTCTATTTTCGTATATTACAAGTGAATATCGTTCAAACAGTAAATCATGACCACGAATTATTGTAAGATTAGGGAAAATGTCTTCTAGAGTTTCTATTCCTTCGATTCTATAGATCAATAGATAATTAGAAATCTCTTCAATACTTGTTGAAATGCCAGTAGTGTTGGTAATTCGAAAATTCGTAAGTTGTACATGTCCTTGAATTTGCACACAACCTTGGATTTTTTTCAAATCTTTTTCATTATAAATCTCAATAGAACTGCAAGTATGGGGGTCTAATGCAAATGTACATTTTATTAAAAACAATGTCTTTGATGTTTAAACATACAAAATGTTTACCTTGTTCAGCGAGTATGATTTGAATTGATGTTGCGAATATAAATCCCAAAAAAAAAGTTTGTTTCATATTGGATCTTGTAATTTTTTTTTGATGAATAGCTAGCGTGTAAATTGGCTAAAAGTATATTAATAAAAATTAAAAATGTGTTAAAACCAAATTGAAAAAGTAAATTACTTCTACCAAATACCTTTATCACCATCAGAGTTATATCAGATCTAAATTGTTTCCCAATAGACTCACCCGAAACCTTGAATTTACTTGAAATCATTGCATTTGAATCAGTGAATTCAAAATAATTTTTCTATAGAAGTCAGAGATATGTACATATCATAGGGGATACCTTAGGAATTGCTTTTTGCCTTTTTAGGTTGTTAAAATTTTAACTCACTGATTTCGCGGGTTAACTCAGGTTCAACGAGAGTTAAAGTATCTAATTGGTTTTAACATAAAACACTAAACCTCCTATGAAAATTATTATTAAACTCCTGCTGAACACGCCTAAAACAATGACATTATAGGTAAATAAAACTAATGGTGTTTTTGATTTGTAATCTGGAAGAGAAATGCCAATCGAAATATTTTATGGATTCTGACGTGTATATAAGTGCTTCTGGCTTTGATTCGGAATACAAATCCAGAAGCATTGTCTCTTCTACCAATAAGAAAAACTGTCATTTTGTAAGGTTCAAAAGGCTTCTGGGCGACCAATCGAAAACGCAATAAACAAACATACCCTTTTTGGCATTTGTATATGTCAAAGTGTCATATGAAGTTAATATGATACTATACATACATACATAGTATAGTATAACGCTTAACTCGATTAAAGTTTACAAAATCGCCATTTTAGCTTACAGCCGTATTGTGCTAAAAGTTTGCTTGAATTTTCGTAAGAGGAGTGAACGATCTACGATTGGTGGACTTATTCCCCTTTCACACGAGGAAACAAGTTGCTGGAGATTTTTTGACGTTTTTTTTAATTTCTAATATCCACCAATCCTAGACCATTAACTCTTCTTACTTGGTGCCCTGCTCACCTAAAAACTGAAAGTTGGAAACCCATTTCCCTCTTGCGAAAGGGGTCTTACGAACTTATATTTCTTCAGTTTTGTAATAATAATAGGCATGTTCAGGAAAATGAGATCTCATCAATCTCAGTTACATGAACAGAATTCTGAGTTTAAAAAATCTTGGAGTGGCTTGTGCACTTTTTGATTGAGAAAGACGCTGTTTAGATTGGGAAGATTGAGGCCGGTATCACGGCAGTTCGTAGGCAAGAGAAGTGTGGGGTGAGGAATCTCGTGAGGCAGGAAGAAAACATAAAAACCGGACTCATGAGTCTACTTTGTTGTTGTTTCAATGTGTGAAATGTTGAAATTGTTGTTGTTTCAATGTATTTTGAGGCGCCTGAAAGTTTCAAATGTAAACACGATGACACTCACCAGTCCGGACTCAATCTTCCCAATCTAAACAGGGTCAAAAATCATTTTGTCATCTTTATTTACTTAATAAAATTGTTTTATTATTATAAATGATGTTTTAATCTTTAAAAACCGTGCATAAGATCAAATTTATCTCGGAACCACAATAATCCAGTTACCTAGTAAACATCCACAGAAATCAAATCTCTGAACCTACATGAGCCTGATTAGTATTTTTACGATTGGTTTTATAAAATATAGCCACCTTAAAAAATAATGTATTAAACATTATTTTTCAATCTATAAACCAGCTTCCTAAATGAAAATAAATTGGTCTTACAAAACCTTTTAATTTATTTATGATTATGACTGAATCATAACTGAATGACTAAACTAAAGGGTTAGTTTTGTTGTCATCACTTCTTTTGTCGACGGACAAGAATTAACAAAAAATCAATGTTATTCTTTGCTTTTGTGAAAGCTTTTCGGCACCCCATTGATTTTTTCAATAAAGATCTAATTAAATTAACACTGACCTTTCAGCACTCACTTCACTGATCTTGCATTTGATGATTAATTATTAGAAATCAATCAATTTTACCCACACGTGCACCATAAGATGAACAAAATATTTCTCCGTTTGCTTCCTTGTAAAGAAAGGTTTTAAGATTTTAAAGGTGAAAAAAGATCCAACATGCTTTGTGGATTATAAGCGGTACAATAGAACAAAATATGAATTTTATCAATACTTTTTATCTTATAACATTAAAATATAGAACCGAACGCGTTATATTCTCGTTTTCGACTGACCAGCAGCTCATTTGAGACGATTGTCGACCAGCTCAATATATACATATTATGTACATTGTATGTAGATATTAGGGTAGTCCATATATTAAGTTAATTGTTTGATTAATTGAACGATCGAAATTAGGTAAGGGGTTTAGAGCGATCAAACCACTACTGCCGCCGCCCAAACTTTGCAGGCAAGAGTAGAAAATTCTAGGATGTAACATCGATCAAAATTGGTAATATTTAAATAAAACGGGCAATTTTCAAAATTTATTTGGCAAAAAAGAAGAGAGCATAGATCCAAAAACGTGACAAATATACATAATAGTGCAGTATATGAGTGTTTTGCATAAGTTTTGAAAAAAAGCTAGGTATTATACATAGGTTGGTTTGATAAAAAAAAAATCGTTTGGGAGGGGGGGTTTATTTCCCCATGTCATGTTATATCTTTTTTTAAAGCCATTCTTCAATTCTGTTTTTAAATCAAATTATTTGAATACTTTTTGGACAATTAATTTTCAAACTCAAAATTTTGATAAAAAAAATTAAACAACAAAATTTGGAAACTATTTTTTTTATTTTACATTATTAAGTACTAATTTTGTTTTTAATATTCAATGCTCTTATCTTTTAGTATGTTTTTTTTTCTAGAACCAAAAATAACAAAATAAAATACAAACTTAACAAAAAATGTAGTGAAATAAGAATAACTTGTTTTCAATTTTTAGATATAACTTTTTTATTTTCGATTTCTCGGCAAATGTATGTATGCCAAAGTTGAAGAAATTTTTTTTCTACAAACCTGTTTATTGAATTTATAGTTCTCGAGCTATGTCGAAAACCTTTTAATACTCCCCATCTGCCAAATTTGGGGATTGCGACCACGAAAATGGTTTTGTACATTCACATCAACCTATACACATCCAACAAAAAAATTTTGTCCTATCCAAAATACAAGGTTGGCTGATTTTATTCATCAACTTTGAAGATGTTCTTTTTTCTCATCCACTTATTTAATTTTTAAATAATTAGGTACTTGCCTGTTATTCCTTGTTTCAAATTACATTCAAAGTGTTTTTGAAAAAAACTATTCAAAGTCGTTTTGTTTGTCTATTGGACAAAACAAAACTTATTTAATTTTTAAATAATTAGGTACTTGCCTGTTATTCCTTGTTTCAAATTAAATTCAAAGTGTTTTTGAAAAAAACTATTCAAAGTCGTTTTCTCTTGTCTATTGGATCAGAAACTTCTTATACTACATACATGTAAACAGGGCCGGACCAACCATATGTGCAAGAAGTGCAAATGCACAGGGCGCAAAATTCTGGGGGCGCATTACCAGGAGCAAAAAATGTAATCTGATCTTGCGCAAACAAAATATATGTACTGCCATTTGCATTTTATCCACAAAACTTGTTCAAATAATCCCAAAATAACACCCATAACAACTGGGCTAAGTTATTTCTAACTAACATCACTTTTATTGTTGCATTCAAGGAAAATTTAACTCAAAATATCGTAAAATTAAAGACAGCAAGTTCAATCTTACCTATATCTCAAAATATTCCACCCTGTTCGTACAAAAGAGAAACAAATTATAAAATCTCAACACAAAAAAGTTTCTTGCAAGTTTTTTTTCATACACACTGAGTCCCAAAATTAACATGGGAAAATATGAAAAATCATGTCAATAAGAATGGTAGTTCGATTTTAAAATGTTATTTGAGCTAAAGAATACTTATATAAACAATGATTAATCAACTGTGTTTGAAATTCTACTGGAAAACCTTTATAACTCACACTACAAAATAAATATTTTCAAATGAGATTTATTTTTTTTTCTCTCAGGTGACTGGTCACCCGTCACCGGTTAACCAAAACCTAAAAAAACTCAAAATAAAAGTTTCTCTCTGAGAGAAACCGAAAAAAACATACTTTTAAGTAAACTAGATCACTTATATCATTTTTCAAAATCTCAACAAGTGAGAGTAATTTAAGAGACCTTTCAAAAGGTTAAGATTTACTTTGGATCTCTTCAAGAGAGTGTAGAATTTCATTTTTTTTTTTATTTTAGAACTTCGGCATTTTATTTTATTATTATAAGTTTATAATTTCAAAGAAATTGGTGTAGTTATAAAAGTTCATTGTGTCATGTCTTATAATTATAATTATTTCCATAATTGTGTACCCATGTAAAATGTATATAAAAAAATCCTAAGATATGTCGCGGAGTTTAAAAGATAACACAAGTCAACATGAATTTTGTCTTTGAAAAAAGACAATTACATTAATAAAGCTGTACCTATAGCCACCCGAAAAACAAATATATTTGATAGAAAAGAGTGCTTTTGTAGCCAGGATAACGTTTTAACAGGTTATTTTTAAAACTATGATTTAAATTTTTATTTATTTTTTTTTAATTACCTATAGCAAATAGGTTTTTAATTATTTTTGTATCTTTAATTATTGAAATAAAACTACAATTATACAAAAATACTACTTAATAATGCAACATTTAAAAAAAAATTAATTTCCAATTTTTTTCATTTTTTTCAAAATTTTTAGTTTGAAAATTATTTTTTTTAAAAAATATTCACTAAAATAATTTTATTTAAAAACAGAATTAAAGAATGGATGCTTGACTTTAAAAAAAGATATAACATGTTACACGACACTGTACACGGTTAAAAATGTTGGTGTACTTTTTAATATTTTTTGGGTTACATATATGACAACACCAAAAATGTATTAAAGTTTAATACATCGCAAATATTACATTTTTACTTTTAATACAAAAAGTATTACATTGTATAATAGAACTTTATTAGAAAAAGAGAGGAAATAAATTGAGGAAATTTCTCACAACGAAATTTCTCACAAAGAAATTTCTCATAAGAAAATTTTCTCTCAAAAGGAAATTTCTCTTGAGAATTAATGCAAAACAGAAAATATTATGAAAACATACTCGTAATTCGTAATAGCAATAATAATGAATGTGTATTTTTGCAAGAGTACCTATTTATCTTTGTATGTCAATTTATTATTCTTATTAGTTTTATTATAATAATAACATTCTTTTCTCCGTCGTTTTTCACAAATGAGGATAGAAATCTTATTGCGATTGAAATTTTATCTACTAATTAACATATTGTGCCTCGAAAAACTGCAAAGCGCCTTCAAAATAATGCGTATTTAAATTTTTTATTTTTATTTTTCTTGCTTTTTAATACAATATTAATAAATTTTAATCTTGGTTCTATTAAAAAGTGACGCAGTCTGTTCAATATGTTCATATTCAATATGGCTGACAAAAAAGAGCATCGAAGCAAAAAAAGGGCGAGAAGGTATTAGAATGTAATAAAAAATGATTAGAAAAATTCTCATATTTGAAATGGCAACTGAGAGAAATTTTCCCTCTCTACAAGGGATATGTTTTATTCTTTTGGGTTAAGATCCACTCTTTTTTGTATAACAAATGATATTTTAACACAAAAATATTAGAATGTAATAAGAATTGATTAGAATTTTTTTTTAATATTTCCCTAGTATTAATATTTGCTGTATTGCATACGGTTGTAATACAAGAGCTGTATTAAAATATACCCCAGAATTTTTAACCGTGTAAGTGTTGCCGTTGTTTCTAAATATTTTTTTCTCTATTTGAAGTCTTTCTTTTAAGAAAATTCCAAGATGGTAGCTTAAGCTCCAGTTCGATTTTCCCGAAAAACTACTCATATGCTCCTAATAACCCCCTCTAACGAATTGCTAAAGAAAAGTGAACAGTAAAATTCTTCCCAGGGCAAATATTTATTCCTACTAGGCTAATATATTAATTTCAAGGGCAAAAATCAAGAAAACGTTTATTGTAACAACCATTGTAGATAATTTATTTATAATGTAGATAATTTACGTACAAAATAATAAAAAGCGAACGAAGATAGAAAACACTTTTCATCTTGTTGAGAGTTCTTTATTGAATGCTTCTTAAAACTTAAACTGCTTAAAACTATGTGACTCCATATTCAATATCCATACATTTGTGAAGTCAGCAAAATGAATCAAATGAATCGTGGGAAGATTAAAGATTAGGCGTTTTTCTTTTTTAGCCCCGAGCGTGGCACTGAGCTGTCAAAAAGAAAACTATGTTAATTTTTAACTCGGAGCGCTCCGAGCTCTCAACTTGCATTCCTTTTTTAGCTCAGAGCTCGACCGGGGCTCGCTCGATGAGCTCGGAAAAAATTGACCGAGCTCATCAAGCACAAAGCTGAGCGCGGCTAACTTCACACAATTTTCATGTAATTTGACAGATTACTAAGCATATGAGAGTTCAGTGCTCAATTCAGTTTCTTAAATAGATCGGTGCGCTCAGGTCACGCTCTGTTCGGAGTGAGCTCTATTCGCTCAGAGCCCGCTCTGTGCCCCGCTCGGGGCTAAAAAAGAAAAACGCCCATTATAGTATGCTGATGTGCACATTGTCGCACATCAGCGTAGCGACGTATTAAGTGACGAGCAGTATTCGTCACTCGATACGTGGCATAAACAAAGCATACATAAACACACTACACCATTAAAAAAGCAAACTTTTAAATGAAAATTAATAATATTTATTCATTTTGGTACAAAGTGAATATAAAAATCGTAAAATGAGTGTTAGGACAAGAATTTTTGTTTTCTTTTGTTGAGTTGTGTAATTTAATTTAATAAATTTAGAAGTAAATAATAGATTTCTGGCTTTCAAAGCCGGTATAGTACTTCATTGTAAGTGTTGGCGTTGTTTTTTAGTATTTTTTTTTTTCATTTTAAGTAATTTTTTTTATAAAATTGACCCTACCTCCTAAACGGGTTGAGATAGACCCCCTTCCCATAGTAAAAAATGGTTATTTTCGAGCCCTCTACAAAAAACCATTATCCTGCTCTTTATGGGGTTCACGTTTCATGATCTGAAAACAGGCTGCTTATTCCCGCCACTGTGAGGTTCTTTTATTTTCGTAGGGTGATCCCTATGGATCATGGGTCATAATAAAAAACGGCTGTAGATAAACGTATTTAAGGCTACCCCAAACCAACGCGAAACATTCGGAATGACCTCAAAACTTTCGACTGTCAAAATATATTTACAAGGCGAAAAATGAGGGTACCCACAACAACGCGACGATACGATTCTTATATCGAATCTCATGTAAAATATATTTACAGCCGGATTTTTTGTCGTCGTCGTTCCGAATGTTTCGCATTGGTTTGGGGAGCCTTTATTCACCCACTTTATTGCTACAAATACACCCAGCGGCACGGAATCTTGGCCACACTTGATTTTAACATTATAAATGTTTAAGCGGAGGCATACCTACTAAAAATGTGAAAAAATCAACAGAATTTCAAAAAAGTGTAAAGCCGAGTTGAGAAAGAGGGCGAAACGTCAGGGGAATAGACAAAATTATTGCGTTCATGCTATGTTCTTACTGGTCTGAGGAAACAGAATACGAACAAGATGATAAAACGGACACCAAAAAAAGGAGAAGTGTTCGTAGGCAGGGATGGCCACTACATTTTTCACATTTGCTACGTAGTTAAGTAGTTAAATGTAGTTAATGAAACACATTGTAGCAAACTCAGTTTCAAATATCAATTGATCTGTCAGTTGTAACTTCTAAGGTTGAATTTTGAGTTAAAATGTTCAAATTTTTATTGAAATTTTATTATTTCTCTAAATTTAATATGTAATGTATATGAAAACGTAACAATTTGTAGTAAATAAGACGTGTAGTTTATTAAATTAACTATGCATAGTTAATGATGTAGAAAATGTAGTGTAGTTAATTCGGCCAACCCTGTTCGTAGGCTTTCAAGATTTGCATGTGAAGAAGAGCAAATTTAAAAAAGAATTTATTCAAAGTTTTAAAATACTAAATGCTTTTTTCATTTCTAATGTACCTCAACTATGCTGGAATGGCAAATCGAGTAAATTTTTGTTGTTACTCGCCCGCAAATATTTTTTTTGTTAATGATTTGATTGTAAATATGTTAAATGTGCATATTTTATTTGTTTTAAACCCTTTTAAGAGACTTCAAAGGTTTTAGTTTATTTTTAATAACGATAACTTAAAATTGTACATTTTCTCAGAAAAAAAACACTTTAATTAAAAACATTTAGGTGTGTTTTTTTCCAATCCCGGTGGGAAGTGGTTGGAAAAAAACGACATCGGGGATTAGCGACGCCATTACAGAAAAAAATGGAGTTTCCATACAAACTATCGATAACAAGTATGTAATTTCCGCCGGTAATACAGTTTTTCTCCGTGCTTAAGTTAACCATGAAAAATTATCTGGGTTTAGCTAAGCCTATTGGGGATTAGTTGTTGTTGCATTTAGCATGTAAATTATTTAGCCCCGAATCGTTTTTTGCATCCAATTTCCTTCGGGCTTGGAAAAAAACACGCCGATTATTAAATATAGATCATCAAATAACATATGTATGTACATAACAACATAGCATACATAAAAATGAACCTAGCTCTTTATCGGGTTCACGTTTCATGATCTGAAAACTGCTTCTGCTTTTCACCACTGTGAGGCTGTTTTATTTTCGCAGGATGATCCATATTATGGATCATGGGTTATAACAAAAAACGGATATTTATTATTATAATTAGTTATTATAACTATTATTAATTTTTTGCATAATTGTATATTATACATTACATTACATACATTATTATCTAAGCCACTTGAGCTGCAAAGGCAAGTGCATTTTATGTTTCGAAGTTGCTCATTAACACACTTAACTTCAAAAACAAAAACGAGATAAAACGATCAATGAGCAAACCTTCGCTCATTGGTCGTTTTTGTGCTGGGGGAGATTATCTGTGTCAATAGTTTTTGAAAAATTCGCATGCAAACTCAAAATTTTGATACAAAAAATACAAAAGTTTAGACCCATTTTTTACAAAACTGTGAAATGAAGTGCTAAATTGGCTAATATCAATTTTGAATCGAAGATAAAAAACCGAATGGTTTCATGTCTTCTAGTTTTTGAGAAAATTGGAAATTACTAAAACTACTTTTTTATGAGCTCTTTGTTTTTTGCTTGCTTACACAAATACAGTGCTAACATAAAGCATTACGGCGTATAAACAGTGAGGTATGTATATGTAGGGTCAAAAACAAGCATTTTTGATTATAAGAGGGGGTCTATCTCATTCCGTTTAGAACTTAGAAGGTAGGGGCAATTTTAGAAAAATGACTTAAAATTATTAAAAAACAACGGCAACACTTACAATGAAGTACTAGCCAGAAATCTGTTTTTAATCCTAAATTTAAATTAAATTATTTATGTTTTTGAAAGATTCGCATGCAAACTCAAAATTTTGATACAAGAAATGAAAAAAAAAAGTTTAGACCCATTTTTTCAAAATTGTGAAATGAAGTGCTGAATTGGCTTTTTGTGGTCAATGCTAATACCAATTCTGTGTCTTCTAGTTTTTGGGAAAATTGAAAACTACTAAAACTACTTTTGTATGAGATTTTTGTTTTTTGGTATTTACGGTGAATTCATTTTGAGGATTAATGTTGATGATAGGTTCATCTCTGTAAGTAAAGTACAGTAATTCATTAAGCGTTACAGTTCTATTATATAGGTATGTAAGACACAAACATACATATTAAGAAACTATATAAATTTGCTGCAGTCGTACAGTAGTACCTAGGTAATGTGAATTTTTTATAATGCATTACATTTTCATATCTGAAAACTTTAATTGTGGAACTTTGAGCAACGTATCTGTATATGTACCTATATTTAGAAAACTGATTTTGGCATTGGATATATAGTAGAGCCTACGATTCAGTCCGTGTATTTGAAAAACACGGCTACACGGATGACGGACTCCGTGTAATTATTACACGCAAATAAAAATCAGTTCTCTTAAAACACGTGTATTTATTTGCTTAATATCCGTGTATCCGGATATTAAGCAATAAGCATACACGGATCTTTATTACACGGATTCTTAATACACGGAATTGTTTTTGATTTTATCTTTTCAAGGGGTGGGCTTACAAGCTCAAAATTTTGAGGGATAATGGATATTATAGATTTTTATTTTTGGTGATTTTCCAAAAATTAAATAATTCTAAATTTAAACCCACTGACAGATTCGACTACCAAGTCGTTGTCGTATTTTTATCAAAAAAAATCCCATAAATTTGGCCCTCTCGAGTAATGATTGGATTATATAAAATACACGGATCTTCGGATACACGGACGCACGGATACACGAAATACACGGATTCAAATCCGGATATTATAAGAACACGTGTATCCGTGTTTTTAAATATCCGTGTAATAGGGAGCTCTAATATATAGGATAAATTCAAAGTTTCTTTAAATCCAGATTCTTTAATTGCAAAAGAAACTTTGCATACGCCCAACCTCGCACCTACCCCAAATCATATAGTGTTCCCAAGCAGGGGAGTTGCAGGGGGACAGCATGCCCCCCCCCCCCCCCCCATACATACCTCACTGTTTATGCGCCGTAATGCCGTGCACTGTATTTATGTATAAGCAAGCAAAAAACAAAAATCTCTCAAAAAAGAAGTTTTAGTACTTTTTAATTTTCTCAAGAACTAGAAGATATAAAATCATCTAGTTTTCAGTTTTTGATTAAGAATTAATTAGAGCAACGAAATTCAGAAAATTAATATATAATTTTTATATAATATAAGTTATATAATATAAGTTTTGAAAAATTATACTTTTAACTTTTTTTTTAATGTTTTTTTCCCAAATTTTGATTGTAAAACTCGTTTTAAACTATGCATAGATTTCACTTGATTTAAAAACAAACTTATAGAACGGAGTATTGGCTTTAAATAAAGGTATAATAATTAATTGTAAGTATTACCGTTATTTTTTAATATTTTTTTTACAATTTTTAGTACTTTGTTTTATGAAATTGCCCCTCCCGCCAAATGGAGGGAGATAGACCCCCTCCCATAGTAAAAAATGCTTGTATTGAACTGTTATCATTTCTTGGCGCCTAAGTTATCAATTACTCTTGCCAACGGCTTATATATTTCAAATTTCAAAAGGGAAGTGAAAACATAAAATAAATGGCCAATTTTTTTAAGTTCGCAAAAGTCGGTGCTATAAATTAACCTATGTGATCAGTTGAGTTAAAAAAATCGGTGCTAAATCTTTTTTTCATTTTGGTATTAAAGTTATTCACTAAAATCGACACACATTTACTCTTTTCTACTCGAAAATCAGGACCGTAACGGAATTCCGTTTATTAAAACCCCGTTTTTTAAAAACCCGTTTACTAAAATATTGTCAGTCGTATTTATTAGTTTTTTGTCTACTTAGACACAGTCTAAGTATTTTCAAATTGGTGGAAATATCCTTCTAAAACCTTGCTTATTCAAAATCCCGATGTATTATAATCCCACTTTTTCGGACAGTAATATTATATCTGACAATATTGTCAGCTTGAAAATTTTCTGTTCAAACGGTTGGCAGATGTATACAAAAAATTGATTCATTGTTTACATCTTTTAAAAAAATTTTCTTGGTTGTGTTCCAATTTTTTGTGTGCTGAAAAATAATTAAAAAACCAAAAAGGAAAAAGGAAAAAGGAAGACAATACAATACAATAAGGGTATTCACGCAACGTCGTTAGTTTACCAATTGTGTAAAATGATAAGTTTACACAAAAGTTTGCGTGAACGCCCTTTTAATTCATTTGGTTAAATGCGGTGTAATTGAATCAGCTGTTCGCTAAACGTCAAATATGAAGCTCCAAAATATGTATACAAAAAAGCGTGAGCAGAATGTCTCGGAACGGAACAAAATGTAAGGTACACGGGTTAAATGTAGATCTGTAGAACTGTAATAGTCGCAAACTCATGGCACTGATCGAACGAAAATGAGCGAATACAAGAAAAATCATATGGCACGCCCATAATGGTGCAAGATATCTACTTTTCCTTTAGTTTAGTTCACTTTCGTTTTCGGCAGTAAAAGTTGTCCTGAGCTCAACACAACTGAAATTTGATGAAAGAAGAATAAAAATAATAAATGGTTCTTTTCACTTCGATGGCAGTTCGGAAACCATAACAAATACAAGTAGAAGCATTTACTTTTATATATCCATATGGCCCATTATATGGATTTGTGTAAATAAACAATGCTGATCAATAGGCAGAAAATGTGCATGCATGAGATACCTAATTATCATATTTCTGAACACGCCTTATTCTAAAAGTCACAATGACGTTTGAGAGCGCGACGTGGCCGGTCGTGCCTTGCACACCGTGCATTTTCCGGAGATTTTGCTCCAGTAATTTTTTTTATTGGTTCCTGTGCCTCTTCACTGGAACTGATTACACTCGTTCTCACTCACCGTGAAAGTGATCCACCACCAGGCAGAGTTCTTTGGGAAGAGGATTTCTGCCTGGCATCAGGAGAGGCTTCTCCAGCAACTGATTAGTTCCTGTGCCTCGTGCCAGGCCTATACCGTTCCCGTTTACCGTCAAAACGGTCTACCAGGCAGTTTCTTTGGAGGGGGATACCTGCTTGGTAATCTGGAGATTTCTATCTTCAACAACTTAGTTCCTGTTCATCGTCATCAGACTGGAACTTAACCCCGTTACTCCGTTTACCGTTAAAACGGACTACAGCTAGAAAGTTTCTACTAGCAACAGACGCAGCGCAAGCTGGCAGATTCTCCAGGCGAGGCCATCACCCTGTGAACCCAGATGGGTAAATCATCATCATAATCGAAATAAAAACAACAATATACATAATCGTAATGTGTTAAATCATTAATGTTTTAATGTAATTTATGACTTTTTTACATATTGTTTTCTTTATTTTCATTGCCAGTAATTTATTTTTTTAATGTAAAGCCTAGAACGCTGCTGATGCGAAACGAAAAATCCCATACAAAAATGACACAACGAAATCAGAAACGGAAAATTTCGTTTTGCTTTTCGTTTTGCAGTACGCTGTTTGAAGAGCGAAATTTATAATTGTAGTAGATTATTTGGAGAAGTCTCCGCTCCTTTTTCGCACTGAATTAATTATACAGACTATTTATTGTGTGCGGAAAAATGACATTCGGGTTTATTTGTGTTTTTTTTTTGTTTATCATTTTATTGCATCATGGGTTTCTCTGATTTTTTGCATCTATGTTTGATTTTGTTTTTGGAATTAGTGAAACTCTCCAAGGATATTTTCCGTTGTGTTTTCGCAAGCGTTTCGTTGTCTGTTTGGAGATCACAGAAAAATTTCGTTTCGCAACAGCAGCGTACTAGGCTTAACTGTGAAAGGAGTGAATGTAAAATAATCAAAACAGTTCATTTAATTAATTATAACTACCTATTCATGTAAAAGTGATTTCATTAAATTTGAAAATTCTACATAGAGCGTTCTCGCTCTATAACACGAAATTTTATGTATATAAATGTATTCTATGGCATATTAATTTATAAGGTATTTGTATTTGTAGGTATTGTATATATGTATATTTTTTTATCCGTTGCAACAGCCAACACGTAACTGAAATATTGCTCCTGAGCAAGAGCAGAATGACTATATATTTTTTATATATTATTAATGACAGCCACGAGGCTTTCCAAAAATGTAACTAGATAGAGCAGGCAATACATTATAGCCGGAACAAACTTTAGTTACGCGACCTAGACGCCATTCATTGGATGGTAAGTTCTCTTGTTTGATCACAACCAGATCATTGACTTCGACGTTTTTTGCTGGAAACTGCCATTTAAAACGCTTGTGTAGCTCATTCAATGGCGACCTAGACGCCATTCATTGGATGGTAAGTTCTCTTGTTTGATCACAACCAGATCATTGACTTCGACGTTTTTTTCTGGAAACTGCCATTTAAAACGCTTGTGTAGCTCATTCTAACGCACAAGCGTTTTAAATGGCAGTTTCCAGAAAAAAACGTCGAAGTCAATGATCTGGTTGTGATCAAACAAGAGAACTTACCATCCAATGAATGTTCGGTTCTGGAAAAGCGAGTAAGGGGCTACCACGAAGAAAATGTCCCGGGGTTAAAGCTAAAGGGTCTGAAGGGTCGTTAGACATTGGTGAAAAGGGCCGCGAGTTTAAACATGCCTCAATGCGTGCGAGAATGGTAGAGAACTCCTCAAATGTAAATTTGTTCGTGTCACCTAGTTTCCGAAGATGGGTTTTAAGACTTTTAACCCCGGCCTCCCAAAGGCCGCCCATGTGTGGAGCTCCTGGGGGAATAAATTTCCAGTCAAAACCTTGCACGCTGTATTTTGTTCGAGTCTCATCGGATATCGAAGACACAAAATTTGTGAAATCGTTTTGAAGAATCGCACTCGCACCCGTAAAATTAGTGCCGTGTTCCGAAAACATTTCTTTTGGAAGGCCTCTTCTAGACACAAATCTGGCGAACGCAAAACCTGAGAGGTTAAATCACTAGCTGCTTCAAGGTGCACTGCCTTCGTGGCAAAGCACACAAACAAGCAGGCATAGCCCTTTGTGATACGGCAACCTCTGCCGCGATAACTTTTTATGAGAAAAGGCCCCGCAAAATCTACTCCTGTGTAAGTGAATGGAGGCGAAAACGTACATCTTTCCGCGGGTAGTGCTGCCATGATTTGTGTTCGAAGTTGTTTTCGATGAACAACACAGGTCTTACAACGACGGATACAAAATTTTACGAGGTTTTTAAGCTTCGGTATCCAAAACATTCTTCTCACGACGGAAAGCATAAGAGCATTACCGCCATGAAGTGTAAGATGATGAATGAAATTAATGATCAGATGAGCAAACGAAGAGCCGTATTGCAGAATTATTGGGTGTTTTTCACTCGACAAAGGTTCCGAATTCGAAAGCCGACAGTTCACACGAAGAAGTTTGTTCGAGTCCAGATAAGGATTAAGAGAGATAATGGTACTTTTGGGTGACAAAGGTAGATTTTTTTCTAAAGACTCATACTCCTGAGAAAAGTGAGATTGCTGGGTCAACAGAATAAGACGTGTTTTTATGAAGTCAATTTAGTTTTGCGTGGTCTTTATGGTTTCATATTTTTCTGGGGGAGCCTTCCTTTTGAACATTCTATAATAATAGCGAAACATGTAAGATATGACACGTAACGCTCGGGGAAGTGATGAAAAACGTGATAAAATATCTTCGTATTCGGAAATTTGCGTATGACACACGGTAGCTTTACATTCTAATTGTTCTAAGGGTGGCGATCGTGGACTATCGATCGGCCATTGATCCGGAGGCTCTCTCAGCCAACTGGGTCCAGTCCACCATAGTGGATTCAGCTTGAGTTCACTAGGAATAAGTCCCTAGTGGCCAGATCAGCGGGATTATCTCCAGATTTTACATGTTTCCATACTTTATTGCCAACATTGTCTATTATCTCACTCGTCCGATTTGCCACGAAAGTTTTCCATGTGCTTGGGTGTTTATTAAGCCAAGCAAGGACTATAGAAGAATCGGTCCACAAATGAATTTGAGGCGAAATAACGGGAAAATTCGAAAGGTGGGCTTTTACTAATCTCGATAGAAGAACTGCACCGCAGAGCTCTAATCGAGGCAACAACACGGTTTTGATTGGGGCAACTTTGGATTTTGCACAAACTAAGTGTGAAGTGACATCATCTGATCTAGCAACTCGAACGTATAAGGTGGCCGCATATGCTTTCTCAGATGAGTCACAGAAACCGTGAATTTGAAGCTCACAGGACGGTGAAAATTGTAACCAACGCGAAATTTTAATATGTTGGATGTCAGAAAGCGATTCTACAAACTGAGTCCATTTGACTAATGTGTCATTTTGTATAACCTTATCCCATTCCGTCGCCTCAACCCAAATGCGCTGCATTAAAATTTTGGCAATTATTACGATAGGTGATAACCATCCCGCAGGATCGAATAATTGGGCAATCTGAGAAAACACTTCTTGCTTGCTGGGTGCTTTTGAAAGCCGAACCATGTGTCCCAGCGTGAGATACTATATCACCTTGGAGTACTGAGCTTGCAACTCAGGATTTTTCGTGAGATTTCGTTCAGTGCGCAGAAATTGGACTCAGCGCTATGTTTCTCGACGCCCCTAAAGGTTTTGAGGACGCGTCCGGCTTGAACGGCAATCTCACAACATATCTTCCATCGCCTCTCCTAAAGGTGGGTTTTTCGTATAAATCTTCACAATGTAGATCCTCAATCGACAAGATATGTTTGTGACCTTGGATCTCCTCCAACTCCCAGAAACGTTTCATTTGCTTATCTAAAGACTCTGTGTGCTCATTGACAGAAATGCTAAATGTGTTGACGGTTGTTGGAAGAGGACCAAAAAGGACCCAGCCAAACACTGTATTCTGAGCAACAAGTGTCTCACAAACAGTTTGCAATCCATTTCGAACAATGGCTGAATATAAATCCGCGTTGCTCAGCAAGTCTATTCGAGCAGAAGAGTTGAAGGACGGATCAACTAAGCTGAGATCCTTTAGGTCTGAATGATCAATGTGAGAAAACGAAATGCTGGGCAGATCATTTGTTAGCCTTTTCAAAACAATTGCTTGTGCAATTATAGGAGCAGATGGATTCTCTTTATTTCGAATTGAAAATGAACATAGTTTGTTCGAAGTAGCCGCATGGGTTGTGTTGATACTCGAAATAGAGATATTAATTGGTACAGTTGATAACTGTAAACGCCTTTGCACCGATTCCACGATGAAAGAGACTTCGGATCCCGGATCTATCAGAGCGCGCACCACATGGTTTGATTCGTGACCAATAATCTGAACTAACGCAGTTGCTAGTAAGACTTTCCGTTGAGAAGAAACGAAATGGGTTCGACGGGTTGTCTGGGGCAATGAAGAAGAAGGCGCACTTTGTTGCACTGACGTTGAGGCCGGTAAACTTGCAGAGTTGTTGAAGAGTAAAAGAGAATGGTGTTTTTTATTGCATGTGGAACACGAGAATCTACTGGTGCATTTTCGACTTGTGTGATTGGCTGACAAACAATTAGCACATAAACGATGTTTGCGGATTACCTCATATCTAGCTGATGGGCTCAGTGATAAAAAACTAGAACATTTCATAAGGTTATGTAGCCCTGAGCAAAGCTTACAGGAGAAAACTTGAGGTTGGGCATGAAATGTGTTAACGCGATTTTTCTGTTGAAAGTTGCTCTTTTGAAACTTTTTTTGGGTGTCGTTATCTAGCTGATGGGCTCAGTGATAAAAAACTAGAACATTTCATAAGGTTATGTTGCCCTGAGCAAAGCTTACAGGAGGAAACTTGAGGTTGGGCATGAAATGTGTTAACGCGATTTTTCTGTTGAAAGTTGCTCTTTTGAAACTTTTTTTGGGTGTCGTTAGGCGAAATAGAAGGAGAGGTGACATCCGCAATTGTTTCTAACACCTGAAATCTAGCGCTGAGGAACTTATCCATGGTTTCCCAAGTTGGTAAGACAGTATGGTCTGGCACCGACTGTTCCCATAAAAAAAGAGTATTGGGTGGTAGTCGGTTTGAGCAGGCATACACGTTCCATAAAGCAAACCCCGATAGAAACCTAGATCCAAATTTGTTTTTGTATTACGTGTTAAAAGATAACCCCGACCCAGACCCGTAGATAATAAAACGCGGCTACTGTTATGGCGCTCTAGTAAGTTGCCATTAAAAATCACTCCGTCCCTGTTAGAATGCATTTATGTTTGTGAGAGCAAACACTATTATGAAAAATGCCGCAGTTTTTTCCAACAATGGCACTTCCTTATCTTCTTATTCTAAGCTTTTTCCTCGATATCTGTACTTAGCTTTAGCCTTAACACTGCAGTTTGTACTATCCACAGTACACGTACACTGTGCTCCCTGCCGACTAAAGAGACGTCTACCCGCCAGAGTAAAATGTTCGGATCGGGTTCATTTATAAACTATAAACAAACGAACCCAAATAACCATAACGACAACAAAACATTGTTTTGAACAAAACAAAAAAAATAAAATCTGTTTTATTTTAAAGAAAGAACAACTTTTACAAAATGACAAACATAGCAAGTGTGAGCGAATCAAAATCTTTTCTTATTTTCGCTACAGGAACTATAGAATCCGCTATTTTCCCTCTTGGTCCTGAAAGTAATCAAGTATTTTGCCGCTTTGAAATTGTTACCGGAAGTAATTGGGAGCATATTTCTGGAATAAATAAAGGTATCTCTCAAGCCGCTATGCCCAAACACGCCCACGATAAAATAGTTTTTAATTTACCATTTGAGTGTATTTATAAAAGTAACAATCCTTTTGGATGTAAGTTATTTTTGTTCAATTATGTATGTACATAAATGCATTTCCACGCTAAAAGGAACAAATTGATTATTTCAGGGCCACAAATACTGGTCAGTATTTACGCAAAGAATCGGTGGTCAGTGGAGACAACACTTGGATACTGCTGGGGTTATCTTCCAATAATCGGATCAGATGTAGCAAAAACAACACAATCAATCCGAGTTCCCAAAGACACAACCCTAATGGGGGAACTCTCAAACTGGATAACATCAAGAAATGCGGAATTGAAAAATCCTAATGCACTGCTTGAAAGTTATAAGAATAGAGGTTTAATATTTTATCGTTGGCAAGCAACTTATTTAATATAACTATTTTGTATTGTTTAGAATTCTTAACAATGGAAAAGAGTGGAGAGTTGAAATTGTCGCTACGAACACTTTGCCGAGGGATAAATGAAGATTGTTGTGAACCGTATGAAAAAGACAATCGTAAATCAACAAGACGGCTTTAAATCAGGTTTTATTTCCGAAGGAATCTTGAAGCTTTTTCTACATATTAGATATAAAACGAATATATAAAACGAACCTTTCGTGGTATTTTTAGTTCTTGATCGGTTTTTATGCGTAGCATATTAATTAATAAATTATCAATTTGAAAGTTAAGACTTAAAACCGTTAAAAGTAATTTAAATCAAGAGCAGAAAAAGAAGAACTTTTTATTCTCATACAAATGTATTGCTTTTTTTAACGATCTTTTAGTATAGTCAATATAGATTAAAAATGGAAGCTACATCACAATAATTAATTGTAACAAGTTTGACTTACGCCCATGTTCTGCATTTCGAATGAAATCGAATTTAAATCGCATTTCAATTTCACATGAATTGAAATTCCATGTTCTACAATTCGTTCGTTTTCGAAAATTTCGCAATTAGTTCGAAATGTCAAAATGCAAGGTGCCTCCATTTTTTAATTGTGTTTTAAAGTGAAATTACACTGAAGATGAAAATTAATTCTATATTATTGGCATTTATAAGGGAAAAAAAAAATCGGAACTCGAAAGAAAAAATTAGCCGAACAATTTTATAAGAAAAAACCTGCCCGACGCGACGGCGGCGGGCGTGAATGTACCTACCTAAATATGAATGGTTCTGATGATTTTTGTATTTTTTTATTCGTATGTTCTTATGTTTCCTACGAAAATAATAATAAATAAATAAACAAAAACATAAAGTTTTCTTACATTTTGTACCAAGAAATACAAAACTATCTGCAAATGCACCGATTTCAAAACGCATAAAAATGTGGATTGAAAACGTTTAGAAAACGGAATGAACCAAAATGCAGAACATCAATTTTCATGTTCGAAATTAGAATTCACTATTAGCATTTCGAATGAATTGTGGACCACCTAAATTCAATTTCGCCATGTGAATTCACAATAAGTGGAATGCAGAACATGGGCGTTAATTGCGTTTTATTTCTCAAAGATTGAAGCACAAAAACAAATATTGGCGTATTAGAGCAGAAAAGTGAGAAAAGGATATATTTTGGAATAGGTATGGCCTAATGTTATTTGCCCGTACTTAAAAATATAGCCTTACGTCATGGCATAGGTATATCAACAAAATTTTAAACTTTGGTAGAGTGATCACTCGTTCCCAAAGAATGCTTTCAGATTTCAGATCTGGGGCTCCACAAATCGTATGATTTTTGTTCAATTTTTCAACGTTTCTCGACCAATTTCATGATGCGCGAGTTACAGAACGTATGAACGTATGCACTAGGTTCGAACTTGTTGTTTCAAGGAAATTCTCATATTTCAAATTAAGGTGGGCATTAAAAAGCATTTCTGGAAAAATCTTCGCCATTTCCTTTTTTGTTCTTAAAAGTATTTAGGACACTGTCACTGTCAGTTGACATACCTCAGACTAAGCTTCTAAGGAAGTGTCTAATAAACTATATCTTTATTTTTTATAAATAGGTATTACAAACAAAATAAAAAGATTCCTTTTACTTTAAAATTTATTTATTTTATCATAATATTATGTAACTTGTTTTTTTTTTTAATTTTGATCTCCCTTGAAGAAGACGGCAACCACCGTCGAAACGTTGGGAATATACCTAATGAAACATTTTTCATTTAATCAAAAATACGACTAACACAGCCGAAGAGAATTAACTTAAAAAATTCTTGAAAAATTCATATAAAATTTAACTTGGTCAAAAAACGTCACTATTAATACATTATTGTTTTCATCGTGACAGATTCGCTTTGGTGTGGGGGTTCCTTTATAATTTTAATTTTTTTTTTAGTTTTTGACTAAAAACTGATAATATTGAACATTGAATTGCTTGGCAAAAATTGTGCGCAGTTTGTAATGATAGTTGTAGCTTCCGTTGCAATTGAAAAATATACAATTTATTTTGAGAAAAGACAAAATATTTTTCAGAGACAGGAATATACAGTAATAAGTACCATGTCTGAAATCGTAATCGAAAAAAAAACAAAATTCAGACCGAAATCTGAATTTACCAGATTAATAGCACCCTAATGTCATTCTTACTATCAGATGTAATTCGATTATGAAGCTTGCGAATTTGTCGCCTAATAAAAAATCGTGCTCAAACTTTAAAAATTAAATTTCGCAAGTTTACCAGGCCTATTGCACCGAATCCTGTCAACACTGTTCGTACCATAATGTTTTTAAATAGATAAAGTTTTCAATGATAATTCTCACTGACGCCTAAAAAAAGTTGTTTTTTATAATTTAAAGCGAAATAAATAGGTAATGAACACTCAGTTAAACAACCAACTCAACCAAACATATTTATCCCATACCAGATAAACTTCAGTTGTATACCTACGTTTCAGTTTCGTTTTTCTTTATTATCAACATATCAAGAACTCTCGCAGCAATGGATATACATATACATAGGTACACAAACAAAAGAATATTGTTAGTTTAATTTAATCTATCCCTTGACTCTACCACTTCATTCAGACAGGCACTACAAATTTGTCCATTTTTTCATCCTATCACAGTGTGCCAGGTGCCCGACAATTTGACTAAGTTTTTGCGCTAAACAAATAATATTAAATAAAAAACGAATGAAGTTACATACCTACAAAGAAACTGAATTTTATACACATACACTGATTATGTTAAGTGTTTTATAAAACTATAAGTAGGTATATATTCATATTATCATATCAATTTGCTTACAGTTCTCTTCGCAGTCAGTCGCCTGTTGCAGTTTATTTTTGTTTAATTGTTATAACGACATAATAAAGTTTGTCTGAAATATCAAGTACATACATATGTATGTAGTGCTTTATTTTGTTTAAACTACTACATATTTTGGAATAAAAACAGAAAGGTGAGTTAAAGGAAAACTATTCGCTTTCTTCTTATTTATTTTTAAGAAACATTTGTGAACTCTATTGATAAAAAATTATAACTATTCATGCATAGGCATACAATCTAGTTTTAAGTGGCAGACAGGGTTCCCATTTTAAAAGGAAAAGCACAATTTTGCTTTCTTTTAGTGGCAAAAAAGGAAAATAAATGACAAGCTTCATCACAGAGGTAATTGAAAAAAAAACGAGGTCGGTGCAATTCCCGTCGAGTTTAGCCAAGTTTTGGGCTTAAGCCTAGCATGCAGTTTATTCTTCAATTTGAATTTTAATTGTGTAGATATAAAAAAAATTCAAATAAAATCATTTTAAGTTCGTAAAACTTTTCCCTAACTGCGTTGATCTTCAATATTTGTTTATTTTTCTATTTATTCATCAATTAAGAGCATTCCCTTATTTTACAATGGGTGCGTTCAATCGATTACGTTTTACATCTGAATTTTCAGATTTCTGAATTTTTGGAGCTTCTGATTGGCCAGCTCTCATAAAGAGTTAGATGACTTTTAGTGACTTTTAGTTACGTTTAGTTACGTTTCATCTGAATTTTCAGACAAGAAATTCTCATCTGGAAATTCAGATGAAAGTTGTTTGTGGTGGGGGAAGTGCCAAAAGCACACATAAAAGCTGAACTTTATAATTTTCGTCTTGTTGGTGGTTGATTTTTTTAGTTTTCGTCATGAAAATCCAATACTAATTTAAATGAAGGAACTTTTTGTTTATTGTTTACTGAATTTCAACAATTTCTTATATTGATACATATATAGAAAGTTTTTCTAGAAATTTGTAGGGCATACATATCAATAAAAAAAATTTTAATGAAAATAATAAAACCTATAGCTGATTTAGTTGCATATAATTTCACCTCACAAGTACTCACGGTCAATGTTTAATATACGAATATAATTAAAGTTCTATTTTATTTCGCTTAAATGTAAATCCTAAAGGTAAATGCCGGAATTTGACACAGTGACTTTCGACTGAAATTTCAGATTTTTTTTGCGTTCAACGACATAAATTCAGAAATCTGAAAATTCAGTTTTTTAGCTATTTTTATTGAACCCACCCAATGGGTGCGTTCAATCGATTACGTTTTACATCTGAATTTTCAGATTTCTGAATTTTTGGAGCTTCTGATTGGCCAGCTGTCATAAAAAGTTAGATGACTTTTAGTTACGTTTCATCTGAATTTTCAGACAAGAAATTCTCATCTGAAAATTCAGATGAAAGTTGTTTGTGGTGGGGGAAGTGCCAAAAGCACACATAAAAGCTGAACTTTATAATTTTCGTCTTGTTGGTGGTTGATTTTTTTAGTTTTCGTCATGAAAATCCAATACTAATTTAAATGAAGGAACTTTTTGTTTATTGTTTACTGAATTTCAACAATTTCTTATATTGATACATATATAGAAAGTTTCTCTAGAAATTTGTAGGGCATACATATCAATAAAAAAAATTTTAATGAAAATAATAAAACCTATAGCTGATTTAGTTGCATATAATTTCACCTCACAAGTACTCACGGTCAATGTTTAATATACGAATATAATTAAAGTTCTATTTTATTTCGCTTAAATGTAAATCCTATAGGTAAATGCCGGAATTTGACACAAAGACTTTCGACTGAAATTCCAGATTTTTTTGCGTTCAACGACATAAATTCAGAAATCTTAAAATTCAGTTTTTTAGCTATTTTTATTGAACCCACCCAATTTTAGAATCCGCGGGTTCAACGCACGTCTTCTGATTGGGCAGCTATCATAAAAAATTAAATGACTTTTAAGCTAAGACCGCACTTGGCGGAACTGCACTTCAGCGAAACTGAACTTCACGACTTATTTGTAGGAAATTGTATGAGCTATATCGCACTAAGCGACAACTGCACTTCACCGCGCGACACTATGCGACAAAGTTGATAATCTGACCAACTGTGTCGCGACGTGAAGTTTCGTTCAGTTTCGTGCGAAAGTGCACACGGTGTCGCTGAAGTGCAGTTCCGCCTAGTGCGGTTCTACCTTTAAAGTTATCTCAAAGCTGACCAATCAGAAGCTTAAAAAATTATGAATTTTCAGATGTGCGTTGAACCCGCGGAATGGTACACATTATCGATCTTTATTCTGAGCTCATAGAGCGCGCTCTGAACAAGCTCAGAACACGTTCAGAACGAAAAAAGATACACAAATTTGAAGCTCAGAGGTAAAAAAGACTGCTTTGCTCCCTTTCACACAAGGAAACTCAGTTTCCAGCAACCAGAGAAGGGCACCAAGTAAGAGGAATGAACGGTCTACGATTGGTGGGAACTGAAAATGTGCCTATCTGTCATTTTGCCGATCTAAAGGAAAGTGTTTCGAGATTTTCAATCGTTAAATTAGTGAAAAAAGATAATTAAACTTAATAATGAAATAAAAGTGAGAATAGTGAAAACTTGCCATACTTTATTAAAAAAAATATAAATCAACATGCGGTGCTGTGTTAAATTGTGTAAGAACACCTATAACATGGAGTTAACAATCTTTTCATTTCACGGGCTGATTGTGTCTCAAATTCCATATAAATTAATGTGAAGTGATATTTTTTATGTAAATACATTATAGTAGAATACTTTAAAATTGATATTTCATAACATTTTGCTATTAAAAAGGAAAATTTGTTGAAAATACAAATATACTTTGAAACGTGATATGTCAGGTGCCTTTCTGTCAAAGTTGAAACTCTCACCCAGGTTCGAATTAGTTTTTATTGGTGATGGCAAGGCGCTCAAATGCATTGAGCGCCCGTTGTGCAGAATACTTTTACTTACTTTATGTGGAATATGAGACACATCTTAGCTGTGAAATGAACAAAAATTACAATGTGTGTTTTTACAGGATTTAACGGAGCACCGTATGTAATTTTATATTTTTATTTCAATGAAGAATAGTATATATTTACTTTATTTACTTTTGTTTCACTTGTTTATTTAATTTACTAAGCTTTTTTTTCTATTTTGACGATTTAAAATCTCATAACACATTCCTCAAAAATACAGCCCCATGATTGAGCTGTCTAACTGCATGCCTTCCCTGTGTGAATGCATTTGTGTTTGTATAACTCACACTATTTTGAAAAAAAAACTCATTTTTCCTCGATATGCCCGTTTACCATGTTTACGATGCTTACCATCTTCGTTTAACACACAAATTTGTGTCTTAAAGTTTAAGATTTGTTTGAAAAGATTTTCCATACAAATTTTGACAGTTCGTTCGTTTACGACGTCGTAAACTTTAAAAACGTTTACCACGTTTACGATGCTTTTCCGACGTTGCATGAATACCCTTAAAATATAATTTTCAATTTAAATAAAAAACGAACTTTTTTGAATGCCATGAACTGTCGGTTCTTCTTCTCAGTCCCAAAAGCGCTGAGATTTATTGGAACATTTTTCTGCTCAAGAAATGTATGGAAGTGACAAGTAACTAGCAGTGGTACTTCAATTGAAGTAGATTTACTTCTTTTTTCAAATTTTTTTAAAACCTACTTCCTACTTCGCACCATCACCAAAATATTGAAATTTACTTCATTTAAAAAATCTCTGTTTGAATCTACTTCAATTCAATTTGACGAAAAAAGCCAAATCTACTTCTTTTTTCTCCTTTCCACGGCAGCAAGTTCTCTGCAATTATAACTTTATCAAATACGAAACCACTAACAAACTTCCCCGCGGAACTGCAAAAAAGCAAAAGGTAGAACTATAATAGTAAGTCGGATGCCGACGTAAGTGGTCGTACGAAACGAAACGAATACAAAGAATTCATATGACGTTAACTTTTGCTTTCATATGACGTTAACTTTTGCTTTCATATGACGTTAACTTTTGCTTTCATATGACGTTAACTTTTGCTTTCATATGACGTTAACTTTTGCTTTCAGAAGTGAAGAGCGCTCACCGACCGCTCCATGCGTAAGTGAACTGAGAGAATTTTCTTCCGAATATTATAGTTCTACCTTTATGCTCTACAAAGAATTCATAGGGAACAAGTAAATGTTAAAAAAAAGAAATATTAGGCTCACAAAAAATATTTATTGGCTTATTTTCAAAAATACATATATGGAACTTATGTATACAACTAAGGTCCAGTTTGTTCACAGCTGATCATCTTTAATCAGGGATTATTGCAACTGGTAAATCATTGAAGGTGCATGTTAATCAAATTTTTTCAAGGAATCCATAACTTAAGCTGTTAATCATGGAAATCGCTAATCGGCCGGTTTTGGTTGATTAGCGCCATTTAGTTTCATCCACAGTACACAAATCACTGATCTCTATAATACACTGGATAGTGAATAACCAATAGTGTATAACAGTTTTTGTGAGGCAATTTTTGAAAGGGTACCGGCCACGACCTCATATCGCGCTCTTTACAAACGAAAAAAGAGATTGAAGATATTTGCCGAAAATGAGCATTTATTTGATGTCAACAAGCGGCTGTAACATTGAAATAATTATGGCGCCGCTGTTATACTGTTATATGAGGGTACCGGGCACGACTATTTTTTTGCCTCAAAAATCTTGTATGAATACATTATGCAGTGTATATAGAGATCAGTGACACAAATGTGTACCGTGCCTTTCATGAATCAAACAATAAACCCTGGACGTATATATATATATTTATACGTCCATGCAATAAACATTCATCAAGCCATGCTCGTCACTCGTCAGTCGTCAGACATAGTTGAGAATGTGAATCCGGTTATATGTAATGTATATAATGATTTTTCTTTATCGCTAGCTATTTTGTTGGGCTCAAATTTTTGATACAAAAACCATCCTTTGTGTACAGTTAACAAACCGAAAATAATGTCGACTGGGGAACGCCATATAACGTACATTTCCAATGTACTTATTAAGGAAATTGAGGAACAACTACTCCCATTGAAACTTTTGGAATTCGATACTGTGCATTCCACAGGTTTAGACGGGTTTATGTCTGCATTATACACAATAAACATAAAAGTTATTGATGAAAGCAGCAAAAAGTAAGTGTTTTGGATTATTACAAGTATAATTACTAATAAAATACCTACTTTCTTTCAGAGAAACTTCCCATAAACTCATTGCAAAGTTTATGAAGGGTGATGAACATTTTAGAGTATCCAGTAGATGTTATATTCAATTTGCTAATGAGATATTAATTTACTCAAAAGTTATACCTTACTATGCAAAAGTTATTTCGAAAGCTGGCGTTGAATCTATTAAAACTGAAAATTGGATTCCAAAGGTTTACATAGCAAAATATGGGAAAATTGATGGTTTAAGAATTTATTTATATTAATTTGCCAAAATAATAAAACGATTTTTGCTTTTTAGGGCTTACAAATGATCAAACAATTTCTAATGAAAGCGTTTTAGTTCTAGAACATTTGAAAGAGAAAGGTTATACTATGGGTCCTAAACTATATTTGGATAAACCTCACATGTTAGCAATGTTCAAACCACTAGCGGAATACCATGCAATGACATATGCTCTTAAGATACAAAATGATAAAAATTTAGAAAAATTTATTGAAAATATTGCTCCTTTGCCATTTATAGAAACTGGGGATACAGTAAACAATTTTTATGATTCTGTGTATAAAGCTGCTTTTGATCGATTTTTTGAATACTTCGAGCGATGCAAAATAAGCCTCATTTCGAAAGAAAATTCTGATGATGTTCAATTGGAAGAGAACATACACAGGTTGTACACAAAATATGGAAAGTCTCCTACAAAACTATTAGAATTTATTCGAACAATTCACGACGAAGATGATAAAAAATATGCTGCGATACTTCATGGCGATTTCAATCGAAATAATGTCATGTTTCAATATGAAGAAGGGGATGATACTCCCAGAGACTGTAAAATGATTGATTTTCAGGTAATTAACTTTGATTTATTAACTAATTAGTTAAAGTAACAAGAATAATAGCCAAGTTCAGGAAAATGAGATCTCAGTTACAACAAAATTCCTCAGAAAAATTTCGCAGTTTTGCTTTCAAATTTCAAATACTGAGAAAAAAGTTTTGCATTCACTTGCTCACTTTTTAACGGAGCAAATTCCCTGAGATTTCATTTTCTTGAATTTGCCTAATGTTTTTAGGAACTTCGCTTTGGAACACCTTGTATTGATTTGAGTTTTGCTATGTATATGAATATGGAACGGTCAATTCGTGATGAGTTTTGGATGGATCTGCTAATATTTTATCACAACACTTTGTTTAATACAATGTCTGTAATTTTGAATTCAAGTGATGAAAGGACTAGAAAATGTTTAGATTCCTACTCGTAAGAGTTTAACTAGTTTTGTTAGTTAAATTATCGTTACTATCATCTTTCCTTATATTATACAGATTTGATGACTTTTATAAACACTTTTCTAAGTATGCTTTTTATGGTGTTATGATTTGCATGCATTTCCTACCATGGTTTTTTTGTACCGAAGAAGATAAGGATTTACTTTCACAAGAGTTTGAGCGCGATGTACATGGTGAATTGTTTTATAAGACTTCCGTAACCGCTGGTGGAGATGAAGCCAATGAGAGGATATTTAAAATAGTTAAGCATGCCAGTAAAATGGGGTATATGAATATTATATAAACATTTTTTATGAATTTTAACAATGTTAATTTCAAAATTGTCAATGAAAATAAACGTTTCAATTAAAATTATTGTTTGATATGTTGTATAGAGACCTATGCACCCTAATGCTAAACTTCTGCGTAGACTGATGAGTATATTTATGAGTTGAAGGATATGAAATACTAAGAGCATACTTCTAACATTTTAAAGAGCCTCACGTCAGAAGTGTATAAAGGGTTGGACTTTCTTGCGGTAACGTGGTGACAGAAAGTCACATAAATATAACTATAATTTTTTATTTTTCTTAAAATAACTTACAAACTACTAAAACTAGAGAAGGCGAGCATACACAGTATGCATAGAGTTGTACTCGTAAAGTATATACATATGATTTTTTTTTTTTATTAGATGTTAGATACTTAGGATGGAGTTAGTTCCAGTAATATGATATAAATTCGATTGTAATATTAGCATAACTACCTACTTTCTTTTTTATTTTTATTAAGTTAGGAAGAATCAATTCAATGTATTTTTAATGTTAAAATTTATAAGATGCTAGTTTGAATTCGAGCGTATCTTTAGTAATGTAGGTACATGGAGTATAAAAATAACAGGAATACAATACGATTAGAGAGTGATAACTTGTATGGCACCAAGGATCACAGAATTTTGAATTTAAGTAGTCAGGTAATTATGAAAATAATTAATAACATATAATATGTGAATAATTAATTGTATAATAACATATAATTAATGAGAAGTTATACAAAGGCAAAGTGTAATAATATCTACTACTATAGTACTAAGTATCTGTATCTTTATTATTATTACTATACGAACATGGCAACACCAATGTAAGCTGTGTTATTTTTTTGCTTGTTTTGGTCTGTTTGGTAACGTGAAATTTCTTACGAATTTGCACAAATTTTCACAATTTGCTGTCAAAACCCATAGAGAAAAAACTCAGTTTTTGGGAAATTTGTTGAAAAAAATTTACACGATTTGCCATTCCAGCATAGTTGAGGTGCATTAGAAATGAAAAAAGCATTTATGTATTTTAAAACTTTGAATAAATTCTTTTTTAAAAGGAAAGCCTACGAACAGGGTTGGCCGAATTGGCTCAACTTTCCTAGCGAAGCACGAATTTTCACACGCGCTTTTTTTATTCGATAGATATACGTAAATAAATAATATTTATCGCAATTTTAGGGCGAAGAAAAATGTATTTCTATTTTTAATTAATTTTTAAAGTTTCATTTTTCACATTAAAACACACAATAATGGCTCTATTCCACTTCATTCGGCTTACTTGATTCTTTTTTTTTTCATTTTTTTAAGGAAATTATACATAAATAAAAGAGACATTTTGGGAAATTTCCTATTTTCATATTTTAATATTTAAAAATAATAAAATTTACAATATCTTCTTAGAAAAAGCAGTTATTTAACGATAAATATGCCGAAATCAGGCAAAAAAAACTTACATACACTCAACCTCGCACCTACCCCAAATCCTATAGTGAGCCCAAGCAGGGGGGTTGCAGCGGGGCAGCATGCCCCCCATACTTATTTAAATGTTTATAAGCGAACAAAACTTGACGAAAGCGTGTACAGTGTCAAAAAAAAATGTACAAAAAAAATAGGGTTAAAACCGAAAAAGAAAACATTTTTTGGCAGAAATGCGATTTTTTTTTTATTTACTACATTTGTTACGTGTGCTTCATAAATGAGGTAGTTAATGTAGTTAAATGTAGTTAACGTAGTTTAATGTAGTAGACGTAGCGCTAGACGTCAAAATGTAGTTTGAAATATCAATTCATAATGTTAAAAACTGTAAATTAAAAGAAAAAGTGTCGTTGCTCGTCGCCGGTCGCTACTAATTTTTTGTGAGTTGCTTGCTTATTTCGTGTTTCGTCGATTAATTAGGTATGTCTCGTTGTTCATAAATCATAATACATAATTTTTTTTTAAATTCTTTTTTGAAATCTAACGTTTTGTGTGCAGGTAGCATACGTAACAAATGTAGGTAGATAATGAAACAAATCAGGCGTGTAGTTTACCCGATTAACTACGCGTAGTTAACCGAGTAGATTACCTGACGTAAACTACTCTGCCATCTCTGATTGAGACCCCTACCTAACTGTAAAAAAAAAAATCAAGAATATACGAGTGTTTCGCTAATGGAAAGTCGCTCCGCTGAATTAACTACACTACATTTTCTACATCATTAACTACGCGTAGTTAATTTAATAAACTACACGTCTTATTTTCTACAAATTGTTACGTTTTCATATACATACAAAGTAAATTAAGGAAATAATAAAATTTCAATAAAAATTTGAACATTTTAACTTCAACTTCAATTTTAATTCAAGCTTCAAAGTTACAACTGACAGATCATTTGATATTTGAAACAAAGTTTGCTACAATTTGTTTCATTAACTACATTTAACTACGTTTAACTACATACACTACGTAGCAAATGTGAAAAATGTAGTGGCCATCCCTGCCTACGAACACTTCTCCTTTTTTTTGGTTTCCGTTTTATATTCTTCTTCGTATTCTGTTTCCTCAGACAGTAAGAACATAGCATGAACGCAATAATTTTGTCTATTCCCCTGACGTTTTGCCCTCTTTCTCAACTCGGTGTTACACTTTTTTGAAATTCTGTTGATTTTTTCACATTGTTAGTAGGTATGCCTGCGCTTAAACATTTCTAATGTTAAAAGTTACCAAACAGGCATTTTATGTGCATCATCAGCAAAGATATAAGCTGTGTTTGGTAACGTGAAATTTTTGGAAAAATTGTCACAAATACCTGTTAAACTCGAAAAAGTTGCAACCAAAGATACTGAATTATAAAGATTGGAATCCTCAGCTGTCGTTTTGGTTTGCCTACAAGCTAAATAAAATGGCGGACAGTGGTGAATTCATATTTTTGCACTAGTGTTCACGTTTCAACGCACACTAGTGCAAAAATATGAATTCACCACTGCATAAATTGTTGCAATTCACATCTTTTCATCGACACGAGATGAAATTACAAAAACATTTGTTCACCGAGGGAAATTTTACTGTGCTAGCTATAAATTTACCAATAAAACGCACCTAATGTAAACAGATTCCAATCTTTATAATTCAGTATCTTTGGTTGCAACGAGAGAGCGCAATGAGATAGCAAATTATTTCCCCTCCATTGGATAACTTGCAATTTTCTGCTACACAAATTTCTGTGTGCAAGGAGTGTAAAACCTGTCAAATACACAGCTGCCAGTGTCTGTCACTTAACATCGCTAGTATTCATTTCGGTATTCACCATCTAAATTGAAAATCGCCTACGGCCGCACTCAACGTGTTGCAATCGGTAGTGACTTATGGCTGGCAAACCATTAAATCACCGCTAAGTGTTTTCGTCCCAAGAAGCCCTTATCCGGACGGAGATTATCATAGATTTCAAACTTGATGAAGATTCAAATAAATCCATAAAAACCAGTGCAAAATTTTTGTTCTGCATTTTTCAGGATAAGAAATAATTTAAAAATTACAAGATTTAAAATTATTTGTTACCGTTTGACGTCTTGTACACAAATGACATATTTGGTCTGTTTGATAACGTGAAATTTCTTGCGAATTTGCACAAATTTTCACATTTTGCTGTCAAAACCCATAAAAAAAAAACTCGATTTTGGGAAAAAAATATGAATTCACCACCATCCGCCATTTTATTTAGCTTGTAGGCAAACCAGAATGACAGCCGAGGATTCCAATCTTTATAATTCAGTAGTTGTGTTTGGTATATTTTTTAAGAAAAAAGTGTAAAACCTGTCAAATTTTGAAAGAAGGAGAAACTCCTTTCAGAAAAGGGAAAACTTGTGAAGAAGTTAACAAACGCACTGAACCACTTTTTGTACAATATGCCTGATTGGAATCAGAGATTATAGGTAGAACTAGAATAGGCGGTAGCTGTCGGAAGCTAGTGTCAAAAGCGAACGAAAAGTTGCTTTCCAAAACGTCAAATTCATAAGTCACCCATAATGCACTTAATGATAAACACATATTGGTGCGGGTAAAAATGTGAATTTTCTTATTTAATTCCTTTTTTTTTTGTCCATTGGGAAAATAATTGATTTAAAATAACTTTAAATGAGAACAAAATAATTTTCTAAAAGCTGACTACCAAAATGACAGACGTCAGTCAAAGTACAATTGAAAGCATAGTAGTGTACGGAGTCAGCGCTAACACAAAAGTAACGTTTTCCGCTTACACCTTTTTCTTAAAAAAGATACCAAACAGACCTAATTACAGATTTTGTGCTCTGCATTTCATGTTTATAAGGGTATTCATGCAACGTCGGAAAAGCATCATAAACGTCTTAAAGTTTACGACGTCGTAAACAAACTGTCAAAATTTGTATGGGAAATCTTTTCAAACAAATCTTAAACTTTAAGACACAAATTTGTGTGTTAAACGAAGATGGTAAACATCGTAAACATGGTAAACTCTTGTAACCTTAGAAGAAAAAATAGAGGAACTGGCACTTCGAGCAAAAATGAGTTTTTTTTTTCAAAAAGTGTGAGTTACACAAACACAGATGCACAAGCACACATGCACTTATGTCTAGATCAAAACAATAAACATACTTTATCATTTTTGCCAAATAACTCAAGAATTAATAGATCATTGAAAGCAATTTGCTCATACAATTGAATTAATACACGTTTTTGGCTTACTTTGGGCATTTTTAAAATGCGGATGACAAATTTTACGAATGTTAAGATTAAATTAAATATTTTAAGCTGTTTGACGTTTAACGAGCAGCTGATTTGTTTACCATATCGTTTACCACATTTACGCAAAATGTTTTTTTGGTGCGTTCATGAAACGTGTGTCGGAAACTTTACGATTTTTTTAGATTTTTTTTTTAATTTCGTTCACACAACTATAAAAATAACAACTGTTACTACGTTTAGTCCCCTATTACACGATGATTCTTTGCGTCTGACTCTTTTCGAACATAACGAGTGCGAAAGAGAAAAAAGATGAGACGGAAGACCAGTTGCCCTGTGAGTCGTGGGCCAAGATTTCCGAGACTCTTTTTGACGTTTCGTTTTATGTAACTTAATTTTGATGATTTTCAAAGGGAAATTCGAAAAAGCGTCAGGCGCAAAGAATCATCGTGTAATAGCGTGCGACTCACATGATGATTTTCAAAGAGAAATTCGAAAAAAGAGTCATACGCAAAGAATCATCGTGTAATAGGGGACTTACATGGATAATTAATTCCGAATCGAATCAGGATTTAGGTATTTGTAAACCTGGATCGGATCGAATTCGGATTACTCGATCCGATCCAGCTCGGCGAGCTGGATCGAATGGAAAATAGAGATGAATACCTAGATCGAAGAATTAAAGAATCGAGATTACAGCGGCTTGTTGGTATGTGTGTGCTATTGTAGATTTTCAGCCGTATTTATAAACGCATTATAGCGAGTGCATAAACTTATACACTTCTTATAATGCCTCTAAACACGAAAATCGTATTTATAAAACTTTGCAACGTTGAATAGTAGTATTATAAGCTAAACGCGTTTGAGGGTTGAATAGTGTCTGTATAAGAATATTTTAGTATCGAAATGTCACTTTGAATCACACACAACAATATAATACATAAGGGGTATTCCCGATCCGATGCAACTGGTCTTGTATCATTGCAAAAATGCAAAAGGGTAAAATTGCTATACCCTAACCCCATTAGGGGTATTCCCGATCCGATGCAATTGGTCTTGTATCATTGCAAAAATGCAAAAGTGTAAAATTGCTATACCCTAACCCCATTGTAAAAAAAAAACTTTGCACTTTTGCAATAATGCAAGACCAGTTTGCATCGGATCGGGAATACCCCTATTGTAAAAAAAAAACTTTGCACTTTTGCAATGATGCAAGACCAGTTTGCATCGGATCGGGAATACCCCTATAGATATTAGGGTAGCCCATATTTTGGCAATGTTTTAATTTCTTTTTTGTCCTCCCCTAAAAATGATTATTATAGCCGTGTTTTTTTGCAAGCCCGGGGGGAATTTAATGAAAAAAACGACGTCGGTGCTAAACAATTAACATGTTAAATGCAACAACAACTAATCCCGGAGAATTCTCGGGGTTTAACTTAAGCGCACCGAAAATCTGTGTTACCGGCATGAATTACTCCATGTTTTTTACTGTCATGGCGTCGCTAATCCCCGCTGTCGTTTTTTTCAACCAATTCCCCCCGGGCTTGCAAAAAAACACGCCTTATGTACCTGTACAATGTACATACAAGCACGTTGTGCATTTGTTTTTAAAGCGGCTAGCTTAGTAACACCGAAACATAATTATACGGATTGAATCCCAGCCTTTTTTCACCAAGTAAAAATAGAAATGTTTTTTTTTGGATACTACCTCTTCGAGGAATTAAATTTTTGCACTCTTAAGCCTAGTATGCTGCTGATGCGAAACGAAATTTTTCTGTGATCTCCAAACAGCCAACGAAACGCTTGCGAAAACACAACGGAAAATATCCTTGGAGAGTTTCAATAATTCCAAAAACAAAATCAAACATAAACGCAAAAAATCATAGAAACCCATGATGTAAGAAAATGATAAACAAAAAAAAACACAAATAAAACTCAATTGTCATTTTTCCGCACACAATAAATAGTCTGTCTAATTAATTCTGTGCGAAAAAGAAGCGGAGACTTCTCCAAATAATCTGCTACAATTATAAATTTCGCTCTTCGAACAGCGTACTGCAAAACGAAAAGCAGAACGAAATTTTCCGTTATGATTTCGCTGTGTCATTTTTGTATGGGATTTTTCGTTTCGCATCAGCAGCGTACTAGGCTTTAATCGAACTTCAAATGTGTGCCAAATTTACTTCAAATGCGTGCAAAATTTACTTAAAATGTACCAAATTTGGAGATTTTTGATCACTTTCAGGAAAGGACTTAGAATAATTTTAGACATTGCGAACAAAAGAGCCACCCTAATAGATATATTTTCTTTTCAATAAAAACACCACCGTGTAGAGTGAAGAAAACACAAATCTTCTAATGAATCAATAAAAATGATTTTTTTTTCCAAAATATATTTTTTTTTACCGCTAGCGCCGTTGTTTTGTGAAAAAGAATACACAAATTTGTTTTTAAACCAAAATTTAAGCTTTCTGCATCATTTTTATAAGTTTTCCAGTCAGAAACACTATCCTAAAATGAGTTTGAAAATTTTCACATTTTTACTTTTTCACTTTTTTGGCTTATGTAGTTAAGCCTTAATATCAATTAAAACTAAAATACACATAAGAAATTTTTTGATCCTTAGTACTAGTAGGAATTTTATTTCTTTCATATACTAACACTACACAAATTTCAATTATTTTAACAAAAAAAAAATTTAACTTCGGAAACAAATGGTAAAGCAACACCTTCTCTGCCTGGAAATGCAATTTCGCATGTAGTCGAAGCACACTTTTCTTCCGGATTATATGTATCCCTGCAGTTGGAAATTGGAATGGCTGCAGCAACGGTGGCGTTGTATTCTACAGTCTACATAGATTGTGCAAAACAGTAAATGCATTCGGCAGCTTCACCAGCGGACAAACACCGATTGTCACCGTCGTTCTTCCAATTCATAAATGTATTTAAATAACAATTTAAATTTGAAAAGGCCACGAAAAAGGAAATATAAATTTATTTTCACAAAACTTCTAAAAAGTAAACAACAATAATTTCCGAATTGAAAAATTTCACAATGACGTTTAGATAAATGTCACTTTACTATTGTGTGAGTGCAAGTGCGTGTTTTGTATAGGTGTAAATCTCTCTTGAAATCGGGATCAAAGATTTTGATCCCAAACCATGAGGGATCGATTTTTTTTTGTTGAATGGAATGCCAAAACTGGTCCGGGATCAAAATCTCTCACAGGGATCGATTTTTTTTGGCTGAAAGGAATTCGACATTAGACACTCGATGGAACATGATTATAAATAGGCATGTTAAGGAAAATGAGATCTCGGAGATCTCATTAATCTCAGTTACCTGAACAGGATTTCTCAGCAAAATTTCTCAGCTTGCCTAGTATACAGTTCCTCCTCGAAAAAAAAGTACATGTACTTCTTATGGGAGTGATTTTATCGCAAAAAAAAATGTTTGACGTTTAGAATTTTATTATCGAACTGTGAACCAAACCTGTTGAAAAAAATTTATATTCACCACGGAAACTTTTTCGCGCAAAACAATGTTGGTGACATTGTTTTGTGGAAAAAAAGAGGACAACGTATACAAATTTTGTATTTCAACTCAGATTTTTTTTCTTCCGAAAAAAACAAAAATTCTTACCACTTATGTTTTTTTTGTTCAAAAGAACTGTATACTCTGCTTTACTGTCAAAACTCTGAGGAAAACAAATTTTGGATTCGCTTGCTCACTTTTTGAGTGAGAAAAATCTCTGAGATATCATTTTTCTGAACAAGTCAAATAAGATTTTGTAGTTGGACAGCTGTCCAAAGTTAGACATACTTTGGAATGGGTTTATAAATAAGACTGCGACACCTGTCCAACTCCAAAACCTTATTTAGAATCATATTCCATCGAGTGTCTAACTTAAGACACTGCAATTGGTTGTCCAAACCCACAGTACACATATTAAAGGTAATATATTGCGCAGGTTGTCAAAGTTGGAAATGTCAAAAAATTAAAAATGGTTGTTCGAGTGCCCACATGAACTCAACGCGCATCATAAGAAACAACAACAAAATATTGAAATTAGACAAGGAAAGGGGCACTGAATCCACCATTTTACCACCATAATACCTCGATTTTGACAGATGCGCAGAACTGAACAAAAATGAAAACGCTAATGATATTACCTTTAATATGTGTACTGTGGTCCAAACCTATTCTAATTAGATGAAAAGTTAATCGATTCCAGAAATGTCGGTGAGTGTATGAGAACATATTTAGACAACTGCTGGAATGCGTTTATAAATAAGGAGATGTTCAACTATTTAGCCACTATACAGCTCGACGACTGTCCAAGTGTATTCTAGAAAATTTTATAAATACGACTGTCAGTTTCCTCGTGTGAAAGGGGACAATGTTATTGTGGTGATTGTACACACACAATAAAAGCAAGACTGTCACTTCGATTCCATTTGAATTCTATCTTTCGATCTGGCATCGTGATATACCTAGATCAAAATTTCGAATCAGATTGAATCCGATCCGTCGATCCGCTCATGTAAACGTAGTATATCACTTCGATTCTATTTGAATTCAATCTTTCGATCCGGCATCGGCTATACTTGGATCGAAATTTCGACTCGGATCGAATTCGATCATTGGATCCGCTCATATAAACGAAGTATATGTTTGATTTTGATATATATATATTTCGGTTTATCATCAAATAAATTCATAGCTGTGAATAATAAAGTATAAAATATTTAATCCCTACTTTATAATCATAATAAATAATATAATCATATAAATAAAAAAAAAGTATCTCGTCATTACAATGCATTTGTTATTATAATTATATTTGAAACCATTGAAATTTGGTATCGAATATTTTAAAGTGTTGGCTTATGTGCGTCGTGCAATTTTATTTTTCCTGGAATTCTTCTTCGTCGTCGGATATTCTCCTTTAAAAACTAAAAGTATTACATTATAATTTTCATTCAATAGATAATTCAATAAATTAAAATAATTGTTTTGTCAAACAAACGTACCATAATGTTAAAATCTTGAAAAAAATAAAATAATATCATCTCAAGCAACAGAAAAATAGAAAAACCTGTCACTGACTGTTCCTCAAGGTTCCCAGAATTTTTCTAGTAGAATTCGTAGAATTTTCATCAATTGAAGGGAGGAATAACCAGCAAATACGTTGTAATGGAGTTTTTTTTTGGCTTATATACATGTATTTTATTCGACTAAAAATAAAATCTGCATTTGTATCTGTTGAAGTATTTTTCTTCTCCAATTCATGGATTTCGTTTTGCGCAGTGACGATCATAAGATTACTTTCTACCTAAATCTTGAATAATTTATTCCATTTTTGTGCATACGGTTTATTAAAAACGATTTGTTTGTATCATTGAATGGTATTTTTTTTAGCTTTGTGAAAATTTGGGTTGCTACTTACTGGTTGTTGCATCTTCAAGATGACGGCGACCTATATGTTCGCTCTAAAAAGGGTTAGCTTAGCTAACTGCTGCTTGTTTTTTTGGTAAGTACTTATATTTTGCTATTTTCTTATGAACTGTTGTTTATTTATTTTCTAAGGTTGTTTGTTTTCGCATCATTTGTAAATTGTTTTGTTGAGTAAAGATAATTTAACCTTAAGTAGGTACCTATCGTAAAATGGAATTTCTTTTGTTTATTTAGCTCGATGCTGAAATTCCTCTCGGAAATATGTATATACTATACTTTTAGTGACCAGATTTATTTGAAGCAAAAGCGGGACACATTTTCAAAACTTCGGAGGGAGTAGAAATTATGATTTTTTTGTAAAAAATTAAAACAGTACGCAACATAAGCAACAAATGACATACCTCTTTATTAAAAAAAAACAGACATTTTTTTTTTTAATAAAAACTTAAAAAAGTCAGCATCAATATTGCTAGCGTGTTTATACAAATTGTAATCACAAATTTAAAATCAATTCTTATAACTACCTATTAAGACGCAGTATGAATTTCTTTAAGAATTTTATTTTTATTTTAAATTTTTGCTTAAATTGTCTTATGAAACATGGAAGACAGGGATGTAAAATAGTTAAATTATAATATTTATATAATTGCGTACACACACATTTTTAAAAACTTCTTAGGAAAAGCGAGACAATTAGCGAGTTTTTAAGGAAAGCGGGATATTTAGCGGGATAGTTATGGCCGCGGGGCAGAGACATCACTATAACCATACTTAACCACATATCAAAATCTAAATTCTTTGAGATCCCCTGCTTTACCCCTGGAATTCTTAAATCCATGCATTTACAAATTTTTCCTTAAAAAAAGCTGGTAACAAAATAAATAGATATTCGTACCTAGACGTGTTTTCAATTTTCCTTTGAACCACGGTGCTTTACTGATTTATAATAAATTAGACCAGGGGCCTATTTCACGGAACATACATCACATACATTGTATGAATGTATGTAGGGTGGAGTCGCCTAATTTCGAACACTCCCAGTAGTCGAACACTTTTCGTGACTAACTAGCACTATTCCACTATCAAAATCGTCAGCTGACGCATCGATGGTCTCCATGTCCAAATGATTGGTAGGTTCATCAAGCAATAACAAATGAGGTACTTCCACGCCAACCAAGCAAACACTACTCTACAACCCTGCCCGTCAGATAACTGTCGAATTGGGCAAAATTGCTGGCGACCGGTCAAGCCATATCCGATTATCTTTCCCATTTCTTCTTTTTCCTTAACGGCGGCGGGGAATGGTTTCATTATGTATTCTAGGGGACTAAGATCCAAATCTAATAGCTCGTGCAAATGGTGGTGGTAGCGGGCAATGCGAAGACGGGTATTCTTACGAATCATTCCCGATGAGAGCTCTAAATTACCACATAAATAGTGTACTCTAGCCGGATTCTGTAATCGGGTGATTAAAACTACCCAAAAGTACGGGAACGAAAATTGACACAAATTCACAGAATTTCGCACTACCTTATGTAAACGACAGTCAAAACATGATGTTTCGCTTTCATTCATTTGTATGAATTTTTGAGAATTTGTAAATTTGAATTAAAAAAAACTTCATTATTTCATTAATTTAGTCTCAAACAAACATTTTCCTGTACTGGGAATTTCTGTCAAAAAAAATTTCTTTGATAGGTAATCACAGGTAGAGGAAATTTTATTCTCTCAAGTGTGTTCTCTTTTTGTGAAAAAGTGCAATTTTGTTAGTACGGGAACTACTTTGGACTGAAATTTACATTTAAATATACATAAAATCACAGAGTTTCAATGAATTTATTTAAAACCAATTCTATAACGGTATTTATCTATCATCTTTCTTTGCCTGGCTCTTTACATAAATACCTACCGTCTTCCATAACCTTTACCAAAACATCAATTTGCCTTTAATTTTGTATAACATTTGATTTGCATAAACATTTAAATATTAAGTAGCTCATCATACTAAATCGTTTAAATTTTTGCGCCAATATTATCAATTAGACATATGTACAATGTACATACATAATGTATGTATTTCTAAAGTATCACAAAATTCGGTGAGTAACCGCAAATTAATATTAAGCAAATGCAATAATAAAAAACAATATCATTCTTATTATTGGAAAAAAAAAACAAATGTCGAAATATTTTCCAAATTATACATAAGTGTGTAGATGTTTTGGCATTAATAAGTTTTGCTGATATACATTTTAAAGAATTCTTATTAAATCAATCTTAAATAGCGGGGAAAAACAACTTAGTTCACTGAAGTTGATAGTTGATTCCGAGAAAAACGAAAAAAAATTTATAAATTTACTTTCTAATAAAACGCTTATAATTCAAGGGAAAATAAATTAAAGAAATTAAATATTTTGTTTAACAACATGTAATTAGTTATTCTAAAATGTCTATGTATGTACACATATTCAATAAGTGTAAGAAATCGCGGATGTTATTATTAATTTATCAAGTGGATTGTAGATGTTATCTCTTGAAATGTATTTCAGTTGAAAGATTTTGGCTCCCTGAATAGGAAAATGTTACGGAGATATTATGAAGTCAATACCTTTCACTCAAGATACATACCAAGTGGTAAGCCCTAAAAGCCCATTCAAAAAATTAACTTAAAAAAATCCGTGCTTTTTATCGCGCCTTCTAGATGTTGGATGGAACCCAAAACGTCTTTCTTTTACATATTTAAACTGCAGTAGTTTCCAAGCTAATTTTTTTTGCCTATTCCTTATCTTCGTGTTCATTGGCGTACGCAGGATTTTGTTTAGGGGGGGGGGGGGGGGGGGGGGGGGGGGTGCTCAATCTCAATTTTGGTAGAAGTTTTTTTTTACGTATCACTAAATCAAAATTGAAAATCTTTCTTATTATTAACCATCTTATATGAATAAGAAGTAAAATTTCAAATTTCAGTAAGAAAACGAAAAAAAGAAAAACACAAAAAACACTCCTTAAGTTATGAAATGAATATAATAAATTTTTTGATATTTTTGGTTTGAAATAGTAGGTACAAATAGAATTTGGTGAAAATATTAATTCCATTCTCCTTTTTTAATTCATCATATCTTCTACCGATTTCTTTATGAATATTCAACAAAGCTAACCCATTAAGGCAGTTGTTGTGGCCGTTAGCCACGTTTTTAACCGTCTCAAAGTGGAAAACGAACGTCCTGGCTCTGCAGAGTCACTGGTAGAACACAAGGAACTTTAATTTTGTTTCTCAAATTAGGATACAAATCCTAATTGCAAAATGGAAGTGAAATTTCCTGTACAGTTATTTCGGTTCCATCATTCCATATTTGTTTCCATATCTAAATTTAAAAATATTGCTACCTCAGTCAGTTTAATTTCATTTTATTTACTAAGCCTAGTTCTCAGTTCGAAGGTAGATGAAATTTTCATACAAAAGTGACGCGTATTTCACTGGTATGAAATTCACAACAAGAAGTGAATACCAAAACATGAAAGTGAAATATGAAAACCGGTTCTTCAACCATTTTCATCCAACAATTTTCATTACCCAATGTACGGCAACTTAGGAGAAAATTTAAGTTGTAGCGGAAAACTGTGACATTTGTCAATCAATTTGTTTTGCTCGAAACACAAATTCAGAAATAAGAAACAATTATTTCGGATTAAACGATTGTCTTTTCTAGCGTTTTTAACGTCATCAAGAAGGAAAAAGGACCAAGACATGGAATTCAAGTTAATATATTTTTTTTAAATAAGAAGAAGAAAACACAAATAATAAGAGAATTATTAGTTTTGTTTTTGATTTTGTAATTTTAATTCAAAATGAGTATCTATTAAAAAATTGAAAACTGAGTATCAAGAATTCATGTGAAAAATTTATTATAGGGTTAAAGAAAATGTACTTAAGTGATGTACAAAATGTATACTTAATCCTATATATTTTACAATATTGTTTGGAAAAACCTAGGCAAGAAATAGACTTTTAATTTTTTCAAAAATAGTATATTTTAATTTTAATTTTTAGGATTTTTCAAAGTATTTAATTTAAAAAATGAATGCTGTTTATTCAGGCGGTGCATGGGATTTCATTCCGTTTTATGGGTTTTTTGAAATGGAAAAAGAAAGAAAAATTCAATATATGAAATCGTTTTAGGACTTTTGCCTGGTTGGAAAGGAACTTTTTTTGAGTTTTTATGAATACTGAGCTTCATTTTAAATGTTAAACAAAATATAGATTACGTGTGGTATGAACTACTGATTTGATTAGGATATTCATACGTCTATTTTTTATATTAAAATTAAAGAATATTGTTAAAGCTAAAATCTAACAAAAATGAAATTTTAACACATGTTTTAACTTATAATTCTTAATAATAAACGTGTATTAGCCTTAACCCATTAACTCACTCCCAAGGGTATCAAAAATTAAAAATATTTAATTTGTATGAAATTTTCTGTTTATTGAGGTTAAATTTAATACATATATAAAATAAAAATTATTTAAAAATATTTATGTAAGAGGTTATGAAGGTGTACTTTATTTAGTACAATGGGAACATGCATTATCGAAATAATTTTCATTGATATGAAAATTTTTAAAACAATCTTTCTGGATACATAATGTTACATTACACATTTCACAGCACCGTTGATCCTTAATGGCGCTGGCGACATCTGAGTTGATTTGGTAGTTTTTTTGAAAAGTGGTATTCTGGGCTTTCCGCAATGCTTCGTGTGATAGTAAGTCTAGTATGTGCCCGCTTCAAAGTGAAAAATCGTAGGTAATGGAGTGTTACTGCTCTTGTGAACTGAAGTCGATCGCCCTTATTTATTATTTACTTGCTTGTGGAGCTTCCGAAGTTTGACATCGTTAGAGGAAATCATATCTGTGAAAAAGTTCCACCACCATTTCTTGCCTCTTATTTCAATATAATGTTGGTTGATGAATTGGTCATGAAAAGTTATGTTAATTTTTTTTGCCTGGCGTAAAACATGGTTTGGCTAGCAATAAGTTGTCTTACCTTGGCATCAAAACAATTTTCAAATACTGCAATTTCTGTAAGTCCAAACAAATCTGAAGCACAATATTGATTTCTACTCAAATAAATCTCTGTTCGTTTAAATTTTGTTCTTGAAAAGTATTTTGTCCATACATGTGGTGCAATTGACTTCTTCAACTCATACAACAGAATGTCATCATCGATGCTTAACCGTATGCCGCTAAAAAAGAAATGGAACATCTTGTGGTAACTCTACTGTCTTTATGTTGTCTTCGTCCATTTCTTCTTCATCCTTAACATAGTCCATCGGTGGAGGAATCATGAGTCATGAGTCATGAGTCATGACTATGACAGCGTTGACTATCTCCGAATTTCTTCAAGGGCAGAATGGAGATTGTGAATTCGTTTTTCATAAAAGTGTTTAGTAGGAATAGTTATAAAATCCATTTTGAATACTAAAAATATAATGTATGCATGATCCCATTGTACTTTTTAAAGTACATCTAACTTTAGCTTTGCTTACCTCCGTATCTATTTACCAAAATATGTAAAAACCTGATTTTTTCAAACCTTTATGTTTATTTTAAACGAATATTGCAAAAATAAGTACAATATTTGGTTTATGGAATTTTTTGTGAAAACAAACTTTTTGATGGAAGCAAAACGAACAATATTTTAAAATGGTGTTCTCGTAAAAAGACGGATAAACAAAAGTTAACTGCGCTATAGAAAAATAAAATATTTGAAAAAAACGTGAAAAAGTTCAATAAAGTAAAGAAAAATTAAAACATGTCATTTTCTTTTGGTAGCATACTTTTACACGACCATGAAGTGAATGCATTTTACTGTGATTTCACTACTAAATTTTCATCATAATTTTCATCGAAAATAATAAATATTAAGCTGATAAATAACTAAGTACTACTCAATTACAGCCCTATTAATTAAAAAAAAACACCATCCGCTCGTAAATACACGTTTTACCTAACACGTGGATAGTGGACTTATCCGTTTGATAAAAAATAATATTAGTAAACTTATTCTGTCTTCATTTTATCGGTTCACTGAATAACACCGAAAAGTAGGCTGCACTTCCCTCAATTGTACTAAATTAGCCAGTTCAGGTTTCTTGAGATCTCTGAGATCTCAGCAATCTCAGAAATCTGTCGTAATTCCTCAGTGAGATTCCTCACTTTTGCTGTCAAAAAGCTGAGACTGAAATTTTTTGGATTCGTTTGCTCAATTATTTTTTTTCGCAGTTGATCAATTTATAAAAACGAGATGGAGAGTGCTTTTACTTCTAAAGGAGACATTTTGTTCAAGGGCCTTATTCCGTAAAACAAAAACGATCGAACGATATCGTTTTGGCAATAGCTGTCCCTATCTTTCCCTTTAGATGTGATAGAGATGGGTATTGCCAAAACGATATCGTTTGATCGTTTTCATTTTACGGAATGAGGCCCCAGGTTTCTCCTTCTCCTCAGTGGAGCTGACAGACGCTTGCTCAGTGAGATCTCAGAAACGTGAACTAAATATTCAAGTACTCCTTTCATTTTTGAAAGCTAACTGTCATATCAGTCAGCTTTGAATTGAATTGTGAACGGTAAGTTATCCGCCCGTTGAACACCAAAATTGGTGAGACAAGTTATCCGCTCATTCTCAAATGTCATTTAAGGCTAAAACACGTTTATTATTAAGAATTATAAGTTAAAACATGTGTTAGTGTTGTTTCGTACATATTTTGTGATTATTAATAGGGCTGGTGATTTCTTTGTTGAATATTCATCATATTTTTCATTGGCAAATATTGAGGTAGTGAAAAAAGAAGTCCAAATTATTTAGCGATTTCATAAAAGAATTTTCATCATATTTTTCATCAAAAATTAATGATCTGATGAATAAGCAAGTTACTTTTGTTTAGTAATTTCTGCGTAGAATATTCATCATATTTTTTATCGGAGTTGTCAGTCCAACTGGTGAATAAGCAACTTCCAAGAAAGTAGTGATTTAGTTGTGGAATTTTCATCTACATATATTGTGGCATGTGCACCCCGCCAATGACATGCCTATGTTGAACCTCGATGTATTCCGCACAAAGAAAGCGGGTGCTGCTCCTTTCCTCAAGGAAAAAGCATGTTAGTCACCATTGAATTTTTAGAAATATCCCACTGGAATAAAGTAATGTGAAGTGATGTTTTTTATGTAAATACATACATAATCTTAGAACACTTTGCAATTGATATTTCGTAGTATTTTGCAAAAATTATACTGCTTATTATAGGTGTTTTTTCAGGATTTAACGTTTTATATATTTTTTTTCAATGGCATGTATACACATTATTTACTTTTATTTCACTTGTTTATTTAATTTACTAAGCTTTTTTTTTACTATTTAAACGATTTAAAATCTCAAAACACATTCCTCAAAAAAACAGCTAAAAATTCCTTTGGGCGCCCCAGGACCATCTAACTGCACGCCTTCCCTGTGTGAATGCATTTTTGTTTGTGTAACTTACACTATTTAGGAAAATGCTTCAATTTTTCCCTCGATATGCCCGTTCCACTATTTCTTCTTCTAAGGTCCAATGTAAACAACTTCATGAAAGAAACAACAAATGCAAACACGAATAGAAATCAAATATCGTTTTTTCGGAGCAATTCTGTCTCTGTGTGAAAAGAGAGACCTCCAAATAATGTGCTATACAATTATCAATTTCGTTCATCGAACAGCGTACTGCAAAACGTTTGTTTATGATTTCGTTGTGTCATTTTTCTATGGAATTTTTCATTGCGCTTTAACAGTGTACAAGGTTTAAAATTAGATATTTTTAATATGTGACCTTGAATAAGTTTTTCAATTTTCGAAGACTACCGACACGCTAGCAAAGAAATGGTTGAGAGTAAATAGTTATTAATTCACAGTCCCTGATTCTCCACTAACTGATGTCTTGCAAATAATTTATTTTTAATCAAATTAAAAATAAAATGTGCCTCATTTTTGTATTCAAAATCGCATCGAATGCTTGTCAGAAGAAGTAAAAATTTCAAACTCATCTACATATTGTATACGTAGCGGAAAAATACGTGCTTTGCATAATTAAAACACTTTCACAGAATGAAAATACACGTATGCTTCATGCGCCACCAGAAAATAAAAAAATCACAAAATTTGGATGTCGATATAGGAATCAACATGTACCGGTTCCGACTAAATCTGGGGGGGGGGGGGGGGGTCTATCTTGCCCCGTTTAGGAGGTAGGGGAAATTTAAAAAAATACTTAAATTGAAAAAAAAAATATTAAAAAACAACGGCAACACTTACAATAAAGTACTATACCGGTTTTGAAAGCCAGAAATCTTTTCTATAATCTTAAATTTAAACAAAATTATTTATGTCAACAGTTTTTGAAAAATTCGCATACAAACTCAAAATTTTGATCAAAAAATGGAAAATAAAGAAATGAAGTGCTGAATTGGCTTTTTGTGGTCAATGTTAATCTCAATTCTTAATCGAACAAAAAAAAAACAAATGGTTTTATGTCTTCTAGTTTTTGAGAAAATTGAAAATTACTAAAACTACTTTTTTATGAGATTTTTGTTTTTTTGCTTGCTTACATAAATACATCAGTGCTAGCACCCAACATTACGGCTTATAAACAGTGAGGTATGCAACCCCCTTGCTTGGGCACACTATAGGATTTGGGGTAGGTGCGAGGTTGGGTTTATGCAAAGTTTCTTTTGCATTTAAAGAATCTGGATTTAGAGAAAATTTGAATTTATCCTATATATCCAATACAGCTGTTTTCTAAATTTACATATACGTATACGGTGCTCAAAGTTTCACATTTAACATTTTCAAATATGAAAACGTAATGCATAATACAAAATTTACATTACCTAGGTACTACTGTACGACTGCAGCAAATCTATTTAATTTCTTAATATTATGTTTCGTTTGTGTCTTATATACCTATATAATGCAACTGTAACGCTTAATTAATTGCTGTACTTTACTTACAAAGATGAACATATCATCAACATTAATCCTCAATAAAAAACAAAAATCTCATAAAAAGTAGTTTTAGTAATTTTCAATTTTTCCAATAATAAGAAGACGTAAAACCATTCGGTTTTTTGTGTTCGATTCAGAATTGATATTATAAGCATTGACCACCAAAAGTCAATTCAGCACTTCATTTTACAATTTAAAAAAAATTGGTTTAAACATTTTCTTTCATTTTTTTATAAACATTTTGAGTTTGCTGTGAATTTTTCAAAAACTATTGACATAAATAATTTAATTTAAATTTGGGATTAAAAAACAGATTTCTGACTTTCAAAAACTTTACTGTAAGTGTTGCCGTTGTTTTTTAATATTTTTTTTTTTCATTCTGTCATTTTTTTTCTAAAACTGTCCCTACCTTCTTAACGGGGTGAGACAGACCCCCCTCCCATAGTAAAAAATGTTTGATTTTGACCCTACATATATACCTCACTCTTTGTACGCCGTAATGCTGTGTGCTAGCACTGTATTTATGTAAGCAAGCAAAAAAACAAAAGTCTCATAAAAAAGTAGTTTTAGTAATTGTCAATTTTCTCAAGAACTAGAAGACATAGAACCATTTTGTTTTTTGTGTTCGACTCAAAATTTATATGTACACTGACTTAAAAAAACCAATTCAGCACATCATTTCAAAATTTTGAAAAAAAAAATGGTTTAAACTTTTTTTTTCATTTTTTTTTTATCAAAATTTTGAGTTTGCATGCGAATTTTTCAAAACTATTGACACAAATATTTAAATTTAAATTTAGAGTTATAGAACAGATTTCTGGCTTTCAAAACCGGCAAAGTACTTTATTGTAAGTGTTGCCGTTATTTTATAATAATTTCAATTTAAGTAATTTTTATTTAAATTACCCCTACCTCCTAAACGGAGCGAGATAGACCCCCTACTATAATAAATATGTTTGTTTTTGACCGCTCTACAAAAAACCGTTATCAATTCTTGGCGCCATAGTTATCGTACTCCCCAATATTGATTGATTAAAAAAAATATGGAATTATGTATGAAATAAGTTAATAATTTTCGCAATAATTGTTAGATTCATTGTGAGTCAGTTCTAAAAAAAAAACCGTAAAACTATTTGCCATTGGTTCACATTCAAATAGAAAGCTTTCGACTGCAATGCTTTCCACTGTATGACGAACGACATAAAGACTTCATATAAAAGGGAAGCCGCTTCTTCGAAAATTGCACCGAAGAATAAGCGATTGTTTATATTCAATTATACATGCGTCGCCTGGCTAAGTAAAATATAAACAAAGTTGAACTACACAGGTATAGGTTCGACGGTCGGACGAACGCCAAACAGTCGGTGATGAAAATAATCGTTGAATCTGAATACCGCTATAGTTAGTTGGGGATGGGGAATTAAAAAAATGCAAGTACATAGTTGTTGTGATGATGTGACAAGAGGCTAGGGCGTTTAGATTGGGTCAAGCCAAAAAAAAAAAATCTTTTGGGAGAGGAGGTCTATTTCCCTATGTTTAGGCGGCAGAGGCAACAAAAATCGACTTGAAATAGGAACAAATTTCATGTTATACCTACCCTTTATCGAAGCCAGAAATCTGTTTTTTAATTTTGTATTTAAATTGTTTTGAAAAAATTAAATTAAAAATTAATTTTCAAACTCAAAATTTTGAAAATTAAAAAAAAAATTGTTCAAACTCGTTTTGTTCATTTTTTATGTTATTTTTGTTTTTAATATTCAATGGTCTTATCAATTTTTAGTCAAACAATAAACAACCAGATGGTTGAGTGTCTTCTAGTTTTTGAGAAAATTTAAAATATGATACTACATTTTTCCTTATTTTTAATTAATTGAAAATGAATCTAAAGCAGTACGAAGAATTCATTACTGAAAATTCCCATATGAGTGAGTGTGTACACATCAAAATCTAGAGTAAAATAAATTATCTAGAGAACCGACTTCAGGACTTTTTCTCTTTCACCCTACAAGCTGCGCTGAGCGATTTCCTCCACAAGGGTGAGCATGTGTTAGTTGCCCAATGCATTTTGAATGGAACCGCACCAACTCAATGACACTGTTATGGTTTTGCATTTAAAAGAACGCAAATCGGGTGTTTATCAATTTTTCATCTTTTTGAGCCAATTTGCTATTGTATCAACAATTCACACGTATTCACGAACAGGGAATTTAAGAGAGTTTTTTTACAGTGCTCAAATAAAATTTGCGGGTGTTTTAGACAAGGGGATACGAGTCGGTTCCCTAGATAATATAGGTACTCTATGCCCTAAAATGGAATCGGATATTATTTTGTGTTGTCGTTAATATAAATTTATTAAATATTAAACCATTACAAGAGATAACAACAAAAGGATTTTAAAATAATGTTGACAATTAATATTTTATTTTGTGAAATAAGTGCTTTTCCTTTCTTAAAAACAACATCTTTCCCTTTTTCTCTTGGCTGACACTTTAGTATGATGTAATGAGCAAAAAATTAAGAAAAAAATGTAGTGTGACTTAAGTATAAAATTGTTTTTATTTTCGAGATATTCATACAAAAAGAGAAGTTGTTGCGTGGTTTAAATTCAGTTTCAAGTTTTTAATAAGCATCTTTTTCTTTGTTCAAAATTCCGTTCGTAGTACAAACTCTTTGTTAAATAATTTTCTCTATTAATTGTAAAAACTATAGGTTTGTCCGTTGAGCCCTGAAATCACCCTAAAGCTTTTTTTGAAAAACCTCAATTCACTCTGACATTCAAATTCTGTGTTTTTTGAGACCAAGGGTCGCCCTGAACTCGCCCTGGGTTTTTGCTGTGGCGAGTTGAGGTAACGAATAATCTGCCAGAGTGACATGAGCTATGAGGAAATTATTTTGTTGTGGATTCAATTGCTGCAGGTAATTGCTTATTTTTGAAATAGAAATAAAAATTGAATGATAATAAATAGAAATAGAAAAAGGAAACGCTTGAAGTTGTTTTAAATTATTGTTAAAACTAAATAATTTAAAACAAATTTTCGTTTTAAGTATATTGAGTACAGAACTTCTTGTTTTCTGCGTTGAATTTCAACCTAGGTTTTTTTTGACAATTTTTGGAGTTGTCAAGAAAACCTGGGGCCTATTTCACGGAACACACATCACATACATTGTATGAATTTATGTACCTTAATGTAGTCGCCAAATTTGGCTCACTGTTAATTTTGAATTTTTAGAAAAACTATGCATCAACTTAGAAAACGCATAATTTAAACAAAATTTAAAATTAACGCCCACTCATATGGGGCCTATTTTATGTCACATACATTTCTGTTATGTATGAGATGTATGTCCCAGGTTCAACCCTGGGAAAAGTTCAACCAACGAAACTAATGATGCAATGCTGTATTTGTCAGATAATTGACAGATTGGTTTAATTTTTGATAAAGTAGTAATTAAGTATATTGCTACCAATTAAGGGAAAAATGATTTTTGAAATTATTTATAACTGGCTTTTTAAATTACAAATTCTTGGGAATACTACAATTTTGTGAATTCACAATAAATGGAATGCAGAACATGTGCGTATAAGTGGGATTTATTTGTCCATTGGACCTTGTAGCTCTGAAGTAAAGAATGAGAGAAAATACATTATTTCCCACTTATATATTATTCGTCCATTACAATTTGTAGAAGAGACGTCGATTAGTTGATTTACGTTACAAAAATGTGATACACTTTTTTAAATTGACTTTTATCACCAGCAATTTTAGTTTTGTGTTACAGGACCCCTGAATACACACTTTATACAGAAATTAAGTCTACGCGGCAGCTTAAAACGGCGGCTCTGCCTCTTCTTATACTTTTACATTATATGTTCTTACATAAAATAATTAAATAATACCCCTATGAACCTCTTTCAGGTTAGGACTTACTTTAATATCGAGCATGGAATTTACCAAAGTGTCGGCGGATGAAATCAACAACATTTACGGTAGGTTTTCTGCAAATTTCCATTTTTTCTACATTTCTTTCGAATGACTTGAATTTCTTTATAAAAATTGCATTATATGCTTCCATTATTTAAATTCCCCTTATGGTCATTTATCTATCTGTTCAACAAGCTAAAAACAATTCTACTAAACTGCCATTTGTTACTCTGGTGAACTTCATTTGAAAAAATATTCCATTTTCAGAAGTGAAACTAGCTGAAGCTCAGATCGAGATCGGAGGCAATATCACATTAACGTGCCAAATGAATAGCAGATACTTTATTGGATATAACAGCTCCTGTCTGTCATTCTACCGAGAACACAGCAACATATCGGTCTCAAAAGAAAACATAGATGTAAGTTTTGTTATTTATTTTTAAGTTTTTTTTTTGTTCATTTTAACTTAAACTCAGGTTTGTGTCCTATTTGTTTTTTATGTTCTCTTTGGTTTCTCGGTTTCATTCTTTAAGTGTTTACTTGTGGTAAAAGCATTTATTTGCCTCAGAGTTTGTATTCTTCTATTTTTGTATTGCTTTAATGGATCGAGCAAAGTTTCTTGTGAAGTAGATTAAAGATTAATACGCTCGCTGAGTTCTTCTCTTTCTTTTTCGGTTGAAAATAATTTTTACACTGAAAATTGAGAATTGAATTAAAGAATAACATGATCATGTTTCGTGTGTGGGGCATTTGCGCGTGGCAAGCAATTCGGTTAATTTGAATTTCGTTGCAAATGATGATGAATATTATATTATTTCGACGGTTAAGAATAAAAACCTTCTTCGAACATTTTTGTGGAACTCATTTTTTGATGTGGTTTTTCTAAGAATTCTCATTTGCATTCCTGAACCCAGCTATTTGTATATCAGTAGAAGGTTTTAAAATACTGTTATCGTCTAGTATTAATATGTAGTTTTATTTTATTTTATTTTATTTGACATTTACAATACTTCCTTTCATCACATTTTAGTTTAGGCTTTGTTCAGAACCAGATGCGAATTCTTTCACATATCGCTCGTTAAAAAGAATACCGTCATAACTCAAAAGGTGGAGTGCCATAACCCCGCGGCACTAACCCCCGCGGGGGTTAATTCCCAATTGAATGGGAATTAACACCCGCGGGGGTGTTGCCCCCTGCAACCCCCCTGCTTAGGCACACTATAGGATTTGGGGTAGGTGCGAGGTTGGGTGTAAGCAAAGTTTCTTTAAATCATTCAATTCAATTGGGAATTAACCCCCGCGGGGGTTATGGCACTCCACCTACTCAAAATAGTTTTATGCGTATAATGTTTTTTGTTCTGCAAAAAAAAAACATAAACATCTCTTCTGAATTTTAGTCACGAACTTCTAATTTGATGCACTAGTGTTTTTTTTCATAGCTTGTTCACGAAAAACTTCGATCGCATTTATCTCGAAACATAATTTTTGGAGTTATTACTTATGGCAGTGATCTTTTAAACGAGTCCTTTTTTCGATCGTTTCGTCTTTCTTATTGACAGCTTAGGTGAGGTGTGTAGAAATGTAGGGGGAATGAAGTAATAAAAGCAGGAATGAAAATTTTAAGATTTTTCTGGTCGAACATTGACGTTTAAAGCCTTCCACACTATCCCACTGAGTATTAATACATGTCAAATTGAAAGTGGGAAAGAATTTCATGCTACTGCGAAATTTGTGGGAGACAAATGCCTTTTAATTTTTTTTACAACACACAACAGTTTAATTGAACCTCAATAAAAATGTGATAAAATAAGAATTAGAAAAATTAGAAGCATTTTTAAAAATTTTCATGTAATAACACATGTCAAATCGTGTAGGCTGGAATATCACGCTGTGTAAGATGGGCTGTCATGTTTTGTTTCCACACTATTATACATGATTTGTTTCCCACTTTTTTGGCATGAGTTAGTGTGGAAGAGCTTTTATGGTTTGACCACCGAATACAGATGAACGATGACCAGACGTCTGTAAATATCGTAGTCGAGAGAAAAATCATCGATATTCAGGTATCGATTTTAAGATAAAATGAATCGAATACAAACCTTTAGATCGAATTCAAATAAAGCAAAGCAAAGCAAAAATGTCTATTGTTGTTTATTTGTTCTTTCTACAAAAATAAATATTTCTTATAAATATTACATGCAAAGTATATTAATTTGCATTTTTGACTGAACGAATTCTAAGGAACAAAAATATCGATTATTTCATGGAAAATGAATAGTTTCATGCCACAAGGAGTTTGCGGGGACTCGGCAAAAAGGGTGGGTAAAATTTAGTTACTATTAAGGTAATGGAGTAATTTTGTTATGTTTTCAAATCTGTGTCTACGTTCTGTAAATCTCGCCTATAAAAAATATTAAAAATATCTTGGTAGTACTGATTTTGGTAGTCAAAATTTAGATGTCAGCTGTTTTGAAAAATAAAAAAATTAGTATATATATATACTGAAGAATTCAATCATTCGAACAAATATATAGTGTCTTTTATTTCTTTATTTTTCTTGAAATATTATTAATCCAATAAGAATATCTGAGAGTAAATCTGGAAATACTACAAATCTTCACTAAATATTCCGTTAAAAAACCTATGCACATATAAAATTGAATTAAATCCGAAGGAAAATTCTTCCTTCATAAACTTATTTTTAGCAACAAGAAGGGATTGTTGGAAAATTTGAAGAAATCTTTAAGAAAATACGACGAAGGTGCATTAAAGGTCTTCGACCCAGTCAATTAAATTTAGAAAATTTATTATACATTTTTTTTATCTAATTGAGTTCTATCCAATTTTCCTACATATTTTGTTTACGTCAAATCATATGTATGTATGTAAAAAAAATGAATTTTCGAATGAATTGATGCAATTTACCAAAAAGATGATACTGGCAGCACTGGTATATACAGGGTGATTTGCATAAGGTGTAAGAAAAAGCTAGGGCATGTAGGTTGGCCTTAGGCAAGAAAAAAATCGTATGGGAGGGTTAAACTTACAATGCCATGCTATACCTTTTTGGAAAGCCAGAAATCTCTTCTTTAATTTTCATTTCAAATTAAGTTGTATTAGTGAATAGTTTTTGAAAAATGTAATTTCAAACTCGAAATTTTGAAAAAAAAAATAAAAAAAAAATTTCAAACTATTTTTTTTCAAAATTTTATGTAAGTATAACTTTTGTTTTAAAAATTCAATGTTCTTATTAATTTTTAATAAAAAACAGAAAACCGGATGCTAAAATGTATCTTAGTTTTTGAGGTTTTCCAAAAAGGTATAGCATGGCATTGTAAGTTTAACCGTTGTTTTTAAATAATTTTTTAGAAAATTGCCGCCGGAAGCAAATTTTGGGAGTTTAGGTGTAACCAACATTTTATTTTGGGAGTTTAGGTGTAACCAAAATGTAAGCACATGTACATATGTGTAGGTATACGCAACATTATACGAAATCCAACCGTCTGGCAGGTTTTTTTTCAGCCAGGGGTGGATGTAGGGCCTCGAAAACGGTAATTTTTCCGATTTTTGTGTAGAGGGTATAACCACTTGAATTTATATAAAAACAATAGAGGGTTGGGCACTGATTTGAAATACTTAGGTCCCAGATGTTTTACTTTCAGCCTTCCCGTTGCCAGACGTCCCCCAAAGTGGCTAAAATCAAATTTTGGTGTTGAGGGTATAACCACATGAATTATAAATCTGAAAAATTCTTCTGATTACGTTTTGGTTTCAGCCTTCCTCGCCACACAACTTTGAAGTATGCAACTGAAAACCCCAATAACTTTTTTCTTTTTAGGTATAACCGTATGACGGTCACACCAAAATACTCTGGTCATTTTCCTTTTTACGGATATATATTTGTTGCAATAAGACAGAGTAGTTTTTGTTAAAAAAACAGGTTTCGAGAAAAACGCACTTTTGTCTTCAATCTGTAATAAGAATTAATGTAAATTTGTTTTAGGAATTACAAGATAACTTTTCAACGGGTAATGATTTCTAATAATGAACTGAACTTAACAAAAAATTGCGTATTGACAAAGGCCCTCACGAGTCAAGTGATGAGTACAAGTGAGATCGCCGGGACGAAACGGCCAAATTTTTGTAGGACTAAAAACCATTAATAGCTATTTTGAATCAATAACAATTGAATCAAATACAATTTTGTATTTGTAAATTGTATTTGGTGAAATAGGCCCCAGATATTCGTCACGAAATCTATGTATGATGAACTGAACTACACAAAAAATTGCGTATTGGCAAAGGCCCTCACTAGTCAACTGATGAGTCCAAGTGAGATCGTCGGGACGAAACGCCAAATTGTTGTAGGACTAAAGGCCGTTAAAAGCTATTTTGGAGATAAGTCATTTCCTTCTTTTAATTTTTGCAAAAGGGCTGGAAAAATACCATCTAGACCCGGTGACTTTAAAGGTTGAAAGGTATTTATCGCATTTTCTTAACTATATTGCCACCATTTTGTTGGAGGCAAAAACGTCAACAATAGAATTAAATGTTTCAGAGTTTTCTTGAAATAACTTGTTATATCTTGGAATGTAAAAGAGGTAAGAAAATGATTTTGGTATCAAATGAAAGGTATTTTTGCCATCTCTTAAACATTAACAAAATTATATAGCTACGTTAAACATATTTTGAGATATTTACATTTAACTTCTTGAGAGAAATTTTTTCTTAGTCTTGCGTTTGTACACTTGGTATCAAAATAAAGTTTAAATCGTTGGCTTTAATTGCATATATAATTCATTCTCATTTCTCAAATAAAGATGGCAAAAATATCTCTCATTTGATAGCAATATCATTGTCCTTTATATCCCAAGATTTAATTAGAAGATCAAAGTAAAAGACAGACACATACCTAACTCCTTGTTTTTTTTTATTTTAATTTTTTATAAATAATTAAAGAATAAAGAAATAAATACAAATTGATTTTCCAGAAAACTTGTCTAAAACATATGGTGAATATCGTCATCTACCAGACCTTTAGCTTTAAGAGAGCATATAAGCCCATTAATATTTTTAATTTTTAAAGTTCGTCGTCTCAGCTTTTGCCTAAGAACTCGAATTCTTTTTTTCAGTGTCCCTTTTTTAGGAGTTTCTGAAACTGGAGAATGCCTCAGTGGATATTCTTTTGCAACGGGACTGGGAGGACAAATTGGTTGAAGAAGCTTTAATAGAGGTTCTAGTCGCACGATTTGTTTGCTGGACTTGTTGAAGGCACTGCGGGATTCCATTAAAAACATAGGGAACTATGAAGCCCGTCGCGAAGCATTTGTTTGTTCTCACCTGGTCTTACTTGAAAATCGCTGGCAGTAAAATGGTCCCAGCAAAGACGTGCTCCTGCGTTTGGTTTGAAATCCATTCTTCGTACAGCTTTGAGCCATTTTTTTAGTTCTTTCGCGTTTCTTTCTCTACTTGATACAATATACAAAATTTTCACTGGCATTATCCTTAGTAGAATTAATAGTTGGATTGATTGTAAAAGTATCCTCAGTGAATACCAGGCAGGTTTCCGTAAAGGATACTCCACCACTGACAATATTTTTTAATCTTACTAGCATCGTACACCTTAACCGCAAGAAAAAGAAAAACACGTTCGCTTTCTTTGAGGATTTTTGATGTGCCTTTAATTTAATCCCACGTAATTCCTTATTTTATAAACTGTATTGTCTCGGATTATCCTCAAAGGTCATTAGAATTCTGCAACTGCTATACGAGAATACAACAAGTCGGGTCTGGGAGGGAACATCATTGTCGGAGTCTTTCTTGGATAGCCAGGGTGTGAAAGAAGGGTGTTTGCTAAGCCCACTCCTATTTTATTTATACCTTGATGACCTTCATGAAGACTTACTTGGTGTCTCTGGCGAACATGGTTATCAAGATTTTACTCTATGCAGATGATCAAGTCTTGCTCTCTGACTGCCCTGTCAATTTGCAACGAATGATTGATATTCTGTACAATTACTGCAAGCTTTGGGGTCTGAAAATCAACCTAAATAAGTTGAAAATTGTTGTTTTTCGTGAAGGTACAAGAATTTCTAGAAGCTTAAACTGGAATTATGGAGAGAATCTTATTGAAATAGTAAATCAATATGAATATCTGGGTGTTATTCTTGACTATAATTTGTCTTTTAATAAATATCTAGACTCAAGACTGGGTGTGTCTAAAAATGCAATTAATGGAACGTGGTCAAATTTTATTAAAAACTCTAAAATAAATTTTTCGAAAAAACTCAATATTTTTGACACCGCAGCTAAATCAATTATGTTTTATGGCGCTGAAGTATGGGGTTTCAAGCGTTTTGAGCAGGTTGAAAAACTATTTCGATTTTTTATAAAAAAGATGTTATACCTCCCCAGTAACACCCCCAACTATATGTTACATTTGGAGACTGGCCTTCCTTCCCAATTTGATCAAACGCTACGACACCATTTTATTTACATAAGAAAAACGCTTAAACTTCCTAATTCCAGATTGACACGTATCCTTGCGGAGGAGACAATCGCCGAAAATATTTTTTGGGCCTGCGAGTTGAGTGATTTATATAGTGAGCGGGGCATAGTTATAAATGCTAATTCTTTTACTTCTTCATTGTTGGATTTGCACCAGAATATTCTACAAACCCTGAAAAGTTCGGAAACCACTAACAACATCAATAGTGCCAGAAACTCACAATTCCATGATCTATACCCTCATCTTGATTACAACAACCAAACATACTTCGTCGACAATAATTCTTCACATTTGGTAAGCTTTGTTCTCAAAGCTATGGGCGGGCTCTTCAGTCCTCAATATTAACGCCAAAGCTTTCAAAAAAGATACAGTCGGTATTTGCACAATTGGCAACCTAGATGAGATGGAAAATACGTACCATTTGATTGGCAGATGTCCAGTTTTCAAAAACTCTTTAGGCGCGTTCAGCTGAAGTTTATTCAGAAAATAGGTTTAGTATGAGTATAGTTATAAAATGCTTAAAACTAGGAACATTTAAGTAAATAGCTTTTAAGTAAGAAAATTGTTAAGTAGTATCACGCTAATACCTTAACATGTTTAAAATTTTGCGCCAGTGATTTTAACTTTAATAAAATGTTAAAAACAGTACGACGCTACCTCTTTTATAATTTCTGTTTTGTACCTAGTCATACTAAAAATGATTTAACATCGTACTATATCGGCTAAAAGGTCAAATGCTAAACCGAAGAGACAAATAAGAAATGAGTAATAAGGTTTATATGTTTTTGCAATTGTACGCTTCCAAGTCGATTTTGAAAAAAAAGGGTTCAAAACTTTTGCTTAAATAGATTTTGATTCGTCGTACCAGCCAAATATCCCGACCAGTAAAAATAATTGTAAAGTAATCTAAGATATTTTGTTTTTTTTTATGTTTATTTCATTTTAGATAGTAAATGAATATTCGATAATTTATTTTATTCGCGGCGCTAAGGAGGAACAAACAGATAAATACAATTGTAAATGCACCACAAATGCTGCCAGCAAAGAAGTGTCAAGTACAAAACTTGTTGTTGGTAAGAGATGTTTTTCTTTTATTTATTCTTATTTTTTATGAAAATCTTCTTTTTACAGGAATTAATGTTACTGATTTTAAATGCCGTGATCACAACTTAAATTATATGGATTGTAAATTTACCATTCCTGAGAGCAAAATACACACTGATTACAAATTGAAAATGGGGGAACCGGTCTGTGGAAAGGTACAGTAAAACTTAATTGTAATCATATTGCTCATTGGGTTCGATTTAAGATGTTTGTATTTGTTTCAATCTTTTATTGACAAGAATTTGAAAAGTGTTTGAATACATTGGTGTTTTAAATTTATAGATAAAGAGCTATATAAAATTTATAGAACTTTAACTTCCGATACTATGGTATGGTAATTCTGTTCCGAGACAAATTGACTTAGAGAGTTTCCAGTGAACAACGATGATATTTACTACAAAGTTATTACCAAAAATCTTCTTAAATAATGTCAGGGGATGTATAGTCATAAATGCAATAGACGGTATAGTTACTTTAATGGAATTTTAACAAAAAATAAACTCAAAATAAAATAAAATTTATATTAGAAATTGAAATAGGTGATGAAAGGAGAAAAAAAAAAAGTATTGAGACCTTCAAGAAAAAAGAAAGAACGATTCTCATGTTTTGTTTTATTTCTTTTTCTTGAAATTAAACAGCATTCGTTATATACAGTTGTGCAAATATTTGAACCATGGTTCGGTTATTTTAAACCAACGATTTTGAAGCATTAACTGGGATGCATTGGTGGATCTGAGTTTAAGAAAAATATCCAATTACATACTTGAATCCTCGTTGAACCTCAATGAAATCCGCATTTCAAATGGCCACCTGACTATAGCCGTGAATAACACTTAACTTGACAATTTACTAAAAAAATAAACAGGTTTTTTTAATAATACAAATTCTATATACTATACTACTGAAATACATCAGCCAAGTAGAAGACTTAGCACTATTTTAATGGACTTTGTTGAATTATTGATTCAGAATAGCTTTTAACGGCCTTTAAGTCCTACAAAAATTGGCGTTTCGTCTTCCAATTCCAATTTAATGATTAGGAATTCTAGTCTTGTTGGATATAGTTCACACTAGGTATTCATCACGAAATCTATGTAAGATGAACTGAACTTAGCAAAAATTGCGTATAGATAAAGGCCCTCACTAGTCAACTGATGAGTCCAAGTGAGATCGCCGGACTTAAAGGCCGTTTAAAGCTATTTTGAAAAATTAGTATAAAAAAGCTATTTAAAATAATGGCAATACCTGAAATGGTATGCAACATGTTTTTCTAAAGCAATAACCGCATTGAGAGTTGAAAGACTGTCGGAAGATATTATAGTTTTTTTATGTAATTTGATGGTTGTTTTTGTTGTATGGTGATTGGCGAGTGCTTCGACAGTGAAGATTGATGCAAAATCGGGCAGGATACCTTTACTTGAAAGTGTGCCATTCTCGAAAGTAACTGCAAAAGCGGTGTTGAGGCTAGATTTTGTGCCATATGTGAAAATGGTACTCCAAACCTCAGATTTAAGGTTAGTTGTAATTTCCAGAAAGTATTTTCGAAATATACTTGGCCAGATTAAGTAAGACTGAAGTTGGTTTAATATTCCAGGGTGGAGAGGATTGCTTATTCTGCTTCATACTTTCGAGAGGAATATCCATTATTATATATTATTATATTTTTGAAATGGTTGAGGGTATAAGTTTATTTTTTTTATGATTTATTGCGAAGGCTCCTTGTTGATGATTGAGCCGTTTGAGAAAGAGAGTTTGGGTATAAGTTTGGGAAATATATCCTCTTCCTCTAGAGTAGGCAGTCCAGCTTCTGCCATAATATTTTGAATGCAGGTCGTGCGGCATGCGTTTACGCTTCTTCTGGCTGCATGATGGTATGGTGACTGTTACCCCGAACAACTCTAAGCCCGGTCCCATTTTCAGATTTAGGCCCAACCGCGTATAGAATATCCCATGATTTTCTTCTATACTTGTCTATAATGCCGTGGAATAATTGGGAGTAGGTTTCTTTGTTTGATTCCTTTTTTAATGCTGCCAGTTTGGTGTTTAAAGTGTTGATTGGTACTACACTTGGAGGGGTATTACCTAGCGTCTGTGTGTTGATCGTTGAAGTGATACCATAGTTTCTAGAAGCATTAAGGGCGATGTACATGGGGATTTTGGAATTTTTTTCTTGATAAGGATTTTCTTGGCATCTTTGACTATTGGAGATTTGCATATTTTGTTGGTGCAAGGCGAGCTATTAGGAGGTGGAGCGTATCGGAATCTCGGTTTTTAAAAATCCCGAAACAAATTTTTTTAAATCCCGTCTATTAAAATACTACTACTGTTTTTAAAAAAAGTGTATATTCTTTACCTAGGGCAACCTACATACATTCATGAGAGGTAGGAACAAACTTTTTTTGAATGCAAATGCGATTTCTGGAGTGATCGCATTATAAAGTGACGCATCAAAAAATAGGTACCAAACTAACTAGGTACATACTACATACATACCTATATTTACCAAACACTTGAGCCAGTTGAAGGATTTATTTATGTTTTATTATTAAATGGAGGCAGAATGCTACGTAATTATTTTTATATTTTGTTCTTGATACGCATTTTACGTGGATATTTTATTGTAAAAGAATTAAAAAATTATCAAAGTTGCAAATAGGTACGTAGAGTTCATAGGTATTTTCTGCTTGATTGGCGAGTGTTTTGATTAAATGTTTAGGAATGGATAGTTGGGTGTGCTGCCTATATATCCCATAGATTTATGGTAGATATGAAACTACCTTTAAAAATCTGATCCGTCAGTACCTATAGCTAGCAGAGCCCGTGGGAAGATGTTGGCCAATAGGGTTCCCAACTTTAATCGCAAAAAAACGAGGATGTAATTTTTCAAAACAAATAAAAGAAATATTATTCGGAAACTTTATAAAAGATTATGTTACAGCTATAGTTAATTAATTTTTGAGATATCCACAAGGTTGCAAAAAACAGCAACAAATTAATTTTTGAGTCGAATTTTAAATAAAAATTCAAATTTCAAGATACCTAACTGGAAATAGACACCGGGAACTTTTTATAATAAACAATTCAGCAAAACATTAGTTTGATTAGTACCTAAATGAATGAAGTCAAATCATCGTCTTGTGTATGTCTTTCGCATAAGGCAATACAAAAACGCATTCAAGTGCTCTTCGCAGTTTCAAAATATTAAAAAAAAAACTTTATCTTTGCTCTTCAAAACTTGATAAATCAAATATTTAATGTTTTTATCAGTATGCTACGTATGACTTAAATTTAAATTTAAAATTATTAAAAAACAACGGCAAAACCTACAATACTGATTTTGAAAGCCAGAAATCTGTTCTATAACCCTAAAAAAAATTTAAATAATTTTATCAATAGTTTTTGAAAAATTCGCCTGCAAACTCAAATTTTTATAAAAAAACGAAAAAAAAAAGTTTAAACCAATTTTTTTTAATTGTGAAATGAAGTGCTCAATTGGCTTTTAGTGGTCAATGCTTATATAAATTCTGAATCGAACACAGAAAACCGAATGGTTTTACGTCTTCTAGTTATTGAGAAAATTGAAAATTACTATAATTACTTTTTATAAAATTTTTGTTTTTTTGGTATTTACGTTGGATTAATGTTGATGGTTCATCTTTGTAAGTAAAGTACAGCAATTAATTTAGCGTTACAGTTGCATTACATAGATATATGTCACAAACGAAATATAATAAGAAATTATATAGATTTGCTGCAGTCGTACAGTAGTACCTTGGTTATGTGAATTTTTTCATATATGAAAATGTTAAATGTGGAACTTTGAACAACGTATACGTATATGTATATTTAGAAAACAGCTCTTGACTTTGAATATGTAGGATAAATTCAAATTTTCTCTAAATCTAGACACTTTAAATGCAAAAGGAACTTTGCATATTCCTTCGGTGACCATCCGTTCATTATAATAATGAACAGTTCAGTATTTGAAGATAACCTCGCATCTAACCCAAATCCTGTAGTGTGCCCAAGCAGGGGGTTGCAGGGGGGCAGCATGCCCCCCGTAATGCTGGGCGCTAGCACTGATGAATTTATGTAAGCAAGCAAAAAAAACAAAAATCTCATAAAAAAGTAGTTTCAGTAATTTTCAATTTTCTCAAAAACTAGAAGACATAAAACCATTTTGTGTTTTGCGTTCGATTTAGAATGTATATTAACATTAACCACAAAATGCCAATTTAGCACTTCATTTCACAATTTTGAAAAAAATTGGTCTAAACTTTTTTTTTTTATCAAAATTTTGAGTTTGCTTGCGAATTTTTCAAAAACTGTTGACATAAATAATTTAGTTTAAATTTAGGATTATAGAACAGATTTCTGGCTGGATTTCCGTGAAATAATAAAAAATGGTTGTTTTTGACCCCTCTACAAAAAACCTTTATCAATTCTTGGCGCCATAGTTATCGTACTCGTGCCCTAGTATAAATAAGTAGACAAAATAAGAAATGATATTAAATTATTTTATAAAATTTATTTTCTGTTTGATATGTATAGGTACATAATATAAATTTGGGGAGTACTTTCCATCCGATTGTCTTTTCAATAAAAAAAGAAGCTCAGAGTCAGAATTCAGTTCCTTTTTATGTTGATGTTATGCAAAACGTTATAAAGATCGCGTGACAAATTTAGCTGCGTAGCGTACAAAACAGGATTCAAAACAAAACGAATTAAAATTAGGTTAGCTACCTACCTACAGAAACTCAAACTGAAACGAAAAAAAATAGACATTCTCTTTTTTTAACGGAAATTTAATGGTCATTTTATCCCACCCAAAAAACTCGTCCTATGTAAAATAAAAACACATGATTGCGTATTTGCCATATTCTTTCAACACACTTTGACTTAGCTCCAACTCTAACCCTTTTTCTAATAATGTCATGTCACCACCGAAAGCAAAAGTGATCGATTTTCTCCTATTTACTAATGTTCCTAAACTACCCATATTAGGTGTATATTATGGCGCCACTTGACACATTCCTTGCTTGGTGCAGTATCTACTTGCATAACATGTATCTAATGTATTTTTTAAATACATCCATTACCTAGGTGCGCAAAATTGAATAAAAATTATCCTTCAGCACGATAGTAAATATTTAAATGACGACCTTGCACCATTTCTTATCAGAAAAAAAAATCCAACGCTCAATGACCAAAAAATCTCGTATATATTTACACACGCAATATGATGGACTTATTTTCGCAAAAGAAACAGAAAAACTTCCAACAGATATTTAAACCATAAAAAATATACATAGGTACATACCATACATATAAGATACACAAAATTCAACCAAATCTGCAACGATCCCACGCGAATTTCCACCAAATCTACCTACCCGCTGAAAAAAAAAGAATAGCATAGGTATGTAACGGGTGATTTTTTAAGAGGTTTAGAACTTTAAAAAAAAAAAAAACACAAAAAATTCGAAAAAATGAATGAAATATTTATTTGAATCGATAGTTTGAACCTTGCAATTTAATGTTTAAAGATAATTTCATGCAAATGTTGACCGCGGCTGCGTCTCAGGTAGCCCATCCGCTGAGTCCAATTTTGGCATACTCTTTCACTTATATCGGCCGGTATCTCACGAATGAATGCATGGATGTTGGCTTCCAGTGCGTCAATCGAAGCGGGCTTGTCCCTATAGACATTAGCCTTGACATACCCCCACAAAAAATAGTCTAATGGTGTCAAATCGCACGATCTAGGCGGCCAATTGACCGGCCCGAAACGTGAAATTAACTGTTCACCAAACTCGCCTCGCAATTGCGCCATTGTTTCGCGTGCTGTGTGGCATGTGGCACCGTCTTGTTGAAACCACATATCATGCAAGTCAAGAACTTCCATTTCGGGCAAAAAAAAGTTTGTTATCATCGCTCGGTAGCGTTCACCATTGACAGTAACGCTGCGATTCGCATCATCTTTGAAGAAATATGGCCCAATAATGCCGCCGGCCATAAACCGCACCAAACAGTGGCTTTTTCGGGATGCATTGGTAGCTGTTGCAATGCTTCTGGCTGATCTTCACTCCAAATGCGGCAATTGTGCTTATTTACGCACCCATTCAACCAAAAATGAGCCTCATCGCTGAACACAAGCAGCGCGCGATGAACATTTCGAACCGAGCACGAATTTTGATAGTAAAATTCAATAATTTGCAAGCGTTGTTCATTTGTAAGACGATCCATGGTTAAATTGCAAACCAAACTGAAGCTGTTTGACAGTGACACAAGGTACTAAACACACGTCAGCTGTCAAAACCAGTGTTGCCAAAACCAAACCAGCTAAAAAATCACCCTTTATTTGAGTAGAAGTGATTTGATTTGACTTTGAATTTTCGGTTTGACAGAAAAGATTTTATAAATGAGAACATTTTTGGACCAACTTTTCCAAGGGTTCCCTCTATATCTAGAGTGCCGAACCTATTACCCGAAAGCACATGTCGATGGCCCCGTGCAAAACAATACTAAGTGTATTTATTTATTTTTCAGGAGAGTTTAAAGTTTGATTTTGTTGGTGATAATTGTAGAAATAAGGCATTATACTGAGCCTTATTTGACATCTGATTTCAAGGCATTCTTGTTAGATTCGCAGGAAAACTATTCAAATAATATATCGATTCTATATTCAATAGTATATCGATAACTCAAAACTATACTATGTGCACTTAGTATAGTTTTGCACGGGGCCATCGATGTGGCCCATGGGCCACTATTGCGCAATTGTTTACTGTAACTAGAATGTGATTTGTACTTTCTAACGGAGGAAAAAGAGAATACTAACAAATAAAAAACGTTGCTATTGAAATACACAGTGGGATAAGTACACACAGAAAGAAGAGAATATACACCAAAAAGAGAACGATCTTGTCGACCAATTTGAAGTGTAATATATATACAGTGTGTCCCGAAATCACCGCCTCAGAAGAAAATCATGAGTTCCAGAAAAACAGAGGTAATTTTGTCGTTTTCGCTTCGTTTTCGACTTGTAACGGTTGTTATGATTTTTATTCTTTTTTCCTTTGACTGGCTGCTCTAACTTTGCCAAACTACAACCGATTTTTGAATTTTTTTTTTATTTAAACAAAAACAGTTAAAAATTTTTATCTACGATACAAAATTTTTTTTATTATCAAACACTTTTTTTTAAGCATTTTAAGGGTGTTTTTTGACTTCGGCAAATTACCCAATTTTTGATCAGTGAATGTTGTTTCGAAAACTTGACATTCTTGCATGTTTCGATTATTGAGTCAATCAAGGTGGTGCAAAAAAACAATGAAATTGGTTCAATTGTTTGCATAGAAATAATACAGTGTTTGAAGAATCTCATGCTTCCTTTGTCGATTATTTATTTTTATAAAAATTGCTTCTTTTTTTTTTATTAAAGTTGCATTAAGTGATCATTCGACCTCTCCTATTTCATTTACCCTAGCATTATTTTGTAAGAAGATTGGCAATAACATAATATTTGTTTACAATTCTAAAATATTAATATGGGTATTCACGCAATTATGTAAAACACTGGATAAGTTTACCATTTGGTTAACGAACTGTCAATTTTTTTATGAAAAATGATTTACACAATTTGGTTAAAATTCCCCAAGGATTTCGCTGTGGAAAATTAACCAAAAGTCATTGTGACTTTTAGCAGTATATCAGAGCACTAAAAAAACTCTGTACGTGTTCTGTTACTATTACATTGAGATTTGTTGGCGATAAAAGTTGTGAATAAAAACGTAGTTTATGAATATTATTATTAATCAGCAATGTTTATTTACACAAACCCATATAATGGGCGATATGGATAAAGATTTTTTTTCGTTTCGAGACATTCGGCTCCGATTTTAAGTTGGTTTGGGAGGGGTCCTCCATTTAAAATTAACTTCGAAATCTGAATACGCTTATTTGTTTCCATACATATTTTGAAGTTTAATATTTGACGTTTATCGAACAGCTGATTCAATTACACAACATTTAACAAAATGTTTTAATTCATTCATGGAAACTTTTGGGTAAACTTATCATTTTACACAATTTGTAAACCTCATCTTTTGAAGATAAGATAATTAAACTTGCTTGCGTCTTGTGTGCAGCTTTTGAGTAGCTCATATTTGTTTCAATAGAACACTGAACATGAGTCGCGTCGCAAGCTGCGTATTCACCGTGGAATACAAGCTTCGGGCGTATAGTAGTGTCATTATGATTATTATAATTAGTAAAATAATTTTTTTTTAATATTAAAAATCTTATCTTTTTAAATATTTTTCAATATAATGTATTTGTTTAAATTCTTATATTAAAAGAATTTTAAAGAAATTGATTTAACTTTTACTATATTGTAATAAGATAATATTAAAATGTAGACATGACCATTCACCTAAATAAAACGGTTTATTTTCATATTTTATATATCTTGTTTGCATTAGTCAAATCCAATTTATTAACACCAACTTAACATTTAATAAATAATAAAATCCAAAGAATTTGTGCCAAAAATTTCGCATAATACCTTGTATAAAATACTTGAAACAAATTCAAATATTGAATAGAACCAAATAAATGCGGTATGTTAGATAAATGAAATTCTTACAAATATATATTTACAGGATTGTGATTTGTTTAAATTTAATGATACGTCTCAAATTCCTGAGAAATTTTTCAAAATAACTGGTAACATGTATAGACATATTTATGACTATTACAATTTTATACTATATGCAAACAACTCACTTGGTACATTTAATAAGTCTATACAAATAACTAAAGATAAATATAGTAAGTTGTGTTAATCATTTTAAAATGTTGTTTAAACTAATTCTAATTCTGTTTGCTAGTTGTACCACCGGCTCCAACAGTTGAAGTCGGCAATTTAACAACAAACAGCTTTACTTTGTATTTGACCTTAGAAAAATGGTATCATTATATTTTGATGGCCGGTCATCTGAAATACAAGATTCTTGTATGCCCTGGATTCGATTGCTTCAATTTAAAATTCAACAACATCGAAACGGTGTATGACGAAAAAAGGAAACATTATAAGGCTGAGATACACAATTTACAATACCCCTACCGCCGGTATAATTTTTCTGTTGTGTCAAAGACAAGTATTAGTGACCCAAGTGACGAAACAATGTGGAGTGAACCGTTTAAAGGAAATTTTACAACAATGCCCAGACGACCAGATCGTGCCCCCAATACGGATGTTGGCAGCTTCTATATTGATTCAGAGGAAAAACAAATTCATTTATATTGGGAAAAATTACCAGACTATGAACAAAACGGACCAGGTTTTAACTATAACTTTACTGAAGTATGGTGCAATGGAAAGTTAATGTAAGTAATATTCTTTAACTTGAAAAATGAGAAAATTTATGTGAAGAAATCCTACTTCATAACCTTAAAATATAAACTATAATAATTACTTACTTACCTTAGTTAGCGCTACAATCCGAAGTGGAAAAAAAAAAGTAAAAAAGTAAATAAAAAGTTGGTTGAGGTCCTCTTCTACTTGCGGTCTCTGACTCGCGGTCTTTCTCAAAGACTCATAGGCCGTAGCTTTCGTGTCAATTAGCTGTAAATGACCCATCCTACTCAGTCGTTGGTTCTTTACTTTTTTTGGATACCTAGTTCGGTGTCGCCGTACAGCCAGTAGAGTTCGTTGTTGTGTCGTTTCTCTGTTTATGTACCCAAAGATTATTCCTTTCAAAACAAATATTCTCTTCTACCTTTCTACGATTGATTGATCTGGAGATCTTCAAGTCCCTTTGTGAATCAGCTTATTCCGTTAAAACTACTACGTTGCTGATGCGAAACGAAATTTTTCTGTAGTCACCAAAATAACAGCGAAATGCTTACGGTTACGGAAACCAGAGCGAAAAAAACCCAATTGCAAAAAAATCACATAAAGCCATGATAAATACGAATAAAAATCAAATGTTACTGGTTCGAGTATGTACTTAATTCTGTGTGAAAAAAGAGCGAATACTTCTCCAAATAATCGGGTACAATTATCAATTTCTCTCCGTACTGCAAAAACGAATGGCAGCGAAATTTTTTGTATGGAATTATTTTTCGGCTGGCGTAAAAATTGGATAGATTGCTTTTAATCGATGCGATTTCCCTTGCGATTTTTAAGCACGTTGCAGGCAAAATTTCCCAAAAACATGGCCAGCATTATTATTTTGTTTTTGTTTAGTTTATTATTGCATTGTCATTAAAAAAGCAATTTTTAAGTGAATTCACTGTTTTTAGTAAAATTATTTTTTTTTTAATTTTGAAGTCCAGCTTCAACTAAGCAACGTGAAACAGTTATTTTTGATAGTATGGATATCAGATTCATCCATTATTTCACGCCGAATGACTGCTGCACTTTTTCTGGGGTCTGATTTCGATAGCCGAAATATTTTTCTATAAGTATACTTTGAAGTTTTCCTAGGTCTCTTTGGGCGTTGAACATTTTCTGTGATATTATTTCGGAATTGTGCAATTACACCGAAAACCATGTTTTTTAAACATTTTAGCTGGGTTGCAATATGTTGATACTACAATCCACCCTTATTAAGCTCAACAATAGCTTTGCGCATTGCGCGTGTGCAACTCTTGCATCTGCCCATTGTGAAAACCTAACGGTTTTTTTGTAAAAATAGACATTTTACATGAAAATCTGTTAAATATTCACCTTTTATTATACAAAATGCCGAAATTTTCAATTATTTTGAATTTAAACTCAATCGTTTCTAATTAGCTGACGACCACAGAATCACATTTAAAAAATAAAACCGTAACCGTTTCTAATATCAGGATGATTTAAATGTAATTACTTATATTATTTGACAGAGGAAGGAAGAAAGATCATAATAAGATCGAAATATAAACCTTAGATGAGATACATTCATTATTATTATTGCCCAATGCAGTCTTTCCAGAATTGGCGAAGGAATTGTTTGGTGGTACCCATATAACATAAATTGCAGGGAATGAACGGCAAATTACCCATCCAACCAACTTTTAATCATGGAATGTTGTTTCGCAAACTTGACATTCATGCATATTTCAAGAAGAATCTCTTGCTTGCTTTGTCGCTTATTTAAATTGCTTCTTTTTTTATTTGTTAAAGTTGCATTAAGTGATCATTCGACTTCTCGTATTGCATTTACTTTAGCATTATTTCGTAAGAAGATTGGCAATACAAGTAAACATAATTATAACACTATATTTTTTTCCAATTCTAATATTATATATTAGGGTATTCATGAAATAATGTAAAACACTGGATAAGTTTACCATTTTGTTAATGAACTGTCAAATTTTGTATGAGAAATGATTTACACAATTAAAAAAAATAAAATTCCCCAAGGATTTTGCTGTGGAAAATTAACCAAATGTTTTTGGTAAACTTAACTCGAAGTCATTGTGACTCAACAATGCCCGGAAGTCAATATTTTTCTTTACGAAACAAAAACTACGATATTTTATTAGGTCCAAAACTCATTTTTTTAATAAATAAGAAAGCTGCCTCATAATTAAAATATCTTAAAAAAAAAAAAAAAACTATTGAAATTATTGTACTTACTACCAGCAACAAATTCCATAATAAATTTTTTTTATCAAAAAGCTTACAAAATATTTTGCCAGCACATCCCATCTCATTTTTTTGATGGCGGTGATATCTGCTTTGCAGCAGTCTAGGGACTCCGCTAATTGTTCGGCTGCATGTGGCTTACATTAAATACATCCGTATCCGTATACCCGAACGGTACAGTCCCAACCTGGAGGACCAGAAACTTAGGATAACTCCAAGGATGGGAATCCGTATAAATCGGTCTTTATAGGTTCCATAGAAATGTACATACTCTTTTATGTACATTAAAATTTCACCCTTATTGCGTTAGGCGTTTTAGTAAAACGCCAGTAAAACGACACGGCTCCAAAAGCATTTAAGTAAAACTAAACATTTCCTGTTCTCTTCTTTATTCACACCTCTAACCATTAAAACAATAGTCGTTTTACTAAAACTCCAACTGCCGCTTCTAGGGCTTTGTCGTTTTACTGGCGTTTTACTAAAACGCCTAACGCAATACGGGTGTTTAAGATTACAAAAACCGCTTTTTCATTATGATAGAATAAACACGCTGAATTATTGAGGTACATAAAATACTAAAATATAAAATACTCCAATTCCATATCCCCTGCTCTTGCCTTTTGTCGCATCTTTTCCCAATAACCCAAATGTCTGGACCATTGTTGGCAGCAGAACGAAACATTTCATGAAATTATGACATTACTTTTGTCCCACCTTGTACATACTATTTTTATTCAACAGAAAACGATCGCCTCTAAAGATGGATGATAACTCGGCTGCCTTTACATATGAATACACATCAAACTACACTTTAAAACTGAATAGCCAAAATGAATATGGAAAGTCTTTGGATTCGAGTGTTTTTGAAATCCGTTCACGAAAACCATCTGAAGTATCAAAACAAAAAATACAAAAAATAACCCAAGATTCTTCCCGCACCGTTTTCTGGGAACGGCCAAAAGATTTTAATAATTTGAGTAATTTAACTATATTCATTTGTGAAGCAGATGACAAATCGTATCAGGGTTGTATGGTAAATTTTATTAATTTTATTACTGACAAAAATATCTTAAATTTATAATATAAAATTGTACATTTTAGGGAGATTTTCATTTTAAAACCTTAAACAAGAACAGACTAAATTATAAAATCTATAATATATCATCAGACAAAAAATTAAATTTTGCTTTGTCAAAAAATTATAAAAGTTATAGCACTGGAATGTTATGGGCATCGGAATGTAATTTAGATGAAAAACAAGAACAAAATAATACAATTCAAATTATTGATGATCAACTATTATGTTCGTATTCGTCCATTACTGTGCAATGGAAATCAGAGTGTTGGTACAGTTACATTTTCAAAGATTACGAATACAACTTGACATACTGCATAATTGAAAACAAAAATGCGAAAGAATGTACTGGAAAAAGCAAGAGTGAGTTTCTTCCAATAATGGAGACTAGTTACTCAATTAAAGATTTAAAACCTTCTACTTATTACAAAATACGGATTCGTATGGTTTTCAAGGATAAAAAGGGACCACTGACCGAAAAAGTTTTTAAAACTGTTGCTTATAATAGTAAGTCTTATCAATTACAATAATATTTTCGATAACGTACAATGTTAAATATTTTTTTTCTCTTCAGATAATATTAAACTGAAAATCGGCATGGTATTTTTGGTTGTTTTTTGTGTATTCTTTTTATATGCGTCGAGAAGGAAGTATTTAAAGGAGGCTGATCTTGACATAATAATACCTGATGGTATTCTCGATTGTGAAATTAAGAAGCCAACAATAAAATCAAGAATTAAAGACTTTCTTAATACATTTAAAAAACAGAATAAGATGTTGGAACCAATAAATAAAACAGAAGCTTTTGTTTGTAATGGACGAAACCTAAATATTCAACAAACCGTTAACGAAGAAATTGTGACTGAACCTTTTGGCCCACAAATTATTGAAAACAATATTTTAAATGGACAATCCGTTAATGAAGAAATTGCGACTCAAGAACCGACTGAAAGCGATGAATATGAGAATGGAAATCTCTTAATGGAATCCTTAAACAATAGCTCCATTAATCCCAAAAGACAAGATGTAAGTACATACGTTTCTATATTTAATAATTTATTGAAGAACAAAAATTATACCATATTATATATATATGAAGCTGTGAGCCCAAAATTAGTATTAGCAAAATTTTTGTTACTTCCAATAGGTGTGTTTTTTCCTAATCTATATAGTTTTACAAAATACTTCAATGACATAAAAAAACAATATCTGAGCTTGAATGTGGAATCTATTCTCAAGTCGTATATTTTTAAAAAAAGTGGGTTTTTCTTTTAATATTGAAGGTTTGAATGAAACAACATGACTTGGGTGAGCTACCACCAAGTTTTTATAGGCTGCCGAAGGTCACGTGATCGGCCCATCTCAATTAAGGTTTTATTGTTTTGACAAATGCATTTGAATCAACAAGCATTTTTACCAGCCACACACAAGTTGTTGTTTTTTTCTTCTTATTTTCGCCGTACTCGATTTATAAGTCAACAATTCGTTGAACATATAAGGAAGAATTGACGCAGATCACGAATTAATCTCAAATTATAATGGGTTTTTGTGTGGTAACCACTCGCAGTTAGGCTGCCAAGCTTTCGCTACATCATATTAATACTGAAGGTTTGAATAAAGCAACAACACTTGGTGAGCTACTACAAGAGTTTTTTCCTCGTTAGAACATGGACAAGAGCTTGACTGCATCTATACAGACTATTCTAAGGCTTTTGATCAACTCTCTCGTGAAATTATCTTGTTTAAATTAAGAGTGTTTGGATTTCCTCCTCGACTCATCACTTGGATTTCATCATATCTCCAAAATAGATCTTACCAGGTTAAATTTAGAGACTCATTCTCTAGTCCCTTCATTGCAAAGTCGGGAGTTCCACAGGGGAGTCACTTAGGACCCCTTCTTTTTATATTAGCCATAAATTATGTACCTTTATGTATTCGTAATAGTGAAATCCTTATTTTTGCAGATGATATGAAAATTTTTAAAAGTATTACATCTGTTAATGATCGTTTACTTCTGCAAGAAGATATTAATAGTTTTGTTAAATGGTGTCATAAGAACGGTTTGAATTTAAACCCAACTAAATGCCAGGCCATGACTTTTTCTAAAAAACATATTCCTAGTTTGTATGAATATAAAATATCAGAACATACTTTATTTCGCGTCAATAGTTTTAAAGACCTTGGAGTTCTGGTTACGTCTAGCCTGAATTTCACAGAGCACATTAATTTAATCGTCAATAAGGCCAACTCTTTGTTAGGGTTTGTGAAGCGCTGGGCTAAAGAATTTCAGGATCCTTACGTTAGTCTCGCTCTTTACATCTGCTCAGTTCGTCCCCATCTTGAATACGCATCTCAGATATGGTTTCCTTTTTACGAAGTCCACAAAAATAGGCTAGAAGCACTAATTACGGATTACATGAACCTTTAACTCGCATGTGCAAATAAATTACTGAATTTGAATGTAAATATTTTTGATTTCAATTTTAGTAAAATTAAACTTAAAAGTGTGTTGAAGACCAGTGAACCACGCTCATAAATGTTTTTATAAATTTAAATGTTTGTTCATATTTTAATAGTTTTCTTTGTATTAGTTTGTATTTTTTGGATTAATATTAATATGTATTTGTATGTTTCAAATTGTTTTAAATAAATGTATTCATTAGTGTTGGCTTTGTAGTAGTTACTAACTACTAACACGGCACTAAGTGATGAGCCAGTGTACACAATTTTTTTTTGGCAAATCTTTGGTCGCAAGTTGTTGCTTGCTTTAAGCTCTCTGCGACAAAGATCTGATAGTGTCAAAAAAAAAATAAATTCAATATTCAAGCTAACGTTTTTTATATTTTAAATACATAAACACTACATTTATTTTATCAAGGATTTAAGTTTGGTCTCAAAAAAATGTATGGTTATAAAATACGAACACTCCGGTTCAACATTTTCGCTGATATGAACTCCGGGACTCTTTTAACTTGTAATTATGTATCGTTTTCATCTGAATGTTTTTTTGTTTTGAAAATTTCAATCAAATGTTTAACTAAAAAAAAATAAATTTTGTTGAAGTAAAACTTCTTTTGCGGCATGGGGGTAAAAAATTTGTCTATGGAGCTGTCAGTGACATGTCAAACCGACATACAAATTCCCGTCACGAATTACAAAATTCAGCGTCACGATTTTGCAACGGTTCTGAGTTTCAAATCGGGTGCTCTGAGTGGTAGGACTTGAAAAATACTTGCCCTGTTGTCGTGAAAGAAGTTTTACTTCTAGCGCGTGTACATAAGTACGCACACTCTTTTTTGTTATAATATTATGGTTAATTTGGTGCCATAGAGAAGAAATAATATAGCGGTCAGCTGCGGTACCAACCCACATTGGTTTTTCCTTTAGGACAAAAAGTCAAATCCAAAGGTAAAAAAACATTTTTTTTCTAATAACGGTACGATATTACTACAATCAAATAACTCTTCTGAGTTAAGACTTTTTCTTCCCCTACTTTGCTCTAATAAAATTTATATATTTACTTAACCGAACTGTTCTTTTTTAAGAGCGTATTGCACATTTTCATGTGCTTAAGTTAGGCGATTTTATCCAATTATAAAACTAAATTTGTTTCTATAATTTAAGAGATAATTAAAATATTGATGTGATTCTCTCATAACCATTCTCAGTGAGGGAGAGTGCCAATTATAGCAATCATTGAAAACCATCATTGGAATTTTTGTTTTTAAGTTTTGAGGCACTTAAAAAGGGAAATCAGTGATTTGATGCCAGAATAAAGCTGACGGCTTAATTAATAGTGTTTCGATATTTTCAATCCTTAAAACGTTGAAAAAAGAAAATTAAACTACATAAATAAAAAAAAAATAAAAGTGAGAATAGTGAAAGCTTTCAGTACTTTAAAATAAAACAACACGCGGTGCTGCGTTAAATTGTGTAAAAAGACCTATAATATGGAGTTAAAAATCTTTTCATTTCATGGGCTGTTTGTGTTAATGTGAAGTGATGATTTTTATGTACATACGTTATCGTAGAATACTTTAAAATTAATATTTCATAGCATTTTGCTATAAAAAATCCTAATTTGTTAAAAAAGCAAATATACTTTGAAACGTGATATGTCAGGTGCCTATCTGTCAAAATTGAAATTCTCACCCAGGGTCGAATTAGCTTTTGTTGGTGATGGCAAGGCGCTCAAATGCATTGAGCGCCCGTAGTGCAGAGTAATTTTACTTATGTGGAATATGAGACACAGCTTACCTGTGCCTTTCCCATGATTTAGCTGTCTAACTGCATGCCTTCCCTGTGTGAATGCATCTGTGTTTGTGTAACTCACACTATTTTGAAAAATGCTTCACTTTTTCCTCGATATGCCCGTTCCTCTATTTCTTCTTCTAAGTGTAGAATTTTCAAATTTAATGAAATCACTTGCATGAATAGGTATATTGAATTATTTGAAGATTTTTACATAAATTCACTTACGGGTTGTTTTAATTGATTCTATAGCAAATGATGGCGGCAATAGGAAATAAATATAGAATATGTAAAAGGATATAACTTAGTAGAAACACTTAAAAACAATAATGATTGAATATAAAAGATAAATTCACTTTAACTTTTAACACATTATGAGCTAACTGCTCATAAAGAGATAATTCACTTTAAAACATTTTCTTATCATATGATGGCTTTGGAATGATGCTGGGCGGTCATCCTTCGTCCATTGTCACGGTCACATAATACAGTTGCTAGCGGGTAATGTGATACTACGCCAGAGTCCCGTTTTAACGGGATATGCTTCAAGTCTAGTTCAAGCGACATAGCTTGAAAACTAGCTTTTCAGTTGCTGGAGTTACCATCGATGTGGACTCCCTTTTCCACAGAGTACCAACTTTCGACGAGAAGAAATAATTATTTTACTTTGCTGTTTTATTAAAATAAAACTGGAATTGGAAGGTTGTGCCGCTGTACTCGACACAACCTGTTTCGTTGCCTCCCTTCCTTCCAAATTATTAAAACAGTCCCCTGTTGAAATGTCGAACCCGCGCTAAAGTCAAATTTCGATTTAGCGCAAAATATTAAGATCGTGGAACTGAACGTAACCGGTGTGAAGTTCATTCGGTTGTGAAGCCAAGCGGGCAGCCGCCATTTTGTTAGTGCTTGTCAAACACGCGTCTCGGTCGTTACTGAAATCAGTCCCCTGGAAAGCCTTTTTTTTTTTTTTTTTTTTTTTTTACTATGTTAAGAGTTTTAATAACGAAAATTTGTTTAAAATAATTGATTATCTAGTATGTAGCCATATCTGTTCGCTAATCTGATATATTTAAACGATTTTGTTTTATTCATTATTAATGTAAAAATGACAGTCGACTTGCAGTACAGTTTACTTTTTGTTACTTTAAAGTACAAATGTTTCAAAAGTATTATGTAAACCTATAATATCATTGACTTGAGTGTCGTACAATTAGAGTTCTATAAATACTATTAAACTAAAGAGATGATTTTGTTATGTTTAACACAAATTTTATTATTAGCCTTAAGAAAAGTCACTATATAAGTGAAATTTGTTTTAATACTGTTGATTTATTCCAAAAAATAACATACAGAAAGACAAATAACAATTAAGATTTTGATTACTTAAATACACAAAGAACCTGTATGGTTACAACAGTCCCCTGTCCGGTTTTCTAAAAATCGTCCATAATTTAAAAACCAAGAGGAAAATGTGTGCGCTTCTTTAAGATATATATTTAATTTACTATTGCCCTTCATTTTATTAACAAACATTTTTAATATTTAATAAAATTTGCTTGGAACAGTCTTGTAAGGACGAATTTCCAAATAGCAGGGAAACACCTCTATATAAATTAAAATGTTAATGTTCGCTTGTTCCTAATCTCAAATCTCCGAAAGTTTTCAGGTATTTTTGAAATTTTGTTCTTACAAAACAGCGTCATATATTGTTATGCATAAAAGCAACGCCCGCTATACTGATATCTTAGCAATCTCAGTTCCATAAACAGCGTTCCTCAAAAAAATTTCAAGTTTTCTATCAAAATTCTGAAAACAAATTTTGAAATCGCTTGCTCAAACTTTACCTATGTAGGTATTTATAAGGTAAAATGCGGTAAAAAAAATAGATCTTTAAAATTTATTCTTTTTAATTATAAATTATTCTTTTAAATGTATGCATTAATATTTCCAACATTTTTTTTTAAGTAAGGGTTAAGTAAAGACAAAAAAAAATCGTCTTTTTTAAGGTTAACATTATTATGTATAAATATAACGTCTTAATATTATTTTCATCATTTAGCCATTTACCCCATAAAGGCAAAATATAACGTTCAATTTTTCAATTTCTTTTTGTATGTAAAAATTTAAATATTAAATATAAATATTTTGAAATAAAACTTAAATAAAAAAAATCGTGGAATATTGGAAAACTTTTAGATTTCTGCAATTTTTGTGGGCAAGAACAACTGTTCAAATAAGCAAGCTGACAGTTTTTTTCACTTTTAACTTGAAATTGCTGTGCACATAAACTTTCATCCTTTCTAAACATGCACTTAATATTATAATTGTGAAGTATGTTTCCGCCATGTTTAAACGTCTGGATTGATAAGGGTATAGATACTATTTTATGAGGAAAGGTTGAATAACTCATGCGATTATAAAACAACAATATTTAAGGACCTTTCATTATTTTATTTGAAGGCACGTGCCTACCACATTGCTTTTTTTGTTTTTGAACCGCAACAATTTTGCTGCGGATACAAAAGAAAAATAAATGTATGCAGAGCAAATTTTCCAGATTCTAGATTTCCTAATATAAAATAAGCTGGCGAATTCAGTATTTGGGTGATAGACAATGCCATGCCTAGCAAAAAACAGTTATATTATTTAATAATATTTTATTTTGTAAATTTAAATTAACAAAAACTTGTAATGAATTATAATCCAAGGAATTTATTACCTTTAATGTAATTAATATTGTGTTTTCCTTCAAGAACTTGCAAAAATCAATTACTATTTTCAATTACATGTAATTATTATTAATTGAATTTTTTCAATTACAATTACAAGTAATGGGAATGTATGTTTTTTTATTACAATTACGTGTAATTGTAATGGAAAATGTTCAATTACTAATTACTTGTAATTAAAATGAAAGTTGAAATAAATTACAAAAATTAATCCTTGTTTCGCAACTCTGGTATACCCCGAAGTAGCTATTAATAATTGATTTATTATCCACTCTGGTGTTACTTAAAGTTAACAAAAAGTGGATATTAGAAATTTACGTTTATTTTTTTTTTCATCTTTATTGGTTTTTATCTTTTTTTTTTACAGATTTGTAAAAACTTATCAGTTGAGGGATATTTAAAGATGAATGAATCTGTAAAAACATCCAATGGATACGTTTTACCAAATCCATCATTTACTTCACTAAATGGAAACGTTGCTCCAAATACTAGTTATATAACATTTCCTTCACTAAATGGAAACGTTGCTCCAAATACTGATTATATAACATTCCCATCACTAAATGGAAACGTTGCTTCAAATACTGGTTATATAACATTGTCATCACTAAATGAAAACGTTGCTAAACATACTGGTTATATAACATTACCATCACTAAATGGAAACGTTGCTTCAAATACTGGTTATATAAAATTACCATCACTAAATGGAAACGTTGCTTCAAATACTGGTTATATAACATTGTCAAAACTTAATGAAACCATAAAGAAAGAACAACTCAACCAAGGATTAAAGTAAGTAAAATTTTTTTTAAATTGACATTTTGTTGGTTTAGAAAGGTTTACATCTTCTTAATTTTATATATAAACTACATATTAATAAATATAAGACATTATAATAACAATAAGAATAATTCAATATCTATAATACACATTATATTCTATTTTAAAAAATTATAAATTTATAACGACATTGTCTATAGACCAAGATCCCAGGACCGACATTTTATCAAATCAAAGGTTTTTTTGTGAATTTACATTATGGTAGGTATGAACGAATGGATATTTCAAACCTTCAATCGGTGGTAAAAGTTGCTAAAATTGCATACAAATAATGGCCAAATCGTTTGCCGAAAGAATCCAAAAGTCAAAATTTGCTGAGTTTTTAAACTTCCGTTCGAATACTTGGTTCTTCACAATGTACGAAAGGTTAATGTTCCCTGATACTGGACGCGCGTAATTCAGAATTGAGCGGATGCATTACAAATAATCTTCTATGGGATTTGGTAAAGTTGGAGTAGAAAACACTTTTGAGAGACAATAGTGTCGCTTTTGGTTTCTTTAACGGACTTGTTGCCCAATGCCCATTGTGATTTTAGTTCATTTGAACTCATTATTCAGAGTTTTTTTCTGTTAAATCTAAAATAAGAATTGTCGCATCTTATTTAGGTGCACAACAGAATGGTGTCATATTTCGCTTATATGATTTAAAGTAGGCACATTACTTGGTTTTGTGTTCTTTTTTCGAGCCAATCACACAGTTTAGCGTTTTCGGAAAACGCTTAAGAGTGTATCAGTAATTATAGTTATTTTTTGTTTATTTCTAACTTAATATCCAAAAGTTTACATGTTAACTTCCGATGCTATATTTGGAAAGTTATTCGTAAAAATAATCTAACGGATATAAGGAAGATGAAAACTGAAACCAAAAAAGCTGAAATTTAGTACCCTAGCTAAACTTTCCACTGCAAAAAGTTCAGCAGACTAGTTTTACGTGTTACTATTTATTATTACTATACCAAATTTCAGCTGAAACTTTGTTGTAATGTAAATATGAGAAGCGAGAGCATAAACCCCCGCTCAAAGTTCAGCATTTACTTTTACTTTTTTTCGTTTGTCTTCGATATAATTAATATCTTGTTGTTGTGTTGATTTTTAGTTTTAGTTTGTAATATCAGCGTGTTAGATTTCACAATATTCACATTATTTACAAGAATTCATATTCTTTATCAAGTTGATAGTTGTTTAATTAATCGCAATAAAATGTTATAGAGCGGGAGGCGGCTATACAAAAATCCCACCCATCGATATAAAGAAAATTTTATATATGTAGATAATATAGAAGCGCTTGGTCATCCACCCGATATCCCGGTCAGACCGGCTGGCCGACCAAAAAGAAGGTAATTTTAAGGGGGGTTACCACCTATTTTAGTAGTTTGTGAAAATGTATCAAACTTACCATAGATAATGTTAGATCAGAAGTTATAATCATTTTACTATATTTATACAAATATTTTTCATCATTAAAAACTTTGTTTTAAAAGAAATATTTTTAAAATTGAATTAAAATTTGTGTTTTGAAGGCAACAAAACAATAAACATGCAATAGGAAAATTGAGATCACTCACTCATATTGTTTTATTTTAATGGGATGTCGTGGGATGATCTTTATAGATCATAATCGATAATAAAACACGGTTCCCGCAGTCTATAGTATAGTATATGGTTTGTAGTAATATCTATATCTATAATCTATAATCTATAATCTATATCTATAACATTATATAAAGACGAAACGATTATTTAGTTTGTCACGCGAAATCTCAGAAACTATTTACCTGATTAACTTGAAATTTTTTCTACAATATTCTTTATCTTTAGAAGATTGTAATAAGATAGTTTTTGTTTATCTAATTCATTTGTTTAATACTAAAATTAATTTTTTTAAATTGATAGTCAACTTTTTTCTTGATTTTGACTTACATATTCACTTATAAATACGAAACTAATTGATAATTGAAAAAAACAAAAATTATTTCATAAAGTACATTTTTGTATGCAAATTTTAAGCCCTAAATCTTTTCTTAATTATGCATACAACCTGAGAAATAAATATAAACAAATCTCTAAGTCACTTACTTTTTCTATTTTTTTAAATCCAGGAATTTAAATCAATAGCATTCATGAGGTCGCTGCTTTGTTTCATTTCATATCATTTCCACCCTCTTACAGTTTTTCCTCCCTTACGTTTTTTTATTTATGTTGTGCAGGTTTCTCTTTGTTTACTCTTTTTCCACTCAATTTTTTTTCTCACATTCTTTTGTTTTGTTTCGCTTTGAGTATAACGCTGCAGGCAGGGATGGCCGAACTAACGCTTTTTGGAATAAACTACATTTTTTACATTTGCTACGTAGTTTAGATATATAGTAAACTTTGAAGATTGTATTTGAGTTGAACTGTTTTTATTGAAATTTTATTATTTACCTAGCTTTACTATGTATGTAGCAAACGTAACATTTTGTAGTATATAAGGCGTGTAGTTTATATAATTAGCTATGCGTAGTTAATCATGTAGAAAATGAAGTGTAGTTAATTCGGCCAACCCTGGTTGCAGGTAGTCAGGCAAGAAGAAGATGTTTACTTGGGTGCGAAGTATTATATGTATATTTGTATATGCAATTTGTATATGCAATAAGAAAATCAACGGGAGATAAAGATTCTGTTTATGTGTCAAACATGAACCTTCTTAACATACAAATAGGTAAACCATTTTTTAAGAACTCACATTTATCAAAACGTATAAGTGTATAATGTATAAACTTTTTGTTAATAAGATGAAATAGAAATTAGGTACGGGTAGCGGTAGCCCTATTTAGTACTATCGGTATATATGTAGGTATGTTAATATTAATTCTTATTTTTGCGAAGCAAGGCGAGCACGGGTCTACTAGTCATATATAGAGTTAATTGTCAACGACATTTACAAAGGATATTATCTCCCCGAACGTGATGGTGTTGATCCAGTGATCAAAATGAATTTGAATCTTCTCCAAAATTCGGGGACAGACTTTTGGCGCAGGACTCATTATGTTAAACTGAGCTACTTAGACCCAGTTCCAAATCGAGTGAGTATGGAAGAGTATACAATACGAGTACTGAGATCAATAATAATTCTTCGCAATCGTTGCTTCTTTTACAATTGAGTGGCAAAAAACTCTCTCAGTCTCCATTTAAAAGGCGATAATCATACCGATCCTGTTGTTAATTTGCAGAGGTATTTATTTTGACAGATGACGACGATTAAGTCATATTTGATTAAATGACGCTTTTTTGAAATATTTCTATGTATCTTTTCTTGTAACTTCCCAAATGCATCCTTATTCAATGTTATTTCACCGAACAAAATCTTGTTTTTGATAAATGGCGTAGGCCTTGGAATATTCTAAGAAATTATACAAATTATATTTTCAATATAATATGTATATATTTTATTCTTATAAAATAAAACAAAATTGTTTAAGACAACATAATATATGTATATAACAAAAAAACATAAATGAATTTTGAATTTCTTATATGTTTATCTTAATAAAACGTATTTTTTTGCTTTTTTTCTCAAAGTTGTGTGTAATATAAAAAAATTAATTTAAAAAATAATAGTAAAAATTAAAACTAACGAGCGTACAAAATTTACAATAAAAAAGAAGTTGTGAAATTAAGTTTTTAAATAAAAGAATCGAATTTAAATAAATCTACCCAAAATTGTATTGCTATTATTTTTGGTTTATTTTTGTAAGTAAATAGGTATATTTTAAAAATTAAATCTAGTGTTTTATAAAAATAAATGTATATTTCCTGGCGTTACTATGTTATGTATTTAATTAGAAAAATATTATTTTCCAAAAGAAAAATCGATTTTATCGCATGTAACACCTCTTTCAATTATGATTTTTATGTTAATCAATTATCAGAATAGCAGCCTTTTAGTCAAATGATTTTGTTTTTTTTACTTGCGATATATGATACTATGTATATAGCAAGTTATGGATTCGTAAAAAAATCGAACTCGAGATTTTGATCAAAGTTGACATTACGATGATAGCGAAGTCGAAAAAAGTGGGTCTCGCAATTCTGTCCGTCTGTCTGTCTGTCTGTCCTTTCGGCTGCAGCCTAAACCGGTCGGTCGATTTTCTTCAAAGTTGGTACCTAGCGTTTTTTGGGCATTCCACCCACCCGTTTTCCTATTTTTCTCAAAAACGTGCCTAAAACTTTTTGTTTTTTAAATTCAGTAATTTTTTTTTTACAAAAAGGCAAACATTTTATTTTTTCCGAAAAATGGTTAAAAATGGTACCTCCCATAAAACCATTTTTTTTATTTTCGATTTAATCAAAAACCGTTAAACTAATATTGATTAATTTTTTTTATACAGAATGTGTGAAAAAGTTTTAAAAGTTTTGCATACTAAAGTTTTGAAAAAAATTTTTTTTTGATTATTAAAAAAAGTTTCAAACTCGGTCAATCTTTATTAAACTTGGCACCCAGCAGTTTTTTAACAATATCTAGCAGATTTTAAATGAAAATTATTCTTATAACCAAAAATAACGGTACCTCCCATACAAATGTTTAAAATTGAAAATCTTATTTTTCTCAAAAACGGCTCTTACGATTTTGATTAAAATTTTTGTGTGAACTAATATTTGTACGATTTACCATTTTAATGGAAAAAAAATTTCTATCGTTTAAAAATGGTATCTCTCATAGAACCATTTTTTTTTTGATTTTCGACTATCTCATTATTAGTTGAACTGATTTTAATGAATTTTTTTGTACAAATTAAAAAAATCTTTCGCATGAAGATTCCGATAAAATAATTTTTTTTATTCTTGCAATTTTCCTCATTAGTTTGCAGGCGATTTTAGTTCGAATAAACTTTTAAACATAATATAAAATAGAGTCTATCTTATTAATATAATATAATAATTTTTAAGTTCTTCGAGTAGTGATGGTCGGAATGGTACAAAAAATTGCGTAATTGCAACACTTTAGAACATTGGCAAATTCTTGAGGGTAGTGTTAAAATATTATTGAAGTAAAACTTCTTTTGCGGCATGGGGGTAAAAAATTTTTCTATGGAGCTGTCAGTGACATGTCAAACCGACATACAAATTCCCGTCACGAATTACAAAATTCAGCGTCAAGATTTTGCAACGGTTCTGAGTTTCAAATCGGGTGCTCTGAGTGGTAGGACTTGAAAAATACTTGCCCTGTTGTCGTGAAAGAAGTTTTACTTCTAGCGCGTGTACATAAGTACGCACACTCTTTTTTTTTAGTTATCTGTCAGTCGTTTGTTTACTAGTGGTTATTCATTAACCAACAGTAATAAATAAAGTGATGAATTTAAGGATCCACAAACTGTATTTCTATCTTCGTCGAAAGCAAAGTTGAAGGATGGTATTTTTATTGGACCTGATATTCGAAAACTCATGAAAGATCAATGCTTCGACAGAAAACTGACTCCTAAAGAATTCGTGGCATGGGTATCGTTAAAAAAAGTTATCAGAAACTTTGTAGGAAATCACAAAAGCTCAAATTATGAAGAATTAGTAAACAACATGATTGAACATTTCTAAAGATAAGGTTGTCTTATGAGCATTTACATTTAAGTTACTTTTATGGAAACTTAGGAGCTGTTAGTGAAGAACAAGGGGAAAGCTTTCATCAGGATATAAAGGAAACGGAGCATAGGTACCAAGGCAACTGGAACACAAGAATGATGGCGGACTACTGCATGTTAATTCGTGATGATCCAAAACAAACTCATTAAGAGAAAATCGCTCAACCAAAGCTTTTCAGAGAAAATAGAAAAGGTTTCACAAGCCTGTGTAATGTTCTGTAGTGATGTAAAATGTTGGCTGCTATACAGCACACAATTAAAAAATCTATCGTTTATTCATTTTTTTCATTTAATATGTATGTAGAACAATTTTTGAGTGATTTTGTAGGTTCTGTATTGTGAAAAATCCTGACGTGATACAAATAAACGGTCTTCAGATTCGTTATCAGAAAGTCCCAAAACCCCATAATAAGCACTCGAATCTAAAAAAGGTCGAGTAAAGCCTGTGTAATTTATGTTTTTGTTTTTATCCTAGTTCTTGGCAAAAATAGCATCGGTATTTTTAACTCAATTACTTGCAAGTCCATTTACTTTGGAGAACTAACTAAAGAAAATCAATTAATTTCAATTTTGTTTTATTGATAAAATTTCACGTTCATCTCATAGAACTAACTAAAGAAAATCAATCAATTTCAATTTTGTTTTATTGATAAAATTTCACATTCATCTCACATATAATCAATAAAAAATATATAGTTTAGAACCAAGACTACAACCAACAATTACTTTGTAGTCACCAAAAAGAATTAATAATATTCACAAAACCATTCATTTTGTAGTGGGCCACTGAAGTAGTAGTAGAAGTAAAGTGTGATTTTATTGACATATAAATAAATATAAATTGATCATTACATATAGCTTTGTTTACAATATTCACTTGTAAGACATTGGCTTATGCCGTTAGCGGAAAAAGGAGTTATTTTATAAGGCAAATAAAGTTCTTTGTTGATTTAATTATCGCGAAATAAAAATACATAAATAAAGATACAAAAGTACAATATCAAAATGATTCGTTAATAATTTGCTTTCGATATTTTAGAGCGGATTTCAGGAAGTTGTAGCGGATTTTCCAATTTTCCCCATTTAATATGCTGATAATTTCATTTGATGAAAGAGTATTTTTTCCCTAAGATAACTTTCGGATCGAGTTCAGGATGGGGCAGATACCAATGAAGTGAGATATATCTTCTCTGCATCGCAGGTTGCACAAAGTGCATTCCGGATTTCTATCGTCTCTATATGGCAAGTAGTTAAGGTTGATGAGTTCACCCCTGGCTTTAAAGATCGTTGATATAAAATCCAGACTGTTTCGGTCATCGAAATATTTTTTATCACCTAGGTCGTGATTCAAAAATACTTCTTGTTTGGCTTTGCTGACTTTGTTCTTTGAACGCATTCCTTATTGATTCTTCAATTTTTACTAAGAGCATCTGAAGGGTGCCACCGAAAGAACTACAATTGGAATTAGTGTGAAAGGGTGTAGTTTTTTAATTTCTATTTAAAAAATTAATTAATTAATAACCTTCAGCAATCAACAACAAGATCGTTGCCTCACAACTCATGTCACTTTGGCAGTTAATTGATCATTACCTTAACTCGCCACAGCAAAAAACCTAGGTCAACTTAAGGCCGATTTTAAGGCAACTCCAAGGCTACTTTGGTTCTATGAAATGAATGAATTGATATTGTACTTTTGTATCTTTATTTACGTATTTTTATTTCGCGATAACTAAATCAACAAAGAACTTTGTTTGCCTTACAAAATAACTCCTTTTTCGGCTGAGGGCATAAGCCAATGTCTTACAAGTGAATATTGTAAACAAAGCTCTATGTAATTATCAATTTATATTTATTTATATGTCAATAAAATCACACTTTACTTCTACTACTACTTCAGTGGCCCACTACAAAATGAATGGTTTTGTGAATATTTCTACATAGGGTGGCGCAAAATAAGCGAAGGGATTTAAATAATCTATAATTTTCTTATTCCAGAGTTTATATTTTTTAATGTATCAATGAGGATAAAGAAATGCTTTGGAAATTAGTGTGCATCTGCTGAGTTTGTTTGGTTTGTTTTTTAAATTTTGTTGTTGATTTTAAATTATTAGCAAATCAATCAATAAAAGCCGTATTCCTATGGATTTGGTGAAGTACTTATGACTACTTTGCTAGAAATTTTCAATAGAACGTGGCGTGTTTGTAATAGTTTGATGTGATTTTCAAATATTGTTTATATTACCTCTATTCGTTAACTTCCCAAAATTGCCAATTTCTGCCAATTTTAGTCCATAGTTCTGTCAAAGTTCTTATACACAAATAAAATTGGTAAAATTGGCAGTTTTATGTAGGAAACGAACGGACCTATTCTCTTGAGTCTATATACCTACAACAAAATAATAAAGAGATTGCACACACTTTCCCATTTTATTGGAATTTTTCACGTACATATTTTTGTGTATATAAGAAAAAATATGTTGAATATCCTTTTTGATATACTAATTGAATCGACTTATTTATACTTTTTGATTTTCTTCTTATTAGATTTGGTTCTTGTTTATTTTTTTGTTGTTGCTGCTAACTGTTGGCTGTTCCATTTTTTTACTGGAGAAGTTAAGCTGAAATGCCAAAATAAAGAAAAAATCTAAAGTTAAAGTTAAAGACTAAATGGCAGTTGGTTTCCTTAAAAGTACGTTTTCATTTCCAATCATGAAGAATATCTGAACTTAATCAGATGCCTATTGGCGATTTTTAGGTACTCTCAATCTGCATAATATATGTATGTATACTCGCGCATGAAAACAGATAATATTCGTTTTTTTTGGGAAATCTATTCACCGTCCATAGAATTTTACACAAGTTACAAATACAACACCCACAGTAGAATTACTGCCAATAAAAGCAGAAGTAGAATCCTACTGCGGATGGGTTTTAGAATTTCTACTTTACTTTATAAAATCCCACGGCTAATAATAATAGATTATAGGTTTCATTTACTAATGAACTCTTTCACCTCCAACGGAACACAGCTAATAAATGTTGCAATTGCTTCGACGAATCGATAGTGCAGTGCCTAAAAAAATATATCAAAATCTTCATGAATAGTAGTAGCCCCGTGGTGTAATAGTTAGTACGTAGGACTGTTACCCCAAAGGTCTTGGATTCGATTCCCAGCCTATGCCACCTTAAAAACAGAAATGTTTACGGGCTACTCCTCTTGCGAGCAAATGTGAAAAAGATGGTTCTCAACTTAGCCGTTCGGATTCCAGAAAATTGTCCTTTCCATTCCTGCTCATAACACGCACATAGGAATGGTTGAGAGTTGTAAATCACTAGGCCCTGGTTCTATGCGTGCTTTCGCGGTACCTAATGTATTGATTTATTTATATTCATGAATATCAATCAATTTAAATTTTATTTATTTATATTTATTAAAAAAAACGCTCGTGCTTAAACATCCCATTTTTTTCTTGTGTGTGTGTTTTTTTTTGAAGTTTGACAGGAGTAAAAACAAACCGAAACATACACACATATGTACGTCTACCGTGTTTAATGTTTAAGCTCCAGTTTATCGTTTAAAAGAAATATAAAAGAAATAAAACGCAGTTTAGTTAAGCACCCCATTATGCAAGAAGTATGAGTATACTATTATATACAGATAGGATAGATCTAAATTCTGATCAGTTGTAAAATACTTTCGTTTCCAACTCTAGGTGTTTCGATATAATCTTCGTTTTCAATACTTGCGAAGTGAGTCTGTTTCGATCGGAGAAAATACTTGACGTTTAGAAATTATTTGAATTTTCATGACGAAATTTTTAAAAATGCAATAATAGTTTTGTTTCTTCAACTTCCCAAAACTGCCAATTTTGACCAATTCTTTAATTTTTGTATATGGACTTTGGTCTTTGACAGAACTTCGGATTAAAATGGGTAAAAAGTGGCAGTTTTGGGAAGTAAAACAAATGGTAAAAACAAATTAGGTTGTCTTCAAGGGAGACAGTTTTGTTTAAATATCTACATCAATCAGAATACTTTATTTATATTTAATTATTTCTTACCTATGTATTTATTTTTCTTTTTCATAAAACTTAACAAACAATCATTATTATTAAGATAAAAATATTAATAAAAGTCGCAGGGTATCGAAATATTTCTCTTCTTACTTCGCTTGTTTCTATTGTATTTTTTATTTTAAATATCAATTTTGCAATCAAAAAAAATTATTTTATCTAAACAAAAAATTATACAAAAAAAGATTTAAGAAACGGGATATTGTGCCCTACCTATATTTATTTGTGTTCCAAAAATATTTGTTTTAATAAAAAAAAAATTAAATATAGTACCTACCTTTTTGACACTTCATCCTTAACTATGTAATTTGTATTAATTTACCAATAATTTCCTCAACACTTACCTTTAACCATCATTCAAAATTCGGACGATTAAGAACATTGCACCATGTACTACCAGATTTTATTTTTCATAGACATAATGTTCATTAATTATTTTAAATACTACACATACATACATACAGCCATTTACAGCTAATTAGAAACGATTCTATTTTGCTGTATTTTTTCAAATAATGATGAATGTATCTCATCTAAGGTTTATATTATGATCTTTCTTCCTTCCTCTGTAAAATAATATAAGTAAGTAGATTTAAATCTTGATATAAGAAACCGTTACGATTACATTTTTAAAATGTGATTCTGTTTTGGTCAACTAATTAGAAACGATTGAGTTTAAATTCAAAATAATTGAAAACTTCGGCTTTTTTTATAATAAAAGGTTAATATTTAATAAATTTTAATATAAAATGTCAGAAGTCAGATTCATCCATTATTTCACGCCGAATGACTCCTGCACTTTTTCTAGGGTCTGCTTTCGATAGCCGAACTATTTTTCTATCAGTATACACTGAGGTTTTCCGTGGTCTCTTCGGCGCTGAAATTTTTTTGTGATATTATTATTTTGGAAATGTGCAATTGCACCGAAAACCATGTTTTTTAAACATTTTAGCTTGGTTGCAATATGTTGAACAACAATAGATTTTCGCATTGCCGGTGTACAACTATTGCCTCTGTCCATTGTGAAAACCGCCTGCCTAACGGTTTTTTTTTTTTTTTTTTTTTTGTGGTAAAAATGGACATTTTATATGAAAATCTATTAAATATTCATCTTTTTTTATAAAGAATGCCGAAATTTTCAATTATTTTGAATTTAAAGTCAATCGTTTCTAATTAGTTGACCACTACAGAATCACATTTTAAAAATAAAACCATGACGGTTTTTAATATCAGGATGATTTAAATGTTCTTAGACAGAGGAAGGAAGGAAGATCAAAATAAGATCAAAATATAAACTTTAGAAGAGATACATTCATCATTATTTGAAAAAAATACAGAAAATAATAGAATCGTTTCTAATTAGCTCTCAATGGCTGTACATAAACTACAATTAAAAATTAAAAATACTCGTAAGGTTAATTTTTCTTATGTCATAAGCTTAAAATGTATCTCTGCCTTGATAAATAATCCTAAACTTAACAAATATTTTTGTTTGTATTAGGTTCCTTTGGTTTTTCGTCATAACCATGTGCTTGGCGACCTCACCTGTTTCTGCAAGTGATTACGTTGGAGGTAAGTAATTTTATTTAAAATAAAAAAAAAGAAACAGAAAATGTGTCTGAAATTAATTAAAGAAGGTATCTTATAATAATTATATCCGATAAAATCAAAAATCGAACATGTACATAATTCTTAATATTAGTTTTTGTTTTAATTTTTATTTTGTTCTTAAAATATATAAAAAAAATAATTTTTTTTTGCTTCTTTCAATCTTTAGAAGTTATACCACATGATGTTGAGCTCCCAATTGGAGGAAGTGTGAATATTACTTGCCGAATGAACAGAAGCTACTTTGATGATCACAACAGCTCTTGCCTCGCATTTTTCAGAGATGATGGGAATCTTAGGGTACCAAATGAGCACATTCATGTAAGTTTTCATTAACGTAGCCATATAGTTAACTTCTTTATATAAACTATATTACTAAACCAAAAATTATAGGCCATGTTTGGTGCCAAATCTGTGATTTTTTTTAAATATTTTTAAGAATTGTTAACTTAAAATTAATTTATGTACAGAGTGCTGTAAAAGAATGACTAGTTTTTAGTTTTAATTTATTTGTTTTTTCTAAATCATTAAATGCAATCTGTTGAACATTTTAAATTAAACTACAACAACTTTAGTTTGATGTCACCAAGTAAAAACTTATAGCTAATGACATCAGATGTAACAACAACTAAAAATATCCTGAATTTCCCATGATCGACTTTTGGAAAAAAAATCGTTTATCGATAGCTTTTTCACTGGGACCAATGAATTGTCAGACTCCTTTTAGTGGAGCTTAGTACCGTATTTTCATTTTCATTCAAGCATCTGAAATCCAACTTAGAACCAAGCACTTCAAAACAGATGTCCGATAGTCTCCTCCTCATCGCTCTATTCGAAAGCCACGCGATGAGGCGCACTCTATTCCAATGCAGATTTAATTGTTTATCAATTGTATTGAGTTTAAAATTGAACTGACTGACAATTTTTCAGGCACAGATATCAAAATATTCAATACACAAAAATTCAATGTTAAGAACACAACACAACGCAACACAGCAGCTGCAGACGGTGCCGGACAAAAATATTGAAGCTTTTAATGCAAATTTGTGTTGTGAAAAAAAAATTTAAATTAAAAGAAAAAAGTATTGGAAATAAAAAAAAGTGAATAATAACCTCGTGAATCTATGTTTTTTCTTTAAAATAAAGAAAAAGTTGTACAGCTGCATTGTGGGCACGTAATGCACTTCTTCGCAGCTGATGCAGCTCCGTTTCGTTGTGGAGCATTCTATTTTGTCCAGACAGTTAAGATCGATGCTTTGTCGATTTGAAGTTCTTTCGTCTTCTCCAAATTCTGCCGTATAGTATGAATCCATTACTACTTTATATTAGGCGTGTTTTTTCAAAGCCCAGATAGAATTAGATGAATAAAAACGATTCGGGGCTAAATAATTTGCATGTTAATAAATTGCAACTACCAGCCCTATATTCTGCTAAACGATTCGATCGAAACATTCTATTCACGTCAATGTTTTACTAAATATTTTGTTTTAAATTATTTTTTTTTTTAAATCTTTTAACTTCCGAGTCCAAATCTTAAGCGATATTTTTTTCGAAATTCTCAGGAAAATCTAATGGTTTAAATTTTATTTTTATCGAATTTTATACAAAATTTGTAAAAATCGTTTTCCTCCGAACGTTTAGCAGAATAGGGCTGAAAAACTAATCCCAAATGCGGTTAACGAATTACAGATAATTTCCGGGGCTTAACTTAAGGGCGCAGAAAAACTGTGTTGCTAGGAAGACAAAATGTTCTTAAGTTAGCGGAGTTCAGAGGATCTCCTTCTTTTAGATCGAAGATACAGTGTTGAGGTTCCATTTATCGCTTCTGTTTTCCTTCCTTTACAGATTAGGTATTTTTACCTTTTCGTAAAACTTTCACATCTTATTCCTCGCAGTAGCGTTTTTCTTTGATCCTGCTTCTCATACTCTTCTTTTTTCATACTGAGAGCAGGTATTCCCATCTTCTCTTCTGCTTCTTAGGAGACACGACTGGAAAAGAACCTATTGCGATTGCCACTTTCCGACGTCAAACTTCCTCATAATATTTTTGTCCTGCCTTGTCGGTTTTCGGATTATCCACTGTCGTACCTTAGTTGCACAGAGTTAATGTTGACCCATGTGATCGCAAATACAGGATACTGGAGTCTGGACAGGCGCCTTTCTTCGATCACTAGAAAAATAATAAAAACAATGGCCCAAAATTTAAAACGATTTAGTAAGATATTTTACTTCAGATAAAGCTAAAATTTGTTCAGGAAAATGAGATCGCAGCAATCTCAGTCAGGAACAACAAGAATTCTTAGCATTGCTGTCAAAATGCTGAAGAAAAAAATTTTTGGAATCGCTTGGTCATTTTATTGGAAATTTATTATTATTTGGGAGTTCACTTGGCAAGTTTTATTTTTATTACGCACAGTTCAAAACGTTTTGAAAACTTACCAATGTTAACCCCCAAATTTTAGTCAGAAATCATTATATAGTAAATTTCTCTCATAACTTGATGTTGTTTCAATATTACTCTTCTTAAAATAATTGATATTAAACCTTCATAAAGTTAGAACTTTAGAACATACTTTTAGATCTCACTTCAATGCTTTAATCAACCGAATTTTCAACGTTCCATAGAAAAAAGAAGACCAAGCAGAAGAAATAAGAACAATAAAACATATGTATAGCTATAGCTTTAGTGACCAGATTTATTTGAAGCAAAAGGGGGAGACATTTTCAAAACTTCGCAGAGAGTAGATATTATGATTTTTTTTTGTTAGGGGCCAGTTATAGCTTTCATTGAAACTCATCATTGAAATTTCAAGTTTTGAGGCACTTAAAAAGTGAAATCAGTGATTATTTTATTATTTCTAGTCAAAAATATATTTCATTTTGGCACAACCTTTCGCATAAACCGGTTTCTAAAATTTCAATGAGCAATGATAAGGTAGTTCAATAATTGCAATAAAGAAATTCATTTCATGTTAAAGGCTGGGTCAAAATAAAATATTTTGTTTAAGTCATCAGCTTTTTATTGGCATCAAAATATTCACTGCTTTTGCTTTCAAAGTGTCTCAAAATGAGAAATTAAATTTTTCAATGATGAGTTTCAATGAAAGCTATAACTGACCCCTTAAAATTAAAATAGTACGCAACATAAACAACAAATGACGTACCCATTTATTTAAAAAAAAGAACAGACTTCATAAAAATTTGTTTTAATAAAAACTTAAAAAAATCTGCCTGAATATTGCTAGCGTGTGTAGACAATTAATTTTAATTATAAATTTAAAATTAATTCTTATACCTACCTATTAAGATGCAGTATGAATTTCCTTAAGAATTTTATTATTATTTTAATTTTTGCTAAAATTGTATTATGAAACATGGAAGACTGATTATGAAGAAACATCAACCATAGTTCTGAACAACAATGGAACACTTATCAATTGAGAGAAAATATGGTTTTGTTTTCGATTTAAAAATGATAGACCAGAAGCAAAACTGAGAATTCATTTAATGTGGCATATACATGAACTCATTTTCTTCTTTTAACAGCTCTTACGTTTGTTTTCAATCGAATACATACACTAATTTACTACCACAAATTAAAAAAAAACGAATTTAAAAAAACTAAATATAAATATATCATTTAAAACAAAAAATAACATAGCAAATATTTTACAACAAAAAGCAATAAGACAAATCAAAACATGCTCCGGCGTATACAAAATCAAATGCGACGACTGAATTAGCTACTACATTAGACAGACAGGTAGAACTTTTAATGACAAATTGTTGAAACACAAACCTACATAAGCCAAGCAATAATTCAGCTTACGTACAACACTTAAAGCCCTTCCACACTATCCCACTGAGTATTAACACAATATGCCAAAAAAGTAGGAAACAAATCATGTATAATAGTGTGGAAACAAAATATGACAGCCCATCTTACACAGCATAATATTCCAGCCTACACGATTTGACATGTGTTAATACATGAACATTTTTAGAAATGGTTCTAATTCTATCACACTTCATCACAATTTTACTGAGGTTAAATGAAACTGTTGTGTGGTTAAAAAATAAAAAGGCATTTCTCTCCCACAAATTTGGCAGTAGCATGTTCTTTCCCACTTTCAATTTGACTTTGACTGGGGTTTTTTTTTTTTTATTGACTAATAATATTCTTAACTCTCCAGTTGAAGATCTAAAGTTGGCCAACTTCCAGTCTGAAAAATATACCTGGGATATTTGTGAAATACAAAATAAAAACTGTCATTTTTAAATTTAAATTTGAATCTATCAGTTATATCTGACTGTTTGTCGGTGTTAAATTGTGCTAAATTGTGAATAAATAATTGAAAAATAATGGTTTAAAAACAAAAAAAAAACTTTCAGTACTCGAAGAAAAATAATTACTTCGGGACATACATTTAGTATTTTTTAATATTTTGCGATAATTGAAGCCAACACGCTTTTGAAACAAAAATAAACAAAAAAAACTTTTGTACGTAAAATCTCAAGTTTGTTTGGTCAACTTCTACATTTTCCAGGAGTTGACTAATCTTAAGTTGATCAACTTTAGAGTTGAAAATCGAAAGTTGAAAACGTAAACTTTAGTGAATAAAAAGAAATTCACAAGTTGAAAATAAAAATCCTCAAGTTGTTTTCAACTTTTAGTGAATAAAATCGGCCTTAGCAGTTTTACGTATTAAGCCGACGATATGACCCTTTAACTGTGAACAAAAGATGGTTAAAAGATGCAGAAGTACAAGAAAAAAGAGATTTTATAAAAATAAAAAATTAGCAAACATATTTTTGGCCTTGGTCCTACCGTTTGATTTGGTTCAGTTTTGTAATTCTAAACCGTTATGAGAAACTGAGTATAAGCGGGGAGAGTACGATAACTTGGGCGCCGAAAATTGATAACGGAAATTTGTAGAAGGGTCAAATACAAGCATTTTTTATTATGGGAGGGGGGTCTATCTCGTCCCGTTTAGGAGGTGGAGGCGATTTTCGAAAAAAACGACTTAAATGGAAAAACAAATATTAAAAAACAACAATACTTAAAATTCAAAACAACAACGGTTCCTTCCATAGTAAACAAAATGTTTGTATTTGAACCCTCTACAAAAATCCGTTATCAATTTTCGGCGCCCAAGTTATCGTACTCGTGCCATGATAGCTATAACTAGCCTACATAAAGAAAAGTACCTGGGAGACAGAGCTTCGCTCGGCTTTTCCTAATCGAAAATTGAAATATGTATGAGAGAAGAAGAATTAGAACAATATTGAAATGTGATTTGAATTAAAAAAATCCTTGCAAAGTCTAAGAGATAAAAAGTTGCAATAATTTTATTTAATATTTAGAACAGATTGATGGGGTGTCCCGTTTAAAATTTAACAATGACCTTTAGAAGCACTCACCTAAAATCCATAATGTTAAATTATAATATAACAATAATTTTATATATATAATATTATATAACGCTTTGTGGTTGCTATATAACTCCATCTTGGTGGATATGCAGACCCTAAAACAACATGACGTCCAATTTTAAATTTTTCACTCGTTCATAAGAAAAAGTCTTAAATTTTATCAAAATCATTAGAACCATTTGCACCAAGACCCCCCTGGGTACGGCCTTTTGCTGCACCTACTGTTTTTATAAGATCAACTTGGAAATCAAAATATTATCTAAATACAGAATTTCATCAAAATTGTAAAAAACTTAAGCTTAGCGCCTCTTCTAAACATAAAATTGCATTAAAATTGTTAGACTTAAAATAAAATTCAGCAGAGGGCGGATTTGACTGAATTTGAAAATTTCACCCAAATAGCTAGAGCCGTTTCCCAGACAAGCAATAATAAAAGTGGGCGTGGCAGTGGGCGGAGTTTAGTGAAACAATTTTTTATTTTTTTTTTGTTCATATAAATTAACTCTAAGAAATTCATTTAAATCTTTTCAATAGTTTCCGAGAAACTAAGAAATAATAAAAGTGGGCGTGCCAGTGGGTGGATGGATTTTCCTAAATCCAATTTTCAATTTTTTTCTTGTTCGTAAAAATAAACTGAAAATTTCATACAAATCGTTAGAAACGTGTTCCGGAAACCAAAAACTAATAAAAGTAGGCGGATTTTACGTATTCCTACCTATAAAAGGGTGATCTCTTAAAATTTCATCCAAATTTTTTTTTTTAATTTTATTATTTTAATAAAAATCGTTTGAATTGTTTTTGAGAAACTAAGAAATAATAGAAGTGGGCGTGGCAGAAATAGAATTTAACTAAATCTATTTTTTAATTTTTTTTCTCGTTCATAGAAATATAATCTGAAAATTTCATCCAAATCGTTGGAGCCGTTTTCGAAAAACGAAAAACTAATAAAAGTGGGCGTGGGAGTGGGCAGATTTTACTAATTTTATTTTTTTAATTTTGTTCGTACCCAAAAAAAGTAAACTCTGAAAATTTCATTCAAATCGTTTCAGATGTTTCCGAAAAATAAAGACATTTCCGACCGTTTCCGTCATACTAAGAAGTAGGAAAAGTGGGCGTCGGAGTGGGCGGATTTTAATAAATCCAATTTTTAATTTTTTTCTCGTTCATCGTAATAAACTCTGAAAATTTTATCAAAATCGTTGGTGGGACTACTTCAAGCGTTCTTTGAGAATTACCTATTAAATTTAATTTTAGTAAATATATATGTACATAGTTTGGAATTCTAGTAATTAAAAGTTTATGTAGGTAATGCAAGAATTGTTCTATATTTCAACAAAGTTAGGAATGTTCTGAAAAATGTCTTTCCTAACAATTAAGTTTATCATTTTAATGGGTCACCATTGTTTGGCAAAATTCATTTCGAATTTCTTTGTTTCGCTTTAGTCGTTAAATGTTTAGCTTAATTAGCAATCCTTAATTGGCAATTTACGTTTTCTTTTTTATTCATTGTGTTTTTCAATCATCATTAATTTTGGGAGTTTTTATCTTATTTGAAATCATTTGTCATTTAGTTTTGTTGTTTGTTACCTTGTTTGATATTTGACCAAGTGTTTTTTTGCGAATAACTTTTGGTCGTTTTATTATTTCGCAAAATATCGGCAGACGTTTTATTATTTCGCTGATAAATCATTTCGCCGTTTAGTTGTTTTGATAATTAAGAATTTAATTTTTTTGAGAAGTATTATTTTTATAAATATGTACATACATATGTACTTATATTTTCGTTCAAAATAAAAATAAAATTATAGGATATTTTTTTTGTTTGAATGTTTTTCATATTACCTAATTTTCTTTCGTTTATAGTATTTTCACATTTTACTCAAAGAAAGTCAATTTTAAACAACAAATGGGCATTTAATTATTTTTTTTTAGGTTTATTCATTTTTGTATTTCCTCTATGCTGAATTTTATTGTTTCGCTTTTTTTAAATTGGCATTCAATTATTTTGCAATTTTTGGATTCTATTAAATTACATGTCTTAAAAATTTGCGCGAATAAAATGCTAACTAAAAAAAAGCGAAATAATAAATTGCCAAATAAAAAATTTCAACAACAAAATGCCAAAAAAATTGGAGAAATTCAAAAATCTAATGGGACTAAATGAAAATTGCGAAATGAAAAATGCGAGAGGATAATTTGTCAAATCATTAAGAAAACGAAACGTGATTTTCAAAACGTAGAATGCAAAACGCTGTGGGTTCATTGGCAATATTTGAGGCAATAGGCGCGCATTCAGAAAAATGAGATGAATGAGAAATTTAGCTCCATCAAAAAGTGAACAAGCGAATCCAATTTTTTTTTTCTCGGAGTTTTGAAAGCAAAACTGAGATTGCTGAGATCTGCACAGAGTTTTGACAGCAAAACTGAGATTATCGAGATCTCATTTTCCTGAACATGTCTATTGCCTAATGTCAATTTCAATTCAAATGGCAATTTATTGCTTTGGTGGGTATTTCATTGCCAGGTAATTTCAAATATCATTTCACTACTGTAAAATCTTCTTTTTCTATTAAAATTCTCTATTCTTGATAATAACAAAATTCAATTTACTAAATTTCTCATATTTTGATCTTTAATTTCTTGAACGAAGCAAAAATCATTCAAAATCGCTGAGAAACCATTTTGAAAAGGTTCACATTTAAACATTTATTACAGCGGTCGTTCGACAGAGTAAATTATTAAAAAACTACAGTGCTAGTCGATTGACGGTCGTTGATTTTGATTGAAAAATATAATTAAAAATGGATGTATGGCTTAAAAAAAGGTATAACATGACATTGAAAGTGTTTCCATTGATTTTTAACTAACTAACACAAGTCAATTTTTTAGCAAATTGCCCCTGCCGTCTAAACGACGGGAAATAAACCCCCCATCCCATAGGATTTTTTTCTTGTCTCGACCCAAACTACATGACCTTCGCTTCTGTCGCATCTTATGCAAAACACCCTGTATACATATGTTTGTACCTAGTTGAATTTTAATAATAATAAATTAAAAACACAAAAAAGAAAAAATATCGAAATCGCAGTTCAAAGTAGAAACCATTGTTGATTTGGTTATTATTATGAAGTTCCCTTCTGATTCGTATTAAATATTTTTTTATTCACATTAATTAATGTATTCATTTAATCGCGTACATATGCAAATCTCTAACATTTCAACTTTTGTTATCACATTAATAAATTATCTTTAAACTGAGTTCACAAGTATCACGACGTTATTATTTAGTATATAACACAGAAGCTCAAGACGAGATTGCTCACAGAATGAATGCAATACGATAACTAACTTGTAGAAAAGAAACAAAGTCTCCCAGACTCAAATTTCATTTCTGTAATCTATACTTTAAAATTTGTACATATATGTACGTTTCGAAGAAAGTACTTAATGTTAATGTTGTTTTTCGGAGAAAAATGTCAAAAATTCAAATACATACATACATACATATGTAGCTCCCCTAATATTAATAGTACTTAATCTTTTGTCGTCTTTAGCAGTGGTCCAATAAAAAATTGTTTGTGGAATTGAATTAAATTTTAGATACTGGTTTTTAAATTGACAAAGGAGATGGTCCATTTTTAGGTCCATTTCGTTCTAAGATTTTAAGATACATAACTACGTTTTCTTTAATTTGAATCAATAGAGATTTTGAACTGTTTCGTCAAGACTTTTAATTTTAACATTGCTTATAGGGTTGTTTTGAGAAAAATGATGATGGTGTTACCAAAATGATTAAATAAAATGAATTCAAAGATAACGAATGAACTGTAGCGTATAGGTATCTCAGGATCAGGGTTGTCAGGTTTGAAAAAGCCGAATTGCCAAATGTAAAAGTTAAGTCGCCAAAAAATCGCCAAATTTGTCCACCCAATAAATCATCAAATTCAAAAATGAAATAAAATTTCGCAATTTGTCATCATCACATCAAAAAACCTTTTATAAAAAAACTAAAACAAAACAATTCAAAAACTTGAAATTAAAGAAAAATAATACGCCTTTGTTTTACCTAGTCTTCTTTAATAAATTCAACGTATGTATCAATTGGACCTTTTCATATAAAAATTCAAATCGCCAAAAACTAAAAATATCGCCTTTTGATGGTACATCGCCAATCCGATTTTCGTGTCGCCAAATGAAATTTTAAATCGCTTGTTTGGCGATAAATCGCACAATCTGACAAGCCTTCTCAGGATCGAAATTTTGGTTGGTGTTACCAAAGAAATTATCAAAATGAATAAAATGAACCTAAATACACAATCGATGAATCGTATCTACACATTGATCGTCGCCAACCTAAGAGCTTCAGTGGAGGATAGTTGAATTTGTATAAATCACTCGATTTGAGCCCACTTAGAAGCCTATTATTCAGGTTATAATTATCGGATGCTTAATATGAAGATAGATAATTGAAGATAAAATGACGGACTAAAGGAAAAGCTTACAAAATTTCATACTAAAAACGTGAAAGATTGGCTTTTGAGAACTAATTTCATCACGGCAAATGACGGGATGAACAAGAAAACAAAAAAGAAAAAACAAAAACATGTACCCAAAAAGAATATACTTTGCTGTAAGGGTGGTGGCAAAACGTTGGAGTGGAATGTGTGCAATAAAAACAACCACTGCACTGTGGCTGGAGTAGGTTAGGTATGTCTGTAAAATGTATATGTTGATTAAATTGTTGTAGATATTTTGCAAATATTATTCGTAATGGTACCTACGATTATGTTGGTTTGGTTGGCTTATAACTTCTGCTCTAACAATCGAATATTTAAAATAAAGGTCTTTAAATAAAGTTAAAATATCAAACTAATTTATTCAGTTAAAAAATCATTGAAATAACAAAAAAGTGTAGATGAAAAACGTTTAGGGTTAATTCATCAAAATAAATAATTATATAAATTAAAAAAATTGAATAAAAAAAAATTGGCTTTGTAAGTATCGCCATCAAAATTCATATACCTACGTATCTATGTAGGTACATACATATGTATGTACATTTATATAAATAATTGATTTGGTTGGTCTGGTTGCCTTTTTACTTCTGTACTAATAATCGGATCTTATAAAGATTAAGGTTTTGAAATAAGTTAAATGTCAGGCTACAAAATTCATGTGACAAAACTTGACTCCATTCTTAATCAATTCGATTGTTGAACCTAGAATATGCATAGGGGCCTATACTTGAAGCTCTTTGATTTGAACTTATAACTTAAGTTCTATAAGGGCCAGATGTTGAACGTTAAGGTATTTAAATTAAGGTTAACCAGGCTAGATGTAGGATTAACCTAGGAAGCAACTTAAATATAATACCTAATTGAAAACGGTTGATTTGGTATGTTCTGTTCTAATTATCGGATCTTTTAGGTTAATGTCTTAGAATTAAGGTAAAATCTCAGGCTAAAAATTTATGTGACAAAACTTGACCAACGTCTAAACCAATGCGGTTTTTGAACTTGACCTACGTCTTGGTCACGTTTATGTCACATGCGATTTTATTGAACCTACAATATGCATAGGTACCAATATACTTGAACTTCTTTAATAAACTTATAAATTTAATTCTAATGTTCAGATGTGGTTAAGGTCCGCAAATGCAAATAAAATGTTAGGCTTCATTTGAAGCAGCTCATACACGATTAAATTTGGTTGTCAACTCAGCTGTCAACTTAATTGGTGCTTGGCTTTTCATATACTCAGATAAAAGAATACTGCTTAACTCTCAAAACCATTATTATTGTCTTAAGAAATTACACGACTCGAGTTTATTAAATTTATTAAAAGATGAGTTCAAAATGCAAAATATTATAAAATAAAGACAATTAGGTAAATCAGGTTTGCATTGAGTTTGAGCTACACATCAAATTATTTATAAATTTGGTTTCGCGTTAAAAAGGGTTCACTTTGACAGTAAATCAAAAAACTTGCCTATGTAAATAAATAATTCAATAAGTTGAGAGACTTGTGAATCAATTTGGGCAAATTTGAGCAAATATTTGATTTTCTTCAACATCAACAGTCAAATTTTGATTAAATAAACTGAACTGAACAACATTAATTTATTCGCCAAACGGGATGTGACATTAAAAATATCTACATATTGTAATTTCAGACTGTAGAATGGTTTCTAATACAGCTTCAGAAGTTTTGGTGCAACTATAGGATACAAATTAGAAATCATCAAGATTAGTCATGTTTTTATTTTATCGAGCTAAGACAAGTCATTTTCAACGTCCCCATAGTTACTCTATGAGTGAAATCTGTAATTTTTTTTTGTTTAATTTAGCATAGCTAATCATTTGATAGACGACTTTAAAATTTCAGCTGCACTTCTGAATAAGTTTCATCCATTAATAGAGGACAATATTGATACTGGTGTTTTATTGAAATTGACTTTAAATCGATTAAACGATCCTAAGATTTCGTAAAGGAGAACATTTTTAACAGAACGAGAACTGAATTTACCTACATGGATGGGCATATTCCAAATCCTAATTACTTCCCCTTACTAAACTGTGTACCTGTGTAAAATATAATTACGTGACTATAATTTATTTATGACACTTTTTTGCATAGCAGCCGTCATTAGATCATAAGTCTACTAGTCGATTTTCAATTGTCTTACCAATTGCAAAATTTGATCCCCTACGCCCTTATTATTAACAAACGATAAATAAGAGTTGACAGTCATACGTTTCGTCGCGCTATTATTGAAGTTCCGTTTACGTCATTTTTATATTTTTGGGAAATCGCATTTAAATGTTCGGCAGTCTATTGCGATAAAACCAACCGATAGATTTTTATTTTTTTTTTATTTTTGACATAATATCTAATTGGAAATCCTCTTTCAAAAAAATGTTATAAAGTATATCTATTCTAAAATATTTTTTGTTTTTAAAATAATTAAAATTAAAATATGACTGCCGTATACGCAAAATCAAAATTTTCTTTTTTTTGTGCCGTACGTGCATACGTACCATTGAAGAAAAATTTCAATACAGTAAGAATTTGTGTAAGTTAACATTTTGGAACGAAAATCGCTCTTGGGTAATGTTTCGGTGAATTTGAATAAATATTCTTATCTTGAGTAAACTTATATATAAACACGTCCGTGGGTTTTTCCATAATTTATTTTTGTTAAAATTCATGGAAAAACCCACGGACGTCCATATGTATGTATTAAGAATATTTATTAAAAACCACGAAAGAATATTCATTAATTATATCAGTATTAAAACTTATGCGTAAGAAAGTTTCTAAATTTTACATATTTTCGAAACTTTTTTGATATGAAAATAAAATATGTATGTAGATATGATCGTTATATCGTTATTTTGGGCGTTCATATTTGAATAGCCTGAAATCGGTATCTAATGAAGAAAACAAAATTTCGTATTTTTTTCAGATTTTTATTTTCATCCCCTAGGTATATATTTGTTAATGATAATATTCAAAATGCTATTTAAGATTGTAATATAGACATGATATTTAACATAAGATGTGACCAAAAGCTGTGACGACAAGAAATAAACCGTAGGGGTGGGCGATATCTTTTTTTCCGAATTTTTGAGTATGAAAATGATTTTTTTCCAAAAACTATTTTTCCTTAAATAACTATATGTATAATAGCCGTTTTTACTGACAACCTTTAGCTAGCACAGCAATGCAATTCCGAATAAAACTTAATAATCACATTAAATCATCGCAAAAGTTGGTATGTCTGTTAAATGTGTCGAATATCTCAGAACGGGGAGCTTAAAAAATATAAGATACTTGAAAATAGTCGTGTTTATTTTTAAGCCCGATAGGAATTAGATGAGATAACGATTTCGGGGCTAAAGGTAGAACTGGAATAGTCGCAAACTCACGGCAGTGATCGAACGAAAATGAGCGACTACAACAAAATATTGAAAACCATAATGGTGGATAACTACTATTCCTTCAGTTTAGTCCACTTTCGTCTTCGGTAGTAAAAGTGGTCCCGAGCTCAACTCAACTGAAATTTGGTGGAAGATACATCAAAAAAAGAAATTTTATCCATAATGATAGTTGTTTTGTTTTTAAATTCGATGAACAATGCTTTTCGTTGCGTACCGAACGTAGATCGCAGCGTACATTACGTATGTAATGAAGATCTGTCACTCTAATTTACCGCAAATAGTAATTTGTTCTAGTGCCTCTGTTTATCTTACATACACCACTCTAAATCCGATCTTTGAGTACAACAAAGCATTATTCACGTTAAAGTGATTGAAGTGAAATGAGGTCCTTTTTTCAAATAAAAAAAAATAATATTTTTTACGAATGAATAAGAAGCAAGTGTTGTACCATTTAGAAAGCTTGATAAAATGGGCCAATATTTTAAATAACTTGCCGAGGGGGTGCAGTACAATTTTTTTTAAATATGAAGTGTCAAAGTTAGCTTACAAAATTATTTTGAACCATGACTCAGTCAAACTTTATTTTTCTTACGAAACTTAAAATATTTATTTTTGATTTGTGATTGTTTGGGTTACGCAAGAAAAATAAACACGTCAAAATTTGGAAATTTGTGACCACAGTGCCTAAAAATGTGGCCTCGGGTATTGATTTTCAGTATTTTTCGAAATATTGCTATTAATACTTAACCAAGCGAGACGGATTTTTTTTTTCTTATTTTTCCCATGTACAGGTACAACCTACCCTATCAGTCAGTCCCCGCTTGACTTTCTATCTATCTATCTTTTTTTTCTCCCCGAACATAACCAGATCATCTGGTTATGCTCATCTGGCTGAGTAAAAACTAAATTTTTGTATTATGAAACTTGTATTCTTATTTTTTTTTCTTTAAACCATAAAATTTCTCACTTTGTTGATTTTTGAATTTTAAGATACATAGCATTTTTTATTAATAGAGGAGACATGGTCGATTTCTTTGAAGTCGAATTGAGTAACTCTGCGCGAGAAGTTGATTATGTTTTAAATTTGTGGACTACTAAAGAATAACTCCTAATAAGCCTTTTGATTGTGGGTTCAAAGTGATAGCTCCCATTTTTAATCATATACTTTGTTATACTTTAGACGATTGCGTTTTTTTCAACCACCACCGGCAACGTGCTGTGGTGGTTTCACCCTTTGGGGTTCATTATTTAATAACCGGCGGCAGCGAAGCAGAAGCACCTACTAATTTATATTATTTTTTTTCCTACCAGCCACCCATCAACCATGTTTGTTCGTGACTAAAATACAAATCAAATCAGATTACGTCAATTTATTGACATTCAATTTTAAATTAGCATTTTATAAGAATGAAGATCGACAATAAATTTTTGGTGATTTAAACCAAAATCAGTTTCATTTTTCAAGCTAACCCGGCTTTAATGTGTATATTTTGTATTGTTTTGTACAAAATCTCTATAAAAAAATTCGGTTAACCGGATCGTCAAGATTAAATTCAATGAATTAAGGGATAGTAAGGACATATTCAATTTTAGATGAAATACAAATAAGAAATGTCGCATTTTGCAACTGATCACCAAAGGCTGAGAAAAAAAAAACAGCCACACATATTTGATATGTAGATAATATGTAATGAACTTCCCCATACCTTATTTTAAAATCCTATTCAATAAACTATTTGAATGTCTTAAAAAAGTATTATAAACGTTTGTTTATTGTTAAAATATGGGCATACGACTTTAAAAATAATAAATTAAATTATAAAGCCTATCGTCATAACTCAAAAAATGCTGTTTCGAGAAAAAGCTATGGAAAATCAGCAGTAGTGCTTAAAAAATACGCTCTTGATTGAAATTGTGTAAAGATATCTATGTTTTTTTTTTTTTTTTTTTTTTTTTTTTTTTTTTTGCAGAAATATAGAGAAATAGATTTTACGCACGATGCTGCAAAAATATCATATTTTGAGTTATGACGATATTGCAGCAAATGAGCGACATTATTAACAGTCTACTTTTATAAGTATAAAAAAATCTTCAAAACTTTTAGGAGACAATCGAGTTTTCGATTTTTAAAATTTAAAATTCTTAAACATCTTTTTAACGGTTTTACAGCTACCATTTACTGCAGTTAACAAGTTGATGTTGAAAATATCATTATATTATTTAATTTGCTTTAAATTTTTTATAATCCCGCTGAAAATCGCGCGATTTTTTTAAATAAAACAAGCGGGATTTTAAAAAACCGTACTATAAGAGACGAGATTATAAAAAACAGTATGCATATATTATAGAACGCGGGACTTAAAAAATGAGACTAAAATGCCCAACCCTAAAACAGAGCGCATCGGAATCGCGGTTTTTTAAATCCCGTTTTAAAAATCCCAATGTATTATATCCCCCTTTTCAAAATCCATCAAATACCTCAAAACCCGTTTTATACAATACCTATACACACACTTATCTAAATTACAATTAAGTCGTACACCTTAAAGCTTAGTACATACTTGTGAATCATGTCGTGAATCCATACAAATTTGCATTTTTGTTCATCCGTGAACGTGCTCGTGAAGCAATGATAATAAGTGGAGAGTTTGCGTTCACGAGCGGTGAACCAATTCTCGCGCAAAATGTACGAAAACTCTTTGATTTTTGGTGTAGCTTTGACAATTTGACCATAAAAGCTGCAAAAGTCAAGCAAATTGTGTCAAAAATTCACTTTCTCCACTGATGTTTGTTCACTTCACGAGGAAGTATGTACTAGGCTTAAGATGGAATTATACTACACCAAAATGCATGCAAGGTACAATCTTTTTAACTCGTGTTCGTTACATAAATTGTAGTATATATTTTGCTCCTAAATATATACTATAAAATTAAAAGGTCACGAAAAAGGAATTATTGTTACGTAAATTGTGTTTTTAAAGTAAAAAAGTTGTGAAATCGTTTAAGGTGTACGACTTAATTTTTTTACTTATTTATTCGATTTCACGTCGTTCAAGAACAATAGTTTCTATTTATTTATTTACTAAATAATAATGTTGGTTTCCGTTAAAAAAAAATAATCGACTTAAAAAATTGAGTTTTTGGTTTCCACTTTTCACATTTGTTTTTGCTCACAAAATCCAAATTATAAATTTACTCCTTGCAAAAATTTTATGTGCACTTAAAAATTATACCTCTTCCTAAAGGATTTACCGTTGAACTAATTACTAATGAAAAATGCATTACTTTGGTAATTGTTTAGGGTCTTTATATATTTTTACAGAATTAGAAACTTTATTTTGATATATCGTCATGTTTGTAATACGTTTAAATCAAATATATTTAAAAAATCATTCATTATTAAATTTGTTTTAAATTACTTATCATCCCACTTTTGCAGTCAAAACTAGTTGTTTTATTCAAATAACCCGAAAATAAAACAACTAGTTTTGAAAGGCGGGTTATATAAAACATAATTTTATAAAGTGGGATTTAAAAAAAGCGGGACACTGAACACAATCCATAATAAAACAATAAAACAATTTCTATTAGAACTCATACAGTTAAGTTCCATATGATTTAATTTCTTAAAAATAATCTTATTTGCCAATAAATATACATAAATATCGACGAAACGATAGGTACCAACTTATACAATACAAGCATTGTGCCTCGTCGTTGATTTTTGGGACGTACTGTATATGTATATAAGCATCGTATATTGATGGTGTACAATTGATGAACAATTATAGATGCCAATACAAATTTTGTTTTCAATTACCAAAGTGGCCCTGAAAAAGAATAATTCATTATTCTTCAAGTTACGAATGATTAATATAATGTTATTCCTGCGGTTTAGTGCATTGCGACCTTGAGATTTATTGAATTTAGACAGGTTTGTTTTTTTATAGTTCTTATCGGTTCTTTCTTAGAAAACTTTTTTTTTTGTTTTTTTTTTTTATAATTCTATTGAATTTCATCAAAGTAATGAAATTAAATTGGTGTGGTAATTATATTCGTTTTCTTCAAATAAGTGATTATAATTTCGAAAGACGACATTTGTGTTGTTGGGGAACAAAAACAAACTTGTCCACAGCAACATTTTTGTAATGTGTGTTTTTTTTTTTTACTTTTTTGGGTTCTAAAAGAATTCAATAAAAACTTTTTTTAAATAAATTCAAAACACTGCAACAAAAAAAAAATTTATTCGGATAAGAATTCATTGGAATAACAAAACCTTATCGACAAAAAAAAATCATATGTACAATGTACATACATATGTAAAACGTACGTTTTTTCACATTTCATTAAATATACCTAGATGTAGACACATGCATGGACCATTTCGTGTCGGCGGGCGATAAAGAACTGTGGTCGCAAATGAGTTCTAAGTTGCAAAAATCAAGACTTTTTTTGGGGGGCTCAATTTGGTAGAAGTTTTTTTTTAACGTATCACATAAAACAAAACTAGAACAAAAATGATAATCTTTCTTATTAATTAACCCATGTTATATTAATAAGTAGTAAAATTTCAGTTAGAAAATGAAAAAAAAGAAAAACACAAAAAACACTCCTTAAGTTATGAAATGAATTTAATTAATTTTTTGATATTTTTAGTTTGAAATAGTAATAATGTAGGTAATAGAATTTGGTGAAAATATTATATTCCATTCTCCTTTTTTAATTCACCATAACTTTAGGGATTACACCGATTTCTTTGTGAATATTCAACAAAGCAGTTGTTGTGGTCGTCAGCCACGTTTTTCACCGTCTCAAAGTGGAAAACGAACTTCCTGGTTCTGCAGACGTCACTGGTAGTACAGAAAGAACTTCAATTACGTTTCTCAAATTAGGATACAAATCCAAATTGCAAAACGGAAGTGAAGTTTCCGGTATAGTCATTTTGGTTCCGTCCTTCCACATTTGTTTCCATATCTAAATTTTTAAATATTGCTACCTCAGTCAGTCAGTTTAATTTCATTTTATTTATTAAGCCGAGTGTAAATGAAATTTTCATACAAAAGTATTTCACTGGTATGAAATTCACAACAAGAAGTGAGTACCAAAATATAAAAGTGAAATATGAAAACCGGTTCTCACGGCAACTTAGGAAAAAAAATAAGTTTTTGTGGAAAATTTTAACATTTGTCAATCAATTTGTTTTGCTCAAAACACAAATTCTTAAATAAAAAACAATTATTTTGGATTAAACGATTGCCTTTTCTACCGTTTTTATCGTCATCAAGAAGGAAAAAGAAACAAAACATGGAACTTAAACACTCTTTAGCTATGCGCAAACCGACACGATCGCGATAACTTTTATCGCGCGATAAAGATGCGTTCAAAAACCTGCTCACATCAACTCGATATATTGTGTAGCGGGCTAAGTTGTCAGCGAAAATTCAAACGCTTAATTTTTGAAGTTTAATAAATAAAAATCTAAAATGGAATCCTACCGATTTGTTTCTATTAATTTTTCAGTATTTGAAGTCATTTTCAAATTTTCTTTTTTTAAACTGTCATTTTTCTTCAGGCGATTTAGCGATCAAATGGTGCCTGCTGCGTTCAAGAAAAGTCGCGTTACTGAACGCAGTAGTGGAATGTGAACGGAATCCACATATCGCGTCGATGTGTGCCCCTCCATTGATTTACGTGTGTGGCATCCACATTGTTATCGCCATCGCCACCGCCATCGCATCGGTTTGATGACAATTTTAATTTAATTAATTTTTTTTAAATAAGAAGAAGAAAAACACAAATAATAAGAGAATTATTATTTTTGTTATTCCGTTTGTATTTTTTTAATTCAAAATGAGTATAGGTCTTTCCCATTATTTCTCGCAATAAAAATTGGTCAAGTGTCAAAATTGAGGAGTGGTGATGAAATGCTCTCAAAGAGAAAGAAACGGTTTTCGTACTAATTTGGACCACTTTTTAAATGTCAAAAAATATATTCGTCTAGAGTTGCCGTAGATCTGTGATAATCTTAATCAAAATTCTTAAAAATCACATCCGAAGAAAATAAAATGCGTTAACAGAGAATAAACGAACCAGCTTACATCAAGTACATATATTAATATACAAACAAACAAATCTTTAATTATACATTAAATTATGAAGCCTAAGCGTGTTTTTCTTCAAGTAACACTTATTTAAGAAATACTCAATTGTCAATTTTAAATTTTCTTTTTAAGAAACAGTTTTGCTTATTGACGTACACTTTTTTGTAATTATTTTATTAGTTAAAAAATTAATAAAATAATAAAAAATATGCTTATCTTTCAAAACTAAAATAAAAATAAAATTAACACTTGGGCAACCCTAGTTCGACTTGATATTTGTACTCAACTGACCAATTTCGTCATCTGACATAAGTCAACCAGGCATTTGACAACCAGCCCAGAAATAGCCAGAAGAAATTCCTCGGACTGAAACTGGTAAGAAGGGGAAATGTTTTACTCACTCGCCGGCGCTCTCTTTTGCCAGAATTAGCACAACTTTTGAAGTCTGGAACGACTTCCGACTAAAAATGACTAAATCTGGCGGTCTGAAACTAGATGAAATTGGAAACTGAATATCAAGAATTCATGTGAAAAATTAAATATAGGTTCATAAGAAATGTACTTAAGTGATGTACAAAGTCTAGGTACACTTAATCGTATATATTTTACAATATTGTTTGGAAAAACCTAGGCAAGAAATAAACTTTCAATTTTTCAAAAATTGCATATTTTAATTTTTAAGATTAGGTACGTACAGTGCTGCCAAAAACATTCCGGATTTTTTCCCATAGTAATGATTTTCTTAATACCAAGTAGAAAAATAACAACTTTCCATAAGTTTTTTAATAATTTGTAAAGAGTATGAGACAAGTTAAAAATAACCTTAAAAATTTAATGCTACGATGACAAGAACAATAAAAAAAATTATTTTATAAAGTTACTCAGTAACATGTCTGTGCAAAACTAACCGGATTTTAAGAAGATTGCGAGTCTCGATGTTAAAGTAATGGTTTTTTTGTCGAGTCTTTTGACTCAAGCCGTAGATTAAAACGTTTTTACAAGTTGAGAGCTGTGTAAGTTGAAATTATATAGTGCATAAAATGCCTAAAACACGTTATAGCAACGCGATTCGATACGAAGTAATAGAAAAGTTCCAAGCCGGTATAAAACAAATAGTAATCGCTGAAATCTTAAAAATTCCAACGTCAACGGTTTGCGACATCATTCAAAAATTTAAAAGTGAAAAATCAGTAGAAGCAGATCATTTTGGTGGACGCCCTCGCAAAACAACAATTAAAACTGATAGGCGCATAAAGAATTTCGTGCTTAAAGACCCTTTTGCGACTTCAAAGACAATTTGTGATGAACTTAATCTACCCATAGGGCCTAGTACGGCCAAGAAGCGTTTAAGAGATTTCGGTCTTTTTGCATTTCGACCAGCTAAAAAACCTCTTCTTACTGCTAAACATCGTAAAAAAAAGGTAATCCGTAAAAGGTATTTGGGAAAGACTTAAAATTCCTAATCAAAACATTTAACCCATGGGTTGAATTTGCAAAAAATCATCTTAACCGGTCTTTAAGCAAATGGAGGAGTGTGCTTTTCAGTGATGAAAGCAAATTCAACTTATTTTACTCCGATGGTGCAAGGACAGTGAGGTGAGGTGTACTCCCTACAGTTAAGCACGGTGGAGCCTCGGTGACGGTTTGGGGCTGTTTTTCAGGAGCAGGCTGCCGTCCTATACACCAAATCACAGGAATTATGGACCGTTTCCAATATAGGGACATTTTGGAGTCAGTCAGTAATGCAGAGGAAGAAATGCCTCTGCGTTAGGTTTTTCAGCAGGATAATGACCCTAAACATTCTTCAAAGCTGCTAAAAGAGTGGTTTGTAGCTAAAAATATTCGTGTCTTAGAATGGCCATCTCAATCACCCGATTTAAACCCAATAGATTACTTGTGGGCCATTTTAAAAAGGCGGGTGGGAAAAAAAAGCACACGTCAACAACTTCTCTTTTTGCAGCTTTGAAAAATGAATGGGAGAATATTCCTGCTTCTGGTTTCGAGAATTTAACCCAGTCAATGCCTCGTCGATACCGAGCTGTGATAAAAAACAGGGGTTACTGGACAAAATATTAAATAAATAATAAAAGTTAATTCCAAAAAACTAAAATCCGGTTAGTTTGTCACTATAAAATTTTGAATTTTTTTTTGTTTTGATGGATAAAGTTCCATGGTTTTTGTTTCAAATAATAAAATTGTTCAATAAAAATGAGAAAAAATTGCAAACATTTGATTTTTTCATTTTTATATCACAAACCAACAATCAATGCAGTTTTCCAAAAAAATCCGGAATGTTTTTCACACCACTGTACATACATATATATAATTCAAAGTATTTAATATTATTTATTTTGTATTTATCCCATCTTTTTAATTCCAAAAAACTGAAAAGGTATAAAAAGAGAGTTTATTATGTTTATGAATGCAGTTTATTCAGGCGGTGCATGGGATTTCATTCCGGTTTATGGTTTTTTTTGAAATGGAAAAAGAAAAAAAAAATTAAATGCGTGAAATCGAGTCCCCTTAGCCCCCCTGCGTACGCCACTGGTATCAAATTAAAGCTAAGACTGCCCTCTACGAATTTTGTGGTCGGACAAACTTTTGTTATAAACTTTTTATTTCTGATTTCTGGGTAAAAGTTTGTAAAGCAAAATTACAGAGAATAAAATTTTTTTATAAAACTGAGGTAAAATTTTTTTTGTGGCAATGTTAAAGCTTGGTTTATCGTCTTCCTAATTCGTTTAAAATTTTGCGTGTGAAAAATAACGTGTTATGTGTGATAAATATTTGGTTTTTAAAAACAAATTTACTACTGCACTGATAATATTTGTGTCATTTCATGTCTTAAAAGAACAAAGATCGTGAAATTATGTTCTAATATAGAATAAAATACGTTTTGTGAGCATCTTGATTTAAAAAAAAAACCACCCACTTCCACGCCCCTTTTTTATGTAAATGGCAATCACTTCTAAACTAAAATGAATTATTGATATAGAATATTTTAAACAAGCTATTGGTGGTTTATACTGAACATTATAATTTTTAAATCTTTGTAATCTGCCCGCTTTTACGCCTCTTTTTGAGAAAATTCAAAAATTGAATATTTTTTGTTTAAAGCTTTTAAATAAAATCTAAATCCAAAATTCTGCTTTTGTGACTATAAAAGAAACACATAAAATCCATCTTGTTTTCTAGTTTTTTAGAAATCGACAAAATAGTAACTACTTAAAAACGTAAAATTAAAAAAAAAAAATCAGCCATAATTAACTAATGCGCGTATAAAAAAAAAGTATTAAAAATACCTCCCCGTTTTTTTATTTAAATTGAGTAAAAGACATTTTTGCTTTGTTTTTGTTCGGTTTATTGGCCCATTAATTGGACAGTTTTCGTAAATTTTGATCGAACTTCTTCTGATCTTTCTTATTAGATTTTTTAGCAATATAGTGCATTATTAAATTACAAAATATGTATCAATAAGGCTGCTACGTAAAGAAGAGCTTCATGGAATGACCACCGAGTCCCAAAAGCACTGCTGTAAACTGGAACACGAGTGAAGTTGGGTATTAGCAGCCCATATATATTACGTCAATGCCTTGCACAGAAATTTTAGAGTTAACAAACAGGAATTTTAGACAATTTGTCACGTTACCAAACCATGTTATTGCTTAAAATTTGCGCGCGCAAGTGAATGGTTTTTCAAGATCTATCATGCTCATATGATTTTAAAATGCAGTGTACATATGTATGTATGTGTTACTATCAAACACCGAAATGTGAAAATTCAAGAATGTACCGGTAAACTTAGATTTTTTCGACAACATTCGTTAGAGTCCGATGAATTTTGAAAACAAACATAATTAATTCCGTACTTCTATCAACAGTTTTCTTTAACAACAATTCCTTGGATGGCGCGCTTCGCGGGTATCAAGGATTTAACTCCTTGTACGTTGGCTGTCTCGCTTACCAAATGTATAGTGTTAAAAATCCGGAATAAATGTAATGTTATGTAATTCGAGATTTTATCCATTCGAGATCTTTGTCATTCTAGATAACATCATGATCTCATATATTGTACCCACCTTAAAAAAGATCCTAGTATGCATATTTGATTTCTTCATAAATGCGTTTTTGATAAGTATGTAGTGCTTTTTCTTTCTTTCTATTTTCCATCAATCAAACTAAAGGTCCTTGATAGAAAACATTTACGGCCTCTGCAAAGGTTGAACAACATATGTATATTTATGTGAATAATATTTTTAAAAAATATTTGTATACCTATGTATATACACTTCTCATAACATAATTTTTCTCTTATATCTTCATTCATTTTAGGTGGTAGATGATTCTTCGATCGTTTTTATGGTTCGCAATGCTACGGAGCAAAGAGCCCAATACACTTGTAAATGTCATAATAAAGGAGTGTACATAACTAACATTTTTGTTGGTAAGAATAACTTTAAATTATGTATTATAATTATTACAAATTGCAAAATTTAACTCAATTTTTGATTTTCGGTTTTACTTACAGGAACACCGCCTACAAACGTTACAGACTTTCAATGTCTTGGTTATGATTTTTCATTTATGACTTGTAACTTTACTGTTCCGCATAATAAAATTTACACTGACTACAAACTGAAATTCTCATCCAGTTCACCGGTAAGTAAAATATATGAGAAAAATATATAAAAACTTTTCTTCACAGAAACATTTACTTTCAAATCTTTATTTTGTATACATAATTGTTTTCATTTAACTGTCTTTGGACATATTGACCAATTAACAATCATATAAACGTTTCAGAATATCTGAATACGTCGAATTATCACAAGATTGATGGTAAATATTATCAGTGTTCCTTTGTATGTGGCTTAGTACTCATGAGTAGATGCAAACGATAATCTAGTACTAATCGTACTCTCATGTGTGTGTAGAGTAGATTTCTGTAGGTAAATCAACTCTATACGTTCTATTGAAAATGCCTAGCAACGTACCTACTCATGAGTAATTCGCTACCTCCAAAAGAATAATCCTATTTTCGCTTATAAGAAAATCAATATTTTGAAAAAAATTTTTTGACTAAGCTAAAGGAAAATCGGGTAATCAATAAGATCAAATTTCATTTCCGTAATTTTGTTTTAGATATGGTTTTTTGGCAAAACTGGAAGCACAGCGGCAAAAGTTTTAATATTAGGCTATATTATAGCCTTAGAAAAAAATTATTATAATTTTGCTTAATCGAACTATGACTTTAAAATTTTATAGATTACAGAAAAAACACGCCTATTATACTTTAACTTTTTTTAAAGCCAGAAATTCGCTATTTCATTTTCTTTTTAAGTCAAGTTGTTGAAAGACCCTTTTTTTAAATTTTTGTTTGTTTGTTTTTAATATTCAATGCTGTTATTCTTTTTAAGGCAAACACTCAAAACCAGATGCTTAAATGTTTTCTCTCGAAAATGATTTTAGTGGTTTTAATAATTCTGTAAAGCCCGTATGATACTACATTTTTTTCTTATTTTTAATTAAAAAAAATGAAACTAAAGCAGTACAAAGAATTCATTACTGAAAATTCCCATATGAGGGAGTGTGTACACATCAAACCCTAAAAATGTGAAAATGTCACAAAAAAAATTCTGGAAATGTCAGAAAAAATGATGTGTTGTCGTTAATATAAATTTATCAAATATTGCAGCATTAGAAGAGATAACAACAAAAGGATTTTTAAATAATGTTGACAATTCATATTATATTTTTGCCAGATAAGTGCTTTTCATTTTTTAAAAACAACATCTTTCCCTTTTTCTCTTGGCTGACACTTTAGTATGATTTAATGAGCTAAAAATGAAGAAAAAATGTAGTGTCATACGGGCTTAAACATTGTAAATATTATTAAGATAGTCAAAACGAAAACTAGTTCCACAACTACACCACCACTTTAGACAAACATATAAATGCTTAAAGTCAAAAAGTGGTCGAACCATTACATTTTTTTGTTTTGCATATAATAATAATTAATTATAAACAAGATGTTAATCTTAAGATCAAGCTATAATATTAATAAATACAAATACAAATACAAATGATAATGGTTTAAACACAATAAAAGTTCTTTGGTCAATATTTCATAGACTTAAAAAATTAATATTTTGCGTAATATTGTTTTCTAATTATTTGCTTGTATGGAATTTAGATATGTACCTGTATTTTATTTAATAACATAAAACTAACACAATTTTTTGTTTTATTTGGTTTGCATGGGTTTACTCTTATCTACTTATCTAAAAATAAACATTCACTACTAACATTTAATACCAAAACCCAACAAAATGCATGGAAAAACTTCCGTTTAATTCGAATCCTATATTATATGCTTGAAACAAAATTTTAATATTTTGATTAAAACCTAATAAGTACCGGGTATGTAAGCGGTTAAATGACAGAAGATTATGCCATAATAAATATTTGCAGGATTACATTTATATATGCCACCTTGAGAATGGGCATCAACCATTTGAGAGAATTTGCAATTTAACTATGGACAACAATAATTATAGAATTGTTTATCAGTATTACAACTTTGAACTAACCGCAAGCAACAAACTTGGTAATCTTACTCAGTCTATAATGATAGATCAATATAACAGAAGTAAGTTTTGTAAACCATTTCTTCAATTTTGAATGTTAATTGAATATATTATCTAATTGTTAGTTGTGCCAGCAAGACCCTTAATTGAAGTCGGAAATTTAACAACGAACAGTGTTACATTGTATTGGGTGGTAAACAAATTTAGTCAATATACCCATACAGATGGTCTGCAATACGAGATTCGCTTACGTCCTGAAAAGTTTGACTGGTTCTACATTGATACTAATGCAGTATTACAGAAAAACAAGGAACATTATAAGACTGAGATAAATATTTTAAAATACCCCTATCGTCGATATGATTTTAGTGTGCGGGTGAAAACTGTTAGAGCTAATAACAGTGACGAAACAATGTGGAGTGAACCATATGAAGGAATTTTCTATACAAAGCCACGACGACCAGAACGTGCACCTAATATGGATGTTGGAAGCTTCTACATTGATCCTACTGAACAAAATATTCGTTTATATTGGCAGCAATTAGCAGAATATGAAGAAAATGGACCAGACTTTCTATATAATATAACTGAAGTACGACGTAATGGAAAATTGATGTGAGTCTTTTTTTACATTTTACCCATTTTCGCTAATAAAAACAAAATACTTAGCAACTTACTTTTAATCCTGGCCTTTATCTTCAAACATGACAGTATGTTTTTGAAAAATTCTAAAAAAAAATCAAGCTAATCTTTCAGACGAATTAAAGAATATCGAAAACAAAAAAAATCGAATTCATTCATAATAACTTCTTAATCCTTTCTCGAATGGCAAAATATTAGAATCCCGAATGCCCAAAATCCGAAATTTCAAAATTTAAATGCAAAAGTTTTACCTGTAAATTATAGAATTCGCATATTTAGGGGTTTTACAGTAGAAAATCTTTCACTTGTTTATAAATTTATTAAGATGAGCATTACAATTTTGCATTTTTGCTTTTGATTATTTGAATTTTTCAATGTGGACTTTAAATCGGTTAATAAATATTTGAGTTAAATTACCATTAAAATAACTTTATGCCAATTGTAATGCCATTCTCCATCGTAAAGGCATACGATTGTTTGATTTTGAAAACATAATTTATATCTATTATTGCATTCTTCTTATAGTAATGTCAGCCCTTCTCAAATGGATTCAACATCTGCAACATATAACTGGGAAAGAACATCTCATTACCAATTTAAATTACAAAGTCAGAATCAAGTTGGAAAGTCATTAAATACAAGTACTTTGGAGGTGCATCCATCTACCAAACGATCGCAGCAAATCGAACAAATACAAGTGATAACAAAAGTATATCATAATCAAACTTACACAATAACTTGGAGGCAACCTTCTGACATGGATAGTTTGAGAAATTTTACTCTCTTCTGGTGTATTTCAAAAATGGAATCACAAAGTCAATGCAAGGTAAATGATTTCATCCAATAAATTGAAAATACATTTATATAAATTGTTAAAATATATATTTTTTAGGGCACAATTGACTTTAAACACTTTGACAAGCACACCACTAACCACACAACTGAACCACAAAATCATACTCTTAACTTTGCTGTGTCGGCAAATTATGACACATATAGTACTGGTATGATGTGGGCTATGTGTACGGCTGATGGAGCAACAGATTTAAATAAAATGGATCCCGAGACAAGTGCTATTTCATCGAATAGTATTAAAGTTCAATGGAGTACTGAATGCTTGTACATGGGTATTTTGGAGGGATACAACTTAACATATTGTAAAGTTGAAAACCATGTTCCTGAAATGATTGGACATTGCATTAATACCGAAAAAACAATAAGCATATCTAAGCGAGCTAAAGAATATACAATAACAAAACTGGACCCATTCTCTACTTATAAAATATCGATTTTGATGTATTCCAAACTGAAAACTGGACCCATGAGTAATCCGGTCATCGAAACTACAACAGAGGATGGTAAAAAGTTTAAATGAAAAAAAAAATTATAAATGTTTAGTAAGCTTTTATTCCTAACAGCGCCAAGTCCTCCAAGAAAACTTAAAAAATATAACGTAACTAGTGATTCAGTAACACTTTCATGGCTCCCACCTAAGCACAGTAACGGACATCTTCGATACTATACTGTTTGGTAAGAAATATAAGTTTAAAGGCTTGTTTCACAATGTATATGTAAAGTTCTGGCTATCTATTGGACACATAAATATTTGAGCTGAGTCAAACGTTCACAGAATTTATCTGTCGAATAGCTAATTAGAACTTCACCCAGTCATTGTGAAACAGGCCTTAAGTTTTACTAGAGCTTCAAATATTACATATCTTATGTAATTTTAGGTATAAAAACGAAGGCACTATAGTAAATAGCACATCTAACGATAACGAAAGTGAAATATTTTTTCTACTTGAAGACCTCAGCAGTTATTCCGACTATAAAGTGTATGTTACTGCACATACAGTTAAAAGTTCAGGACCGAGTAATGACATACATTTCAAAACGTTGATCGGAAGTAAGTTCATTTAAATTATATTTTCACATTCTAATGTTCTGATTTAATAGATTAAGAGGTACTGAATGAATTGTTAAAATTTATACCGGTAGTTTTTTTTTTTTAAACACTTAGGGGCTGTTGCAGAATGTCTTAGAAAAGTTTGGATTAGTTATCTGACACATTATATTGTGAATTTATATTCATAGACCAATATATTTATTCGATGACTAATCAGAAATTTACTCACCAAATTCGAAGCAATGCCTTTTTTCAATTGGTCATTTTTATTTTTAATTTAAACTAAACTAATTTATTTGAACAGTCACCGACTAACATCCGAACAGTTCGCATCGTTCGTAGTCTTCTGTGTGATCTTTTCTTTTTTTTTCTCTTTCGCTGCCTAGTGCAACAAACGGTATCTCCCGTTATACCTCTTTTCTTTCGTTTGCGAGTTTCTTTTTTTTTTTTTTTGTCTTTATATAAGTGAGTGCGTGCTCGTACAAGTTAAAAACAATGCCCCTCGGGCAGGGGGGATCCCGTTTCAGGCAACTACCGCTTGACGTGGATTCCGTCTCCTTAATTCAACCAAATAAAAAACATAAATCAAATTCAACCCCTCTATGCAATTACCCTGACCTTCCTTCAATAAATAATACAAAAAATCCTAAATTCATTATTATTTCCCCAAAATCCATTGAAAAGCCCATATCTTCCCTCAGTCCATTCCTTTTAAAAAAATCCATCGACAACATCAGTAAAGAATATGAACAAATATCGCAATTACGAGATGGCAATCTTCTCATTTTGGTCAAGTCGCAAAAAGTCGCAGAGATCTTTCTCAAAGTGAATAATCTTGCCAACACATGCCCCGTTATTGTTAAATTCCACGGCAAACTAAACGAAACCAAAGGAATTGCCTACGCTCCCTGCTTGATTAACGTCACTGAGACTGAAATTGTTACAGAGATGAAAACCCAAGGTGTAGTTGACATATACAAATTCACCAAAAATGTAGAGGGTAAGCAAAAACCAACTGGTTTAATGCTTTTTACCTTCAACCTTTACCAACTCCCAAAAACAGTCGATATCGGATTCTACAATGCAAAAATTACAGAATATATTCCCAATCCAATGCGTTGCCGTAATTGTCAACGCCTTGGTCACACCATCAAACGTTGCAACAGTGAATCAAGGTGCGAATCATGCTCCCTATCGCCTCATAACCCCGAACCATGCAATAATATTACGTGTGCTAACTGTTCACTTGCTCATTCATCCTCTTCCAAAACTTGCCCTGCGTACAAACAAGCGAAAGAGATTTTAACTATAAAAACCCATAAAAAATGTTCCATTGCCGAAGCCAAGAGAATTCACAAAGAACAAAACCCAATTACTTCTCATAGCTCCTTTATATCTGGTTCATTCGCTGATAAAGTCAAACATACACCAAATACACAGCCTCAAACTACTCTACTTCCAAAAGCAACTAAAGATAAAACCACCACTCCAAACTCTAACCACAACTCACTACAATCATCCACAGAATCAACAATTAAAAATAGACCAATCGACTTAAATACACCAACCCCTATCCATCTCACAACCAAACTACAAAACACATCCACAAAAACTGACTCAATTAACTCATCCAATCCCATCCAACCAAGCTATTCCCACAGCGAAACTCTATCAAACCACACTTCAACCTCTAACCCATCCGATAGAACATTAAACTCACTATCCAACAATCCACAATTACTTTCAAAACAAACATTAAACGATCAAACACAATCCCCATCTACCACCATTTCAACCTCAATAACATCGCTTTCACCTTTATCAAAGGTAACACAAGCGCTGATAAACAATAATGACTACTTCGTAGAAAAAACTCCAGACCCTAATGATGTCGAAATGCAATAGAATAAACAATCTCCAAACTTTTGACTCCGCTGCTCGGGTGTCGAATCATTCTGGCTCTTCTGAGAGCCAGGATGATTCGACATCCGTGCCGCGGAGTCAAGGCTCTAACCACCTTATTAGTAACAACATACTTTTGCCACATCAAACTTCAAATATAACAGCAAATTTATCAAAGGAATCCTTCAAAATCCTGCAATGGAACATGAAAGGCTTCATAAATAACTACAACGAGTTAAGTATGCTTATCAAAGAGCACTCTCCAAGTGTAATCTCTCTCCAGGAAACACACTGTCCTTATCTTTTCAAACCATACATCCCCAAATTGTACACGGGTTATTTCCACAACCTTGCTAACAACACCTCAGCCAAACAGGGAATTGCTATACTGATAAGGAAAGATATCCCGCATAAGCAAACGCATATAAACTCACACATTTTGACTCTCGCAATCGAGGTTCAACTTTCGATTAAATTTACCTTAGTATCCATATATATTCATCCCGAACAAGCATTTACCACTAATGACCTTGAAAATATAATTAACCAAATAAATACTCCAGTTATTATAGCAGGTGACGTTAATTCCTGGAGTGTTTTGTGGGGCTCTCCCATAACTAATGCTAGAGGGGCGATCTGGGAAAGGTTTTTATTTAATTCCAACCTCATAATTCTTAATGATGGTTCCCCTACTCATTTTTCCACGCACCAAACATTTACGCACGTTGACATAACAACCTGCTCCTCTGAAATATATCCAAAGATATCTTGGCAAGTTTTAGATGATCTCTATAACAGTGATCACTTTCCTGTCATCTCAACCATAGCCTGCAACGTAGACCTTATTGGAACTCGATTCTCGCCCAAATTTAAAACTGACCTTGCTAACTGGCTTAGCTTCCAAAAACAAATACTAAAAGACTTATCGTGTAAAAATACTTCCCCCAATAGTAACCAAGAGGCCGCTCGTCTTACAAAAGCAATTCGACTAGCTGCAAACTTGTCAATTCCACAGAGCTCCCCTAAACCTCGAAGACACACGGTATCGTGGTGGAATTCAGAGCTTAGTTCCTTGCGGAAAGATAAAAACAAATCTTGGAAATTTTTTAAAAAATACCCTACCCAACAAAACCTTATTTTATACAAAAAATCGAACGCAATATTTCGAAGAGAGGTTAAAAATAGTAAAGCCAATAAATTCGATGAAATTACAGCTGCAATTAACCCAAACTCCGCTCCGTCCAAGATATGGCAAGATATTCGGTGCCTTACTGGTTCCTACACTCCCCAATCCATCAAGTGTATTTCAAGTAATGGTCAACAAATAACAAATCCTTGCGAAATAAATAACTGCTTTGCCAAAACTTGGTCAGACTTTTCAAAAGACGAAAATTTCTCTAACAACTTCACAACACAAAAAAATTTATCGCTAAACCTACCGATCAATTTTAGTCCTTTATCTCGACAAGCCAAGCACATCGAAACGCCTATTACATTACTAGAACTAGAAAGTTGTTTGGTCAAACTAAAAGGTAAAACTCCCAGTAGAGACCGAGTATCATATCCGATGCTAAAAAATCTTCCTCCCGCAACCAAATCCAGGCTTATTACTCTCTACAATAACATCCTCGACACAGGCATTATTCCGCAGAACTGGAAGCTTGCTACAGTTCTTCCTCTACATAAGCCAAACAAATCACGTAATAGTATTAATGGATATCGTCCAATATCCCTTATTCCTTGTGCCTCAAAAGTAATGGAAAAAGTTATTGCCAAGAGACTTATGTGGTTTATAGAGTCAAGAAATCTGATTAGTTCTAATCAGGTTGCCTTCAAAGCAAACAAAGGCTGTAACGACGCCCTCCTTCACATCGACTACTATACGACAAGAGCTCTTTCGGCTCGTAATCACGTTACCATACTGTCTCTCGATTTCGAAAAGGCGTTTGATAGAATCGGCATTCATCAAATTCTAGATAAAATTAAAGTATGGGGTATTGGACCCAAGATTTTCAACTATGTAAAATCGTTCCTGTCAAATAGAAAAATCTGCGTAAAATCAAACAACAGTTTCTCAAAGTCTTATCCTCTTCATAACGGTATCCCTCAAGGATCTCCTTTATCAGTTGTGCTATTCCTGATTGCTTTTGATGACGTTAGTTCTATAATAACTAAATACTCACAACTTGATCACTGCATCTACGCCGACGATGTATACATCATGTGCAAACACAACAGTCTTTTAGAACATCAAGCTCTTCTCTCAAGTGCTCTAACGGACATTTTAACATGGTCTGTGACCTCTGGTGCTAAATTATCGGTAGAGAAGTGTAAAATAATGCATATATGTCGTAAAACATCCTGCACTGGAGTTTCTTTAAACTTCAATAATATTAGCATAGAAAATGTTACTAATCTAAATATTCTAGGTATTATTTTTAATAATAGATATAATTTTAAGAACCACTGTACTTTACTTAAAAAGAACTTAGCTGCTAGGGTTAATGTAATAAACTATTTATCTAGTAAAAAGTCCTCTGCACATATAAACACCTTATGTAATATAACAAGATCTCTAATCCTAAGTAAGATAGACTATGGACTATTAATTTTTGGCAATTCTCCTAAGACTACAATCAACAACATCAAAGCTCCTTATCACCAAGCTGTACGCAGAAGTTTAAATGCTTTTCCAACCACACCAATACGTAACATAATGGCGGAAGCTGGACTTCCCCTACTAGAAGATCGAATTCTTGAAACCAGAGCAAAGCTATATGTTAAGCTATCCTTCAGCCAAAGCTCAATTATTGATAAAGACGTAAAAATTCTAAATAAATCAACTGGTCTTAAACGTATCCCTTCAGCAATTTCTACCGCTATAACAACCGCCAAATCTTTGAATCTTCCCGGCATAAAACACGAGAAATGTTACCCAGCGTCGCCACCTTGGTGCATCGATAATTCCTCCTTTATCATGGACATGACCAAACACGAAAAAAACCATTCTTCTCCTAACATATATCGTTCATTGTTTCAAGACATTACCGATACCTTAAGATCCAAAGGTTGGAAAATGATCTTCACAGATGGTTCGAAAATACAAAACAGCACATCGTATGCATCGACCTACGAAGACGGTTCCCTTCTGTCCATAGGAATTCTGGATAATGCTGCATCTATATTTACCGCCGAAGCAACGGCGATCTTAAAAACTGCAACCATAATATCAAAACTACGAGGCAGCTTTGTGATATGCTCCGACAGTCTTGCAGTCCTACAGGCGATTCAAAATCCTAACAATAATACCTTCATCATAAGCAAAATAAGAGATCATCTTAACAAATTTCCCTACAAATTAAAACTTATGTGGGTTCCTGGACATGCCGGAATATGCGGCAACGAACATGCTGATAAAGCTGCAAACTCTGCTCATTCTTCCCCAGTCTACTCCATTCTGACACTCACAAAACGTGACCTCCTACGTGAAGTTGACCGAAAAATTAAGGCACAAAAACTCAATGACTGGCACAATTACCATCACTTTTACAAATGCATCAACCCTAATAAATCACAACCACTCTACCCGACGTCTACCTCAAGACAGATGAACTCCATTCTGGTAAGACTTCGTCTAGGACACACAATTCAAACGCACCAACACCTTTTAAAAAAAGATAGACCTGCAACTTGTGCAGGCTGCCAGGCTGTTTTGGACGTTAATCACATTTTAGGTATTGGCACTTGCAGATACTCTACCTCAAATACCAGCTTTTCCAACACACACTCATCCGCCTCAGAGATCTTAGGAAACTTCGATCCAGATAACATCAAAAAAATATATAACTTTATTAATCTACACAATTTTAAAATCTAATTACAATAACACTATTTATACATCCTTTAGTTAACATCAAATCACTTCTATACCAAAACTTTATTGTTTCTTAAGAGTCAGAAGCCTCAGCAGCTAAGTCTCTTATAAATATTAGCATGTAAATTTTTAATTTATTGTTAATAAATTTTAATAATAATAATAATAATAATTTATTTGAAAGACGGACAAGAAAAAATTAACTTAATACCCCCATGCGGAACACACTATTAATCAAATTGTTTAGTTATTAATCAGAGCCAAAAAAAATTAATATAAATAAATAATTTTAATTTAATAATTATATAAGCTATCTGAAAAATAGTAACCACGCCCGAAACGTCACTTCAACAAATTTGAATAAACAAATTTACATTATGCCCAAAAGAGAAAACTATATTTTCTTTTAATAAAAAGTCACGAAGATTAAAAGCAATATAATTTAAATGAAAAAAAATGATATTTGTTAATTTTTTTTTAATTTTCAGTACCCTCGCCCCCACTTGCATTTAATATGAACAGAAATGAAAAAGAACTCGTCTTTCATTGGTCGCCACCAAAACTACCATCAGGACGTGTTGAATTTTATGAAGTTCGTGTTACAGTTAACAAGAATAATGAAAGTGAAATTTTGAAAACATCCCGTGTTGTGGGCCAATTTTGTAAAATGACCATTCCATGTAATGATCCGAACAATTCGTATATTTTCGATGTTCGAGCTGTAAATCTAGCTGAAAGAAGCGAAGTTGATTATCATACATTTTCAAAGCGTGATACATCATATTTGAACAATATACATAAAGGTGGACCTAAAAAACGACGTCATTCAAATGCAGAAATTAATGCTTCAATTGGTGCTCCATATCAAATCCATGAAACTACTGAAAAAAACATTCGTCATCGACATGAACGTGAAAATTTGAAATTAACCCAAGCAACAGAACCATCATATGTAACACAAGAGGAAAGTGATGAAGATTTTATATGCATAGGCGGAAAACCAGAGCACCTTAAAATTCCAAGGGAATACAAAGATGCCAATCAATATAAACTATTCTATTCACCATGGCAGAATGGTCCGTATTTTGCATGTAGCGAAACAAAATTCAGTAAGTTAACAATGCTTGCGTTGATTGTAATTGTCGTCACCATGGTATTATTGGCAACAGTTTACTACGCTCGAAAAAAATACAACAAAATGAGCAACATAAGTCTTGTGATCCCCGAGGGTCTTGTTGACAATATCAATGTTTCAAATGGCATCGATAATAAAATTGAACGTGATGAAATAATACGCAGTGATGAACTATTTTATGAAAAAGAAAATCATCGTTTACTTTCAAAAGTTGGAAATGATTCTGGCTTTTTAAATAGTGTACATTGTCTTGACAAGAGTAGTGGGTATGCTTGCTCTGACCTCCAAGACAGCGAAAAAAGTTCTCAAAGTACTGATTCGGTAGAACTTAATGATATAACAAGTTGCTCGTATACCTCCTCACCTTCACATAGCCCAAACGCGAATATAAGAGAAATGTCAATACCTGAAGAGAGAATGAATTCACCTGTTATACAACCTTCCGTCCAATTACGACCCTCCGAAAATGGCTATATTAAGCCAATAATGATGAGTAATGGATATGTTCAACCGCAAGCTTTTCAAAAAGTGAGTATTAGTTTCAATTTTGGATAAAATTATCATTTAAACTATTATATGAGTAACACACAGTATGTATGCTTAATGCAGGATTTGCCAACTTGCCTATATAACTAATAATTAAGTTTTTTTTCTCCAAGTTGAGTTTTATATGAATATTTGTATTTTTATTGTAAAGTTCATTCTCTTCGGCTGTATTGGTCGTATAAATGATTAAATGAAAAGATATTTCATTGTATTTTTCCCAACGTTTAATTTACAAAAAAAAAAGAAATATTGTGCATATACTCGTATTTAAATACATGTAGAGCTGACAAAGTATGAATTATATCACATTAATTTAATAATGTATGACATCAAAATGAAATATCTTTTCAAAATAGCTTTTAACGGCCTTTAGTCCTACAAAAATTTCCTAATCATCAAATTGTAAGTTTTTGTTTTGCCCGGGGCCTGGCATTGTTTATATAAGATGGTTTTTTTTAATAATACAAATTCTATATACAACTGAAACTTCCAATTTAATGATTAGGAATTCTAGTCTTGTTGGATATAGTTCACACTAGATATTCGTCACGTATGATCTATGTATCTATGTATGATGAACTGAATTTAACAAAAAATAGCGTATTGACGGCTCTCACTAGTCAACTGATGAGTCCAAGTGAGATCGCCGGGACGAAATGCCAAATTTTTGTAGGCCGTTTAAAGCTATTTTGAATCAATAATTCAACTAGTCCAAATAAAATAGTGCTAAGTCTTCTACTTGGCTGATTTATTTCAGTAGTATATAGAATTTGTATTATTAAAAAAAAAACTTCTGAAATATCTTTTCATTTAATCATTTATCATCCGGCCAATACAGCCGAAGAGATTCAACTTTACAAATTAACAAATATTAATATAAAACTAAAATTTAGTTCAAAAAAGTGGTTTTCGTCAAAAAATCCATTTTCTGGTGCTAATTTGAAAATAATTTAATATTAAAAAAACTAATCAGAACCTAACTTACCCCCATATTATCCACTCGATTAATCCGGTTTAAAACTTACAACCGGATTTAAATTAATATAAATTAAATTTAAATACATCAGGATTTAAGTTTTAAACTGGATTAATAGAGTGAATAATATGGCGGTAAATCGTCTGCAAGGGATTTATTCCATCCACCTTTCACAAGGCACTTGCCTTCACAACATACATAATATATACCAGACCGGGATAATAAGTGTTTTATAAAGGGTCACTTAAGTTGCTCGAGAGAGGGCTTTGCTACTCAATTGCCTTATTAGTTCAAAGAAGCATCGATTGGCAAGAGTTTTTCTTCGTTTGATCTCAGTGCTTGTAAAGTTGTCTGATATAAAAAGTCCCTAACTACCTCAAAGGTGAAGATGTCTAAGATAACGTTATGGCTATTAAGATGTGGGTGTTCTTTTATAACAACAGAATGTATCATGCCCTCATTTACTGTTGAACATATCTTCATCGCTTCCGTCTTAAACAGTAGACGAAATAAAATCACATTTTTTCTGGGGATTATGAAACTCTAGTTGCGAGTTTCGCAGATAGACTCACTCCGTTTTGCACGAACATATATGTCTTAAAACTAAAATTACTTCATTAAAATAGAGTCATAATTGATTAAAATACACTTTTTTAAGGGTTAAGCAGAGATTCAGATACAAAAAAACAAACTACTTTCATTAAAAAAAATCACAACATCTGATTTTGGCAGTTTTCACAAATCTGTTCTTACTTGTTCTACCCCAAAAGCAAGTGCAGAAATTCCTGTTCTAAAGTGTTCCAAACTGACTCATTGAACAGCAATCCAGAACAGTTTAGAACAGAAAATTTCTCATTGAACAGCAAAATTCTTTTAGAAAAAAATTCGATTCGTTTGTTGAAAGGAATTCGACATAAGGTCATTTAAAACGTACTTGCATTTTTTGACAGTTACTACATATTCCAATTTTTACGACGAATAAGTAACACATTTTTTCTAGCTGAAGAAAGATATTTTGTTGTAACTTCGACAATTCTTAACTTGTTTTTGCTTTAAAAAAAATCATAATTTCTATGAAATTGATATTTTAAATTTAAACTTAATAAAACCTAATATAAATTTTATTTACACCATTAGTTACAACCAAAGGAGACCCCGTCTTTTAACGGCTACACATCCCTGGATGCCATGGGCAAACCAATATTTCCTCAAACATCAACGGCAGCTCCTGCACCAATAGCAGCTGAGAGAAATAGCTATGAGATCCCTGGACCAAAAAATGTTAACAACAAAGACATTGCGATACCACATCCCGTAAGCGGGAATATATGCGGATATGTAACACATAAACAACTTTCTGATTTTGGACGTCTGCAGTAAGTAATTTTAATTCAATTAGATATTAGGCTTTTTTTTGAATAAGACTTGATAGCATTAAGAAAACGTTATATTTGTTTTTATTATTTTTACTAAACATTTTTTGTACTTTGATTTCTTAAACATATTAGCTTTATTGAATTAAATAAAATGCCACTTTTTTTTATTTTATACACACAAAATTCATTATAAAATGTACCTCTATGACTAAGAAAAATAGAAATGAAAATTTATTTATAATAAACAGTTGATATTATAAACAAGTCGTCATTCACTGAAAACTCCATTAGTCCATTTTTCTCGAAACTCTTGTTATACTGTCGCAAATACGCCATCCGTAATAAAATGTTAAAGTCCAAATGCATTCACAAAATGTGTACACTATCAGTCGTCAGTCAAAGCTCTCAGTAATGCTCGGTAATTTGTACCATGATTTTGTAAGAATGATTGTCATTTCAAAACTGTCTATCGTGATTGATATGTGTGTTAAGGAATGGACTTGGGAAGGTTTCATTGAACGACGTGATGATATAATATTTATGTATACAACAACTTGTATAAATTAAATTTAACTGAAATGATCTATGTATGTTATAAATTCTATTAAATTTTACATAAATATTTTATATATGTCAATAAAATTATATAATACACTTTGGATATTCAAAAGTTATTTATGAAAAGAAAGTTGTTTTCTTTAAATTGGTTTCATGCTTGATATGAGTGAAAACCAAGGTAATGGCATTTACATTAATTAATTAATAAAATTAGCATGAGTTATTTTATAAAAACATAATATCATACATTATACATACAAAAATAAAATTAAAAAAAAAAAAACACTCAGTGCAACCATAAACTTTTGTGATCTTCGATTCAATTATTTTATTTATTAAAAAAAAAAAACTAAACTAAAAAATTAACAAAAACAGTACCATATTGAAAATAATTCTATGAGCATACGTATCAATTTTAATTTTGATAATGTTGGTGCGGCTAAAGTTATTTTTATTATAAAAGATTTTTAAAACTATATTTCTTCAAATTTGCAGCTATTTTTATATTGATTTTGATATATAAATTTGAAAAATATATTTAATATTAAATATAATTTTTATTTTTTTGTTTTATTCATCAAAACAAAAAAACATAATAAGCACTATATTTATATATACTCTACGTAGTCTGAAATTTATATAATGTGTTAATTTCCCGGTTAAACATTGACTTTAAATTTACTGTAAAACATATAATTGGGAGAGGGGCTGAAATGAAATAAAAACATACAAAACTTGTCAGATGTTGATGTTAATACTACCCTATGAAGTGTGATTTTTTTTAAATCTAAGTTGATTTGAATACCAATTCCAACTTTTCATGTTTGCTTTTCAAAGAAATATCGACTAAATTTTAGGTTATATCATACCAAACGAACAAACTAGTGTAATTTTGACATTTTTGTTCATGGAACACACAATCATGTACTTTGTCGATCTTTCCTGCAAAGTACTTTTTGTATGTTGATGCGGAAGTTCTAAAAACAAATTTTGTTGATCATGGTCAAATCGTTAATTTCTGTCAATTAATACAATAACGTATGTTGATTAATAAAATATAAATATTATTTATTTTATTTGAGTTGTTATGTTAATTCTTACTTTAATTTGAGTTGAGTTTCGAAATGAAATATATCAGCATTTTTTTTTTTCTAAGATTAAAATATAAAGTGCACAAATAAAAAGTAATCGCTGAAATTATGAAATTAAAGAAAAAACTACCTTCTCTTTCTGTAAAAAAAAAACTAGTTTATTGTAGAAAATTTGTTGTAAGTTTACAATTATGTATTAACGAGGCTAAATTAAATAACCGTCAATGTCCGTCAATTCTGTTTTATAATTATCAAGTTCAAAAAAAAAAAAAAAAAACAATTTGAAATTTAACAATGTACAATGCATGAAAAAACAACGATTTTCTCTTATTGAAATTAACGTTAAAGAGAAATTAAATATATAAAAAAAACAATACTGAAACCTGTATTGTATGTACTTATCTACTATTGGTAAAAAAACACTGATCTTTATAAAAACGAATTTATATTAAAATATATTATACAAATTAATATTTATGTATACTAAAGTGTCTTTAACTACCGTATTTTGAAAACAAAATTCTCTACTGTTTCTTAATATACTTGATAAAAAAGCTATTTTTAAATTAAACAACATAATGTATTATATTTTATTTAAGTTAAGAATTTTTGAGCCTTTAAGTGCTAATATTTCCTGTCAAATTTGCCTTAGTTTTTGTACAACATATTGTTATAAAAATAAATTAATAACCATTTAATTATTTATTATAAATGATGGTTTTTAAATATTAAATGTATAAGTGGATACAAAAATGTGTTTTGAATTTATTGTGTAACACTGAAAACCATTTTCACTAACTGGAATTAGAACTTATTTTGCCGTATTTTGATCTTGTGGTTTTCTCAATGGTGAAATTTTAATTTTTAGTTGCTAAGTTGGATAAGTTCATAAGTACAGATACTATTCTGATATTTAAACTAAACAATACCATTGTTTAACAACATTCTGAAGAGAATAAAAATGGGCGCTTTGGTAAAACGAATTTCGTAATAAGTTTGAGTAATATGATCCCGCCAAAGATTGATCTATCCTTATAGTTATGCTGAATTACAGGTATACTTTTTTTAAGGGAATGTCTAAACAAAGAATTTGTACGTGGGTTGGGTTGCTTATACTCTGTTCAACAAAAGCGCCAAAAGTTTTGTATAGCAGACAGCGTTTTTTTCTGTTCAAAAAAAAAACGTGTCATTAGAATACCTCCCAAAGAAGGCTACATACATAGATATCAAGTTAAAAAAAAGCTGCTTAGACAGAATCAACACAGCACGTATCAGAGAAAAAACAAAAACGAGAATAGTTTCGCCCGAACAACATTCCACCCGGAAAATTTGACATTTCACTTTTCGCCTATTGTGAGTCTCACCCGAAATTTTTTGTTCAAAAAATGCCCCTTATTGTGAACATTCATTTCGGGCGGAGTGTAACTTTATTGACAGGCAATTTTTAGTAGGCGAAAGAAATTTCGTTCGGGCGAAACTCACATATCTTTTAAAATTCCGGGGGAACAAAAAATTTTTAAGTGAAATATTTTTCGGGTGAAACTCACAATAAGGCTGAATAAGAAAAAAGTTATTCAAAAGATAGCCAAAGCCTTTTAATAGTGTATTTTTGTGAAATGTAAAAAAAAAGTAGGTTGGATCAGAACAAAAAAAAGAGAGGGTCTATTTTCCCCCGTTTCGGCAGAAAGTTCGATTTCCTGGAAAATTGACTTAAAATGAAAAAAAATACTTAAAAAACAACGGCAATATTTAAAATACGTTCATTTTTCATTTATAAACCAGCAAGCTTATGTCAGTCGACGAACTGCCTATTTAAAAATACCTTGGATGATTTCTACTAATGGGAGGTCCTCTTGCACACTCCATACTTACGTTGCCTCGTCCTGTAAGATCACATACTTCCAAATATTTAAATTTTTCGATTTTATTTATTTTATTTCAATTTTATTTTATAAAACTAATGTTTGTCGCATACATATGTACATTTCTGAATGACTCGCCAAAAAAACCCTTTACCTAATTTATTTTTGTTTCTTTTCAATTTATCATTAGTGTTACTCCGGAGGGGAGTCTTTCTTTCATTGTCAACATCCATACATTCGGTTAATTTTCATTATATCCCCTTCCGATGGCTTTTTCAACTGACCTAGTCTGGAGAATGGATTCTCCTTTCCCGAACGCACTTTAATTGATTGCTTTAGTGGGTCCTTTGCAAACGCATACTCGGAGTAGTGCATAATGCTGCCGTAGTCGTAAGGAACATCATACGGTTTCGCGAACTCAACGGGAACTTTAATGAAATTATGGTAGTTCTTAACATCGATGTTGGTCCAATCGATGTCAATATATTCGTCCCGATCAAAACGTGATTGCTCATGAAAAATACCCATGACATGCATTGTCTCATGTTGCACAGCTCCGGGGATTGTCAGGCACAATGGGCTCAAATAGACATTGTGTGCTGTTGCTGGAATACTTTGATAGCCCACTCTTGTTCCGCATCGTTTTCCGTTGGTTTTGTACACAACAACTCTTTGGCCATTAATTACTGTTGAATCATTTCGCTTTTCGAATCTTACACAGGTGTTTTCATTAAAATATCTGAGTGCTAGATCGACAGTTTCTCTTTGAACGGAAGTGTATTCATCAGAGTAAGTGTACGGAATTATATTATTTGGCCATTTTTGAGTATTCCACCTTATGGCGTTCCGAGAAGCAGGATATTCTTCATCTGAATCAATTTCGTCATAGTAATTTTCAAAATATTCTTCAGCATTGGAGAAGAAGCAGTATAAAATAAAGCTATAACAAAACAGTACACTTATTAGCTGACACATTATAATTGCAAAAAACTCTGACAAGTCTGTTACATTTATACAAGCCATATTGATAGGGTGAGCTTATAAACAGGTGTGTAGTGAATATGTATTAATACAAAGGTGCATTAATTAATTGATAGCAATTGATTTTCAGCGAAAAAAAAGAAATAACCATGGCATATCAAATTTTAATGTTAATATTCTTGTTATATTATTATCTAGGTTGCTCCTCTTAGATATACGGAAATATAGAAAAGAGTTCACTTATAAAACAGAAGTGAATGAGCTTGAATGTACGAAATGTAGACAGAACAAAAATAACTTATAAAATACAATACATAACAATTAACGTATACCTATAGATTACACAAGGTTTTGAATAAAAAATTAAACAATAACAACTTGGGTGAGCTAAAACCAAATTTATATAGCTATTCACGACTGTCACCCGCCAGGCCGATGATCAGACTCCTTTAGTGGTGCTTATTTTATTATGTCCATTTTAGTTTGAAAAACTTTCAGGCTCAACTGAGTATTGAAGATAGAACAAGCTTCTTCAGAGCTATACACATAAGCTAGGCATTACGCTTCTGAATTCAAGTGATCAGGTCCATCCCAATTGAAGCGTTTGGAAGATGAAGGTGCTAAGCGACATTTTCAAAGTTTTGAGTAATCAGCATTTAAACTTTTTTACCTGTAACTTTTTTCATAAAAATAATAAAAATTTCATATGGCCAATTTTAAGTTAATACAACTCAATTGCTTTTAAATTTAATTGGAAACAAAGAACTTTGGAGATATTTACAGTTTTGGGTACTTAAAACCTTTATCCACAAACTTAATTGAATATTAGTTTTTGCATAAAGTTCTTAAGTGACAAATTTGACTCCTATAATTATTTATTTGTTGACAGTTTTTTTTTTCTTTTTTTCCCTCAGGACCGGCTGAAAATGCACTTGAATAGAACCATTGATGTTCCACTGGGGTGAATTTTATCTGATCTTTTAGATTTTTTCCGCAGAAAGCTGTTTGATTTTTTTCTCCCTTGGCATAAAATCTTGATTTTCGTTGGGGCGGTTATTGGTTTTTGCTATTATAACGTTACTTAAAGGTGTAGACTCCTCGTAGCATTCTTTGTAAAGAAAGAAACCATACTCTTCCACTCGAATCCCCTTTATAGAATCCCTGAATTGAACTTTTTCATTTGATACGTTTTTGATAAATTTTTCACGTTTAGTTTTTTCTGAAGTTCATGAAAATGATTTTGCATGTTGATAACAACTGTAGCTGTGCACGTGCGGTGCATTGCCGTGTGAACCAGGCCTTACCAGATTATTATAAAATTTTTGCGAAATTGAAAAGGGCAAAACCAATATTAACTATCGGAAAAAGTCGATAAGGGAAACACTTTTTTAAGTAATAGAAAAACAAAAAATCCAATTTTAATTTTTTTATGTTGTAAGAAAACCGAAAAATCAATATTAGATTTAAATAATATCTCACGTTTTGCGATAAATTGCCAAACCTGCCTGCCTAGAACTCTTACTACGACACCTGTGTCGCTCGTACGTGGTGCCTGCACTGAGTAAAGTATTGCATACGATGTTACTTCCTATTGGAAACAATACTTTATTCTCAAATAAATGAAAATAAATTTTGAATGAAAGAATGAAAGTGATAAGTGCATACATAGCACAATGTTCGAAATGAAACGTTCAGATATAATTCGTTTTTCATAATGAAGGGCTTAAGTGCGTTTAACACCACAACGTTTTTTAAAAGGTACTTGCATATAACACCTTCATCTCTTTGGTAAATAGGAATCTAGATGCGATACAGACGAGCAGATGATAAAGAAATTTAAGTTTTCGAATAAGATCTCCATCTGCAAGAAAAAATGAAAATTTCAAAAAATGTCACTTAGTACCTTCATCTTCCAAACGCTTCAATTGTTTGACAACCGCAATTGAATCAAATAGCATTTTTAATAGCCACACAAAAGTTGGTTATTGTACATTCGGTTTCTTTCTTTTTTCTCTGTATTTTCGATTCATAAGTCAAAAATTAGCTGAACATAATATAAGGAGGGAGATAGTATGAAATATTTGATACAGTCAAAATTAATTTCAATTTGAAAGTGGTTTTTCACACTCAAGTTCTTTAAATTAAAACCACTAAAGGAGTCTGATATCTGCCTGGCATTCTTAAAATATGTCTATGAACCTATGGAGATTGCCAAAATAAAGAAGACAAAAGTCACGACGAAATTTCGATTGATAATCTAGAACAACAATTCGATACGTGTAAATACTACTGATTTAAAAACATGAATTAACGTGTTCTTATAAGATCCGTGTATTTCGTTTATCCGTGCATCCGTAGATTCGTGTATTTTAAATAATCCCTAGTGTTAACTGGGCCAATTTTATGGGATTTTTTTGATAAAAATAAAACACTGACTTCTTGTTTAAAATTGTTAGTGGATTGAAGTTGAGAATTATTTAATTTGGCAAGTCTTCTTAAATCTTTTAATATCTTTATCGTGGCCGAGTCTGTTTTGAATTACTTGACGGAATGAGGCCGAGACGAAGCAATGGCTCAAAGCTAAGATGGGATCCGATAGATGGCGCGCGCTGTAGTCAATTTGTAATACTAGTTTCGTTCGTTGAACTTTACTCAAGGTTGTTCCGATTTTCTTGAAAATCCCAAAAGTTATCAAACAAAAACTGGGTTTTTGGATTTTCAAAAACACCATAGAGCACAGCAAAAATCCTAGGGCTTCTTCAGGGCGAGGTCAAGGCGACCTTAGGTCTCAAAAAACACAGAATTTGATTGTCAGGGTGAGCTCAGATTTTTCAAAAAAAAACGCTTCAGGGCGACCCCAGGATGACTTCAGGGCTAAACGAACAAAAAATTCACTATGTTGAAATCATTGGCGCAAAATTTTAAAATTAAAAAAAAAACTAGCGCAAAATTCTAAACGATTTAGTACGATGTTAAACATTTTTAGTATGATAAAAAGGCGTTTTCATCGTACTAAATCGTTTAGAATTTTGCGCTATTTTTTTTTTTATTTTATCGAAATTAAAAAAATTACAAATAGTATGGATCGAGAGCCCGCAGTAAATTTTGGGTGTGCAAAAACTCACTGACAAAAAACTAATTTAACTTCAAAATTCGTATTAAAACATCTATGGTATGATAAAGGTAATCATTTGAAATCATTAATTGGTTCGCATTTTTGGAATTTTCAAAAAAGCAAAACGCGACGTAAGTAAAATTTAAATTTTAAAATTGAATAATTTGTTTCCCACAACTGCAACTACTTAACGGTTAATTTACATAAGAATGAGTTGAAGCCAAATTGTAGCAGAGTTCTGATATTATTGGGAAATATTCTATAACTCGTTTAATGCAAAAATAAAATATAAAAAATCATACCTAACGTAGAAATAAAATAGTTTTAAAGAAGAGCAAAAACTTTCAACATGCGTTTCTATAAAATATGAAAAAAAATGTAATAAATGAACACCATATAAACATATGTATGTATCCAATTATGTATAACCGTTTCTAAAATTTGTTGCTAGGCAAGAATAAATGACTTAAGAACATGAAATAAGCCTTTATAGTATGGAAAACTAAATTTTAGCATGTAGTTTTTGTTTACCTAACATTCGTTGATCCGAAAATATAAGGGTCTAAACTTACTTCTACTTCTTTTAAAGTTTCATGGTTAAAATAGTTTAGTAAAACAGGGGGTCTAGCACGTAACTTTGATACAATCGAGGATAGGCAGTTCCTAATTTAACTATAGTCGACTGTTATCGATTCCATTGAACAAAATTGGGAACTGCCTATGCTCGATTGTATCGACTAAACTCGATTGTATCAAAGTTACGTACTAGACCCCCTGTTTTACTAAACTATTTTAACCATGAAACTTTAAAAGAAGTACAAAAAAGTTTGGACCCTTATATTTTCGGATCAACGAATGTTAGGTAAACGAAAACTGTTGTTTCAAGGTGCCTCAAACTTAAAGTTTTAAATGTAAACACGATGGCACACAAGTCCGAACTTAGGGCCAGTTTGTTCACAGCTGATCATCTTTAATCAAGGATTATTGCAACTGGTAAATCATCGAATGTGCAAGGTAATCAAATTTTTTTTCAAGGAATTGATAATTAATTTAAGTTGTTAATCATGGAAATCGCTAATCAGCCGATTTTGGTTGATTAGCGCCATTTAGTTAGAAGCTGTGAAAGTCATCGTTCGGATTTAACCCATTGTGAACAAACTGGCCCTTAATCTTTCCAATCTAAACAGGGTCTAATCCACATTACACAAATCAAAGGTATTATATTGCGCAGGTTGTCAAAGTTGGAAGTGTCAAAAAATTAAAAATGGCTGTTTCAGTGCCCACAGGAACTCAGCACACATCATTAGAAACAACAACAAAATATTGAAATTAGACAAGTAAAGGGACACTGGATCCACAATTTTACCACCATAACAAAAATGAAAACGCTAATGATATTTGAATTGAATTGAATTTTTATTGAGACTTAAGAAAATTTTACAGAGTACAATTCATAATATATATTACTTAGCAAAGCTATGTTTAACTGCGGCTATAATGTATCACAGTACACATATTAAAGGTAATATATTGCGCAGGTTGTCAAAGTTGGAAATGTCAAAAAATTAAAAATGGCTGTTCGAGTGACCACAGGAACTCAACGCGCATCATTAGAAACAACAACAAAATATTGAAATTAGACAAGGAAAGGGGCACTGAATCCACCATTTTACCACCATAATACCTCGATTTTGACAGATGCGCAGAACTGAACAAAAATGAAAACGCTAATGATATTACCTTTAATATGTGTACTGTGATAATGTATTGCCTGCTCTATCTAGTTACATTTTTGGAAAGCCTCGTGGCTGTCATTTATAATATATAAAAAATATATAGTCAATCTGCTCTTGCTCAGGAGCGATATTTCAGTTATGTGTTGGCTGTTGCAACGGATAAAAAATATACATATATACAATACCTACAAATACAAATAACTTACAAACTAATATGCCATAGAATACATTTATACATATATATAAAGTTTCATGTTATAGAGCGAGAACGCTCTATGTGGAATTTTCAAAATTAATGAAATCACTTTTGCATGAGTTATTTAAAGACGATTATTTAAATACAATTTCAATTTTTACATAAATTCACTTCTTACGAGTTGTTTTAGTTAATTTTAAAGCACATGTTGGCGGCAAGGCGATAGAAAATGTAAAAAAAAATATGTAAAAGGGTATAATTTAGTAGAACACTAAAAACAATAATGATTGAATACAAAAGATAATTCACTTTAACTTTTAACAAATAATGAGCAGTTATAAAGAGTTAATTATTCACTTTAACAAATCTTCTTGTGATATGATGGTCATCTCACTGATTTGGTATGATGCAGGGTGGTCATCCTTTGTCCATTGTTGTGATGAAGGTTTGTCATCTGTTATTAGCACAAGGGGTGCTGGTAGCCTGGGGACTAGATTAGCAGTTGCTGGAGTGTATGTATCTCCGGTTTTGATCCAGATGGAATCCTTCCCCCAGTGAGGTTCCATGCTTGGATTTCATGTGGGCAACACGTCGGTCACGGACACATGATACAGTTGCTGGCGGGTAATGTGATACCACGCCAGAGTCCCGTAATTAACGGGATTGGCTTCAAGTCTAATTCCAGCGGCTCAGCTTGGAAACTAGCTTTTCGGTTGCTGGAGTGTGTGAACAACTCCTGTTATCATCCAGGTGGACACCTTCCCCACGGAGTACCAACTTTCGATGAAGAACAAAAAATTATTTTAAAATAATTAACTATTACTGTTTTTAAGAAAAAAAAAACTGAATTTGCAGGTTGTGCTCTCCACACAACCTGCTTCGTTGCCTTCCAACTTGAATCCCCGCTAATGATATTAAGGGTATTCATGAAACGTCGGAAAAGCATCGTAAACGTGGTAAACTTCTTAAAGTTTACGACGTCGTAAACGAAGTGTCAAAATTTGTATGGGAAATCTTTTCACACAAATCTTAAACTTTAAGACACAAATTTGTGTCTTAAACGAAGATGGTAAACATCGTTAACATGGTAAACTCTTGTAACCTTAGAAGAAGAACGGGCATATCGAGGAAAAATGAGGAATTTTTTTTTTAATTGAATTTTATTGAGACTTAAGAAAATTTTACAGAGTACAATTCATAATATATATTACTTAGCAAAGCACGTGAGGGAAATTTCATACAAAATATCGATGATATTCCGAACTACGGCGTCAGTGACTGAACGTGTCGTTCAGTCACTGATGCCGTAATTCGGCCCCTGTTTGCAATATATGAATTAACAGGTCAATATAGGCGTCAGACAATGCAAAATACGTCTGGCAAGCTATTTTTTAATAAAAAAAATAGAATATTATGTTGATTTTAATTCGGAAAAAAATTATTGAAAAAATAACGGTAACACTTACAATATTTTACATAGCTTCTTGAAAACTTTAGAATATATTCTTTTATTTCACATTTAAATTATATACTATATTTGAATGAATAGTTTTTAACATTAATTTTCAAACTCGAAATTAAAAACAACAACAAAAATGTTACACGTACTATTTTTTACTCGGATATACGGGATCACTACGTTTTCCCGCGATCGTTTTCCCGTGTAACGTTTGCCCGCCGATTTGAAAGGTAGTTTTTTTGCTACAATCCCGCAGCATTATATCCCGCGGAACGATTGCCTATGCGGGATAGGCAATACTAATTAGTACTTTTTGACAATATTATTTTGCATTTATGCAATAAATATTTTATGTTTGTTAAAATATTTAATATTTTTTTTTCATATTAAGCTTCTTTTTTTTTTCTTTTTATATTTTCATAAAAAAACTACCAAATGATGAAAATAAACTTTTCATACACTCAACTTTGCACCTACCCCAAATCCTATAGTGTGCCAAGCAGGGGGGTTGCATACATAACTCACCTTAACACAAGAAATTTTTTTTGAGAACTTAATAATTCGAAAACGACTCGTTCAATTTTTATTAAACTTGGGACCCAGCAGTTTTTTTAACATCTAGCAGATTTTAAATATAAAATATTCTTATAACCAAAAATAACGGTACCTCCCATACAAATGTTTAAGAACCTGTATTGAAAATCTCATTGTTCTAAAAAACGGCTTCTAAGATTTAGATTAAAATTTTGTGTGAACTTATATCTGTACGATCTACCATATTATTGGAAAAAAAATTTTTATCGTTTAAAAATGGTATCTCTCATAGAACCATTTTTTTGATTTTCCATTATCTCTTTATCAGTTGAACTGATTTTAATGAATTTTTTTTGTACAAAAGCTTCAAATAAATTCTAATAATATTGCATACCAAAATTAAAAAAAAAAAAAAATTCAAACTAAGTTTTTGAAAATTCCATATTTCGAAAATAGGTAGATGATATTTTTTTTATTAATCTTTTAACTGGGCATTGATAAAGGCTAAAAATGGCATATAATTTTTTTTTATTTTTTCAAAATTTTATATATAAAAATTATGTTTTTAAAAAACAGCTCTAACGATTTTCAATTTTTTTTTCTCATAAATTAAGATTTCCTTAAGAAATCGGATGATGTACACCGCATTGTTGTCAAAACAATTTCAGAGATTGTTTAATCAATTTACATGTTTAATTGCTTTTTTTTTACAATTTTGCAGTCTAAACTGTAAGTTCCATGCATATTTGCAACACTGTGCTAGGTATATTGTTCATAAATAAATGTACCTACTCGCATAATACTACCTTAAACTTAACTAAGTTTTAAGCAGGTGGTATACAATATATAGGCTCCCATAACTAATTTATTTCTTTTATAAGATAAATATAGTTTTTGAAATATTAAAACTTTAAAAACACAGTGTGAACGCACATAAGAGCAAGTTCGTGCGACCCAGTCGTCTACATATTTTTCTTAAAAAATGTACATATGTTATTAAGTTCCTGTTTATCTTTTAGTATTTAATTTTGATTCTATCACTAAAAACGATGGTTAAATGTCTTCTATTTTTTGAGAATTTTTTTTTATTCGGATTCTTAGAGCTCTTAAATAGCTACAAAATACTAGAATAAAACTTTTTCCGGTAATTGCTCTGCTAACTTTATTAATTTACAAGAAAAGAGTATGTTCCGGTGCACTAAGTTTTGTTGTTGGGTACTTAATTAGCACTTGATAAGCGCATAACGATGACTTCACAAAACTTAAGTGATGTTTCTCAAAGAGTTACTATTTTAATTTTTTTAAATTTGGTAAGGGAAAACATTAAAATTGGTCAGGGAGAGTCAGGGAAATTTATTTTGAAAAATAGTGCCAACTATGAATTAATCCATCGAAATCGGTGGGTAAAAATTGCTGAATCACATTTTAAATATTTGTACAACCGACCGTACGTAATTTAATAGTTAAATGTTATTTTTGTTATTGCCAATACCTTAATTAAGTATATTTTGTATGAATACACCTTTCTATGCAAAAGTATATACATAATTTTTGACAATATCCACTAAAGTGTCAGAACCTCCTCGCCCTACCCTACACCCTTTTTAACGGAACAAAATCAGATGACTTTCAACCCCCTCTAACTTCATTACCAATTAAGTCAGAAACTTAAAACTAAAAATAATTGCTAAGCTCATATTTCAACTCCTTAAAGCCCTTCCACACTATCCCACTGAGTATTAACACATGTCAAAAAAGTATGAAACAAATCATGTATAATAGTGTGGAAACAAAATATGATAATCCCAGCCTACACGATTTGACATGTGTTAATACATGAGAATTTTTAGAAATGGTTCTAATTCTGTCACACATTTCATCACATTTTTATTGAGGTTAAATAAAACTGTTGTGTGTGGTCAAAAAATGAAAAGAAATTTCTCTCTCACACATTTGGCAGTAGCATGGAATTCTTTTCCACTTTGTATTAATACTCAGTGGGATAGTGTGGAAGGGCTTTTAGCACAAGTGGTTCCTGAGATATAGGACTTCAAAAATCGCGAAAACCGTAACTTTCGCACAGCGATAGGGGTTGTGGACTGTGGTGCATACAAATGAAAAAATTATATTTTAGGTTTTCCATTCAAGGGGCGAATACCACCGCTTACTATCTCAGAACTGCGGTTATTTAAATGGATTGCTGTAGAATCGATTAATTCCAGAAAGCCCATATTTTTATAAAATTTCGACTAAAAATTTCTTCAAGTATAATGAATATGTATACCTACCTCCAAAACTTGAAATGCACCTTAGTGGAAAAAAGAGTAAACCTATACTTACATTAGATTGCGTAACAGTTTTATGAGGGAAACTTAGTTCAAGAGGTTAAGGTATTTTAAATTTTAAAGTCAATTTATCATATACCTCTTCAAAGCCCCATATTAAAATACTTTTAAATATTATAAGGACAAAAAGAAGTTAGCACCGCCATTTTTGATTTTCGTAAAAAAAAAACGGTTGTGCTGCGATGCTGCCATGTGCCGTAAAAAATCGTCATGCCATATTCGATTTTGAAAAAAAAAATGTATGTGCTCAACTTGTGCCACGACGTTCCGTAAATATTTCGCAAATTTTCGATGGAATTCTTTCCAAAATTACCTAAGTTTTTCAAAAAATTTAAAATTGTACTATTTTGTGCTCAAAAATGATACAATCAAGAGATAAAAAAAAATAATGTAGCACAAAGCCCACGCATGATGCAAGTTTAATTTATCTAAAGTCTATCTATCTATTTGTAGTTGGACCCCCCGCATGAACTTATCCTGGATCCACCACTGATTAGAACTTACACATAATGTTACTAAAAAACAAGCGCTTTCTTTCACAGCATGCGACATAATCATTTAGTGTAATCTGGCCATCACCAACACCTCTTCTTCTTTAACAACAACATTTTATATAAATCTTGCTGATTAAACATCTCGCACTTCACTTTTAATAAGCTTGTTCAAAGTGAGAGTACCTACCCAGACAGATTTTGTGACATCAATGATCTTGCGGCCGACAAATTGATCCCATTGCCTAAAGCTGTCCACTTTTTAAGAAGTTGGTACCAACTGGTTGTGGTATCACATTCACAAGGCCACTATCGTTTTGTATATATTCAGAAGTTCATTTTGCTGCGATACGTAAAAGAAAGTTGGTAAGTGAATTTCTAAAACAACAAAAAAAAACATCACTTCGGATGCATGCTCAGTTTTGGTTTAAATATTTCACGCATCAGACGTGTAGTTTATTTTGTGCCATGTTTTAAATTACCAATTACAGTCAAGTAATTTAAAACAAAGTTGAAACATATCTACATACATAAATATGATGATTGTATTACCATGGATTATATCGTCAACGATGTTTTTGTGCGGTCAAATTATGTTGGTCAAATCTGAAAATGGTAAATAAACAAAATCTAATACAATTGAATTAACTTTATTTCAGTCGCCACAGACGAAATTGCTGTTCCATAACGTAAGAATATGAGTTTCGATAAATATGTAGTTACAAACAAAAGTTATTTAATTAGAGCCAGTTTCGAAATAAAACCCTTTAAAAAAAATATGCGTTAACCGATAATGGCTCATCGTAAAGGAAACTCTTAAGTTACTCTAATGACAATTATTGTCTATTTTGTTAATAGAATTTTAACATAGATTTAATCTTAAAGGTTGTGAGATGTTTTTAAAAGATTTCGACCTCACGTCATGAAAATAAAATTCACGACTGGGTCGGACGAACTTGCTCTTATTTGCGACCACCCTGTAATTTTAGTTTGAAAATTTAGATTTATTACTCTGATTTTAAAAGAAATACATACATATTATGTAGATTAGTTATGGGCGCCTATGTTTTATGCTAGTTTAAGGTAGTAGGTATTATGTGAGTAAAAAAAAAATAATAATATAGCGACGTGTTGTACACATATTATTATGTATGCATGGAACTTGCAGTTTAACCTGAAATAATGTTAAAATAAATAATTTAAGCTGTGTTTTATTCATTGCTGCATAGCCAGCGCAGCAAATTTTCCCTTGGCAAAAAAAAACAATTTGATTGCTGGCGAAAAAGAAGTCAGTAAAAAAAAAGATGGGCTGTGCTGGCTATAGAGCTTTCAATTATTGAAATGAACGTATAGAGTGCGCTGCGCTGGCTATGCAGCAATGAATAAAACACACCTTTTGTAAACATTTTTAAGGAAAAAAATTGGTACGCCATTTTTTAGCATTTATTAATGTAGAGTTAAAAAAATAATTTTGAAAAAAAAATCATGCACCCATGATTTATTTTTACCAATGTTGCGTTCGTCTTGCAAAAAACAGAACTACCGGATCTGACGCAAGGCCTCCCTCCTATGAGACGACAAAATAACTGTACACAAATAATTATAATATACAGACAGATGTCTCAGGTCCATAAAAAACGTGTCATATGAAACTGAAAATCTAAATTTCAACGAGCTTTTAACAAAGCTTTTTTCAAGGAAATATTTTAATAAATGTGTGCAGTGCTTTTTCTCTTTAAAATTTGTGTTGTTTTGTTTGTATTCAAAATAAAACATATTTTCTTTGTGACTCTTTCTTTTTTTTTGACAATACCCCGATTCCGCTATCCGATCATAGTACCCATATCTAGAGAACCGAATTCAAGGCTTTTTCTCTTTCGCCCTACAAGCTCCACTGAGAGATTTCCTCCACCAGGGTGAGCATGTGTTAGTTGCTCAATGCATTTTGAATGGAACCGTACCAACATATGTGATATCAGATATGCATAAAACGGGAGTAGGTAATTACTAGAAGTATAAGGTTAAAGTAAAAACTATAACTTTTAGTCTAAGGTTAGAATTAAAGTATTTAATTAATTTCGTATGCATAAAATTATGTTCATACTTGCTGCCAAATACTATCAGTAGAATCTGTTGTGGATATGGCGCAGTTTTGCTCAAATAAATTGGAAAGGTCGTTAAAATATTCAAAAAAATGAATCCGTTGAATTCAAAAACTCAAAAATAATATTAAATTTTAATAAAATTTCTTTTTGTAACCTACTATCAATATAAATTATAAAAAATATCGTTGATTTTTCAAAACAGATATTTTTTGGGTGAATTTTTACCACTCTTTGATTTGTATCTTTTTGACGGTTGCTTTAAAAAATCTCAAAAGCATAGATACAGATGATAGATATTGTTTATCTATGTACTTGTTTTGTAAAATTTTTAGATTTTTCGAAATTTGTTTAACCGAGATATTGACATATTTCTGTTGTTTTATTTATAACCTCATAACTTTTAAGTTAGTTTTTTTTTATTCGCATCTAGGAAAATAGAAAATTAATTTGATATATAATACATAACTTTACACCCTACACGACCTTCACAATAGTTAAATAGGAAAAAAAAATCTCGGAAAAATTCGAAAAAAGGGGTTGTTGTTCATTGCCAACCAACGTGTTTCGATTTTCGGTCACTTAAATGCTTATATCATTGGATCCAATGGTCGGATTTTCAAATTTTAAAATTCAAATTAAAGCCAGAATGACAGGTTTGTACCAGCTACAAAAATATCCAAAACCGTTAAAAATTTCATACTAAAAAAATTTAAACAATTTTTGGGGAATAATTTTCATCGAGGCAAACGTAACGAGGAAGAGGAATACTAAAAAAAAAAAAAAAAGTTTCTTATAAGAATATAATGGTATCATTATAATAATATAATTTTGTCTATTAAGGTATAGCCATTCTTTTTCTTTTTTTACAGCTGTTGACTACAGTTAATAATATATTAGGGGTATTCCCGATCCGATGCAAACTGGTCTTGCAGCATTGCAAAAGTGCAAAGTTTTTTTTTTTACAATGGGGTTAGGGTATAGCAATTTTACACTTTTGCATTTTTGCAATGATACAAGACCAGTTGCATCGGATCGGGAATACCCCTATTGTATCTTACATAATATATTGTATGTGTAGGTATTGTAAACATACTTTTATGTTCCTCTGCAATAATTTTGTAAAAAAAAATGTAGCCTGATATTCAACCTGATGCGATTTAAAAACTAAACTAATCCTATAGATGCAATAACTTAAGAGTCATGAGAACAACAGAAATATGCCAATATCTCGGTTAAAAAAATTTCGAAAAATCTATCATCTGTATGATTTTGAGATTTTTTAAAGCAGTCAAAAAGATAAAACTCAAAAAGTAAAAAATTAATTTAATTTTTCAATTTTTGAATTTAACGGAATCTTATTTTGAATATCTGAGCGCATAATCCAACATATTTCAAACTGAGCGTGTCTCCTATGCTTAAATGTAGTGGGGGCATCGGGTCCCATTTTAAATGCACTAATACATGCTTATGAAAAAGTAGATTTCAGTGTTCTATTCTAGCAGCTTGTAGGCCGAAAGAGAACAAACCCCTTAACTCGGTTCTCTAGATAATATACGCGTACTCTATGATAACAGCATCGTTAAGGTCTTAAAATTCAGGTTGAATATCAGGCTACATTTTTTTTACAAAATCATTGCAGAGTAACATAAAAGTATGTTTGCAATACATATACAATATGTGTAAGATACAATATATTATTAACTATAGTCAACAGCTTTAAAGACTGTAAAAAAAAGAAATCGAATGGCTACCTTAATAGACAAAATTAATGATTAATGATAGTTAATAATATATTGTATCTTGCACATATTGTATTGTAAACATACTTTTATGTTACTCTGCAATGATTTTGTAAAAAAATTTACCCGATTTGCCATTCCAGCATAGTTGAGGTACATTAGAAATGAAAAAAACATTTATGTATTTTAAAACTTTGAATAAATTCTTTTTTAAATTTGCTCTACTTCACATACAAATCTGGAAAGCCTACGAACAGGGTTGACCGAATCAACTACACTACATTTTCTACATCATTAACTACGCGTAGTTAATTTAATAAACTACACGTCTTATTTACTACAAATTGTTACTTTTTCATATAAATACATAGTAAATTTAGAGAAATAATAAAATTTCAATAAAAATTTGAACATTTTAACTAAAAATTCAACCTTCAAATTTACAACTGATAGATCATTTGATATTTGAATTTAAGTTTGTTACAATTTGTTTCATTAACTACATTTAACTACGTTTAACTGCATAAACTACGTAGCAAATGTAAAAAATGTAGTGGCCATCCCTGCCTACAAACACTTCTACTTTTTTTGGTGTCCGTTTTATCATCTTCTTCGTATTCTGTTTCCTCAGACCAGTAAGAACAACGCAATAATTTTGTCTATTCCCCTGACGTTTCACTTTTTTGAAATTCTGTTAATTTTTTTTATATTGTTAGTAAGTATGCCTCGCCATTCAAAGACTAGCGTGTATTGGTACTACTAGTGCCATAAGAACCACTCCAACCGCAGCTCTAGAAACGTTCCTATCACTTGCCCCACTTGATTTATTTACTAAAGAAATGGCGGCCAAAAGTGCTCTAAGACTTAAACAGTGCAATAACTGGAAAGAGGGCCTTTTTGGACATAGAACCATTATAAACTATACTGACAAAGACATTCAAACAGACTACACTATACCGCACATCGATTTTCATCCAGTTGCCCTAACAGATATCCCCACAAGGGAATTCAGGACGGAAAACAGGGTCATAAACTCAAATCATGTATCGGTTTTTACAGACGGCTCCAAGACAAATGAAGGGGTAGGGTCAGGTATCTTCTCAGATTACTCACCCCTAAATAGATCAATAAAACTTCCAAATTTCTAGTGTCTTTCAAGCGGAAGTGCTTACAGTTTGCGAAGCTGCAAAAACTCCATCCACTTACGAACTAGGAAATAGAAACATCGATATCTTCATCGATAGTCAGGCGGCAATAAAAGTAATTTCATCAATTGTCACAAAGTCCAAACTGGTTGAACGATGCCGAAATCAGTTGAGAACACTTAGTGCAACGAATACGGTTACCCTCCGATGGGTCCCAGGACATCGTGATATACAAGGAAATGAAATTGCGGACGAATTGGCCAAAAACGGGTCATCACTTGATCCGAACCAAACTGAATCCATCATACCTATGCCACAAGAAAAAAGCAGAATCCACTAGAGTTTTCTTAAAGCCGCTAACGACAGATGATCGGAAATTGACACATGTCGGGTGTCAAGAAACTCATGGCCGGATCTCTCTAAGAAAAAAACTGACTATTTACTCACACTAGGCAGACCTAAATTGTCCCTCTTGATTGGAATCCTAACAGGTCACAACTCAATGGGAACCCACATGAGCAGAATGGGCATCAGCACATCTGACTTATGCAGAGGGTGTCAAGATGAAGAGGCGAAAGAGGGCTCCTATCACTTCCTCTGTGAATGCCCCAGCCTAGCTAGAACCAGAAAGACAGCTCTTGGAGAATACTTCTTCGATGACCTGGAAGACATCTCGTTTTTGCCACTGAGAAACATTTATAAATTCATCCAGAGTTCGAGATGGTTCAGGAAGGCACCCAACCTTATCTCCTCCTCCCTGGGGAGCACAATGGATACATTGAGATCCAATTGAGGTAGTTCGGCTTGCCGTGCTATCACCCCTCATTACCTAACCTAACCTAGGTATGCCTCCGCTTAAACATTTCTTATGTTAAAAAAGATTAAATTTAATTTTATAACAAAAACTGAAATTCTTTCAGGATTCATATTTACATATTTCAATATACATATTGTTTAATAACACTTTTTTAATTAATTTAATGAAAAAAATCATTTAGCTTCATTTCTACATGTATATGTTTTATATATTGTTTTATAACAATTCTTAGTTTTAATTATACTTTCCATCTACTAAATGACATTTTTGAAAATAAGCAAACAATTATTTTGGTGGTCAAATATTTCATTTATCTAAATATTTCCTTGTTTGAGAATAATGCTTTCCGCTGAGAAGTTTATTCGTGGTTTCGTATTTGACAAAAGTTAATTTCAGAGAACTTATAGACTAGGAAAATTAGACATAAATTTGGCCAAAGTTCGGAAAAATTATATACAGGGTTTTTGTTTTTGAATCAGCTCATTTGAAGTGTTCTAAACATTTTGTGGAAGTTCCCCATCGATCCGAGGGTCGCGTCATTGATTTTCAGGGGGTCAAAGGGGGTTTTCACTGATACGGTACTGGTAAAATGGAATACATCAAAAATAAATTCGTCTGGTCCTGAAACTGAGCTAAATTGTTTCAATTATTATGAAAATGAAGAATGAAAAGATCCTATAAAAATATCTGTTGGAAAAGGTGTTTTTTTTGGGGATGGGGAAATGTAAAGTGAGTTCATATTACAAAAAACTCTACAACATGTTTATTAATGAATCTGTGCGGAAATATTTTATTTTTCATGAGAAAAAAGACTCGAGAATATCTATGTTAGTCGTTTTGGAAGGGGAGGGGTAAGGTGGGGGGGGGGGGGTATTGAAAACTGCAAATTTAATTTCATGGAATCTGGGCATATGACCCATGATTTTAGGATATTTTTTGACGCTGAACCTAATAAACGACAAATAAAGATGTTATATCCTCCCTTTAAAAAGTTATAGTAACTTTTTAAATAAAGATGCTAGTTTTTTCCGAAGTAGGTACCAATGTTAACAAAAATTGCATCTAAAGCGGATATCTGCTTCATCGTGTGTTATGGCATCGTGATGAAATATTTTAAATTCCTATAAAAGTTACGTGCAAAAGCATTTTTGCAACAATGTCATTATTGTATTCGACGGATATAATGATAACGAGAATAATATTAAAGCTTCGAAGCAACGTGCGTGGCGGTCTCAGTTTGCGCAACATCTTTATCAGCTTATATTTTATTTGATTCGTTGATAACAGTTCCAACTAATCAACAATCATTTCTAGCCGACAAAAATAAAAAAATCAGTTTTATTGATATGTTATTGAAAAAGTGTGAGGCAGCCTCAATCGTGGTGAAGCAATCTAAAAATTATGCTGATGTTCTAATCGTCGAAACACTTATTGAACAATCTTATTCAAATTAATTCATATTTTCAATTGTTTTAGTTTTTTCTTCTTCGTATAATCTTATTCAAAGACAAGCATTATTCAGCAAACCTTAACAGTTAGTTTCTCTCCCTCCAACATCTCTGCTGCTCAACAACAATTTTATTGCGGTTATTATCACTTACTCCTGGAACTCTGCTCCAACCGGCCCCTGTTTTACTACTAAATAAGATTTTTTATAATTGTAGTCGGGGGTGTGGTGCTAGATGTGGATGTCGTACGGCAGGACTAAGTTGTTCAGTTATTTGTAGTCGCTGTCATGGTCAAGCATGCTTAAATAGTGACTCTAAAAACTATGAAGAGGTGAACGATGATATGGACGAAGATGAGAACCTAAGGCCATCAAGCTAAATAAAAAAATAATTAAAAAATACAACAAACAAAAATACAAAAAAAAGGGAGGATATAACATCTTTATTTGTCGTTTATTGGGTTCAGCATCAAAAAATACCCTAAAATCATGTGTCATATGCCCAGATTTCATCCAATTAATTTTTCAGTTTTGAATACCCCCCCACCTTACCCCTCCCCTTCCAAAAAGACTAACATAGATATTCTCAAGTCTTCTTTGTCATGGAAAATAAAACATTTTCGCACAGTTTCATTCGTAAACATGTTGTTGTAGAGTTTTTTGTAATATGAACACTTCACATTTCCCCCTCCCCTTAAAAAAAAACACCTTTTCCAACAGATATTTTTATGGGATCTTTAAATTCTTCATTTTCATAATAATTGAAACAATTTAACTCAGTTTCAGGACCAGACGAATTTATTTTTGATGTATTCCATTTTACCAGTACCGTATCAGCGAAAACCCCCTTTGACCCCCTGAAAATAAATGACGCGACACTCGGATCGATGGGGAACTTTCATAAAATGTTAAGAACACTTCAAATGAGCTGATTCAAAAACAAAAACCTTGTATATAATTTTTCCGAAATTTTTTTCTAATTTTCCTGGACTATTACGCTCTGTTGCGGCGGAACGGATAAAAGAGAAGTAGATTCGCCATTTTCTTTGTAAGTAATAACAATAGAGACACAAGAATTAGACCAAAATTTAAGTTGTCGCTTAACACCAGTATTGGTAAAAAAATAAACCAAACAAATCGAAAAATGTCACTTGACCCCTTCTCACTCTAGACGCTTCAGTTATGTCATATTTATTTCCATCCCATACAGGAGTTGACATTGCTTACGAAGCAACACAAGAACTTGCAACCCTAAATTCCTACCTAAACAAACTGTATGCAGAGGAGGAACCCAGGCAAGCTGCAACGTCTTCAAACCCCCTGGGACAATTAGCTAGTCGAATACCATGCTCATGTGATCAAGGCGTTTGCAAATGTTGTACATGTAAATGCAAAATTAATACATTAATTTCTCCATTTTTAAAACACATTTTTAATTTCACACAGCATTGCTTTCAATAGTCGGCGTGAACGGATGTATGGAAGTCGTCTACAAGCCGGAAGACTTTGCCTTTGATCTTCGTATGAAACTGAATAATCGTGTTTTATTTCAGCGGAGCGTATCAGGCAAAAACCCACCTCCATTTTGCTTCCGACCACCAAGGTTCGGTTTTGTTAGAGCTTGTATAAAATTTTACGATGTCTATTTTTTCGGTCGTAATATGCACGTTTGCATGGACTTAGCCGGATATTTTCAGGGATATGAGCTTTTTGAAAGGTAATTCAAGATACATAGCTATTTTAAAATGATAATGGTGTACAAATATTTATTTAGATCGTATGACTGCCTCCAGTTGGGAATGAAAGGTGTTAAAATAGTGAAGCCTGAAGAAGGATACCCACTTAAGCCGACTGATGTGGAAATTGATCAAGGTGATGATGATATAGAGGACTATGACGAAAACGTTGTTAGGAGTATCTAAATTACATAAATGCTATTAAGAATTATAGGTTTAAAAATAGATGTTTTTTAAATTATTTGTACCTTCTAATTAATAAATTAAAAAGTGAATGTTGCATCCTTGACATTTTCTAACGCCAATACGGCTGGTGCAGCAGCTTTTACTATCGCTAAGTAAAAAATAAAACACCAGGCATTTCGAATATTTCCAAGAAGCAGGGTTATGATATTGTAGTTTATTATTTGCAAATTCGAATGCTAACTTCCGCACTTGAATTAAATATGTGCCATAATCCATTTAGCTGTAAAACAAATCCAACCGAAATTAATTCCTCAATTACCAAAATATTTCAATCCAAAAAAATGAAATTTAATTTGACCACAAAATAGGCCTTTGCGCGCAACTCGTGAATTTCAAAGTGAAATGACGAGGAAGTGACCACATATTAATTTATTTGCAGATATAATATCCCAATTCACAGTTAAAATTTTCAATAGTCCACATATTCTGTGTACCTAATGTCCTACGAAAAAAATGTGTCCCTTTCCGAAATCAACCCATATTAATTAACTTTGATCAAAAGAACTGAAATAATTACAAAGGAAAAAAAAATTTTTTTGGCGTGCAAAAAACTTATGAATTCAACGCAGTTTTCTCTCATTCTGGTCAATAATTTTGAATGCAAATAAATTATTTGGACAAAAGTCATGTACAATTCGTTGGCTAAACAAGTACTACATTGTCACAGTCGGACAGAGCCATCCTTATCCCGTAAGGCGTTTTACGAAAAGGGCACGGCTCCAGAAGCGTTTATTGGCATTGAAGTAAAACTAAAACAGGTGTTGCACAGTATAAACATTCGAAGCATGGCAATTTTTTAACGAATGTTACTATAAGCTAAATCTGCCAGCCAAATATTTTCCTTTTTAACAATTTTTGTCATTATCATTTCTCTCTAAAATCCATGATATTAAAGCCAATTAAAATTCAGCTGCGTATTAACTAGTGTAGCAAAAATAAAACAGTAAATCTGCAATATTTAATTTTCTTAGCTTAGAAAATGTTTTTTGTTGTTGTATTTAGTTATTTTTATTGTTTTTAACATAACCATATTAATAATGACAATAATATTATTGGTAATTAAATTTACTTATTAAATGGCTATCATATCCACATAAAAAAAAAGAAGAAATGAAACAATTTTCCTTCACTTCTTCAATCTCTTTTTTGCAATCAAGTACTATTTTGCTCTACAAAATTCCGAACAAATTTTTTTTTTAAGTTCTTACTTCTGATACATAGGAGCAGTTTTTTTTCAGAAATATATAAACAATTTTAATTTAAACAAATAAATTATTGAAATTTATATGCCATTTTGTAGCTTAAAGCCAAATATAAGTTGTATTTATATAAACATAAATTAATTTCTACACATTCCATTTTACAAAAAAAAATAATTCAAGATATTTGTAAGAAATCATCAACAGATCAAGAAGAAATACACAAGCAACAACTTTGATGATGAAAATGCTAACATCTATCACTACAGATGATGACATTGATGGTTTTCGTATTAAATGAAAAGATGCGACGTTGAACATATCCAAGAAAAATTAATCGGTGGAATATAATGGTTCGTGCTGTTTTTTTATCAATAGAAACGCAAGAACGTATTCCTTGCACTTGCACTGTTATTGCTGTCAGCTGAATCACTCACAACAGATGTAGGTGCAACTAGACGGTGGGCGCCTGTGGCCGACCGCGGAGGTGATTGCTAGTCCCTAAAAATTCCCCTTGCCTTGGCAGAAATCTTACGCACACGACCCCTACTGCTAACACTCACTAAAGCCTCATTGTTATCGCTCTCAGTTTGTTCTTCGTTGCTATCTTGTGCAGTGGCTACCATGTTTCCATTAGCGTGTCTGAGTGGAACTCTTCGTCGCATTCGATTATCAGCTGTATCATCAGATTCTTCATTATAGCGGGGTCGTTTTTGGTTGCGAGTGCTTCGTGATCCCCGTTGTTGTGAACCGCCCTGGTAATCATCATCATCGTCATCGTCAAAACCAGGATCATCATCATCATCATCGGAGTTAAGATTTCTTTTTCTGCGCTGACGTATATGGCGGATATTTCTACTGTTACTTGCTACTGCTGCTGCTGCTGGTGGCCGAGTATTTCGTGTTGGAACAAAAGACGTGAGTGGTTGGTTATCATCAGAGTCAGAATCTTTAGACCCCCCATCAGTGCCCTCATCAGACCCTCCCGAATCGTTGTCCTCTTCTTCGTTTGCTCCTTCTTCATCTTCAACGTCTTGCTCTGTTGCACTAGCTTCTTGACTGAATCGCGGTCTTCCACGTCTAGGGGCTACTACTACAGTTGACAGGTCTTGAGGTGTTGTGCTATTCACATTATTGCGCATTCTAAGACGAGAAGACACATTTCCAATTATGCTTGACATTTCGAGTGGATCCTCTACAAGATCAAGTTCATCAGCATTGCGCTGATGGCGTGAAAGTACCCGCCGAGTGTTACGAATTGTTGAAGGCCCAGGATCGCCGTAGTTATGATCAATTTGTACCTGGTGTGACATGCTGGCAGTAGAACGTGAAAGATTTGAGGATGAAGATGGTATTGCATCCTGATTTGTAGTATGAGAACGGGTGTTGCGGAGGGTTGTTGTTGTTTGTAGTCTCGAATTTCTGGTGTAAGGCCTGTCATTAGTATCATCTGAAAAAAAAAATTTCATATTTCAAATATAACTGAAAGTTGAACGAATCTAAGGAAGAAATATTACACGTTTAAAAAAAAAAAAACTACTTACCTAACCGCTGTCGTTGACTGTTTTGGCTTGACGCAAGTGGTTCGTTATCACTTTCATCGTCATCATCTTCCGAAACGACGTTTGTGTTCCGATTTGTCCTTAACTGGCGGGTAGTCGTTGGAACTGCTGCGCGGCTTGTTGAAGGTATATTTAAAGTTCCTCCATTTGTAATAACACTACTCGCATCCTGGCTAGAGTCCGACGTTTTCTTTATTCCGCGTGGACTTGCACGCGATCGCGTAGGGATATTCTATAAATAATAACGAATGTGTACATTTAGAAAAAAACTAAATTTAAATTTATATTGTTTTACCTCTCCTCCTTGTTCGACATCGATTTCTTCATCTTCTTCAGCACTACCACGTGCCCATTCCATAAGTGCTCTCCTGGCACTTTGCCTGGTAGGCCGTGCCACTTCTTGATCAGTCTCCGAATCTACAACTACATTGCGCAAATTTCGAACTGGTAGATGATAGCTGTGATCTGTTTCAGCCGCCGAGCGGCGATTACTTATACGAGTAGCTCTTGAAGGACTTTCATTTTCAACTGGAGCAGAAACCGCAGCAATTGCTGCTACCGAAGTCGATGGTTGTTGTGATAATCTAATAGGTCGACCCGTTTTTTTCTTTGGTGTTTGCTGCTGATGTGTCGACCCAGAGTGCTCTTCTGCATCGGCAGAATTCTGATCATCATTTTCTTCTGATGTGTTGACCTTTCTACGATGGCTTCTTTTACTCGGACTTGCCCCACTCGCTTCTGTTTGTTTTGAAGCCGTTTTATTTCGCCCTCGGCTTTTTGGAACGTCACCATCATCTTCGTCATCGTCCGAATCAATTCTTCGTCGACTTTTAGCTTCTCGTTTCTGTTTCGGGGCTTTTCTTTTTGTACTCGAGCGTCTTTCGTTCGGTTTATAGCTTTCCTCAGAATCGTTTCCTCTGTTACGACTGCAAGCTCCAGACCCACCGGCACTACCTCCTTTTTTCGGTGTTCGTAATTTACTTTCCCCACCTTGATTATGATCGTGACTATCGGTATCGTCTTCCGAAGACGACGATCCACTAGTCATAGAGCTGGATTCATCCGAGCTTTGCCCGTCAACATCTTGGCTATTCGGGCGAGATGCATTGCGACGTAAATTGTGGCCACTTGGGCCCGGCAGTGATTCAGTTTGGTTGGACGATGTGACTCTATTTGAGCTAAACGCTGTCGTTGCGTGGGAACCAGAAGCATTTCTAGGTAATCGGTTGCGATTGCTGCTGCGATGTTGTGCACCATTTGCCGTAGACCTTTGACGTTGCGTTGTTTCTTCATCAGCGTCCTCATCATCAGAACTGTGATGACGATTGTTTGTTCGTCCACCATTAGTAGTTTTTGCTCGACGTGACGGACCAGAACGATTACGACGATCAGGAGGCGAGCGTTTATTTATAGATTTGTTCAAACGTCGTCGTGCTGCCTTCCAACTTGATACTACTGGTTTGATGTGTGATTCGAAGAGAGCACTTAGACGAAGTGTCATTGAATAAATCTGTAAAACACAAGGAGACGTTATGATCATTTAAATTATCGCATATTAATACTATTAAAACTATACAAACAAATAATTTGAATATTTAGCAATGATGATTATTGTTGGGCACAAAATTACTTAACAAGAGAGCTTGGTTTAGCTAAAGATGGAAAACTACATGTTCACAAATTCTTTATAATAATATTAATTTCAAAAAGATTTCGTTTGGCAGTTTGTTTCTAAAATAAGTCTAAGAACACAGGCAGGTGTTTAGTTTAGCTTCAATACATTAAAAAAAATTGTTTTCTCTGTTTGGTTCAACTTAATTTGAATAATAAAATATGTTATTGAAAATTTCCTGTCTGTCTGTATGTATGTATGCGTCAACACCACATCTTTGTTTGGGGTAGAATCGGTTAATTTGATTTCTCACAATCAGTCTGACAAATTACCACAGATTACCACATGAATTTAATACGAAATCCATATTGAATCTTCAAGAAAAAGGTATTGAATATTATATATATATTATTTCAAGATGACAGCTCTACGCACTAATCGCTACAGGCTACTACTTACGACAAAGGTATAGCCGAAAAAAGCTAACAATAACAGTGAATATTGCATACTTTACACTTAAATTAATTACTTACACACAAAACAAAAATTGATTTGTTATTGTTTGCGTATAATATTTGCTGAGCTGGTTAATAACGTTAAAAAAACGGCAAATAATTATATCCCAAAGACGCAAAAAGTCTTTTTCGTCTATATTGTCAAAAAAATTTCTACAAATGTCATTGGAAATCATTCAATAAATCTATTTTCACTTTTCGTAGATAAAAATCAGTAACAACCTCATATATTGAGTCTTTTGGAATCTAGAGCACACATCAGAGCCTAATCTCCTGCAATGCAGAGATAGATACTCTTGGCGAAAGCTAAGATGGTTCCAGAAACTCTGTTATTATTATTATTATAAAATATACCTACCAAAAAATAATATTTTGCTATTATATTTTCAGAGACAAATATAGATTAGGTTTTTGAGGTCTGTTAGCTTTACTGAACTGTTCGATTTTTTCTCAAAGACAGTTTTATTATTTTTACTACGTTTCTTAGTGAAGTCGTAAAGTGTTTGTTGTTTCATTTAAAACTTTCAATGTGAGAGATAGTTGTTATCTTTCAAGTATACATTACAGTGGTTTACTAAATTCTTTCAACAGTCTTCTCTTAATTTAGTACGTTACCCCGTTCTCAAAGGTTTCACCAGAGTTTTTTACGTTAAACGAAAACGGGCGAACAATATCGTTTTGAGAATAGCTATCTCTAAACAATGATAAGCACAGCCATCGTCAAAACAAAATCGTTTCTGTTTAACGTAATAATCTCAAGTTTTTCTTCATATTTTAAAAATTCTATTTAAGTGTCAAGAGCATCAGTTTAATAAAAGAAATAACTGTTTTTTAGTTTGAAGAATTCACTCTTAAATATTAAAAAGAGCAGAGAAGACCATTACCATTAACAATAATTTTCGTCATGTACAAATAGAAAATTCTTTTTAATAACGGTTTTAACTATATGCCTGTAAGAAATTAGGCCTTTAAAATGCAAACTATATTCCATAGCACTATTAAAAAGGAATAGAAGGTTCAGAAAGGATTTTTATTGGCGCAATGAATTTAGATTAACAAGTTTATTATCTCACATGACGAGGTCCCGTTTAAGATGGTTGGTGTATTTAAAAAAAATGCTATCAGAAGTGGGAATCTAACTTTGGAGTAGAAATGAAACATGGTTTATTAGTATTTTTCTTCACATAAAATGTTATCAGAAAAGAAAAACTAATCAATAATTTAAATTCAACAATTACAAACGAATAAAATTCTAGTTAAGAAAAAAAAAAGAATGAAATAACTAATATATCTTACCGTCGACTGGTCCTATACACACAACGACAACAGACAGACACAGGAAGAGAAAGCATGATTGGAAAGGGAGGAAGAATTTGTTTTGGTGATGAATTAAAGCGAGCAATGTGCCGAGTGCAATAAGATGTCTGATTCCACACTAAGGCAGAACAATTTAAACATCAAACACTCAAAACTCAATGCAATGGAATATGCTTTAAAAGATTACTTACGCGAGACCTCTTATTTGTATTGTAGTTCTTGGAATTTTGAAATATCAATCGAACGTCTTTTGCAAAATCCAAGGGATCCTCATAATTGCCGCCAAGTAAGTCTTCTTTAACTGTACGCAAATCCATTGGCGTATCAATAATTTGCAAGTAGTCTGGAAACTGCATTGTATCAACTGGCTCACGGAAAGGAGTTGAGTCTGGTCGTAGCCACATCATATCCAGTAGCTTCCTACAGTCTGCTTGCCAAGCATCATCGTCACGATTGCGTAGGTTTCTAAATGCAGAACCCAACTATATATTATGATTGAACATTTTTTTAGAACTTATGAACAAACCTTGAACTGCTTCCGTTGCTTCTGCGCGTAGCTGAACTGGATGGCCCTGCTGTACTTGTCGAGGGTCCCGGCTCATTTTCATTATTATCATTCTCCGATTCCGACGAAACATATATGTCAACCAATTGGTGATAGACAGGTGCAACATCAATATCATTTTGTTCCCTTAAAAAAAGAATTTTGAAGTGTTATTTGTATCTAACAAGTCTTATTTCAAGTTTTACCTTATAATTCGTAGACATAAATCTGTGATAATTCTAGCATGTCGGACAATAGTCGTATGCTTTCTGTTAAATTTTTCGGCATTGGTTGCAAGGTATCTAACATCAAACTGTGCAGATGTGATCCGACGATAAAAATGATTTTCAAACCTAGCTTTAATTGTTGTCAGATCAATAGGGTACTCAATTAAGTACGCATAATTAGGGTATATGTTAAGGTCGACGGGGGCTAAAAATGGCTCAGCAATGGAAAGACGCATAACTTGTTCCAAACCATTAATTATTCTGCGACAAGACCCATCTCTATCGCCACGATGCCATTCCTCTGATTTGGGCTGGTAGAGTGTTGCTCGAATTTCTTCTGGTAGAACTGAGACTGCTCCACCCACCTCATCAGGTAAACGATTCTCATCGATCGGTTCCATATCCCATGGACTCATGTACTCATATTCTCCATTGTCCCATCGCACACGAAAGCACATAAAGTAGGAGCTTGGGAATTCGGGTGAGAGCAGATGACGTGATTCAATTTGACCCATCCACCATCCATCTCCAATCATACATCTATATAAAAAGTAATTGAATGATATACATACATGCATATCAAATTATGTATGTTGTATAGTTACTGGAACTTACCTAAATCTATCCCCGATTCCCCAGTTCCGTTGTACTGCTAAATCAAATGTCTGTCGAAGAACTAGGAAATCCAACACGTCTGGCATATCATGATATTTAATTTTGAAACTCATGCCGGACATGTTTCCTTCTTCATTTAACATTGCCAACTTGAGGCAACAAAGCCTTGGGGGTTTAATTTCATACTTAATTCCAATAACCCGCACCAATTCGTGCTCCCGCAGTTCTCGAAAATTCCAAGGTTCAGAGCTATGAGTGACTTTATAAGATTTCTTAGATCGCACAGCATCCAAGTAACGGTGATGTCCTTGTCGGAAGTAGACTACTTCATCTCCCATCTGCGGATAGTATGGAGTTTTACGGGGTATTACCTCTGAAAGCCATTCTGGAGGCTTATAGGCTTCTGGAATTTCTCCAGTCATATTTTCTGGTAAAACTGGGCGTTTGCGACGATTCTTTGATGGAGCAGCCGATGTATTAGGTTGCGATGTTTCATCACTGCTGCAAGAAGAGCTTCTTCGTGCCACTGGCTTGCGTTTAGATCGCTTTGGGGGCTCCAGATTTGGACCTGGTTTGTCTGCAACCCAATCCGAGTAATCAGATGACTCCGAATCTGTGGTAGATGATTCCTCCTCTTCACTAAGATTTTCTTCCACGTTTGAATAACTTGTGTCTCCAGATGAGTTGCTGCTATCCTCTTCTTCTTCTTCTTCCTCAGGTGGTTCTTCCACATGTTCTTGACCTCGCACAGCTCTTGTTCGGTAAGCAGGACGTGGTCCACGACGTGCACTTCGAATTCCTCGTTGTCGATTTGATGCTTGCATTGCTGTGTTTGCATTCAATGTATTAATCATAATGGGACGTCGTCGCATTTCCCGTTTATATTGATCCATTTCATATTGACCTGCTGCGTATACTGTTTGTCTTAGATTTTGAGTTTGTGAATATTTCATGGGACGAACATAAATACGACGTATGAACTTGAAGTTTGTTTCTCTTTGCCAGTTGCCACTACTTTGGCGTACTCCTTCCACATCACCAGTTCGTCGTGCAGCCACCAGAGCTCGCCCTATTGAACCAGCGCCACGTGGAGAATTCCCACTGCCATTATTAAAACTGTTGTTCCGATTACGTTCATTATTTGAATCTGGAACCGGGTCTGCTCCTTGTCGGTTCGCAAGAGCTTCAATAAGCCGATCGATATGTGAATAACCACCATTGTCATCGATTTCAACTCCTTCCATGCCCATTGTTATGTTAGGTACCAATTGTTCAGTGGGACAGTTTTCCCTTCCTGGAACAAGTCTTTGATAGGCTGGTGGATGAGGATTTCCATCGACATCAACCAAAAATGGCGGCGGCATAAGATGAGGCATAATTTGGGTCTGTTCATCAACGACATAATGTTGTGTATCTCTTAGAAGTGGTCGATAATCTGTGTGGAAGAATAGCTCAGTTGGTAGCTAAAAAATGTTTAATTATAATTTTAGTGACCCTCTGTGCGATTAAATAAAAATAATAAAAGTTACGTTTTTAAATCTGTCTGGACCGATTCCTAATCCAAAAATAAGTATGTGTCCGTGAGAATCCGTGGCCGCAATCATAGTTCCATCTGGTGACCATTTAGCGTCGAAAACACCACCATGACCTTGTCCATCGATATTGTTTACGAAATGTGCAACGGAAATTCCTTGTTCTATGTCCCAGAGGAAAACTTGGCCATCATGACCAGCGGAGAGCAAGACATATTCATCTTTTGGATTTGATTCCAAAACGTACAGCTCGTCTTTGTGACCACGCAAAACGCAATGAAGCTTACCTGTTTTGGCATGCCAAATTTTGATCTAGGAAAACAACCGAATTGTAGAGGGTCAAAACTTAGATAAAATACTTACAGTAAAATCATTAACAGCCGTTATTACGTATTTATCAGAATAATCCCAAGCAACCATTGTCACCTTCAACTTTTTACCCTCTTCTGGTTCTGGGCAACTGCATAAATATCACATTGAATAGAGAATATGCAATTAATTATTTGAAAGCTTACGTTGTTAATCGTTCAGTCATGTTTAATTTCAAACTTTTCCATTGCTGAGATTCAAAAGTCCAAACGTGTGCAGTTCCATCTTTACTGCCAGATATAAATTTCAGTCCTCGGTGGGCCCACTGCACAGAATCAACAGCATCAGTATATGCTTCAGTTTCAAGTATCCTTTTGGGACCATCTTCAGACATAATATAAACTCTGGCATGATGATCCGCTGATCCAGCGGCCAGAAACATTCCACCTGGCGAAAACGAGGTACACATCATTTGAGCTTGACCGGGGCGCAATTTCTCATGGTACTGTATTGGTTTTGGAGCAAATATTGTCTTTCCAGCTCGCGGAGTGGTGTATTGCCAAAATGCAATTGAGCCATCTGTGCTGGTTGTCACTAAGTACTTTAAATCCCCTCGAGGTGAAGGACAAAAATTCACCGATGTTATCATTCCAGTGTGCCCAGAAAGTACTGCAATAGGCGATGTAGTTTGAAGGTCCCATACACGAAGAATGCGATCGAGGGAGCCTGCGGCTAACATTGTGTTATCCAAGTTGATGGCAATGTCTGTTATTTCAGCTGAAGCCCCACGGAGAGTCGCTAAAAGTCGACCATCAATTGCACTCCATATTTTAATGAGAAGATCGTCAGCACCCTGCATGAAAATTATACTTCAATCAACAAAAATTTGTTTTAATTTTGTCTATGTTTACGGTAATAATGTATTGGCCAGTCCGATCAAAAAGAACACAATAAACAGATGACAAATGTCCAACAGTGCGTCGCAAAAGGCGTGTTTTGGCGTATAAACTTGTTGGAATAACAAGTTTCCTTCGAACTGGTCCACCATATTCTCGGCCAATAAGAACTTTCTCTGAATAGAAAACACAGTTATTTATATAATTTATTTTTACAAAAAATACAAACAAAATTTACCTATATTATGGATTGGTTTGGTTACGGCAGAGTCGGGTAAAGATACTCCATGTACTCTAGAACAATAATCTAGCAAAGACCTTGGTTTGTAGATACTTTCCTTTGTCCTCATTAAACTTTGACGTCCGCTGCCAAGCAGAGACACGATTCCAGTAACTGCTGGTGTAAATTCATTGTCAAGTATAGGTCCAATGCGCGCACATATTTCCAGCAAATGGTTGGATCCAATATGAGAGTATTTACTTTCCTGAATTTTGAATTAAGTTTTTTGTAGTAGGTAATGTAGAATGTCATTCAAGTTTTACAATTGTTTTTGTTAATAAAATCATCATCTCTAACATAATTACATTTAATAATTGTTTTGCTGTATATTCTTAGAACAGTTCAAACAATACAATTAAGTTTGCATAAAATTCCTGATCTGGATATGTATTAAGACCACTGTCCTTGGTCTGAAAACAATGTATTCGGTTTTGAACTGAAATTACTTAAAAAAATACTATATAGCCTATCGTTAAATCTGGATATCTTAGTCAAGATCAGGAAAATAAGATCTCAGATACCCGCAAGTACATGAACAGCATTCCTCATCAATATTTCACAGGAAAACTGAGGAGAAAAATTAGATTTGCTTGGTCACTTATTGGGGGATCGAAATTTCTGCGTTCTGTAACTCTAGCAACGGCAAAATAAGACGAGAAACTACGAAAATTGACAAAAAAAAACAAGAGTTTTGTTCCATTTTCAAACGTTTCTCGACCAATTTTATCGATGCGATTTACACGATTTGAGAGTTACAGAACGTAGCTGATAGTCCCCTTTCACACGGGGAAACTGAGTTTCCAGCAACTTTCAGTTTATAGGTGAGAAGGGCAAGAGAAAGAGGGGAAAATTAAATCTTCCCGGTCAACGATTTGACTTTCAGTTTATAGGTGAGAAGGGCAAGAAGAAAGAGGGGAAAATTAAATCTTCCCCGTCAACGATTTGAGGAGAGACATTCCTCTTCACGTACGCAGTAGTGTGTGTTCAACCAAGCTACTTTAAAAAGAAACTGCAGAAAATTTCCACGATTTTGTTTCTTCGTGTGAAAGGTAAAAGAGACTTTTTAGAAAATTAGAAGAAAACGCCAAAAAAATCTCCGGCACCTTGTTTCCTCGTGTGAAAGGGGACATAAGATTGGATCTGGGGGAAAATAAAACACAATTATCTGGGGGAACACAAAACACAATACCTATCTTTTTTTTAATTTAAAATAACAGTTGACATCTAATACACATTCTTTTCATATGTCTAATGTAAACCCTGAGCCTCAGCTTTCTTTTATTTATTTTATATCTTTTCATTCTACAAAAGACCCGAAGGTTTTAAAAATAGATAATGTAAAAAAAAAAAAAAATCATGTCAGTAATCAAGTGAAACGGAATGTACATATATTCTTCGTGGTGTGCATTCTCCATGATTCCTACAGTTTGAGAATCTATGTTTGCAAAAATAAAATACAACATTCAAGCCAGACAGCAACAGTACATTCACAAAATTATGTTAGAACACACATCTCTTTTCCTCCATTTATTTCCCATCCCATGACCCATACAGAAAATGTGAAAATGGCTACGCCATTAAAAATGACATGAAATATGATTCTTACAAAAAGTAAAAATTACTAAATAAATAAAATTCAAAATTTGTTCAATTGTTTTTCATTAAATCAAAATTGTTCATCAAAAATATTATAAACATGAAATAAAAATTATATTTGAAAATAAAAGCATCTATTTGAATTTATAAAAATGTAAACGAATTCAAATCTTAATTGTTTATAAATAATTTCAATGAACAATTAATATTACATTATTTTAATTATCCTGCATTAAAATAGCAATATAATTATATAGGTACCAAACACCTCTAACCCAAAGCCAATATGGCGTCGTTTTGACGAAGACGGCGTAGGTAATAGATATCGAAAAATAAACATTACATAATTTCTGGAAACCTTATTCTCTTAATTTAACTATATTTATTAAAAACAACATCGATTCCGAGATGCATTAATCCGAGCGAATGATTATTTTTTTTCGCCCGATATAAATGCATAATTATTGAATGAGGGGAATTTATTCAAAGTTGAAACGGTACGTGCGTTTGGGTTGTACGAGAGGTATTCAACTTAATTAATGTTGCATTACTATAAACAATATTTTTGTCAAAACAAAACAATTCAGACTCGTAATGGCACTATACAGGAGATCAAAGAGCTAATTATTTACCCCAAGGTGGCAGAGAACATTTACGATTTCTTAACCCCAAATATGGGTGATTAGAAGCAAAAGTCCAAAAACAAATCACTTATTCGATGGATTGTTTATTTACGTTTACTTATTTAAAATAGAATAAAAATAAGTTTCTAGTGTTCTTACTTACCAACTCATCAAAGGATTGGTCATGTTCGTTGCCCAGCCAGTCGGTGCGTCGCGGTAGAACCTATGAGAAAGAAAGAGACGAGCTAGATAGGTAGTGTTTATTGTTGAACTGATGATTGGGTACTACAATTTATAAACTTTAAGGCGTCATCAATGCAACAATAATAATGAATCCTATGCAACAATTGAATCTGGGAGCAGTGGGCCATCCAGAGTTAATTGACAAAGGTGGATCCGCGCGCTAATGACCTTGCCGGGGATCCCTTGACTATTTTTGGAGAGAACAAGCATCTCGGGGATGACTTAAATTCTTGTTTTTTCGTACAAACTTTTAAAAAATCAGGAAAAAGAGTCCGAAAGCACGTGCTAAACCATAACAGAATATTCGATTCAATTTTTAGTATAGTTTTAGACTTTGAAACAAGTAGACGTATCGTATGGAACAATAAAAAGTAAAATAAGTCCCGGGATTGCAAGTTTCTCAAGCATGCATAAAATCTAGATTAATAAACTACCAAACATAACTAAGTCAATTAAAAAAACTCACCTTTTTTTGTTCGAGTTCCTTGACGAGGACCTACAACCAAGAAATAAAAACATTTTCGTTAGCTTGCCTTTACATTTCGCAAAAAAAAATAAATACGACAAAATTAATTCGATTTCGCGGAGCGACTATGACAATGGAGGCGAACAACTAACCTTTGCAGTTTCCTTAAGGGGTCCAGCTGCGAGAAATTTTGATATCAGAAAGTATAATTCTGCAAGGAAAACAACACTTTATTATTTAACAATCACTATTCACTTTTTTAATTGGATTTAAGGACAAAATAGTGGCACAGTTGCAAAAAAAAATCAAATGGGTTTTTTCTCTGCTACATTTTTCATTTTTGGATTGATTTGCATTTTGTGTTTACCTGGAACCACAACATTTTCGTTTGATAATAGTTTATTATCCATTTTCTTAGTCAGGGCTATAATGGAATTATAATTGAATACATTTAATTTATCGGAATTTATCCGATTTTTAATAAGATAAATTGAAGATTTTTGCTCTTTCACATAACACAAAAACTAATCGACGGAGTCCGTCGTCAGCCATTGCTTGTCGTTTCTTTCTCTTTTTGCTTGTATTCGTTGTTTTTTTTTGTAAAACCTCTTCAAAATTTGTGCAGTGGTTGTGAAACAGTTTTGGGAAAAAGTTATGTCTACAACAAAGTTTCTAAAACTTTCGATCGAAAGGACTGCGTTCAGGCAAACAATGAAGCTATATTAGGCCCAATTCACATAGAACTGGCTTAAGGTATTGGTGTGGTTCTGGCGTGGTTGCAACATATGTCACTTTGTGTAATTTGCATGTTCTCCTATAAGACAATACACACACATATGAAGAGGCGAGGGTATGGTGTGCCCTGTCATTGCCACGCCATATTGAGAACTCTAGTGGCCTAGAGAAACGTCACGCCACAATGGCCGCGTTCAGGTTTGTATCCAAAGCGATCTGGATAGCTTTGTGTTATTGTAATCCCTTGTAAAATCACAGTGGTCCGTTCTTTTTCTATAAAATGTTAACTATTGTTGTTGTGTCAAAAAAAAATGTTAAAATGTCACTAGGCGTGTTTTTTTGCAAGCCCGGGGGGAATTGGTTGAAAAAAACGACAGCGGGGATTAGCGACGACATGACAGTAAAAAACATGGAGTTTTCATACAAACTATCGATAACATGTATGCAATTCATGCCGGTAACATAGTTTTTCGGTGCGCTTAAGTTAAGCTTCGAGAATTCTCCGGGATTAGTTGTTGTTGCATTTAACATGTTAATTGTTTAGCACCGACGTCGTTTTTTTCATCCAATTCCCCCCAGGCTTGCAAAAAAACACGGCTATTGTTAAAAGTGTTACACTGTGTAACATTTCATTTAGGAACGATCACTGTTAAAAATATTAGCTGTGTTTTATTTTCCCCAAGATCCGAACCAGATTGGATTTGCTTACAAAAATACATGTATTACAAAAACAACACAAGATCCAACTTTGTTTTGAATTTGGATTTCCAAATCCATTTTGAACACACACCCTTAATTTGTAAATGTCGTCAGTAGTGTAAAGAAAAAAGGCAAACGGTGTATACGAATAAAAAAACAAAGGAAAAAAAGAGTTGGGTATATAACGTATGTCACGGAGATCCTGGGTTGTTTTATTTTCCTGATCTGATCTGGATTGGATCTGGGGGAAAATAAAACGCAGCTATTGTTGATCTGTCAATCGGAAGGGAATGAAAAAAAATTAAAACACATTTGGAATGAATAAATCAAAGAAATTTTTCGATTGCATGAAATTTTTTAGACTATTATGATCACAAAATCGAATTATTAACGAAATGCTAAGAATTTTTTCCATTCATAATTGACACAAATTCCTCTGCAAAAAATCTACCGAATTGAAAGATTAAACATACTGAAAATAACTGAAAACAATTGCAAAACTCAAAATCCAGAAATATATTAATTATGTTGAAAAGAAATACAAAAATTAAAATAATTCCAAATCGAAAGAACGAAAAGTAAACAAAAGACATAAACACATTTCCAAATTCAGCTGCTTTTGACAGACCAACACTTCAATTCATATCAAGGAGGTGAGTTGAAAATTGTTAGAAAGTGTAACACTCTGACACTTCAACACTGAATTTAGGAACGATTTAATGACGTCATAATGTTACACAGTTTTACACTTTTCCATTTGGGAACGACCAAAGATAACAATAGTGTAACAATAGTTAACATTTTATAGAAAAAGAACGCACCACAGCTGATGTCAAAGCAGCTTTTGCCAAAAAATTAATCTCAAGCTATCCTAAAAATTCTGGGATACTTATCTATCTTATGAGAAACGTAAACAACAGCTGATTTGCGTTCAGAAACATACTGGATACTCGAGTATCTTAAGATAGGCTATCCTAGTGAAACCTGAACGCGGCCAATGAAACCCATTCATATGTCAAACCAAATCCAACCAAAAGAAAATGAGCATGAAGGATGACTATGAATTCAACATTAAATTCTGCGAAGAGATCCAGATTTATGAAAATTTATATAATTACAGTAGGGCAGATTACTGCAATAGAAGCGTGCAAGACCAAACATGGCAGAAAATAGCCCAAAAATTCAATGCAAATGGTAGGTATTTTTTAATTTCATTTATTTGTATTCTTTGTAAACTTGCCCCCAACCAATATGACTTAAGTCGGAACCACGCCTGTCTCGTGTGGTGTGTTGTGGAGTGGTGTGTCGCTATCGCTCCAATGTGTTTCATATGCTTAGAACCCACTGATCTCTATAATATACTAGGGGTATTCCCGATCCGATGCAACTGGTCTTGTATCATTGCAAAAATCCAAAAGTGTAAAATTGCTATACCCTAACCCCATTAGGGGTATTCGCGATCCGATGCAACTGGTCTTGTATCATTGCAAAAATGCAAAAGTGCAAAATTTCTATACCCTAACCCCATTGTAAAAAAAAACTTTGCACTTTTGCAATGATGCAAGACCAGTTTGCATCGGATCGGGAATACCCCTATTGTAAAAAAAAAACTTTGCACTTTTGCAATGATGCAAGACCAGTTTGCATCGAATCGGGAATACCCCTACTGTGCCTACGTTCTGTAACTCTCATCGATAAAATCAGTCGAGAAACGATGAAATTTGAAACAAATCATATGAGTTTTGTTTCATTTTCCACCGTTTCTCGACCAATTTTATCGATGCGAGAGTTACAGAACGTAGGCACTGGATAGTGTATCCATACAAAAAACCTGACTCCTTTTGAAGAATTTTAGAACAGTGGCAAGGTACATTTACTTGTTTTTACTATTCGAAAGTATAAAAGTATAACAAAACATAAATGACAAATTTATCTCATAACCTCAAAATTTATTTGTGTTTTGTGTTGCAGTACAATACAACTGTTCAGCTCCCTAAAAGCCCTTCCACACTATCCCCCTGAGTATTAATACATGTCAAAAAAGCGTGAAACAAATCATGTATAATAGTGTGGAAACAAAATATGATATTCCCAGCCTACACGATTTGACATGTGTTAATACATGAGAATTTTTAGAAATGGTTCTAATTCTGTCACACATTTCATCACATTTTTATTGAGGTTAAATTAAACTGTTGTGTGTGGTCAAAAAATGAAAAGAAATTTCTCTCCCACAAATTTGGCAGTAGCATGGAATTCTTTTCCACTTTGTATTAATACTCAGTGGGATAGTATGGAAGGACTTTAAGAGCCAGTTGTACAAATATTTAAACCGTGGAACAGCAATTTTTATCCACCGATTCCGGCGGATTAATTGAGTTTCAACAGTGGTTTACTATTCAATTGTGTGATAATAACCAATTACATACTTGAACCAGCGTTGAACCTTAGTTAATCCGCCGAAATCGATGAGTTAAAATCTTGAACCGAGGCTGAACCACTATTGTACAACTAGCCCTAAGATTTGGCATCCGCACTACGTACCCGAGTGAATTCATTAACCTCACCTAGGCTTCAACAAATTTTGATAAAAAAAATCAATCTGACCTGACGCCACACGCCTGAATGTGATTCAGACGACAAAAATGCCAGGCGCTGGGACATTCAAGTTGTTCATGGGGAATTTCGACGAGAAGATTCAAGCTGGCGAGTTGCGTCCGCTGTTCGAGAAATACGGTTCTGTCGTCGAATGCGATTGTCTTGAAGAATTATGGGTTCGTGCATATGGAATCCGAGCAACAGTTACGTCTTGCACAACAATCCGATCAAAGTTGAAACGGCAAAGAGCCATCGTGCCCCCAACACGACGACAACCAACTACTTTATTGGCAATCTGATGGACAAGACCCGAGCACCGGAGGTGCGAGAATTATTTGAGAAATATGGTACGGTGGTGGAGTGTGTGACATTGTTTCATTGAACTATGGTATTTCCGGCATTTTTTAGTTCTAAATCAAATGCCGAAATTACTTTTATTTATATGGAAAGTTTTTCGAATCTTTGTTCGATTTGAAAATGGTTTTCGGAAACACTTAGGGGACTTAAAATGAAACTAAAACAAGAATGTTCGATGAAATTACCTTTTTTAGTTCTTCGAAATTCGAATGGAAATTATTGTTTTTTTTTCTATCCCACAATGATTTAAAATGTTTTGCTAATCATTTTATCTTAATTTGTATCCCATTTATTAATTATTATCAAAGATAAAACTAATGGAAAGCAAAGTTGGCATGACAAAATGATATAAACAAAATTATTATTTGACGTTTTGATTTTACAGTGTTATACGTTTATACTGCTTGGTACCACTGATCTCTATATACACTGGATAGTGAATAGCCTATAGTGTATAACAGTTTTTGTGAGGCAAGTTTTTTAAAGGGTACCGGCCACGACCTCATATCTCGCTCTATACAAACGAAGAAAGAGATTGAAGATATTTGCCGAAATTGAGCATTTATTTGATATCAGTTGATGTCAACAAGCAATGCGGCTGTAAATATTGAACAAAATATAAGAAAATACAGATCCAGTAGCGTCCATTCCGCTGGCGCCACTGTTATACTGTTATATAAGGGTACCGGCCACGACTATATTTTTGCCTCAAAAATTTTTTATGAATACACTATCCAGTGTATATAGAGATCAGTGCTTGGTACTTACGCACTTATAACAGTCTTCAAATGGAGTCAAATATTTTGTAGGAATACACTATCCAGGTAATATATAGAGATCAGTGACTAGATAGTGTATTCCCTACAAAGTATAACAGTTTTTTTGACTCTAATTGAAGATGACATTTTTTTTGACATCTTCCAAGCAGAATGAACAACAACACTTGAGTGAGCTAGACCACCAAGTTTTTATAGGCGACTGCCACGCCGATCATCAGACTCCTTTAAGTGGAGCTTGGCCTTGTTTCAATTTTAATTGAAAAAACTTTCTATGCCTAGGTAGGACTCTTTCTTATTTTTTAGCAAATAAAAAGCAAACAAAATTAATTATGGTAATACGATGGAAATGTTGCCAAAAAGAAGGTGTGCGTGAAGCCGCAAGTCAAGGCAGAACACGTCATGGGTGACTTTTGTTTTTATTATTTTACCAAACACATGCCACCAGCAACAGCACCCACATTTTGTATCTATTTTGACATCAAATCAAAACATTTTTTTCGTGGTCCCAGCACCAGCAATTGCTTCTTGAAGATTGACTACTGTTGGAACCGAATCTAACAACAGCCGTTTTTTATTATGACCCATTACCTACGTTCTGTAACTCTCGCATCGATAAAATTAGTCGAGAAACGTTGGAAAATGGAACAAAACTCATATGATTTGTTTCAGTTTTCATCGTTTCTCGACTGTTTTTAACGATCAGAGAGTTACAGAACGTAGGCACATGATCCATGTGGATCATCCTGCAAAAATAAAACAACCTCATAGTGGCGAGAATCAGCAGCCTGTTTTCGGATCATGAAACATAAACCCGATAAAGAGCAGATTCATATGTTGTTGTTGTTATGTATGTTATTTGATGATCCATATACATAGATCAATTCTGATGATAAAACATGGCTAACGTTGGTGTCCGGTGCCGGTACTACAGTCCACGTTTTTTATATTCGATGATTTCCCAATGTCGCATTTTCTTGGATTTCTCTAAAAAAAAATTCACGAAACCACTTTTATATTTTCCTTTTAATTTTTTTAATGGTTATTCTTTTTTAATGCTTCTTTTAACAGAATAAAGTGCTTCCACTTTGATCGGATTGTTATGTAAGATGTAATTGTTAAGATTCTGTATTGCATTTTTGTCGTCTGAATCACTCAGGCGTGTGGCTGGTTGGATTGATTTTTATCAAAACTTCTTGAAGCCTAGGTGAGGTTAATGAATTCACGCGGGGACGTAGTGCGTCTGCCGGATCTTAGGGAGCTAGTAAGGAGTTAAGAGCCCGTACGAGTAAACTTAATGCACATAAAAGCCCTTCCACACTATCCCCCTGAGTATTAATACATGTCAAAAAAGTGTGAAACAAATCATGTATAATAGTGTGGAAACAAAATATGATATTCCCAGCCTACACGATTTGAAATGTGTTAATACATGAGAATTTTTAGAAATGGTTCTAATTCTGTCACACATTTCATCACATTTTTATTGAGGTTAAATTAAACTGTTGTGTGTGGTCAAAAAATGAAAAGAAATTTGGCAGTAGCATGGAATTCTTTTCCACTTTGTATTAATACTCAGTGGGATAGTGTGGAAGGGCTTTAAGGAGTTAAGAGCCCGTACGAGTAAACTTAATGCACATAAACACTGGGCGGTAGCCGATACGACGAGGACGGAGCAACGTGTTCCGGTAGCACTAGCTCTTGAAATCGAATATCTAGTTTCTAAATTGATTTGTTTTTCTTTTTGTTACGTATACACTTAACTTTGACCAAAAAAAATTATGTATTTTATGATTGTTTATAAAATTTTCGGGGACTTGCTGAAAAGTTGCATTGCAACACAAATCACAATACACAAATAAATTTTCGAGGTTATGAGTTAAATTTGTCATTTATGTTTTGTTATACTGTTATACTTTAGAACAGTTAAAAAAAGTAAATGTACCTAAGAAACGAAGAACAGGGGTCAGAAAACTCTTCAATAAAGCCAGACTGAGCAAATTAGAAATAGACTGGAATCTATATAGAGCCGAACTTAATTCATATACCAAAGAATTAAAAAAGGCCAAGAAAGATTCATGGGCTAGGCACTGTGAATCCATTGAGAACACAAGTGAAGCGGCTAGACTTCGAAAGATCCTCGCATCTAACCCCACGACTCAGGGATACATTAAACATCCCGATGGATCGTGGTCGAACTCGAGCCAAGAAACACTTGAACTCTTCATGGAAACACATTTCCCTGGATGTATGAGTCCTGATGACTCAGGGCATACACAACCAGACTCTCTATACGCTGATCAACCAGTACCAGACTTGGAACAGGTTATCACAGATCAGAAGATTATGTGGGCAATAAACTCGTTCAAACCCTTTAAATCAGCTGGACCAGACGAGATTATTCCGGCATTTCTTCAACATGCTCTACAGATAATCACCCCATGGCTTAGGGTTATCTTCAAAAGTTGTATTAAACTAAGATACGTCCCTATCAGCTGGAGAAAAGTCAGAGTAGTCTTTATTCCGAAAGCCGGCAAACCGACACACTCGACTGCAAAAGACTACAGAACGATCAGTCTCTCTTCGTTCCTCCTCAAGACACTGGAGAGGATCATTGATCTGCATGTAAGGGACCTCCTCAATCCAAACAACTTGTGCAACTCCCAACACGCTTATCTTAAAGGTAAGTCAGTGGAGACCGCGTTGCACGAGGTCGTTTCACAAATTGAGAAAAGTCTCGAGCACAAAGAATACACCCTGGCAGCATTTTTGGACATCGAAGGGGCGTTTAATAACGTTAAAACGGAGTCCATTAAATCTGCTCTGGAAGAGGTTGGAGTTGAATCTGCCATCGTGGACTGGATTTATTCCATGCTCAATGGTAGAATCTTAAACTCGCAACTTGGGAACACTATTGTCGAGAAAACAGTTGCAAGAGGCACACCACAGGGAGAAGTAATCTCACCTCTGCTCTGGGTCCTCGTTGTTAACAAAATTCTTACAAAATTTAGGAATAAGGGCATTAAAACTGTGGCCTATGCAGACGACATAGTAATCTTGATATCAGGTAAATATCTTACCACCATCAAAGATATTATGGAATCTGCGCTTAAGGAACTATCCTTTTGGGCAGCACAACACGGTCTTGGGGTTAACCCTGCAAAGACCGAGCTAGTTCTGTTCACGAAGAAAAGGAAATTAGAGGACTTCACTCCTCCCAAGCTTAACGGAATTCCTCTGAAACTTTCCAAAGAAGCTAAATATCTTGGCGTAATCCTTGATTCGAAGCTAACCTGGAAACGGAATACAGAGGAAAGAATGAAGAAGGCAATTTGTGCTTTCTATACATGCAAAAAAACATTCGGTACACGGTGGGGAATGCGACCGCAAGTCATCCATTGGATGTACACGGCGATCGTTCGACCCATCCTCACCTATGGTTTGATTGTATGGTGGAAGGCCGTAGAAAAGATTAGCTATCTCAAAAACCTAAACAAGGTACAGAGATTAGCCTGTATAGGAATAACAGGGGCACGGAAGTCTACACCACAAGCAGGACTGGAGATCATTCTCAACCTTCCAGTCCTGGATGAATACATTAAATGCAGCCAAAAGTGCATTTCGACTTAAAGAAATGGACTCTTGGAAGCACAGCACTTATGGTCATGGGTCTATCTTGAAAAGATATGACGATCTTGATGTGACTACTGACTACGTACTACCCGTTATAGATTTTAGGAAAAGCTTCTCTACTTTAATACCCGAAAGGCATGGTTGGGAACCCAACTCACTACTCGGTGAACAGGTATACCTCTCTACACTGATGGGTCAAAAATGGAAGAAGGAACAGGAGCTGGAGTGTTTAGTGAAGCTCTTAATATTAGAGAATCATATAAACTACCAGATGAATGTAGTGTCTTTCAGGCTGAGATTTATGCTATTGAAAAGGCAGCCGAAATAGTTCACAGGAAGAAACTGAGCTCTTCAGAGATCACATTCTTCGTGGACAGCCAAGCTGCTATCAAAGCGATAGCCAGTGAGACTATAAGATCCAAGGCAGTTGCAAAATGTCGAAATACACTGAACAATATTTGTTACTCCAACCAAGTCAAACTCTGCTGGGTCCCTGGACATAGCAATATAGAAGGGAACGACAAAGCAGATGAACTGGCAAGGGAAGGGTCAATGTCAAATAGAGACAGTCGTAGCCAATCAGACACGAGACCGGACGTTCCGATTGGCGTGATCAAAAGGAAGATAGACCTAATAACGAAAGAGAAAATCAACAACTCCTGGATATCCAGGAACGATTGTGACATCTCTAGAAGTTTATGGCCTCTAATCAACGAAAAAGAAACTCAGTATATTCTATCGCTGAGTAAAAAGAATATTAGAACCCTGATAGGTGTACTAACGGGACACTGTGCCATTGGCACAATGGCCACTAGATTTGGTGTATACGCACCCGATTTCTGTAGGAGCTGTCAGGATATTGAGGAAATAGAAACCATTAAGCACCTGCTCTGCGACTGCCCCAACCTCCAAACAAATCGCCTCCGTTACCTTGGGAGCAGATTTGTTGGAGAACTGGACGATCTAGCGCAGGTCTCAATGGCAAACATGAAGAAATATATTGATAGTACGGGCTTTTTCGTAAATGACCCAGTCTATGTGTATGTATTGGTATCTCTGTTATAGGGGATCACAATGGACCAACAGGCCCCCGTGTACGCACAGCCTCAGGGCTGGGCACGCCCCTCCTAACCTAACCTAACCTAACCTAAATGTACCTTGCCACTGTTATAAAATTCTTCAAAAGGAGTCAAGTTTTTTGTATGGATACACTCACTGATCTTTATATACACTGGATAGTGTATTCATACAAAATTTTTGAAGCAAAAATATAGTCGTGGCCGGTACCCCCATATAACAGTATAACAGCGGTGCCAGCGGAATGGACGCTACTGGACCTGCATTTTCTTATATTTTTTTCAATATTTACAGCCGCAATGCTTGTTGACATCAACTGATATCAAATAAATGCCCAATTTCGGCAAATATCTTCAATCTCTTTCTTCTTTTGTATAGAGCGAGATATGAGGTCGTGGCCGGTACCCTTTAAAAAACTTGCCTCACAAAAACTGTTATACACTATAGGCTATTCACTATCCAGTGTATTATAGAGATCAGTGGATACACTATCCAGTATATTATAGAGATCAGTGTATCCCAGTTTAATAGACCCTGTTTAGATTGGGAAGATTGAGTCCGGACTGGTGAGTGCCATCGTGATTACATTTGAAGCTTTGAGTTGCCTTAAAATACATTGTCCCCTATTACACGATGATTCTTTGCGTCTGACTCTTTTCGAACATAACGAGTGCGAAAGAGAAAAAGATGAGACGGAAGACCAGTTGCCCTGTGAGCACTGATCTCTATATACACTGGATAGTGTATTCATACAAAATTTTTGAGGCAAAAATATAGTCGTGGCCGGTACCCTCATATAACAGTATAACAGCGGCGCCAGAGGAATGGACGCTACTGGACCTGCATTTTCTTTTATTCTTTTCAATATTTACAGCCGCAATGCTTGTTGACATCAACTGATATCAAATAAATGCTCAATTTCGGCAAATATCTTCAATCTCTTTCTTCGTTTGTATAGAGCGAGATATGAGGTCGTGGCCGGTACCCTTTAAAAAACTTGCCTCACAAAAACTGTTATACACTATAGGCTATTTACTATCCAGTGTATTATAGAGATCAGTGCCTGTGAGTCGTGGGCCAAGTTTTCCGAGACTCTTTTTGACGTTTCTTTTTATATAACTTTATTTTGATGATTTTCAAAGGGAAATTCGATAAAGAGTCAGGCGTAAAGAATCATCGTGTAATAGCGTGCGATTCACAGAATGATTTTCAAAGAGAAATTCGAAAAAAGAGTCAGACGCAAACACTGATCTCTATAATACACTGGATAGTGAATAGCCTATAGTGTATAACAGTTTTTGTGAGGCAAGTTTTTTAAAGGGTACCGGCCACGACCTCATATCTCGCTCTATACAAACGAAGAAAGAGATTGAAGATATTTGCCGAAATTGAGCATTTATTTGATATCAGTTTATGTCAACAAGCATTGCGGCTATAAATATTGAAAAAAATAAAAGAAAATGCAGTATCAGTAGCGTCCATTCCGCTGGCGCCGCTGTTATACTGTTATATGAGGGTACCGGCCACGACTATATTTTTGCCTCAAAAATCTTGTATGAATACACTATCCAGTGTATATAGAGATCAGTGGACGCAAAGAATCTCGTGTAATAGGGGACATAGAGATCAGTGAGGCAAACCAAAATGACAGCCGAGGCTTCCAATCTTTATAATTCATAATCTCTGGGTTTGATTTGACTTGGGTATTTACTTTTTATTTTTGGTTTCTCAGTCACAAGATTACGAGAAAAATAATAGCAAGAAAGAGTTTAATTAATAATTTCTAAAAAAGCGTTAACTCATCAATTAATATGCGGTGAAAAAAAAATTAATTCAGATTTAAATGTCAAAATCATAGAAGCACCGATAATGCATTTACTTGAATAATCTATCAAACATACAAAAACTTCCGAACTGTATCAATTTCACGAAAGTGAACTTAATTCATGAGAAAGTCCAAAACTAGAATTTAAATAAATTTGTAACAAGATGTCTTGGATATCAGAATACCAGTATAGATGGTACGAAACATTCGCAATGAAAGTCATACGTTGTGGGCGTGTGCCCCGGCATATAGCCTTCATAATGGATGGTAACCGGCGATTCGCCAAATCAGAACATATTCCTAAAATAGACGGTCATTCGAAGGGATTTGAAAAATTGGCCGAGTGCCTGCGATGGTGCCTTGATGCTGGCATTCAGGAGGTAACAACATTTGCCTTTAGTATTGAAAACTTTAAGCGAACCGAAGACGAAGTAAATGGTCTTCTCGGTCTGGCCAAAGAGAAGTTTGAAAAATTGCTTATAGAAAAAGATAAGCTGCAGCAACATGGTGTGAGAATACGAGTCATTGGGAACATCAGTTTACTGCCTGTTGAATTGCAGCAAGTTATTGCTCGAGCTATCCTTTGCACAGAACAAAATGACAAACTGTTTCTCAACATAGCACTTTCTTACACTTCCCACGATGAGATAACTCAAGCTGTGGAAGCGGTGTTGCTACATGGTTCTAACACGCTAATTGCCGATGATATTAATGAACTTCTTCTTGACGAATGCATGTACACGAGGAATTCTCCTTCGCCAGACTTACTATTTCGAACTTCCGGCGAGAGTCGTATCAGTGATTTTCTTATGTGGCAGGTAAAGTTCAGACGAAAGATAAGGATTTTAAATAATAATTGAATTGCTTATCACTTTATTTGAAATTGTAGTTAAATGTACACGTACCCATTTAAGATAGATTTCCATTGTACGATTTTATACTTTTTGTAGAATGTGGAACTATTTAAATAGAGTCTGTCTAAAGACCTGACAGCGCGTAAATTAAGTGTTTCTTACTTCTGTTTTTTTTGCTTGCTTACATAAATACAATGCTAGCACCCAGCATTACGGCGTATAAACAGTGAGGTATGTATTGTGGCCATGCTGCCCCCCTGCAACCTCCCTGCTTGAACACACTAATCCTGTAATAGTAATGCTGTAGGGGAAGGTGCGAGGTTGGGTGTATGGAATTTATTTTGCATTTAAAGAATCTGGATTTAAAGCCAACTTCGCACCTACCCCAAATCCTCTAGTTTCGTCGCGAAATCATTTTCGCGTACGCGCTGTCGGGTCTTTAGACAGATTCATTTAAATAATACTCGACTTTCAAAAACTGAACTTATATGGACAGCCCTATTCTATTCGAAACATTAAATTCACGTGAATATAATTGTATAACTATGTATGTAGGTATATGTATGTGCAGTATCTCTTTATTGCAAAGAGCTTACCAATTGGTTGAAGTTCACAAGAGCATATTTAAATGTTCTTTGTTATAATAAGCCTATGACTAAAGTTTTTAGATTCGATATAAAAACACGAGTGGCTTGTTGCACCATCTTACAAGTGATTACGACGTTTTTTCAACTAATTAAAATGTATAAAAATTCGAGATTTTGTGTTTTTGTAGTTTTTTTTCAAATACAAAATTGTACTTGTGAAGTATAAAACACAATTTGTTGCCAAATCTGATTTTTCGTTGCACAAAAAAAAATTTTTACGTAATTGTTAATTACAAGCCAAGCATTTTTGCTTGTAGATTTGTGTTCCACAATATTAATAGCATTCAGAAATTTGATTCTATTTACTACTGAAATAAATCTTATACGGCTTTTAAGAAAAAATGTTGATTGAAATGAAGCGCTGGAAAAATAATTTGAATGGTAGAATATCAGAGATTTTAGCAAACTCAGCCTTTTATTCGTTTAGAAAGATACAAAATTTTTATTGCGTCACTCTTGTGCAGATTTTTGTATAGAAAACCAGTTGTCAGCACTTAAATTTAAAGGAAAAATCTTTTTCATTTAGCGAAAAATCGTATTTTGTTAAAATATTAGACATCTGCTTCCAAGTAAATAAAAATAGTAATTATTATTTGTTTCTGGAGAAACTATTCAATTTATTATTATTGTTCAGATTTTTATTTTGACGCTCGATATAACATATCAATTGTGTACATTTTTCTTTAGCTTATTTACGCTCAGCAAAGGAGGCTTGCTAGTTTTATAATAATGAAATAATGGCGGGTAAGATTAACGAAAGATTCTCTGCAAAATTCTGCAAAATTGCATCAATTTTTCATACCAAATACTAATCAGTTTAGCTATTTCTAATCACTTTATATGTTTTTTTAATCACTTTAATTAATTTTTTTGCTCAAAACATAAGACCAGCCAGCATAATTTTTGACATTTATGTCACAATGTTGGGTATATATAAAATTAATAAATATTTAACTGGACTCTAGCAAACAATTTTTGATCATTGGGTTGCTTAAATTTTTAAATATAGGGAATCACTTTGAAGAATTTGTATTTATATTTATTTAACCTTATAATAAAAACTAATTTATGCAATGCAAGGCACTCTGAATTTTATTTTGCAATTGTAATGGAAGGGAAACACAAATTAAGAGAAATACACAAAGAAAAAACAACACAAAAATTTCGTCCTGGTAAACAACGAAATTGAAAATTAAAAAAAAAAATATGAAAGTGGGCGTGGGAACAGGTGAATTTTACCAAAACTAATTTTTAAATTTGTTTACAATAACATCTTCTAAAAATTTCATCTAAATGATTTGAGTGGTTTCCGAGAAAGAGCAGTTTCCGCAAAACAAACCAATACGGAAAGGAGGCGTGGCAGTGTGAGGATTTTACTGAAACTAATTTCAAATTTTTACTCGTTCATAAGAACAAAATCTAAAATTTTATCAAAATCGTTAGACCCGTTTGCACCCTTTGTGACGCCCCAGGCTATGGCCTTGGGCTACACCCACTGTTTTTTTTAGATCAAGTTGGAAAACTAAATATCATCAAAATTGTAAAAAAAACTGAAGCTTAGCGCCTCTTCTGAACATAAAATTGCAACCAAATCGTTGGACTTAAAATAGAATTCAGGCACCTCCTTAGTTTCGGGTCTGGATGATACCTATTTTTATTACCTTTCAAATGCAAAACTTAAACCAAATCATTCAACCCATTGTGGAAATAAGCGCCCCTGTCGGACTCCCTGGGCTACGGACCTGGATGACACCTGTCTAAATAATTTTTGAAAGTAAAATTATTTCATAATATAAAATATCATCTAAATCATTTGAATCGTTTCTGAGAAATAGTGCGGTTTTCACTAAAAAACGCAATTAAAAAGTGGGCGTTGCAGTGGGCGGATTTAACTAAAACCACTTAAAAAAAATTTTTTTGTTTTTGACAAAATTTCATCAAAATCGTTAAATCGTTAGAGCCATTTCCGAGAAACCAACGGTCTTATTTATAAACGTTGTCTAACTTTGGAAAATGTGTTCAAAAATCTTGTTTATTGTTGTCTATAGATGCCTAACTTAGACACAAGAGTAGATTGTCCTAACCGTAAATAATGTGATATTTATTTTTATTAAATAAAGCATATTTCCACCAATTTGAAAATAGTTTAACAGTGTCTAAGTAGACAAAAATCTAATAAATACGAAGGCAAATATAAATAAATGTACAGGGTGTCCCGCAATCTCCGCCTCAGAAGAAAACCATGAGTTCCTGGGATCATTTCTCGTTTTCGCTTCGTTTTCGACTTATAACGGTTTTTAAGATTTGTATTCTTTTTTCCTTTGATTGGCTCTAACTTTGCCAAACTACAACCGATTTTTTATTTTTTTTATTTAAATAAGAACAGTTAGAAATTTGTATCTACCACATCTATCTACTTTCTATGTGGATAACGGTTTTCCAGCAATTTATTATCAAACACATTTTTAAGCATTTTTAGGTTGTTTTTTTGACTTCGTATAGATTTTTTTTCACAAAAAACAAGTTATTTAGTATAATTTGTTTACCTAAAAATACATTTAAAATTATTAAAAAACAAAAAATAAAGGAAAATCGAGAAATAAAACATAAAATGAATTCTTTGTTTGCAGCGAAATTCTTACAAAAAGTGTTCAAATATCCCCCTGCTGATCGATACACAACAGAGCTCGGCTCAAAATACTTGAGATATCTCTTTTATCATATCAGGTGTCACGGTTCGATATGAGCCCATAACTGTAGCACAAGACTTCAAAATCCTTCTGTATTTAAGTTAAGAATCAATAGAAGTATAAATAACACAAATAAATGATTATTTTAGTGACCTTTGTATTTAACAATATGATTTAGTTTAGTGGGCTTTAGGTCAAATGAAAGATGTTAATTATTAAGCGACGTTTCGAGCATGATTATGCTCATCATCAGGCAAAACTTGTCAAGAACATTTAAATTTAAATCATCACAATCGAAAAGTGTATTTTTACTGAATTTAAACTCGAAACGTCGCTTAATAATTAACATCTTTCTTTTGACCTAAAGCCCACTAAACTAATCATATTGTTAAATAACACAAAGATACGCGAATTTTAAGACATACATATATACACCTAGCTCATATTTTTGTTATAATTACATATATGTACCTACATCCACTCACAAATTTTTTTACCGGCTCTTGATCTATCAATTAAAACAAATTCTATGCAAGATGGCAACCTTAATATTATTTCTTTTCCTATTTTAAGCTCTCCACATCGGTGCTGTATTTTACAAGAGTTCTTTGGCCACAAATAACTATCTGGAACTTCCTTGCGGGTATACTAACATTCCAAAGAGCATCACATGGTTTGGACATTAAAGAGCATCAATGTCGTGAAGAAAAACATCTGATGAAAACTACCAGCTACTTTACTGATCGAGTTCAAAGTTTCCTTTACCGATTAGATATGTATCGAAGAGAACTCCTATTAAAACTGTCCAAAGTGGATTAGGAAAGCAAGAATGGAAATATATTAAATTCTAGAAAAATATACTTGTGGTAAAGCGCATGATTTATTTCCTTATTGTAATTATTACGGTAACAAAATTGAATTATTCAATATTTGAAAGAACTTGTTTGTTAAAAAAATGTTCAATTTTAACTGTCTCTGACTTGAATTCGAGAAATATTTCTTACAAGGAATTGTTAAGTCGTATCTGGGGCAGCCCTATTCGGAGAAGCCTGAATCACGATTTGCGCGCTTTAAGCAGAATAAGGTGGGTAAGTAACGAACACCTCTGACGTAGATGCTGGCTAGGAAAGCCTTTTTTATAATAATGAAGTAGTCCAAAAAGTCCTTAGCATTAGGAAGTTGAGCCGAAGATGGTAATAGTCGTGTTTTTGTGAGAATTATATCGTCGGCTCAAAATTTTTGTAAAGTATTTATTGCAGATCACATTTGAATGAATAAAAATAGTCAAAGTAGTTTATTGTTGTTGCCATTCCGTGCTAAAATTTAAATGACTGAGAAGAATACAAAAACACGGATAATAGTGTTAGATTCTACTTGGATTAGTTGCGAAGTCTCACCAAAAAACTTCCAATGTGGCAAATGCTCCTTATTGAGCTGATTGAATAAATTTTTAGCAAGCACTTACTGCTACCATTTTATCATTTGGAGAATAGTTGGAAATTGTACATGAAAACAACTAGCAATAGAAATATCTCATAGTACCCTTTCACACGAGGAAACAGAGTTGCAAGAATTTTCAGTTAGTAGTTATAGGGGAGAAGGAAGCAAGAGGAGTGGACGAAATCTCCTCGGTCAATGATTTGAGGAGATATTTTGGACATTCTCTTCATACACACATATGCAGTACCTTGTGTGTGTTCAACCAAGCAACTTTAAAATTAAACTACAGAAAATCTCTTACGATTTTGTTTCCTGGTGTAGTTCCAATATATCCATGGCAAGAGTTTCAAAATGTCTTTAAGTTAGTATTAATAAGTAAACTATACATTAATCATTAAACAAGAATTACAGTTTTAATTTATTCGACTGTTTTTTGGCAAAAATCTGTATTTTATAAAAATATAAATATTTTTTAAATTTATAAATGTTATATATGTCTGAACGAGTGTGTACATAATAACTGTTTACTTAATATTATTATAAACATAACAATAGTTTAATTCTTTACAAAAGGCACAGAGCAAAAAGTTCAATTTTTTATCAATAATCAATAAGCAACCTTGTATTTAGTGGTTTTAAAAAAATATTTAAATAAAAAAAATTAAGTAAATTTATTTTTAAGTAGTTCTTAAGGTTTTAGGTACAAAACTTCACGTCTCTAATTTTTGTTAGATGATGTAGCTTTATAAGTATCACGAGCAATTTTTTTAAGATAATCTGCATCGTTAGGACCCGTTGCTTCAACCATCTGCCTTAACGCACCATTTTGATTCTTCAGTAATATATAAGGAATATCAAATTCCTTGGCGGATCCAGCATCCATAACAAGTATTCGATCTGAATCCATGACTGTATGAAGTCTATGGGCAACAGTAAGTACTGTACAGTACTTGAACTTAACGCGAATTGTTCTTTGTATAAGAGCATCAGTTCTGAAAATAATAAATTATTTAAAAGGGATTAGCATGCATTATTTGAAGTATTCTGACTTACTGTGGATCAACGTTAGCGGTAGCTTCGTCTAAAACCAAAATTTTATTGTTCCGCAATACAGCTCTCGCAAGACATACAAGTTGTCTTTGGCCCACGCTAAAATTGCTTCCCCTTTCTGTAACCATGTAGTCAAGACTTGGTATAGCCAGCTTAAGTTCCACCTGTATTTTAAAGCAAAGTTTTATACGAGAATACATATTTCTTATAAAATCTTACTTCTGATAAAGCCTTCCACAAATCAGCATCGCCATAAAGGCCAAATGGATCTAAATTGTATCTTATTGTTGCTGAGAATAGAACTGGATCTTGCGGTATAATTGAAATCTTCGAACGAAGTAATTCCAAGGAAATACTTCCAGTTTCAATATCGTCAATATAGATTTCACCTTCTATATTCGACAATCGGAAAAGCGCACCAATTAGTGAAGACTTTCCAGCTCCAGTTCGGCCAACGACGCCAACTTTCCATCCCGGTTGTAGAGTAATGTTTAAGTGCTTTAAAACAGGTAAACCTTGTGGATCATAACGCAATGACATGTCTTTAAATTGAACTTCTCCCCTTGTTGGCCAATCTGCGGGAGGTTTATTCTCAATTTGGTCCTCCTGCTCAAGATCGGTATACTGAAGCACACGCTCAACACTAGTCATCTGTTGCAGGGACTCGGCTACCTGTCTTACTCCATATTGCACCATCCCGGTAAGAATCATAGCCTGTGATATCGCCAAGCCCACATTACCACTGAATGTTTCTGTTTCGAAATATTTAGAATTAAAAATTTTATTTACGAATTTACTCCAAAAATAACTTACGATTATGCAATATTATAAAGCTAAATGCCACCGTTGTGAGAAAACAGCAACTAATACAATCCAACCAAAGGCCAAGGGCGGTATTCGAAGACATTGTTAATTGCCACACAGCACTATGAACATCTTGCAGATTGTCAAACTCTCTGGCTACGACGTCTTGCAGGCCTCGAGCTCTTATGGTTGAAATACCAGTGAGGCTAGCAGAAAGATGCGAAAACACGGGACTGCGAGCTATAAAATTTAAAATAGTATCTTTTTATACTGAAAGAACATCGATTAAAGTTTTCTTACAAATTCCCTCTAAGCGCTTTAAATCTTGTGAAGGCCTGAGATAGATTTTTAAAACCAATAGGTACACCAAAACCGCAATTGACAGACTTGCAATTAGTATCGGATTCACAATTGTTATCAATATTAGAATACCGACCATCACTAAAGCAATTTGAATGAAATCCATCATGGCTTTTGGTAAAAATTCATCAATGGCACCCATATCCTTAGAAAATCTATTTAAGATTCTACCTGATGGATTTAAGTCGAAGAAACGCATGGTAGCGTGCAAAATTGAACCAAACATTCGATTGTGCAAAACTTTTGAAGCATGCATGCATACTTTGAAAAATAGGAAACCACGCAAAATTGTCATCTTTAATAATATCCTAATTAACGACAATTTTAATTGAAATAATTTTTGTTTTAACTCACCAAAACAACAAGTAAAATAAGTATACCGTAAATATACAGACACTCGTATGTTGTAAGTATTGTAGGTTTGTTAGCCGTTCTAAGGAACTCCTGGTCTGTCCAAACTTTCACAAAATAATCTGATCCACTGCAAACTACTTGAGACAATATCAAAATAAACACAAGCACACAGAGTGAAGATACACTGGCTCCAGCCCGGAAATACTGCCACCAAACTCTGCCAGAGACTCCACCTTCGGCTTGGTCTTCTGCTGCTTCTTGATTATCGGTCAAGTCTTTATCGGAACTAGTCTAAAAGTAAATAAGGATATTTTTATGACTCAACAAATATGTTTTGAAGTTGAATTACCGATTTTCTAAAAGAACTTCCACTCGAGGTAGAACGCTTTCGAAGCATTTGGTAACCACGAACACCATCAATATACGGTATATCGTCTTCTTCGTATATAGTAAAATCTTGGCTGTCAGTAATACTAGACTCATTATCTATTTCAGTAGCTGGGCGTTCTAATAATTTTGCAAAGTCTAGATCACTATTTGCCAGATCACTGTATGTTCCTTGTCGTGATATTTTGCCATCTTCAATAATTACAATCCAATCAGCTTCAGTTAGAAAATGCACTTGATGTGTTACTAGGAGACGAGTGGATTTTTCATTTGCTAATCGACTACGTGGTCCAATGACTTCGTCAAATAAATGCTTTCCAACATGTGCATCAACAGCACTTAGAGGATCATCAAATAGATAGATCGCAGCCTGTTTATAAATAGCTCTTGCCAAACTAAAATTTGAGAAAAAAATATGTTCACTAATAAGTTGGCAGCATGGCTGGAGGCGTTGGTGTATCAAGTGATAAAAATATATCACAGAAAACACCAGGACACATATGAAACGTATTCAGATTGTGTAATTCTTAACAGGTCTCTTTTATTTTTTGGTTAGGTTCGGTAGTTACAGGGATATGAAAAGAATTAAAGTACTCGCTCGACCCACAAGTTAAATAATTAAAAAAAAAATTATTTACCTAATTCGAGCTCTTTGACCACCCGATAGTGATGCTCCACGTTCGCCCACAACTGTCTTATCTCCATTTTCCAATTGCTCAAAATCTGCTGCCAGTGCACAACACTTTGTTATCTCGTGGTATCGTTTTCTTTCATATTTTTCACCAAACAAAATATTACTTCGAACGGTTCCAGTAAAGAGCCAAGGCTCCTGAGATGCATATGACATATCGCCATGAATAAGAACATTTCCATCTATAATTGGTAGTTCTCCGAGTAGTAATTGTAAAAGAGAACTCTGTAATGGCAAACCGCATTTTTTTTCATTTTAACTTTTTTTGAAAATTATTTTCTTACTTTTCCGGCTCCAACTGGTCCAATGACCGCACAAAGTTGTCCTTTTTTAATGTCAATATTGATTTTTTGTAATGTATTAGATCCTTTGGTATTATCCCAGTTTGCGTCGATTTCTTTAAGTAATATTGCCTGTGAGTTATTCTCAACTGAAGAAGAGTCAGTCTTTTGTGTCAGACCACGTGTCTTTCCGTCATGAGACTCTAAAATAAGGTATTCTTCAATGCGTTTAATTGAAACAAGTGCTTCTGCTCCAAAGGATACTGCCAATGGATACCAAATAGCTGCCACCAACTTAAAAATGTCGAGGGAAACAAAGAAAAAGAATATTTTATTTTTTTAAATTGGTACGCTGGGAGTAATTTACCTGAAGGATATTGTAATATTGAGCCATTGAAAAAACAACGTCAGCCGTAATTCCTTGTCCTAGCAGGACAGCTGCTGCAATTGTTATGTACAATGTGGAACGCTCGGTAAACACCATAGTACTTAAGTAAAAACCACGTAAGTATGATGCATATCGAATTTGTTTAATTTCGCGACGTCTTGCTTCAGCGACTACAGCCTGGAAGGGCTTCTCCCAAGCGTACATTTTGATTACCTGTATGCCTTGAACTATTTCATTCATTATTCCTACACGATTATCAGTTCGATAGGCAATTTTCATTCTTAGTTTTGAAGAGAGTTTGCTAAGGCCTGTTTGAACAGGAATTGTCTTTAAGAGTAGACCCAACACACCCACCAGTGCAGCAATACCAACCTTTTGCCATATTAGATAGCAAATAAGTACTGATTGAAATGGAAGAATCCATATCCAGTGTATGTAAATGAAACCATAGTCCAAACGATTTACATCATTTGACAGAAGATTAACCAAATAACCAGCGGGTGTGGTGCCCGCTGTTTTTTTTGACAAACGAAGTGTCTGAAAATAAAATACAAATAGGTAACTGTTAATAATAAATGTGTCAATCATATTGATAATGACGTGCTAACCTTTCTATAAATCAATGAACAACATGCAATTCTCATTCGGGCTCCCAAAAGTCTTTGTCTCAGATCGACATGATGGTTTAAAAAACAACCAATAAGTGTTGCAATAATCAAAATACTAGCTAATGAATAAACGTCTGTCCACATATATGCGATAAGTCCCATAAAATCCTCCGTACTCGTCTCATCACCAATGTTATTGATTCTGTCGGATGTTTTTACGTCGCCTTTGTCCAGTGCATTATTTCCTAGAAGAAATATTCCAAAGATTGACATAACAATAATTATATCATTTCGCTTCAAAGATGTCTATTATACATTGCGTGGTGCTGTTCAGAAATTTATATTTATTATTTGGTCATTAGGTCAATTTATAAGAGCACTTTCAAGTAGCGCTATCTTATTAAATTTACAATAACAAAACAATATACAGTGAAACACACTGTAGTGAAATCGATAGTGACATGACGTCATATCAGATTGTTTTGTCTTCAGATCATATTAATGCTTTATGTATTTGACTTTTGAGATGGCACAATTAGATAAGAAAATAATTTCAGTATCATGTAATTAGTAACCACGTTAAAAGATATCACAATTGAACTGTTTGTATATTGAAGAAGAAGAAAAAAAAATTATATATATTCAATTATGTGCAAAAAGATAGGAACTTATTTTTCCCTTTTCAATCCATTAATTATTTTAGATTATAAGGTTCGATGGCTGGTAAAATTGATAAACAAATAAAATTGACTTTTGAAAATTGTTTATTTCAAAAAGTGGATAAGATTAAAATCTTTTTATTTCTTCCGTTTTTTTGGTCAAAATTAATGTGGTAATGAAATTTTTTTACGTTATACATATTATGAAGGTAAAAGTATTCGTGTATGCAGCAATTAGTTCTCATTTTCAAATAAAATAATCGGTTTTCTCATATGTAATTTATATAATTGACTGGCAATCCTGAAAAACAATTCAAAACGTGTGAACGCATTTCCATTCCGAATTCAAATCCAGAAACATTTTCCGTTCTTTTCAGAACAATGACTGTCATGCCGAAGCATCTTATTCCAAATAACAATGTATTTTTAATTATACTTCGATTTCTTGTAATACTTTTAAAAGCACAAGAAATTGCTTATTAAAAAATAATATAAAAATAGACATAATTTATAATTGTCTGAAGAAGATTGAAAAACAATTTTCCATATAGATATGTTATAAATTATCAAGAGTCATATGCGTCTGAGGCATTTTTTAGAAGAATATTTGAATTCAAATCTATAGGTATGTACACATTTCTCTCCTATGCAAAGTCTAAACTCATACTGGAGCTTCGAGCAGAGTGGAGATGCGAGAGGTAAGCAGAGCGTCTAAAACAAACAAATGTTTTTATGAAAGCTCTCATACTGAGGAGTGTAGCAACGAGGCAGCAGCGCTGCTATTAACGAGCAGACAATTTTGTTTTCTTCGCCCTAATCGAAGTAAAGTTTCACGAAGAATTAAAGCGATATTTTAACGAAAATTAATTTAAATAATGATACAAAGTAATTTAAATTAGTTATATTTAATAGGTTAAAATATGCATAGTTTTCACGAACTTCTAATTTTATATTTTAATTTCTCTTATATTAGACTTTTTGGTTGAAATTATTCAAAAAAAAAAAGATGTACTACATCTTCCATTTAAAATGGCATGGACACTGCATCTTCTGTTTTTTTTTTTCAATAAGTTTCAATTTTTGAGCGAAGAACTTTCAAAAAAACTGGAATACATCTTTTCGGTTTTAAATCTCATAATCGACTATCAACGCTTCAGTATGCGATACCTACTCTTTGATCAACTCCTTCATCGACGCTCTTCTCAACTGTCGCATCTCCGCTCTGCTCGCAGCTCAGAGATAAATTATAAAAGTATCTACCTATTACATTATACATATTACATTTCGGGAGGTTTGCTGATACTACACATAACGATTTAAGTTGAACTTAATTTCTAAACTTAATTTATAAGAATGGAAAAAGTACCCCTTAAGAAGTTCAACTTAAATCGTTATGTGTAGTATCAGCAAACGGGTCTTAATCATATTAATTTATTATATGCAGAACTTTATGGAAGTTTATTTTTTTTTTATAATAAATGAATAATATCAGTTTTAAAATTTAATGTTTAATATTTGCTTTCCCTTAAACGGAAAACTGCGTTAGGCGGTCAAAAATGTGTGCATGATAGCAGTCCACTTTTAATGTATATCCAAATGCCTTTGAAGAACTGCCCGCAAAGTCATAGAGCTACAACAACGGCAACTGGATTTGTATACATACAGACTTCCAGTTCGTTAGGGACTAAGTCTGGGAGGCAACGAAGCAGGTTGTGTCGAGTGGCACAACATTACTATTTCAGTTTTATTTTTAATAAAACAGCAAAGTAAATTATTTTTAAATAATTATTTCTGCGCTTTTATATGTTTATAAATGTTATGGCATGTTAGTTTTGTAGGTATTGTATATATGTATATTTTTTATGCGTTACAACAGCCAACACGTAACTGAAATATTGCTCCTGGGCAAGAGCAGAATGACTATATATTTTTTATATAAGTGACAGCCACGAGGCTTCCCAAAAATGTAACTAGATAGCAGGCTTTGCTATGTAAATATATATTTTGAATTTTACTCTGTAAAATTTTCTTAAAAGTCTCAATAAAATTCAATTCAATTCAACAACGGCAACTTTCATTAACTAGGTATATTGTCTTTGATAAACATCCACATAACACCAATTGCTAACAATGTGTACAATGTACATTGTTGACTAAAATTTTAGCAAAAAAAAAAACATCTCAATTAGGTAAAATTCATGAAATAATGAAACAACGTTGAAAATAAAAACGAGCGCCATAAAATTAGAAAGTGCAATAAAAATAAAAATTGTTTTTTGGCGGCATTGACCGCCGTCAATTGTGGTACAAGACAACCAAAACCGTAATTACCTACGAAGAAGTTTTCTCTATTTTCTTATTCTCTGTCGTTTTGTATGCGTTTGTGAAATAACGACAAATTTCTATGGACTATACACAGTTAATGCTACCTGCGACCTGGGGCGCGATGGGTATGGAATTGAGAACTAATATTTGTTTAATCTTTATATTTAGTGCCATCGTGTTTGCTTAGGCTTACAACAGTTTTTATGATTTAATTATTTGTGGTTTAATGATAGGTACCTAGGAGGATGGCTTGCTTGTATTTTTTAAATATTTTTTTAGATTTAGAAAATAATTTTTGGATTAGAATTAGTGATTTTAGTTTCAATTATTTTAGTGGAAAACGCATCTTTCACAACAAATTTGAGGACAAGCAAGTCACTTCTGCTATCCAACAAATGTTATGTTAAAATGGCTTACCACTCTTTCTAATATGTATGGTGACTGAAGAAATTCACGAACGGAAGATTGACATTAGCCGTCCGTACACAAGTGCGAGTGTCAATAAGGTTGGGGTATAAACTGCAAAACTGTTGCAAATTTTATTCAGCATTTGTGAAAGAAAACATTACACGTCGACGTCGATAACCCATTAATTTTTCTATAATTATTGTTAATTACAATTGTGTATATCAAGTATTAGCAAGATACTAGTTTAGTTAAGTAGTAGCTATTTAATATAATTATCATAATTTTACATATTTGTTAACTAGTATCATACTAAAACAGTGAAAATTAATGTAATAAACCTCTTTCATCAATTATAAAATAATATTAGTGTCATCAAAATTGGTATAATATTAAGATAAAATAGCTCCTTTGTAGAATGTCAAAAAGATGGTATTATGCTAGTTGTCTAAAATTTGCAAAATCCTGATTTTAACCAGAGATAAACGTCTAGCATTCACGAATGTATGAATCGCTACATTCGGTCTTCACTGAAAAGGAAGAAGCCCGCTGGTGTTGTAACATTTTAATCTGGGAAATAAGACCCAAGGGCTTTATTTCCGCGGGTTTGCACTGGCTCTTAAACAGTTCTGAACAATGCATGTTATTCTAGAAATACTTACCTGTCTTGTTATTACACATACTTGTATATTAAAACAAAAAAATTTAAATATGTACTTTCTTACCTGCACTATTATCGCCAATACTTCGTCTTGTCCGATTTGTGACCGTAATATTAGTTGGCAAATTGTTTGATGGTATTGGGACTTGGAACTGGATGAGAAGTTGTGCAAGTACCGCTGGCAATGTGGATCTATATAAAAGTCAATTCTTAACGATTTCATTTAATTTATTCCTAGTTTTACTCACTTTATAATAATGTAGATCAGGCATATAAATCCATCGACAACACATGAAGACCAAAATGTCCGAAGCATTGCATTGGAAAGTCGTGGTTCCTTTCCTTTATTACTGGCACGTGTTACTTCTTTAAACCATTGACTGTAAACAAAATTATGTAATTGAATAGTTTAAAATTTATAGATTCATATTTTACTCTTCGAGTTTATCACCGAGAGCTTCAGATCGATCGATTTTAAGGCATTTTGTGAGATCTTCTTGGCCTAGGCCTTTTTTTGAGCCTTTGTACAAAATTGGAATTGCCCAAACAAACAACAATTGAGATAAAATATTGGAATCTTTCCGAGGATTAGGTTTGGTGGGCTTTTTAGAGCTGTCCATGGCTATAATTGGCAGTGAAGGTTTTTGTAGAAAACTTAACTAGTTAGGTACTCAAGTTTTCATCTTTTGATCTGAAATATAAAAATCAATGAATGAGAAATTAATTAATTAATTACAACAGTTAACGACTAACAGTATCACTATTACTACTTTTATATGCCGTTTTATTAAAGCGCGGTGTGTTTGGTAAGTGAAATTTCTTGGGAATTTGCACAAATTTTCACAATTTGCTGTCAAAACCCATAGAAAAAAACAAGTTAAAGCTAAGTACAGACGATTGTCAGATCTTACAGTCAGTGTTGCCATGAAAAATTTTAAAAAATCTGCAAATCCGATGAAAAAAGTCTGCATTGCAGATTTGCAGAAAAAAATATATAAAAAAAATTAAAATAAAAATAGCCGTGTTTTTTTGCAAGCCCGGGGGGAATTGGATGAAAAAAACGACGTCGGTGCTAAACAATTAACATGTTAAATGCAACAACAACTAATCCCAGGGAATTCTCGGGGTTTAACTTAAGCGTACAGAAAAACTGTGTCACCGGCATGAATTACATACATGTTATCGATAGTTTGTATGAAAACTCCATGTTTTTTACTGTCATGGCGTCGCTAATCCCCGCTGTCGTTTTTTTCAACCAATTCCCCCCGGGCTTGCAAAAAAACACGCCTAGTAAAACTTCATAAATATTTTGTATACATAAGTAAATAACTCAATAATGGGCGTGTTTTTTTGCAAGCCCGGGGAGAATTGGTTGAAAAAAACGAGAGCGGGGATTAGCGACGCCATGACAGTAAAAAACATGGAGTTTTCATACAAATTATCGATAACATGTATGTAATTCATGCCGGTAACACAGTTTTTCTGTGCGCTTAAGTTAAACCCCGAGAATTCTCTGGGATTAGTTGTTGTTGCATTTAACATGTTAATTTAGCACCGACGTCGTTTTTTTCACCCAATTTCCCCTGGGCTCGCAAAAAAACACGTCTATAGTTGGACATCTCCTTATTTATAAACGCATTCCAGCAGTTGTCTAAAGGTAGAACTATAATTAAACAAGTAAGAGGATTGAACGGTCTACGATTGGTGGGAATTGAAAATTAAAAGAAAACATCAAAGAATCTCCAGTAACAAGTTGCCGGTGATTTTTTTGACGTTTTCTTTTAATTTTCTTAAAAATCTCTTGTACCTTTCACATGAAGAAACAAAATCGTAAGAAACAAAATCGTTGAAATTTTCTGTAGTTTCTTTATAGAGTAGCTTGGTTGAACACACACTACTGTGTATGGGAAGAGGAATGTCAAAGAAATCTCCTCAAATTGTTGACCGGGGAGATTTCATTTTCCCCTCTTACTTCTTGCCCTTCTCACCAATAAACTGAAAGTTGCTGGAAACTCAGTTTCCTCATGTGAAAGGGGACTATGGGATTTGACAGCAAATTGTACGACCCCTTCAAGCAAATTCACTAACCCAACTTTTTCGGTCTTTCTTGGATCATTTCTAAACGGAGTGTCATACAATGCACTTTAGCACATTTTTTTATATGCATGCAAAAAAAGAACGAAAATCGAGAGTACTTTTTTTTACTGAGAAAGAGAGAATGTATGCAATACCCTAATGGTGAGTATTTTTGTATGGACTGAAAACAAAGGAGAAGACAACTTGACCCTGTTTAGATTGTGACATGCTCACTACGTAGTGAATAGTCATGTCGTGTCTACACTCGAAATTTCTCAGTCATGAGTATCGGTGAACTCTGATGGAATATCTCTGAATTGAAACATTTGATTCTGAGTACCATGAACCACGAGTTTAATATTAAATAAATAAGTAGTCGCAAAATATAGCAGAAATTGCAATTTTAATAATTAAATCTGCTTCAGCATCTTTGCTGTTATCAATCCACCAATTCAATAAGCATTGTTTGCGTCTAAGCTTGACTAATTACACATTTTTAATTTTTATTCTCATCTACCTTACCCTTCAACGAACATGCTAAAAATGAAAAAATGCCATTAAATGGAACATGTCGGATATGAAACATGACTGCTCACTACAATCTTTATGTTTTCTTCCTGACTGTCGCCTCCCTTTCTACCTCACCGATTTCACCAACAAAATGCCGTCACTACGTAGTGAGCAGTCACAATCTAAACAGGGTCAAAAACAATTAACTTTTTTCAATGTGTTCACGTTCGTGCCCAGCGCAACAGTTTAATAAAAATTCCCTCGAGAAAGAATATCAATTTAAAATCAAAATTATTAATTATATATTAATATTTATTTATTAATTACAAATTATTAATTATTTAATTATTAATTACGAAATACATCGTGATGTTTCATTTATATACAAACGATAGAAGAAAATAAATTGCATAATATTCTTCAACCACAAAACGCCTGTCTCGTTCGTTCATTTTTTTGGATCCGTTCTGGACCCATGTTCTGTAACTCGGCGATAACTTTTCGAGGCGATAAACGGCGAAAAATGGAACAAAACCCATAGGATTCCTATGAGTTTTGTTCCATTTTTGTTCCATTTTTCACCGTTTCTCGCCACGAAAAGTTATCGCCGAGTTACAGAACATGGGTCCTGGATTCCATTTTGTTTCGGTTCTCGCTGAGTATGGTGAAATGGGAAGTTCTCTCTCTCACAATACATGCACAAAATGAGTCCGTGGTGATTCTAATTTGAGCCGACAAACGCAGTTTTGCGGATCCATGTTTGGGTCCGTATACGGAGTCATCCATACGTTGTTTACTACGTGCGCGGATCCAAAGCGGACTCGTTTGCTTGAAGGGACCCCTTCAAGCAAATTCACTGACCCAACTTTGTCGGTCTTTCTTGGATCATTTCAAAACGGAGTGTCATACACACATTAGCACATTTTTTGTATATGCAAGCGAAAAAAGAACGAAAATCGAGAGTAATTTTTTTTACTGAGAAAGAGAGAATGGTGAGTATTTTTTATGGACTGAAAAAAAAAGGGAAATACAACAAAAACAATTAACTTTTTCAATGTGTTCACGTTCGTGCCCAGCGCAACAGTTTAATAAAAATTCCCTCCAGAAAGAAAATCAATTTAAAATCAAATGTTAATTATTTAATTATTAGTTACAAAAGAAATCGTGATGTTTCATTTATATACAAACGATAGAAGAAAATAAATTGCATAATATTCTTCAACCACAAAACGCCTGTCTCGTTAGTTCATTTTTTTGGATCCGTTCTGGATTTCGTTTGGTTTCGGTTATCGCTGAGTATGGTGAAATGGGAAGCTCTGTCTCTCACAATACATGGACAAAATGAGTCCGTGGTGATTCTAATTTCCATACTAATTTGAGCCGACAAACGCAGTTTTGCGGATCCATGTTTGGATCCGTATACGGAGTCATCCATATGTTGTTTACTACGTGCGCGGATCCAAAGCGGACTCGTTTGCTTGAGATTTTTTGACGTTTTCTTTTAATTTTCAATTCCCACCAATCCTAGACCGTTCAATCCTCTTACTTGGTGCCCTTCTCTCCAAAACTGAAAGTTGCTGGAAACTCAGTTTCCTCGTGTGAAAGGGGACTTACCAAACAATAGACGCTGATTACATGAAGATTTTTTTCGGTTGTTTCGTCTTTCGTCTTTTTGACAGCTTAGGTGATGGGTGTAGAAATGTAAGGGGAATGAAGTAACGAAAGCAGGAATGAAAATTTGAAGATTTTTTTCTGGTTGTTTATGGTTTGACAACCGAATAGAGATGAGCGGTGAGCAGATGTCAGCAAAATCGTAGTTGATAGAAATATCATCGATATTCAGGTATCGATTTTAAAATAAAATAAATCGATTACAAAAAATTAAAAAAATGTAAATAAAATGGTTTTTGTAAATCGGATGCAAAGAATGAAACTTCACAAAAACGTCCATTGTTGTCTATGTGTTCTTTCTACAAAAAACATAATTCTCTTTGATATTAAGAGCCAGTTTCACAGTGCACACTTAACAAAATAAGTGGCACTTAATTTTGACATTTTGGCACTTTGGCCGCAGTTTTACTACCTGAGCAAGTGTAACTTAAGGGCCAGTTGTACAAATATTTAAACCGTGGTTCAGCAATTTGTATACACCAATTTCGGCGGATTATTCGAGTTTCAACAGTGGGTTACTGTTCAAATGTGTGATAATAACCAAATACATACTTGAACCAGCGTTGAACCTTAGTTAATCCGCCGAAATCGGTGAATTAAAATCTTGAACCGAGGCTGAACCACTATTGTACAACTGGCCCTAAGAGGCCAACATGGGAGACACGTGTGAAAATATATTAGCTGCGTTTTATTTTCCCCCAGATCCAATCCAGATCAGATCATGAAAATAAAACAATCCAGGATCTCAGTGACAACTTGTTATATACCCAACTCTTTTTTTCCTTTGTTTTTTTTTATTCGTATACACCCTTTGTCTTTTTTCTTTACACTACTGACGACATTTACAAATTAAGGGTGTGTGTTCAAAATGGATTTGGAAATCCAAATTCAAAACAAAGTTGGATCTTGTGTTGTTTTTGTAATACATGTATTTTTGTAAGCAAATCCAATCTGGTTCGGATCTTGGGGAAAATAAAACACAGCTATTATTTCGATTGACTAATGACTGGATGGATTCAATGGAAATTTGAAAAAGAAATCGATTATTTCATGGCAAATGAATATAAATATAATAATAATAAAGTGGTTTTGCCTTACGGTCCATTGATTTCTACGTCTGTGCCTACGTTCTGTACTCCCGCATCGATAAAATTGGTCGAGAAACCTTTAAAAATGGGACATAACTCATATGATTTGTTTTAATTTCAATCGTCTCTAGACTTATGCGAGCTACAGATTGAAGGCACAGATCATTTTAATGGAATTTCTTAAAGAAGATCGAATTTTATTTAAGGTTACAAGAACAGGATCTGCCACATTAACAATTTATTTTTTTTTTATTTTCTCCAAAATGTTTGATTGAAATATAACTGGGTTTCAGTTTTTTGCCTAAAAATTCACATAACAGAAACAGGGTTTTATGTTCTTTCGCTTTATTTTTGGATTATGGTCGTATATTTCGTTAATGGTTGGACTAAATTTGTCACAGTTCCAATCTGTGCCTACGTTCTTAAACTCTCGGATCACCAAAATTAGTCGAAAAACAAATAGGATGAGTTTTGTTCCATTTTTAAGCGTTTATCGACCAATTTTATCTATACGAGAGTTACAGAACATAGGCACTGATTTATTCTTAGGGCCAGTTCGTTCCTAGCTAATCATCTTTGGTCAAGAATTATTGCAACCGGTAAATCTTCAAACCTCGAATTATTATTATTTGAAACGCTAATCATCGAATTTGATAATCAGCCGATTCAATAAGAACCTTTATTACAGATTTAATCCATACTGAACTACCGGCACTAAGTCAAAAACACGCCCCGAGTAGCACAGACAGGTTTTCATTTGGTAGATATAACTCCAGTAAAACAATCAAGTTGTTGTCCACTTATTTCAGAAACGTATTCTAGTACAATTGTGTAACCCGAATAGCCGCATTTCTCCTCTCATTTACAACAAACTTGTAGTAATTGGGTTTTATAGAAGTTAAATTTTGTCGTTTCTCAGTTTTATAAGTGTTATTTGAACTAAGAAATGTTACATATAAATTAATCTTACAACTCGAAGATGAGCTTTACTAATATTGCAGAAATGTTCATGCAAGGATACGTATAACATGGTTAAAACAAGAAATAAAAGTTTAAAACAAATTACAATAACTTGAATAATGTTTCTTCGAAGTTCCTATTACTATTACTTTAACTTTTTTTCTTCTATTATGTTATAATATTATGAGAAATAATGTTTCCGAAAACATTGTAAAAGTTTCTGAAAAGTTATTAATCAAATTCTTTTTAAATGTATAATAACTTTGAGATGTTATAAAAAAGATAAGCTTCAAAGTATTGAAAAAAATCAATACTTCTAATATTCTGATTTAAAATTGCGATTTTTAGTTATTTATGAACGGAAAATCTAATGCAAATGCTACTTTTATCATAAAGATTGATGTTTTACTTCCAGAAAATTCACGCGCCACCCAAAAAATTCAAATTGGGCGAAAATTTTAAAAATAGAAAAATATTCTTGTTTGTATTTAGGCATTCAAGTTGCAAAACTATTTGTGATTTACACCAGGAAATGAATTTTTCAGCCATTTCCATTGAAATTTACTATGTAAATAGTGATACCGACTGGAAAAATTAGTTTAAAAATTTCGCATATAAGATCAAATTCTTATAAAAAGTCATTTAATTGCGAACAATATGGCGCTTGTTGCAGAAAATATCAATATAACATTGTCTCTTAAAATTAAAACTTACATGATATTACATACCAAAGATACAACAAAATAGAAACTTAAGGCTATAAAATCCTCATTTTAACCAATTTACACTGTTTATAAAACAGAGAAATATAGTTTTTTGTCATATTTTCCAAGCTTTGTTACTGAAACTAGAATTATAATGTTTAATAAACCATCATTTTTGTTCAGGCGCGAAAGAAACTTGCATTAAACTTTGGTCTATATCCGCCAGAGTTGCCGCAGTTCACTATTTGTTTATATTTTTTAAACCAAAAATTTATAACAGAAATTACGTTAAATGTCAAAATATGAATTTTTTTTTATTCGAAACCTCATTAAATGTCAAATTCTAGAAAGTAAATTTCTATTAGGGTCTTATTTTTGTAAATGTCTACTATTACGATTGATTAAAAAACCCTGAAAACATTAACTTTTTTGCCTTTTTCTTAATGCTTCATCGATTTCTAGGTAGCCTGATGACATTTGGAACGAAATATTAACGAAACGTCAAAATGTGTTCTACATAATATGACAAGACCATGCTATATAATTTTTTCATTTTTATTTTTGTTATGTTTATTATAATATGGTCATCTTAAAATCTACGGATTGTTTAATCTGACTTGGCACAATTTTTCAATCCAGCGGCAACTCTGCCATGTATAGTAACTCTTTTCATCGTAAAGCAATAATTTTTGTTTGTTTACTTTTCATGGTTGATTTAAATAAAATTAATAAAAATATACCATTAACATTTATAAAACATCATTATTATGACTGCCTGTCAAATATTCAATCAGCTTTAATATCGAACGTTATAGAAACTCAACTACAACATCACTTGAATCTAAGGAAATGTTGAAGTTTTGTTTCAAATACAAACCAACTTTTTTTTTCAATTTTAATACTTTGGTTACCTATTTGTTTTAATGTCGTTGCAATCTTTGTTTCATGTTAACAATTAAGAAACCAAAATATAACAAAATCTTCACCCATAACAAATACAAGCAGTTATGTATAAACTCAGTTTCAACGATGTTTATTCTAACATTTTGTTTGTTGCATTCGTGTTATGCGAAATATAACAAAACGACAACATAACAAAACACATTTAGAGTTTCAACTTTGTTTTGATGTTGTTAATAGTAACAAGATGTTTAAAATGTAATTAAAAAAAAACAATAGTGCGAAGATTTATGCATACTTCTTTGAAAAAAAAAAACCATGTGCTATTCAAGGAATGATGTATGTACATAGTTCATTACAATATACATAATTTTGTTCGTATTTTGAATAGATAATACCGATTAACTTATTGTTGTTGTTAAAATAAACATTTTAAGAGGAAAATCGTTACAAAAATGTTTTTGCTATTTGTTTCATCCTTCTTAATTGTAAGTTATATTAAAGTTACCCAAATGTTTTTACAGATTGTCACAAGAAAGTTATTTTGACATTTATGTTATAAGATAACGAAACAGAAATTCAATAGATGTAATAGTAACTTTTTATCAACTTTCAAATGTTTGACTTGCTTATAACCTTTTAATAATAACTTCAATTTTTGGAAACAAGTTCAAACCTTTGCGAAACCGATTTGTAGCATTTAAATTCACAAAGTTACAACTGTTTTTGGATGAACAATTCAGAAACTGAGTAACAACAAATAATGTTGCGGATTACTTCTACAAAACACAAATACAACCAAATTTTGTTATAAATCGAATTCTGTGCTACTCGGGCGTTTTGATGTGAATTCAACGTATTTTACTACCAAAATTAAAAAGAAAGAAAGAAAACATCGATTTTTCAGGTTCGATAAATTTTTTCATCGATTTTTCACCGAACATTTTAATTGCTCATCTCTAAAACAAAAGCATTTTGCGAAGAACTTATAAACCAGCCTTATTTACTAACTCGTTTTAGCGACGGAGTAAATTTACTCCGACTTTACAACGTCTCTAAAGGTAGAACCGCACTAGGCGGAACTGCACTTCAGGGACACGGTGCGCACTTTCGCACGAAACTGAACGAAACTTCACGTCGCGACACAGTTGGTCAGATTACCAATTTTGTCGCATAGTGTCGCGCCCTGAAGTGCAGTTGTCGCTTAGTGCGATATAGCTCATACAATTTCCTACAAATAAGTCGTGAAGTTCAGTTCCGCTGAAGTGCAGTTCCGCCGAGTGCTGTCCTAGCTTAATCCTGAAAAACCTATTTATAAAAAAAATAAACGAGTATTAGAGGCGGAGTAAGCTAAAACTGGTACATAGTAGGAATAAAGCCGTAGTAAAGCCGTTTTAGTATCTAAATGTCAATTTGACATGACATTTAGAAACTAAAAAGAGTGTAGAAGAAATTTTGTATTTGTATGTTACTAATTGTAAGAAAAAAGGAATGTTTATTTTGCATTTATAATAGATTTAAATTCTTTAAACGCTAAGCAGTACAAAACTCGTTTTAATCCCATGGCACTGAGATGACGATTTCCGCTCGAAGTACCGATTTTCGAAAGAAAATATGAAAAAATTAATAGCCATAGTTCGGCTTTCCCTAAGCGATGATGAAGTTTCTATGAACATAAGCAAATATATTTGTTTTTATCTGTTGTAATCTGCAAATTATTTATTCATATACCTTTTGAGAACTATCCCAGTTTTCTTTTATTTTGTTTATCCCTTTATTTCGACAAAATACCACCAACAATAATTACTTAAAAGTTAAGAAATTGGGCGGGTTCAATAAAAATAGCTTAACATCTGAATTTTCAGATTTCTAAATTTATGTCGTTGATCGCAAAAAAAATCTGAAATTTCAGTCGAAAGTCATTGTGTCAAATTCCTGCATTTACCTAAAGAATTTACATTGAAGCGAAATAAAATAGAACTTTAATTACATTTGTAAATTAAACATTGAGAGTGAGTAGTTGTGAGGATGAAATAAATCAGCAACAGATTTCATTACCTTCATTAAGAGTCTTTTAATTGATATGTATGACTAACAAAAACATAGAAAAACTTTCCAAACATCAATTAAAAAAATTGTTGATTTAAAATTCACTAAACAATAAACAAAAAGTTCGTTCATTTAAATAAGTATTAAATTTTCATGACAAAAACTAAAAAAATCAACCACCAACAAGACGAAAATTATAAAGTTCAGCTTTTATGTGTGCTTTTGGCACTTCCCCCACCACAAACAACTTTCATCTGAATTTTCAGATGAGAATTTCTTGTCTGAAAATTCAGATGAAACGTAACTAAACGTAACTAAAAGTCGCTAAAAGTCATCTAACTTTTTATGACAGCTGGCCAATCAGAAGCTCCAAAAATTCAGAAATCTGAAAATTCAGATGTAAAACGTAATCGATTGAACGCACCCATTAGCTGGGGTTTGTTTACGTTTATATAATAACCAGAGTTTTATATTGGTCATTTTTTTGGAAATGTATTTGACATAAGGACGGTTTAATTAAAACCACCAAGAAAATATTTTATAAATAAGAATTTGTTTGACGTGGCGTAAAGACGGAGTAAGTGCTTTGACTCGGTTTAACTATTCCAAGGTTGAAACGAGTATTAGTGAAATCTAATAAATAAGCCTGTTAATTTCGTGTTGTTAACTAGTTTTTATACTTAAAAAGGCTACAAATATAAACAAAAAGTGACTAAAAAACATTTTTATTTATAACCACTGTTTATTTTTCAATAAATCCACCGCAAAATTACAATTCACAAAAAAGATTGAACTTGCTCGTTCTTAACTGCCAATTTGGCAGTATTTTTAATCAAATGTCAAATTGAGAAAAAAAACAAGTTTTAATTGGCGGTTCGTTTTGTTTGTGTCTGGTTGAAAAGAAAATTTGTAAGTATAAAAAACTTAGGAGAAGGGTAAACATCAGCAACAAGAAAAATATTGGTCGGAAGCGAAGATTTAAAAAAAAAGTGGTCGCCAGAAGACGACCGACATTTGGCAGTCGTGTAAATGCATTCGTTTCCATCCTTGTCATTAAATTGAAAAAAATACTGTCAAAGTAGGCGTGTTTTTTTTGCAAGCCCGGGAGGTATTGTATGACAAAAACGACGTCGGTGCTAAAAAATGTACAGGTAAAATGCAACAAAAACTAAATTTCTGCGGGCTTAGCTAATCGCTGAGAATTCTCGGGATACATGCTATCGATAGTTTGTATGAAAACTCCATGTTTTTTTCTGTGACGGCGTCGCTAATCCCCGTTGTCGTTTTTTTCAACCAATTGCCCCCGGGATTGCAAAAAAACACACCTATCGTAAAGTTTCCGACGTTGCATGAATACCCCTAAAAGCCCTTCCACACTATCCCACTGAGTATTAATACAAAGTGGAAAAGAATTCCATGCTACTGCCAAATTTTTGAGAGAGAAATTTCTTTTCATTTTTTGACCACACACAACAGTTTAATTTAACCTCAATAAAAATGTGATGAAATGTGTGACAGAATTAGAACCATTTCTAAAAATTCTCATGTATTAACACATGTGAAATTGTGTAGGCTGGGAATATCATATTTTGTTTCCACACTATTATACATGATTTGTTTCACACTTTTTTGACATGTATTAATATTCAGTGGGATAGTGTGGAAGGGCTTTAATGTCGAAACTCGAAACGTTGTAGCGCAATTTTCTATCAAATCCCATAGAACAAAAAATGACAAATAGCAACTTGAAGCAAGAAGTTGCAGTAACCAAACAGGACATATATTCACCCCAATAATAGAATCCGATGAATAGCCTACGGAGGGAATTACACTAAATTAAGACTTTTCTCAAATAATACAAATGTCAAAATTAACTCTGACTCCCTCCACTCATTCAAAGGATTCTGTAATCGGGGTGATTAATACTGAATATATCAAAATTGACGTCATTCACCTCGCTAGCGAGTTGCAATGCAATACATTTAAGGAACTTGCTCGTCAACTCACTAGCTATTAAGCTCGTCAAATTTCAGTCAGTTGAGAAGCGAGTGTGGGAGTGATACAAATACGAATTTGACATTATACATAAGGCGTGTTTTTTTCCCATTCCGAAGGAAATTGGATGAAAAATAAACGATTCGGGGCTAAATAATTTACATTAAATGCAACAACATCTAATTTATATTGCAAAAATTTGCAATATAAATACTTAAATAAATGGCACTTTAGTCTCTCATATTGGCCACTTAAGTACCACTTACTCAAACTGTGAAACTGGACCTAAAGTTTCAGTAAGAGAAACTTAAGTGCCACTTATCCCGGTAAGTGTACCTTTTGAATTTGACCCTAAAAGTTATTTGAAATTGATTTAAAAGCTAATTGTTTTCTAAACTGCAGTAATAACAACAGTACAAATAATAAATAAGAGGGAAATGTATCCTATAATAGGGGCGTTCACATTCAACGAAATGTTCAACAGGACGTGACGTGTCGTTAGATTTTTGTAATGTGAACACCAGTCGGACGACCGAATATTTCAATTTTGCATCTTCTTTTAATTTTGTTCGTAAAATGAATTACATAAATGCTATCGATAGTTTGTATGAAAACTCCATTTTGTTTCCGTGATGCCATCGCTAATCCCCGTTGTCGTTTTTTTCATCCAATTCCCCCCGGCCTTGCAAAAAAACACGCCTGATGTTGAAAAAGAAAAGTAAATATATATATTTCATGACATGACTGTTGTTTTGATTTTTGTTCATAATAAATATAAGTGTTCTCTTTCTTACAGATAGTAAAATATCCGTTTTCACATTTGATTATTTGTCTCATTTCATATACTCCACATATTGTGGTAAGGCGCAATCGAAACAGAACACATTCCTCCACAACACACCACAACACTAATGTTTATAAAACATCGATTGTTGGAGTTTTCGATAGTACCGAATGTTTTTGAAACAACTATCGATTAATCGATAAACAATCGATAGTTTATTAGTATCAATAAAAAATAAAATAAGTTTTAAAAAAAAACAAAATTTCAAATTTAAAAGAAAAAACATTTTTAAAAAATATAACATTTTTCAAAAATTTTCAAAATTTTCCATACTTTCAGAAAGGCATAAAATTTTTTTTAAGTGTTGTTTTTTATAAATGTTCATAAAAAACAAAGTTTTTGTAAAAATTTAATTTCAACCGACGATTTGTTTTTTCTGTTCATATTTATTTACTTTTACAAACAAACCAAACAGGGAATGAAAAACAAACACGTACGAACACGTACACACAAAAATGTATTGCAATAAAATTGTGTATTGAACCCGAGGAAGGCTAAATAAAAGTTGGTTTTATTATATAATTTTTCCCACTTTATAAACGATTGTGTTCATTTTTAAGCTATGCGCAAACCGACACGATGGCGGTGGCGATCGCGATAACTTTTATCGCGCGATAAAGATGCGTTCAAAAACCTGCTCACATCAACGCGATATATTGTGTAGCGGGCTAAGTTGTCAGCGAAAATACAAGCGTTTAATTTTTGAAGTTTAATAACAAAATCATATAAAATGGAATTCCCCCGAATTTTTTCTATTAATTTTTCAGTATTTGAAGTCATTTCAAATTTTCTTTTTTACACTAGTCATTTTTCTTTAAGCTACGCGCAAACCGACGCGATGGCGGAGGCGATCGCGATAACAATGTGGATGCCGCACACGTAAATCAATGGAGGGGCACACATCGACGCGATATGTGGATTGCGGTCACGTTCCACTGCTGCGTTCAGTACGCGGCTTTTCTTGAACGCAGCAAGCACCATTTGATCGCTATATCGCCTGAAGTTTTTCTTCGACAGTTTAAGAAAGAAAATTTGAAAATGACTTCAAATACTGAAAAATTAATAGAAAAAGTTCGGGAGAATTCCATTTTATATGATCTGTCAAACAAAGATTATAAAAATATAAAAAAAAAAATAAGATATGGGATACAAATATATCGCGCAAACCGACACGATGGCGGTGGCGATTGCGATAACTTTTATCGCGCGATAAAGATGCGTTCAAAAACCTGCTCACATCAACGCGATATACTGCGTAGCAGGCTAAGTTGTCAGCGACAATACAAACGTTTACTTTTTGAATTTTAATAAAAAAAAACATATGAAATGGAATTTCCCCTAATTTTTTCTATTAATTTTTCAGTTTTTAAAATTTTCTTTTTTAGGCTTTTATTTTTCTTCAGGCGATATAGCGATCAAATGGTGTTTGCTGCGACTTTTCTTGAACGCAGCAAACACCATTTGATCGCTATATCGCCTGAAGAAAAATGACAGTCTAAAAAAGAAAATTTGAAAAACTGAAAAATTAATAGAAAAAATTTGGGGAAATTCCATTTTGTATGTTTTTTTTTTATTAAACTTCAAAAATTAAACGTTTGTATTATCGCTGACAACTTAGCCCGCTACACAATATATCGCGTTGATGTGAGCAGGTTTTTGAACGCATCTTTATCGCGCGATAAAAGTTATCGCGATCGCCACCGCCATCGTGTCGGTTTGCGCATAGCTTTAGGCGATATAGCGATCAAATGGTGCTTGCTACGTTCAAGAAAAGTCGCCTAACTGAACGCAGCAGTGGAACGTGAACGCAATCCACATATCGCGTCGATGTGTGCCCCTCCATTGATTTTCGTGTGCACCATCCATACTGTTATAGCCATCGCCACCGCCATCGCGTCGGTTTGCGCGTAACTTTAAACGGAATCATACAATCTTACGCCCATATTATTCACTCGATACATCATTAAAACTTTAATCCAGATGTAAAGTATACAAATTCAATGTAAATACATCTGGATTTAATTTTCAATCTGGATGTATCGAGTGAATAATATGGGTGTTTATATCCCCGAGCCGAATCGAACTGTTTTTTGAAAATTACCAATCACTTTTGAATCGATTATGCGATGTGTTGGTACTATTTTTGATATATAATTACAACGACGTGTCGCCTGACCCGAGTCGTTTTATAGCTAGCTAGTGCAGCAATCAGGTACCAATAAAACGCTCCGGCTGTGTTCAAAAACGCTTTAGCCAGCTGCACTAGCTATAAATTACCAATAAAACGCACCTAATAACAACGTGTTGTTTTCATTGACAACCACGTGTTGTTATTGTTGTTTTCATCGTCGCCACCGAAAATTCGCCTTGGTGTGGGCGACCTTTACAGAACGTAGGCGCGGAATCGGCATATACCTGGATCGAAATTTCGATTCGGATCGAATCCGCTCAAATAAACGTAGTATTTATGTCTGTTTGGTAAATAAACTTAATAAAAATAAAATGTACATATATACAGGGTGATTGGTATAAGGTTAACCAAAAAGTCAGAGTGAGGAGGTTGGGTTAAGAAAAGAAAAAAATCGTATTGGAGAGGGGGTCTATTTCCCCCCGTTTAGGCGGGAGAGGAAATTTTCAAAAAAATTGACTTAAAACAAAAAAAAATTATTTAAAAACAACAGTTAAACTTACAAATCCATGCTACGCTTTTTTAGAAAGTCAGAAATCCCTTCCTTAATTTTCATTTTAAATTAAGTTGTGTTAGTGAAAAGTTTTGAAAAATTCATTTTCAAACTAGAAAATTTAAAAAAAAAAATTAAAAAAAAAATGCCAAACAAATTTTTTTCAAAATTTTATGTAATTTAGCATAATTTTTGTTTCAAAAAATCAATGCTCTTATTAATTTTCAATAAAAACTACAAAAGCGAATGCTAAAATGTTTGTTATTTTTTGAGAAATTAAAAAAAATGTAGAGTACTTTTTTCCAAAAAGGTGAAATCTAGTTTATTTTTGTAACTATTTGCTAAAAACCGAATGGTATGCAAAAAAAAAAATAAAAAAGGGACAATCCGCTAGTTTAATAACTGACCTGAGCGAATCTAACTTGGGAAAACCAAAAAAGTGTTTTTTTTTTGGAAAAAAGTACTTTTAATTTCTCAAAAACTTGTCAACTTTAAATAATTTGTTTTTTTTTTTAAGGGGGAAAGGGGGGGGGGGAATATTTTTGCAGTTAAAATATCTATAATATCTATATTTTACTAGGATATAAGAAATTTAACTCGACCACCCCGGAACATAAACAAAAACACTCACTTGTAAAAAAACACAAAAAAAAATTATTTTTTTTGTTGATGTTAATGTTTTCACCAGAAAATGAAAAAAATATTCAACATAATGTACCAAATAACATATAAATTAAATACATACCATGTCCTTCAAGATCCATCACTTTTTTTTGTGCACTTCAATTTTATATTAATCTTGCATACGCTAAAATTTAAAAAAAAAACAAAAAACAAAAATTTCCACCAAATTATTCATAAACACAAAGAGGTCTATCTTTCGACAACCTGCAGGGCGAAGTGGCGGGGGTACGACTCATTTAAAAACCGGTTTCTGATAGAACAATAGCCGTGTTTTTTTGCAAGCCCGGGGGGAATTGGATGAAAAAAACGACGTCGGTGCTAAAAAATTAACATGTTAAATGCAACAACAACTAATCCCGGAGAATTCTCGGGGCTTAACTTAAGCGCACCGAAAAACTGTGTTACCGGCATGAATTGCATACATGTTATCGATAGTTTGTATGAAAACTCCATGTTTTTTACTGTCATGGCGTCGCTAATCCCCACTGTCGTTTTTTTCAACCAATTCCCCCGGGCTTGCAAAAAAACACCCCTAATAAGGGTATTCATGCAACATCGGAAAAGCATCGTAAACGTGGTAAACGTCTTAAAGTTTAAGACGTCGTAAACGAACTGTCAAAATTTGTATGGGAAATCTTTTCAAACAAATCTTAAACTTTAAGACACAAATTTGTGCGTTAAACATGGTAAACTCTTGTAACCTTAGAAGAAGAAATAGCGGAACAGGTATATCGAACAAAAATGAGGTTTTTTCCAAAATAGTGTGAGTTACACAAACACAAATGCATTCACACTTACCATAATTTTCGCCGATCATACAAGTGTAGAAATTTACTTTTTTGGCATATTTTGGGCATTTTTAAATTGCGGATGACAAATTTTACAAATGTTAAAATTAAATAAAATATTTTAAGTTGTTTGACGTTTAACGAACAGCTTATTTGTTTACCATATCGTTTACCACATTTACGCAAAATGTTTTTTGGTGCATTCATGAAACGTGTATCCGAAACTTTACGATCTTACGACATCGTAAAGTTTAAGACGTTGCATGAATACCCTTAATGTGTTAACTACATTCTAGGAAAATTAGGGCGGCATCCACCACTTTTCCACTTTTGTCCGGTTTTTGAGGGTAAATGCTCCTTAGTGCGACGCACGTCATACGATGACATGAATGAAAGAATACAAGATTACGCCATTTCATTTTTGTCTTCATTTCATTTTTGTCTTCTTTTTCTGACATCATTATTGAGAAGAATAAATTTTACAGCCGAGGATATTTCGTGAACGAATAATAGCCGTTTTTTATTATCAGAATTGATCCATATGGATCATCAAATGACACACATAACAACAACAACACATGAACCTGCTATTTAGTGGGTTCACGTTTCATGAATGATCCGAAAACAGGCTGATGCTTCTAGCCACTGTGAGGCTGTTATATTTTCGCAGGATGATCCATTTGGATCATGGGTCACACTAAACAAATAATAATAATTTGTTAAACAAATTCTCATTTTATTTTTGAAAAACGTAAAATGTAAATTTTTTTAACAAATTATTATTATTCGCGCACGAGAGATCCTCGGCTGTAAAATGTCTTCTTCTCAAATGACGTCAGAAAAAGAAGACAAAAAATAACGTCAGAAAAAGAAGACAAAAAATGAAATAGCTCAATCTTGTATTCTTTCATTCATGGTACGATGTAGCGCATTTTGTTGTCAAATACCATAGAAAAAAAAGACAAGAAGAAGCAGTTACCAAACACGCATTAGGTCTGTTCACTTACTTGCCCGAAACTGCCAGATACTACCAGATTTATTTTTTGTATATGAACTTTGACAGTCTTTTGGGCTAAAAATCGTATAAATGGTTAGGTTTGGGAAGTAAACGAACAAGATTATATTGTTTCTGACACAAGACAAGAAGAAGCAGTTACCAAACACACATTAGGTCTGTTCACTTACTTGCCCGAAACTGCCAGATGCTACCAGATTTATTTTTTGTATATGAACTTTGACAGTCTTTTGGGCTAAAAATCGTATAAATGGTTAGGTTTGGGAAGTAAACGAACAAGATTATATTGTTTCTGAGGGAACGTCATAACAAACCCAATTCTGGGGCCGATCGATGATGTTCGATATTTCGTATGAAATTTCCCTCACGTGTCGTACAGTCACTGATGCCGTAATTCGGCCCCTGGGTACCTAACCTACAATTCAAAATACAAAACAAAAATGCCACAAGCACCTTGACTTTGCTGAAGTGTTATCACACAAAGTGATTTTATTCAAATCGCTTAGATACCGCAAATTAATGAATGCTTAAATTTATTGTTTTCAAAATTTTTTAATCGCTCAAATTTTTAATGTTGGCCTTTGCGAAATTTTCTTTAGATTAGACTAAATCGATCCGTTCTCTTAATCATTCCCTTTATAGGTACACATGTATGTGATTGAGACAGCTATCGTCAAAAAAAAACCCGAATCGTTTAATCGATGATCGTGTTAATCTTCCGCGATCTGAGCCCTAGCCCCCTGCTTTATATTATATTTAAAATATTATTTTCTTTAACAGTTCGTTGTTTTTTAAATAACCTTGAGTGAGTTGTAGAATTGTCATCACTAAGCTATATACCTATTATAATTTTGTTGATCTATGACGCTGTTTAGATTGGGAAGATTGAGGCTGGTATCACGGCAGTTCCTTGGCAAGAAAAGTGTGGTGTGAGAAATTTCGTGAGACACGAAGAAAACATAAAAACCGGACTCATGAGTCTACTTTGTTGTTGTTTCAATGTGTGAAATGTTGAAATTGTTGTTTGTATGTATTTTGAGGCAACTCAAAGTTTCAAGTGAAAAATGACGGAAATAACTTTCATATAGAAATTTTTTGGAATCTTTGTTCGATTTGAAAATGATTTTCAGAAACACTTATGGCCAGTTGTACAATAGTATACTAACATCAGTGCTATAAGAGTTCAAGAAAGATATATCAAAAGAAATATAAAGGGGTGGAATCGGCTAAGGTGATAAATGATTGTCACATCAACCATAGTCATATGTGATTGTCATTAATTCTCCGTCTGGGTAAGGTGATTCAACTCAATTCCATTCAATTGAATACTTTTCAATGTAATTTGTCAAAAATATGGTTGCCATAGTGAATGTTTCAAATGTTTGTAATGAGCAATCGAACATATATAACGAAAATGACGTCCTTGCGATATAATTCTTATTTTTTCTTCATCTTCCGGAATGTAGTAAACTTTTTTGGTCACAAGAATGTTTATTTTTGTTTGTATGAATGGAAAAAAAGGAACTCTGAAAAAGTTTTTCAATTTTTGTAGGCTGGTGGTAACTCTAGTCGTACGGCGGCAGATACGTACAATTTGTTGGAAAATTACAATAACATTTTTGATGTGATAGCTCTTTGGCTATCAAATGTGATATCATCTTACACAGACTGAATTGTTTGAATGTGACTCTCACTTATCGCAAATCACCTTACACGATTCCACCACAGGGCTTTATGATGAATACTGTTATTTGAAAGTAAAAAATCGGCTTCAGATACAATTTAATTTAATTCATCGTAAGCAAAAACTAAGTCTAAAGTTCGAAAAATACTATTTTGAACTGCATTTATTTGTTTAAAACTCATTGAGATCATAGAATCAACCGTTTCAATTTCAAAATCTTTCAAAGCATTACAAAGAAGAAAACATTTGTCATCTACAGAATAAATCCATTTTATATTACTTAAATTAAAATCACCTGGGACTGAATTCGACTGAATTTCCAGATTCAATATATTTTATATGAAATTCGCTTAATCACATCGTCGCTTTGGTGTGGTGTGTACTCTCATTTATCGCCCTGTTAATATATTTTGACAGCCGAAAGTTTCGTGGTCGTTGTGAATGTTTCGCGTTTGTTTGGGGGAGCCTTGAAAGCGAAGAAACAAACTTTCGTTTGTTTGTCACGGAAAATAATGCATAGCACATAGAAACTACTTGTGTGCGGTTGAGACTGAGACAACAAATTATGTATGTATATTGCCCTATTTTCAGAAAATAATTTAAGCTCAAAACAAGTTATATTAATATATATACTCTTATCAAAAATATTACTTTAAATTGTTTATAAAAACGCATGCGTAGGTATAAAGACTAAAGTTTATATATTTAATTAGTTTGATCTATACCATCACCTAACAAAATTGATTTTAAATTAAAATAGATAAGTAAAATGTTATATACATAATATAATTGATTAGTTGTTCTTTAATTAAATGTATGCATGTTTTCATTTATCACACTCGATTTGGATCAAATAATATGTACCTAAATATTGGTTATCAAATTATGTAGGTACACAATATGCGATATTATGTTTAGTTTTTAATTTCACTTGAATGAGTGTGGTATTGATATGTTAGGTGTATTGTTTAAACAAAAAATTTGTGACTTGTACGTGCTACACTGCTACCACATCTGAGTAGATTACGTACATACATTCACGATCACTATGTGGGAATTGGGATCATGATGTTATCTAGAATGAAAAAAATCTGCCAGACAAAATCTCGAAAAAAAATTACCTCGAATTCAAAAATCTAGAATGACAAAGCAAAAATCTCGAATTTAAGTCGAACGTAAAGTTTTAATAAAATTAATTGATTACACCTACATCACTGTAAAAACATGAAAAGTGAACGTTCTAGAATATTACTGAAAAACTTAAAATTTACCGACTATATTTGTAAAAGTACCAAATGTTTTGTTTTCATAATTAATTCCGGACTTTTACCACTACCTATGCATTTGGTAAGCGAACCACCCAAGGTGAATGGTTTTTCGAAATTTTGACTTTCGATATTTTCGGAAACACGGCTATTATCAGAAACAAAATCTTTTGGAATTCCATACGAAGCGAAAATTGGTTTTAGCACCGATGACCTCTGAAGCTGATTTATTTTTTAATCTAAGTACCTCAATCCACCTTAAATACGAATCTTCGAGAACTAAATAGTTCTTTCAAGAGTATGTTGCTACGTCACAAAATACTTTCTCAAACGGGTAGTTAGGCGTTTTATGATGAAGAAGTGGTTCTTTTTGGGATGCATTTGAATATTTTTGGCAAATTTTACAACTTGCAAAAAAACACGGCTTATGATTCAGTCCCCTAATAAAACCAAATTCTTCTCGCAACTGATATCATTTTTCAATTAACTGAGATACTATAAAGCAAGAATTTATTTTTTATTATTGGCCAACCCTTTCGATAAAATTTCAAAATTAGTTTTAAATCTGTATCCTCCATTGAAGCTTTCTCAAAACTATTTCGTTTTTCATGCGACATATTAATCTCATGCACGCATCCGCATTCCTCTAAAATCTAAATTAATACCATCGTCACTTTCTCCGTATCGCTAAGACCACGGGACGCCCATGAAAGCGGCTTTCTGTTCTGTAAGAGGCAAGCCCCAAGACCATAAGAACTAGCGTCCGTCTGAATAGTTATATTTTTACATGGATCGCAACTTTGTAAGAATGTAGCGTTAGCTAATAGATTATTAATTTTGTTCATGCATGTTGAATGTTTATCGAGCAAGTGAACGAAACCAGAGAGAAAGAACTAATAGAGAGAGTCAAATTTCCTCGCCTCCATCCCCTCGAAACCTGTTGTTTACATTTTTTATAACGTGTTGAATCCCAATCGGTGTGTACATGTTTTCACCTCGGGCAGTGCAAAACAAAAAAAAAGGTGGTGAGTATGCACATCTTCTTGCATATGTATTTGTCCCCACATTTTTTATATGGAGTTAATAATTATACATATGCAAGATGGTGTGCAAGTCGCAACATCGTTGCTTGTAGGCTAAAAGAGAGCCATCGTTGAATTTGACTCTCTCTATTAGTTCCTTCTCTCTGACGAAGAAACATTCTTAAGCGAAAGTTCTCTAAGTGTTTCGGTCTCTTTCGCCAAATTGGACAGAAAATCTCTAAGGAAGTTAATCATTCCAAGGATTTTTTGCAGTCCTACTTTTGAATCCGGATTGTTTAGCTGAATTATAGACTCGATTCTTGTTTCTTCAATAGAAAAACAACTTTTGGACAGAATAAACCCCATGTATTTTACTTCGTTCGATCTGTAATGAAACTTCTCTTTATTGAAATTTATGTTATTTACAATAGCTGTTTTTAAAACTTCAGTCAAAATTTTGTCATGCTCTTTATAACATTTCGCGAAGATGAGTAAATCGCATCGAAATATACAAAAACTCCTTTTATATCGCCACATTTTTTTGGTGTATATCTCTGAAAAACCATTGGTGATGGCCTTAAACCAAAAAGTGCATACATAACTTGACTTTAAATCTAATTCTATGTGGAAGAGCCCATCTTTCAAATCAAGAACTGAAAAAACAGCCATGTCAGTTAACATTGCTCTCAATTCTTCAAAGGTCGAAACATAGAGAAATATATTATCTAGAGAACCGACTTCAGGGCTTTTTCTCTTTCACCCTACAAGCTGCACTGAGATATTTCCTCCACACAAGGGTGAGCATGTGTTGGTTGCCCAACACAAATTATTTTTTTTCTTGTGTATTCCTCTTCTTCGTTACGTTTGCCTCGATGAAAATTATTCTCCAAAAATTAATAAAATTTTTTTAGTAAGAATTTTTTGAAGGTTTTGAAAATTTTTGTATAGTTGGTACTCAACTGTCATTCTGGCTTTAATTTGAATTTTAAATTTTGAAAATCCGACCATTGGATCCAAAGATATAAGCATTTAAATGATCGCAAATCGGGTGTTTTTCAATTTTTCAACTTTTTGAGCTACTGGCACCAGCCACCAATTGTTGTTGTATCAACAATTCACACGTATTCACGGACAGGGAATTTAAGAGAGTTTTCTCTCATTGAGCTAAAATAAAATTTGAGGGTGTTTTAGGCAAGGGGAGTACGAGTCGGTTCTCTAGATAATATAGGTACTCTATGGGTCGGAATGTGAAATTGTTCCACCACAAGAGCACTATTTAAATCTCTCAGGTCAAGACATATGCGAAGAGCATTATTTGGCTTTTCCACGATTACAATAGCCGTGTTTTATTATCTACGGATCTGAATGAGGATCATCCCATGAAAATAAAACGATGCGGATCTATAATGAGAACAGTGTTGTATGCTCATCTCTTTTTTTCTGATGTTTGTTTATTTTTCATGTAGATACTGTCTTCTTTCTTTACACTTCAGTTTGTACTCCCTACCGGCTAAAGAGCCGTCTACTCGCCAGAGTAAAAACTTATTTTCGGATCTTTAAAATAGATCCAGATACAGAGCAGCATCCAAAGTTGTTGTTGTATTACGTGTTAAAAGATGATCCGGATCTAGATCCGTAGATAATAAAACGCGGCTAATATTAGATGTCCACTTTACTGGCTCTTCAACTTTTTTAATTACACCCATTCCCTTGAGACGATCTAACTATTTTTTCAAAGGTTGAATTAAATTTTGTGCAACTCTACGAGCTGGTTTTGCAACGGGATGAATGCCTTCCTTTATTTTAAGAGAATTTTCCTCGGGAAATTTTCCTACACTATTGAACAATTTTTCTAGAATTTTAATTTTATTGTTCTCTTTTAATTCCACGTTTTTTAATTGTCCCACTCGTCTCAAGAAATTAAGCTCCTCGCAAGCTTCTCTTCCTAACTTAAACTTAGGGCCAGTTTCACAGTGCACACTTAGGGCCAGTTTCACAGTGCACACTTAGGGCCAGTTTCACAGTGCACACTTAACAAAATAAGTGGCACTTAATTTTCCCATTTTGGCACTTAAGGCGCAGTTTTACTACCTGAGTAAGTGGAACTTAAGTGGCCAACATCGGAGACTTAAGTGTCACTTATTCCGATAAGTTTACACTGTGAAATTGGGAATTAGTTTTCCATATTCGGCACTTAATTACACTTACTTCACTGTGAAACTGGCCCTTAAAAAAATAAGTGGCACTTAATTTTGACATTTTGGCACTTTAGCCGCAGTTTTACTACCTGAGTAAGTGGAACTTAAGTGGCCAACATTGGAGACTTAAGTGTCACTTATTCCGATAAGTTTACACTTGTGAAATCGGGAATTACTTTTCCATATTTGGCACTTAAGCGTCACTTACTTCACTGTGAAACTGGCCCTTAAAATTCTTTTTATATTATTAGCTTCACACAGTAAATTAATTTCTCCATAACATTGGTTTCTTTTATTTTTGCTAACATGTTTATTTGCTTAATGTCACTAATTGGGAGAACATTCTCTCCGGTGCTGTGTCAATTAGGTACGGTACTTACAAGCAGCACCAAAATGATTAAGTTTTTTGCATGTGTAACAGATTTTATTATAAGCTAAGCTGGACATTTATGCATCGAATTAAGAGTTAAGCCTCAACTACATAAGCCAAAAAAGTGAAAAAGTGCAAAAGTGAAAATTTTTAAATTGATTTTGTGATAGTTTTTCTGACTAGAAAACTTATAAAAATGATGCAGAAAGCTTAAATTTTGGTTTAAAAACAAATTTGTGTATTCTTTTTCACAAAACAACGGCGCTAGCGGTAAAAAAAATATTTTTACTTTTGTACTTCAGTACTTTTTGGCTTATGTAGTTAAGCCTTTAGACACGTCTTTTTAAGTACAATTTATTATATTTAGATTAGTATTTTTTGTATTTGCTCTATTTTGTGTATCTCTTCAAATCATTGACCGGGGAGATTTCATTTTCCCCTCTTACTTCTTGGCCTTCTCAGCTATAAACTGAAAGTTGCTGGAAACTCAGTTTCCTCGTGTGAAGGGGGACTAACTTAGACACTGCAATTGGTTGTCCAAACCTATTCTAAAAGCCCTTCCACACTATCCTACTGAGTATTAACACATGTCAAAAAAGTGGGAAATAAATCAAGTATAATAGTGTGGAAACAAAATTTGACTGCTCATCTTACACAGCATGATATTCCAGCCTACACGATTTGACATATGTTAATACATGAGAATTTTTAGAAATGCTTCTAATTCTATCACACATTTCATCAAATTTTTATTGAGGCTAAATTAAACTGTTGTGTGTAGTCAAAAAATGAAAAGTCACTTCTCTCCCACAAATTTGGCAGTAGCATGGAATTTTTTCCCACTTTCAATTTCACATGTATTAATACTCAGTGGGATAGTGTGGAACGGCTTTAAAGTGGGTATGTTCAATGAACCAAAATTGGAAATTAGATGAAAAGTTCATTCAACGAAGCCAAATGTTCATAAAATTGACAGATTCCAGAGATGTCAGTGAGTGTTTGAGAACATATTTAGACAACTGTTGTAATGCGTTTATAGATATAAGCCCTTTCACACTATCCCACTGAGTATTAACACATGTCAAAAAAAAAGTGGTAAACAAATCATTTATAATAGTGTGGGAACCAAATATGACAGCCCATCTTACACAGCATGATGTTCCAGCCTACACGATTTGACATGTGTTAATACATGAGAATCTTTATAAATGGTTCTAATTCTATCAAACATTTCATCACATTTTTATTGAGGTTAAATTAAACTGTTGTGTGTGGTAAAAAAATGAAAAGGCATTTCTCTCCCACAAATTTGACAGTAACATGGAATTCTTTCCCACTTTCAATTTGACCTGTATGAAAACTCAGTGGGATAGTTAGATGAAAAGTTAATTGAACGAAGCCAAATATTCACGAAATTGACAGATTCCAGAGATGTCAGTGAGTGCATGAGAACATATTCAAGGTAGAGCTATAATAGTCGGAAGATGTCGGAAGAAAATTCTCTCAGTTCACTTACGCATGGAGCGGTCGGTGAGCGCTCTTCACTTCCGAAAGCAAAAGTTAACGAAAATTGGTCGAAACGAAGCAAACCTCAATTATGGGCACGTCATATGAATTCTTTGTATTCGTTTCGTACGTCGGCATCCGACTATTATAGTTCTACCTTTAGACAACTGTTGGAATGCGTTTATAAATAAGGTGATGTCCAACTATATTTTAGACACTGTCCAGCTGGACGACTGTCCAGGAGTGTTATAAGGAAATTTTATAAATACGACTGTTAATTTTTCGAATAAAATTCCTTTCCATTTTTTATAAATTAAGCATAGTACGCAGCTGAAACGAAATTCCTTTCCATTTTTTATAAATTAAGCATAGTACGCAGCTGAAACGAAATTAAAATTTTCATACAAAAATTGAAACAACGAAATCATTCATAATAGAAAAATTTCGTTTTCATTTTCTGCAGTACGCTATTCAACGAGCGAAACTGATAATTGTTGTAAATTATTTGGAGAAGTCTCCACTATTTTTTGGACTGAATGTTTTACACGGACCATTAATTGTGTGCAGAAAAGTGACATTCAAGTTTTATTTGCATTTTTATTTGTTGTTTCTTTGCATGGGTTTCTGTGATTTTTTTAAATAGTTTTTGAAATTGGTGACATTAATTTGTTCGTAGTCGTTTTGTTTACGTTTTTGCTATCGATTTGGAGACCACAGAACATTTTCGTTTCGCTTCAGCTGCGTACTAGGCTTTAAATGAAAAATTAAAATTAGAATAAACCGTTGTTTTTAACCCCCACCAATGGCAAATGCCAGACTTTTTGTAATTGATATCACAACAAACCTTGTACCCACTCATAGTTTGGATTTATTAACCACTCCCAAAATTTACTATCGGCTTTTAAGGCGGTATTACCATTGAATAAATATATTGGTATTACCCTATCATATATAAATATGGCATATTTGGAAAATAAATAAATACATAAATACAAGATACAAATATTAAAGTGATACAAAAATTATATGACCAAATATATACATATATGACGATTATTTTGAGCCAAATATTCGAAATATTATGTATACATATATCCATAAAAAGCAAATAATACATGATATGATAAATATATTTATGTTTTATGCAAATCATATACAAATCGGTTGATTTTATATGTTTATTATTATTAGTCATATAACTTTATTGTGTTATCGTCTTTCGGATATAAATCAAAGAATTCTTCATTAAATTTGTTTTTATTTTACTCCCATGTCGTTAATTGAGACTATTTTTTATTTTTTTTTTTAATCCAAAAAAATATGTTTTTTCTTTTTAAATTTGTATAATATGCAATATTTTTTCGACTTACAAAGGTCTGTTGTATAAAAAAATTTATTGAAATCAAATCCATTAACAAAAAAAGTCGAAATTCAAACTAACAGTTTAATGGGAGGTTAATAATAATTCATGTTAAAAAACTGCCACCAAATACCTATACCTACAGTAAAAGGCGTTTTTTTTTTGCAAGTCCATATGGACTTTGTCGAAAAAAAAACGACCTCGGAACTAAGAGCTTTACACCTAAATACAATAATAACTTTGGCATCGTTAGTTTGCATGGAAACGTCCAATTATCCGAGTTATCGAATGAAGCAATATTTTTTATAAAACAAACAAAAAAATGGCGATCATTGTCTGGAATTTATTTTGTTTTTCTATAAATAATTGAAGTCAAGTTTCGGGTGTAGGTTGAGGTACAGACAGTCAGCCATATAGATATTTTTGCGGGCCACTTTTTCGTGTTCTATGTCATCCCAATATCATGTTTGATTGAAATCGCGAGTTCGATTTTCTTATTAACTTAAAACTTGCCCTATAGTACCTATCATATCGGAAGTAAAAATTCAATACAATTGGTCAGTTTATATTTCTGAGATCTCAGAGATCTCAGCAATTTCACAAATATAAACAACATTCCTCAGCAAAATTTCTGTTTTTGTGTCAAATACCGAGGAAAAAAAATTTTGGATTCGTCTGCTCAATTTTTGACGGAGGAAAATTTGTAAGGACTCTGAAATATAAACTGACCAAATGAAACAAATTTTTGTATGATAACGCAAAAAAAAATTTATATTCGCTATCGATAGGCACGTTCAGAAAATTGAGTTGAAAATGTCAGCCCTGGGGCGGACTGGGTCACCCTGAAGCGTTTTATGTAGCACTTTTTTCGCCCTAGGTTATTTGCACTGTGTGTATTCGGGGTGAGATCTAATGACTCTCACAGGTTTTTTCTTGGGGCAAGAATTCAGAGCTGCCACAATTGAAATCAGCTGTTGGCATTCAGGCAAAAACAAGTGTTGATGATAAATTTCTTTATAAATATTACATATTTTGTTCATAATTTTTGTTATTTATTTGTTTTCACGTAATTATAGGCGAAATGCCAAAATATACAACAGTCTATAAAACAGTGAAATGAACGAAAAAATCAGATGGTGAATTTTGTAGCACTGAAGCGTTCGACGTAAAATAAAAACCCGAGCAGCCTTGATTTTTTTGACAATTGACTGACATTCCCCAGGTCGCCCTAGGGCAGAGAACATCGAACAACCCTATTATGTCTGTTTAGTTACTCCAACTTCTTGCTACAAGTTGCTACTTGTCATTTTTTTCTATGGGATTTGACAGCAAATTGTGCTGTCACACGTCGTACGACGTGCAACGTTTCGAGTTACCAAACAGATATATTATGTCTGTTTGGTTACTTTTTTTTCAACAAATTTCCCAAAAACTGATTTTTTTTTCTATGGGTTTTGACAGCAAATTGTGAAATTTTGTGAAAATTTGTGCAAATTCACAATAAATTTCACGTTACCAAACAGACCAATTAATGAATGAAAGAATTAGGCCCATTCGGCGAGATCTTTTATTCTTTTGTTCTGCTATTCTGTTATGATTTTCCATACAAAAGTGTGAGATGTCAAAAAATCTTTTATGAATTATAATTTTGGTATTCGGCATGCCTCTGTTATGAAATCTGCTATCAGGATCTTTTATGAACTGTCAAAAATTCGAAAATGCCAACAAATCTTTTACAAACCGCATTTTTCGTATTCAGCATGCCAAAATCTATTATAAAATCTTTTACAAATCATAAAAGATACATTTGTGTGATTTTAAAATTTTTAATTTATTTAATAAAACAAAACATCTCATTAATTCGGGGCCACCAAAGTTATCCAACCATCTCCAGCTTCCATCCTCCCGCATTACATCTCGACGTGTTTGCCCAGGTTCTCCACTTACTAGTGGCGGCTTGTCTCGAATCTCGATACACGAAGAAATACTTGTTCATGATCTCACTCTGGGTAAAAATCTATCAGCTCGTCAGGATCTTGTTCTTTGGGATTATTCATATACGAAGCCTCGTATTAGTCATGATGTTGCATATGCGAACTTCTATCTGTCCAGTTGCACTGGATCTCGAGGTTTCTCATATAAACAAACTATAACTACAAATACAAATTCAAAAAAATAATTTTAATTCGCGAACAACCACTTCAATTTATGTGTCAGTATTGAATTTTTTTTAGAACAGCTGATTGACAACAGATTTTAGTTCTGTTTGCTTGCATATATTTCGTTTTCGAAGTTTCATAACAGAATTTTATAAAAGATCGAACTTCTGAATACCAATTATAAAAAATCTTTTATGGTGATAATCTTTTATGATTCATAGCAGAAAATTCATAGCAGAATAACAGATTTGGCAGAATAGGCCTAAATACAAGATTACACCATTTCTTTTTTTTCGCATTATTGTTGTAATTTCTTACAGTTCATTATGACGCTATTGGATCCAAAACAATATCGTATTAGATAAAAGTACGAATGTTTCTAATTTGAATTTCGTTGATTGTTTTTTATTCAATTTTTTTAAAAAGATTTTTTTAAATAAATATTATGTTATGCTGTATGTGGGTGTAATAATACCAAATATAAATCTTAGAGTGGATTCTGATTTCAAATCGAGAAGCGAAATTTTCTTCTGAGAAGCGTCGGTTGACCGTTTTTTTTGCCAATGGAATGGTTTCAGAAGAGTTCTTTTTGATTCTGGACGCTTCCAGACGTGCAATGGAAAACGACATTAATCTTAGGGAAAACAAACATCAAACTTATTTAAATACTCAGCCGGACGCTGAAGAAGAGTATTCTGAGAAGGTTGTTGCTGAAGACAATGCCACAAATTCCAGAATCTAAGAGGACAACATAGGTCCCAAGCAGAAAAATGAAGAGCTAAATATTTTAAAAAACGATGGGCTCGAAAACATGGCTGCATATACATATATGGCATAAACTGAAAAATAAAATCTCGCTGGAAGAAAGTTAAATTGAATCGTATTCATGGGTAGACTAACTAAGTGAAGGTAGATTGCGATCACCAATTAAAAAACTAATTTTCAGATCACGGTATTTTAGTATTAGAACCCTTAACAAGGCTATTTTTGAATAATAAAAAAAAAAAATACAATATACAAACATTACAACATAATTTAAATATTTTTTTTTTATTTATTTAAAAAAGTTTCGAATTTGCTATTTAACATCTCCACTTCACATGCTTATTTGGCGATTCATTTCAAATCAAAACAACTTCATATCAAATTAAAAATATTAAAGGTATTCATGCAACTTCAGAAAAGCATCGAAAACGTTGTAAACATCTTAAAGTTTACGACGTCGTGGTCGTAAACGAACTGTCAAAATTTGAATGGGAAATCTTTTCAAACAAATCTTAAACTTTAAGGCCAGTATTCACCGAGCACTCATAACTTATGAGCCTCATAAACCTATTCACCAAGCAATAATAAGTGGATATTTATGAGCGCTCATAAAAGTTATGAGTGGTCCCGACCACTCATAACTTATGAGAGCTCTCTTCGAAAAATATTCCGACATTTTCGAAACTACTTCCACAACCACCACCACCACCCCCACAAACATCTCCATCTATCTACCTAAAAAAGTTTGATTTTAAAGTTTGGGAGTGCCTGGTTGACAGAGAGTGGCTCTCAACATATTTATGAGTGGTTGGTGAATACCCCAAAGTTATGAGCCTCATGAACTTATGAGGCTCATATGAGCGCTCGGTGAATACAGGCCTAAGACACAAATTTATGTGTTAAACGAAAATGGTAAACATCGTAAACATGGTCAACTCTTGTAACCAGAGAAGAAGAAATAGAAAAGCATATCGAGGAAAAGTGGGGCTTTTTTTGTGAGTTACACAAACATAAATGATGCATTTACATATGCACTTATGTGTTGAACAATAAACATACTTACCATCATCATCGCCAAATAACTCAAGCACTTTGTTCATACAATTGTATAAATTTACTAATGCGGAAAAGGAATGGACTCAGCCATTTGCAACTTCTCAGACTGATCATCACATAATGTTTTCCTGTATGGTTTACTATTTCCAAAACCTGCAGGAGAAAGCTTGGTGTGTTTGAAAGGAAAATCTTGTAGATCTGCACTGGACTCCACTTTGACAAACGGCGACGAAAATACGTCAGCAACAAGCGACTCTACGAGACATCCCGAATAATACTCCTAGTAAAAAATATATATATGATCAGTGCTGCCATAAGGCTGACGACCAACCTTGGCAATCATCCGAATCCGCCGGTGAGAACAATCACAAGCGAAGAGAGACACCCAGAGTCACGATACCTAGATGTGACAGGACCACTGGACGAAGGAATTATTTCTATCACCGACGACGAGGCAATCCAATTCTACGAGGGTCGAGGACGCAGCGTCAAACTACCACCACGGTCCGTGGCTAAAAACCACCTTTACCAGACATCCTACTAGGCTGCAACATTTGTTGATATTTCATTTTGTCTCCAATAACACAATGCAGAAAGAAGTGTTGTAATTTTGTATTCTTTCATTCATATATGTATGTACATGTGGAGAAGGTGTGTCTACACCAAAGAAATATTAGGTGTGTTTTTTTGCAGGCCCGGGGGAATTGGATAAAAAACCGTCAGTGCTAAAAAATTTACATGTAAAGTGCAACAACAACTAATCCCTTCCGGGCTTAGCTAATCCCAGAGAATTATCGGGGGGGAATTCCATAAATGTTAAGCCTCAACTACATAAGCCAAAAAAGTGAAAAAGTGCAAAAGTGAAAATTTTTAAATTGATTTTGTGATAGTTTTTCTGACTAGAAAACTTATAAAAATGATGCAGACAGCTTAAATTTTGGTGTAAAAACAAATTTGTGTATTCTTTTTCACAAAACAACGGCGCTAGCGGTAAAAAAAATATTTTTACTTTTGTACTTCAGTACTTTTTGGCTTATGTAGTTAAGCCTTTAGCCGTGTTTTTTTGCAAGCCCGGGAGGAATGGGATGAAAAAAACGACGTCGGTGCTAAACAATTAACATGTTAAATGCAACAACTAATCCCAGAGAATTCTCGGGGTTTAACTTAAGCGCACAGAAAAACTGTGTTACCGGCATGAATTACATATGTACATGTTATCGATAGTTTGTATGAAAACTCCATGTTTTATACTGTCATGGCGTCGCTAATCCCCACTGTCGTTTTTTTTCAACCAATTCCCCCCGGGCTTGCAAAAAAACACGCCTAATGTCACACGAGGAAACTGAGTTTCCAGCTTTTTGTCTTGGATTGGTGGAGATTGGAAATTAAAAGAAAACGTTAAAAAATCTCCAGCAACTTATTTCCTCGCGTGAAAGAGGACAACATTTATCCGTTAATACAATTCTAAAGGAGAATTAGGCATCAACTTCATAAAGTTATCGATTCATTTTATAAACACAATTTTCACAAACGAAATAAATTTAGCAAATCAAAAGATAAGTTTTCAAACTGACAGATGCAAATTTTGTCGGTGTAAGCACCGACAGATCCAAATCAAAAATAATGTCGAATTCCTTTCAACAAAAGAATCGAATTTTCTTCTAAAAAGAATCGAATTTTTTCTGTCGTTGAAAGGAATACGAAAAGACGAAAAGAATCGATTTTTTTTTGTGATTGTGTGTGTGGCACTTGACAGAAACAATTTTGAAGTAAAATATCCCGAAAATATTCAATTTGGAAAATATTATTATTGTTAATTAAAAAGCAACGCACTTTAAAATTCACCGAAAATTCGTTGCAACCAAAAACACAATTTGTTTTCTTAAAACACCGCGACATTCAATTTGACATTTTAGAAATTTCAAATCTTGCTAGTGTGTGTGCAAATCGGTGTAAAATCTTTCTTGAATCTTGCTAAATTAGCAAGATTTGTTTTGACAGAAAAAATTCGAATTGTTCAGAAAAAAATCGATTCTTTTAGAAAAAAATTCGATTCTTTTGTTGAAAGGAATTCGACATAAATTTATTTTACCAAAAAAAAAAAAAACATTAGAAAAAGATTTTTGTACGTCTAATTACGTCTAAAGCCTCAACTACATAAGCCAAAAAAGTGAAAAAGTGCAAAAGTGAAAATTTTTAAATTGATTTTGTGATAGTTTTTCTGACTAGAAAACTTATAAAAATGATGCAGAAAGCTTAAATTTTGGTTTAAAAACAAATTTGTGTATTCTTTTTCACAAAACAACGGCGCTAGCGGTAAAAAAAATATTTTTACTTTTGTACTTCAGTACTTTTTGGCTTATGAAGTTAAGCCTTAAGCATTCTATAATTTAGGTATCTGGTATATATGTATATGCATTTTTTGAAACAGTCCACTAGCGCCGATGAGTAAAACATTACAAGCCCCAAATTACACATTAGACAATTAGATTACCTACTTCTAACCTAATAATTAATTAAATGTGATTAAATGGTAAGGGAATTCGAAACGACTGAATATTTCTTAAAATTCTTTATTGAAAAAATTATTAAGACGTTAAGGTGTTGGCTTTTTTTAATTTGTCTAGAATCCAATAGCGGTTTTAGTGTTTGGGTAAACTTCGTGAAAATTTCGTTACCAAACAGGGAATTTGTTGTATATTAGTTGGCAAAAACTAATATATTTACTGAAAAAATAACTTAAAAAAGTATTTACTCACTGTATACGCTTTATTCCAAAAAATCATTCGATCATGAACCACAATTCTATAGATTAGAGTGAAAATTATTCTAAATCACTGGATGTGTAATTATTTAAGTACTATGTATATGTGTGGATGAATATTTCGAGCATTTGATAAGAAATTAATTTTTAGCTCTTTTTGCAAATAATTTAAACAAAATATGGAAGCATTTTTATGTAAACAGTTATCATGGAACAGAAAAAATCGTCACTGTGTAAATGTTTAATTATCTTAAAAAAATTATATTGGTTAACAAAGTTGGATTTAAGTAACTAAACGATTACAATATAATCAAAAACCGAACAAAATGAAAAACCAGATTGAAGAAAAAAAAAATGTCTTCTCAACAGTCAACACGAGCTGAATGAACCAAAGCTAAGTGGGAACTGGGAACTGAACAATAATTGATTGTGATTTTACTATAAAGTATACCTACGTTCCGCAGTTCCCTAGTTCCAGCATAAATCATTCTTAATCGTAAATTTCAACACATAAATGGTTGTGTTGTGAATTTTCAGAGACATGCGGTTGAAATATGTACACACAAACAAAAAGTAAAAGATGGATTTATGAGAGCATTTTTTGGTTAATTTTGTTGCTGAGTTATTTCACTCTATATTTATAAAGTAAGTACCTACTTGCAGATTATAATGTCTGCCTCTTGCCAGTATGCGTAAGATAAAATACATAGCAGACCAGAAGTTTATTGACATATTTTTTGCAAAATTGTTGATAGAGAAGAGGCGCGGGTGCTTATGTTGTCAGTCTGGTTGGCTATGTAATTCACCCATGTAAACATCCCTGTTCTAAAAGTTTTCAAAGAAAAGCTTTTAAATATTTTAATCGAAAGCCAAAACGGTTTAAAATTTTAAATTCAAAAGTTGGTTGCTTCGAAGCCATCTTTAGGCATTTTTTTTGCAAGTCCGGGGGGAATTGGACGAAAAGAACGAACGATAATTTGCATGTTAATTGCAACAACAACTTATCCCCAACGGGCTTAGCTAAATTTTCGGGGCTTTACTTCTGCGCTCAAAAAAACTATGTTACCGGCATGAATTATACATACTTGTTATCGATAGTTTGTATGAAAACTCCATGTTTTTTTCTGTGATGGTGTCGCTTAATCCCGTTGTCGTTTTTTTCAACCAATACTGGAACTGGTTGAAAAAAAACGATATCGGGGATTAGCGATGCCATTACAGAAAAAATGGAGTTTCCATACAAACTATCGATAACAAGTATGTAATTCCTACCGGTAATACAGTTTTCTCCGTGCTTAAGTTAAGTCCCGAAAATTATCTGGGTTTAGCCTAGCCCATTGGGGATTAGTTGTTGCATTTAACATGTAAATTATTTACCCCCGAATCGTTTTTTTCATCCAATTTCCTTTGGACTTGGAAAAAAACACGCCTAATGTCCCCGGGATTGCAAAAAACACACGACGAAAATCACGAATTCAGGTTCATATCACATATACATGTGTATGTAAGTGGAGCACCAAATTAAAAAAAAAAAACATAAAGGTGCCTATCTGTCATTTTGCCGAAAGTGTTTCGAGATTTTCAATCGTTAAAACAGTGAAAAAAGATAACTAAAGACCCTGTTTAGATTGTGACTGCTCACTACGTAGTGACGGCATTTTGTAGGTGAAATCGGTGACGTAGAAAGGGAGGTGACAGTCAGGAAGAAAACATAAAGATTGTAGTGAGCAGTCATGTTTCATTTTTGGCATGTTCGTTGAAGGGTAAGGTAGATGAGAATAAAAATTAAAAATGTGTAATTAGTCAAGCTTAGACGCAAAAAATGCTTATTGAATTGGTGGATTGATAACAGCAAAGATGCTGAAGCAGATTTAATTATTAAAATTGCAATTTCTGCTATATTTTGCAACTACTTATTTATTTAATATTAAACTCATGGTTCATGGTGCTCAGAATCAAATGTTTCAATTCAGAGATATTCCATCAGAGTTCGGCGATACTCATGACTGAGAAATTCCGAGTGTAGACACGACATGACTATTCACTACGTAGTGAGCATGTCACAATCTAAACAGGGTCAAACTTAATAAAAAAATGAAATAAAAGTGAGAATAGTGAAAACTTTCAGTACTTTATTAATTGTGTTAAATAGTGTAAAAAACCTATAATATGGAATTCAAAATCTTTTTTAGCTAAACCCAGATAATTTACGGGGCTTAACTTTAGCACGGACAAAAACTGTATTACCGGCGGGAATTACATACTTGTTATCGATAGTTTGTATGGAAACTCCATTTTTTTCTGTAATAGCGTCGCTAATCCCCGATATCTTTTTTTTCAACCACTTACCTCCGGGATTGAAAAAAAACACACCTATATCCCAGAGAATTCTAGGGGCTTAACTTAAGCGCACAGAAAAACTGTGTTACCGGCATGAATTTCACACATGTTATCGATAGTTTGTATGGAAACTCCATGTTTTTTTCTGTGATGGCATCGCTAATCCCCGTTGTCGTTTTTTTCAACCAATTACCCCCGGGCTTGCAAAAAAACACGCCTAGTGCCTCCTAGGAAATATAATGGTGCCAACGTTGGAGACCACTCCAGGACCCATGTTTTGTAACTCGGCACTGTTGTTTGGTGACGTATTCCATATTTGTTAAGATATTGCAAAAAATTGTTATTGCAATATTCGCCATCGTTTCATTTTCCACTAAGTTCTTGAATTCCATAAATTTTTCTTTGACTTCTGATTTTGACTTCAGAACATATATGTATAAATATCTTGTGCGACTTTTTCTTCTATTGGTCCACATACGTCAGAATTTGTAGGTTCTAATACCTCACTAGATCTTGTTTCTGATATTGGAAATGGCTTCCTGGCATGTTTCCCTTCAAGACATCTTACGCATCGTTCCATTTTTGAATCGGCAAGAGTATGATAATTGTGGCGCCAAGAAATGATAACGATTTTCTGTAGAACACTTTAATACAAACATTTTTTATTATAGGAGGGAGGGTCTATCTGCCCCCTTTTGGGAGAGAGGGGCAATTTCATGAAAAAAGTACTAAAAATAGAAAAAAAATTATTAAAAAATAGCGGTAATACCTCATATAATAAACGAGCAACGAATTTTAAAAACAAAAAAATAATATAAAATCTCAAAGTATTGACAAATTTTACTTTAAACATTTTTTTTATGTTTTTTTTCCCAAATTTTGAGTTTGAAACTCGTTTTTTCAAAAACTTTGCCTAGATTTCACATGATTTAAAAACTGGCTAATAGAACAGAGTATTTGCTTTAAAAAATGTATAATACTTAATTGTAGGTATTACAGTTATTGTTTAATAATTTTTTTCCATTTTTAGTACTTTTTCATGAAATTGCCCCTCCCGCCTAAATGGGAGGAGATAGACCCCCTCCCATAGTAAAAAATGCTTGTAGTAAAGTGTTCTAGAAAAAAAAACGTTTTCATTTCTTGGCGCCACAGTTATCATACTCCCTTGGAATCCACAAAATCTATTACAGTCACAGATCCTTTTTGCATCTTGACTAAAGTTTCTTCACTCGTATGTCCTAATCTACGATGCCACAGCTCGTACGAAGATCTTTCTTTAACAAGCATATTAATTGCATTTGATTTTGGAGTTGGTCGACCTAATCGAAAGAGTTTTCCATCTTCACGACTTCCAGCAGCAATCAAATTCCTTTTGTCCCAAATTGTGCATTTGTCAGCTTTGAATTCAACCTTATAGCCATATTTTGTCATTTGACTAACTGACAAAAGGTTTGCAGACAAATTTGGTATGTAGTAGTAGTAGTAGTTCAAATGATTTTATTTCATATAGTTTACAAGAGTTTTAGTTTTAATTCATTATTTGACATTGCATACGCCGTCTGCCAGTTATCAAATAATATTTACAATTTGATAAAAGTATTAACAGTGTTTTTTGTGCATATGTATTTTGTATTTTTAGAAAAGCTCATCAAAGATACGTTTCCTATAGCAAATTGTCCCAATCAGTTTCACCGTTAAGAATATAAAAAATTTCAGAATCATTAAGGTAGCTCTTTCCCAGGGTAATTCTTCTAGTTTCTACAAGAATCGGACATCTTCCCAGAAAGTGAAGTACATCCTCTTTCTCTCTCAGGTTACATAACTCGCATGTTTCTCGTAGATCACTTCTGTGTGGTAAATAGTTCAGGAGAAGTACCTCTCCTCGTGCTTTTAAAATGAGTGCCATGAGGTCGGTTGAGTACTCCACCCTGAAATAACTTTTTGCTGCCAAGTTGTAATTGAGTTGCGCTTATATGCTCCTGTGAATTGAGCTTCTGGCTTTTCCAATGTAATCTTCGCGTTTTTGTTTATCTACCAAGCTTATTAAATGATAGAGTTCGCTTTTCCACGTGTCCATTCTGTCCTTTTGAAGCCATAGTGAAAGTCCACAGTACTCGGCTAAATTTCTCCAAGACTTAAACCATGATGTTTTCTTCCGGATTACCAGCATTGTTATCTTTTTTTTTGTAAACGGCTGTCTTCCATTTCAATTGTCCTCAGTATCTGCATTTTGAGGGCTGAGATGAACAAAGGCGCGAGTCCCGTCTCCAACAAAAGAATGTGGTTAGCAGTACTATTTGGTAGCCTTAACGTTCGTTTAAAGAAATATCTTAAAAGCTGCTCCACTTCCTCAAACTCTTTGTGCCCCCAAACTTGAGCTGCGTAGCACATGATTGCTTTTGCTGTTGTTTTGAAAATGCGATATTTTGCTTCATATTCAACATTTTTGCATTGCAGAATAGTTCTGTAGTTTGCATTTAGTGCACTTTTGGATTTTGCTAGCTTATCTCCATATGGTTTTTCAAGTTTAAGCTTCTAGAAATCTTTAACCAGACGTAGTTGTACTCCTTCACCACCTCAATATTTTGTTCACCGAATTTCCAAGTTTTGTTACGACAGTTGCGTCCTCCAGCCTGGCGAAAGATCATTATTTTTGACTTGGCGAGATTTACCTGGACCCTCCATTTATTGCAGTACTCGAACAATCTGTTGATTATCAATTGGAGACTTCCAGGTGACTCAGCCAGAACAACAATGTCATCTGCGAACATAAGAACCTTGATTACAAGTTCAGCTGAAACTCGTGCTTCACCCTGCAAGATCTCTTCAATATCATCGATGAACAAAGCGAAAAGTAAAGGACTTAAGCTACAACCTTGTCTCAGCCCTATTTCTATTCGAAACTGTTCAGAAATTTTTCCAAGGACAACTGCAGAAGTTGTTGAATCATATAAGAGTTCTAAAATATTTCCAAACTTCGTCGAAATTCCTTTGTTGTACAGCTTCAGTATTAGTGCGTTTCGATCTATAGTATCGAAGGCTGCTTTAAAATCAATGAAGAAGGCGTAGAGCTTTTTTTTATTACATTTAAATATTTCAGCAATGTTGGTGAGCGAATAAATTTGGTCTATTGTGGAATAATTTTCCCGGAAGCCAGCTTGTGACTCACTCAACAAGTCGTTATTCTGAACCCAGCTGTACAGCCGTTTCGATAGAAGTTTAACAAGAATTTTTATTGAGGAGTTCAGCAATGATATCCCTCTATAGTTAGCTGGAACTCTGTTGTTACCTTTTTTGAAAATGGGACATGTAATAGCCTCTCTGAAATAGACTGGTACACAGGTGCTTTCATATGCTATGTTTAAGGCTTTGGTTAGACTTTCTAGAAACAGGAAAGAGCTGAATTTATAAAATTCTTGGGTATTCCAGACTTATTGTTTTGGAGCTCTTTCAAGACTATTTGTACCTCCAAACATGAAAATAGAGCATCCAGCTTGTCGTTTTGGATATAGGGTTTTGCAAATTGGAACGATGTAAAGAAGTTGTCTGTCGTTAGCATCCTGAAGTGTTGTAAAGGTATGTATAAAACATCTTTTACCGCTACAGTTATTGGGTCACCATTCACCAAAATTTCCAGTTCAACGTCTCCTTCGACATTTAAGTTGAAATTATCAGCAACTGTGACCTCATCTCGCTTTACTTCAGACAGATTCTTCATCCATGCTTTACAAAAAGTCATATGTTCTGATGCTCCTGGATCTATAAACCAATCAGTGATATTTGCCGAATTGATTCTTGCCATAAGTGATGTGAAAAGAACTTGTTTTCCATGTTTTCGATTCTTGAATTTTCGTTCTACTACGATTTGTGGTACAATTTTTAGCGATGTGTCCAAATTCTCCACATCCGTAGCATTTAGGACCCGCTGAAGTTCGTTGATTGTCTTTATGAACATATATCTTTTGTATTATGTCGACCATAGAAAACCATTCCGTCACCCCCAGATTCACCATCCTCATCCTTAACATCTTGCAATAACTAATTCATCTCTATTGCATTTGCATCAGCTGTTATTTGCATCCCTGAACTTTCAATACCCATTATCATCGGCTTATATCGATCATCAAGCCCAACCCATTCATCAGATACCTTCATACCAATCGAAATCAGTTTGTGAGATGTCGAAATCATTTGGTTAACATATGTTTCCACAGAACCACAAGTCTTTAAATTGATGCTTAATAATGATTTGAGCGAACCAACACGTCTTGATAAACCATTATCGGCAAATGCTGCTGCCAGTCGATCCCACACTTGTTTTGCAGTTGTTGCTTCTTTAACGTGGACATAATTGATAGGCTCAATCAATAAAATTATTTTTGATTTGGCTTTTGCTATTTTCTTTAAATCCGTCTCGACCCCAGATATACAATCCCTCGTCTTCATGAATTAGAAAATTCTCGACAGCAAATTTCCAATCTTCATAATTTTCCCTTCCTTTAAGTTTTTCCAATCCTGGTGTTGAAGATGCCATATTCTTTAAATTTTTCTTTAAATTATATTTCAATTAATTTTCTGTTAAATTATTCCTCAGTTTTTCTGGACCCATAACCAATTGGAAATATTGAATATAATTTAATATATCATGAATAACTTATTTCGATAAGGTTCAAAATCAGAATATAGTCCAGTCAATAAAGCATTTGACTCGGAAAAAATCGCCGGAAACCTGGATTTTGGTATATAGCTTAAAATTGAAAAAAGGCTCTTTCCCAAAAATTATGCTTTTTGTTATTTGGTAAAAATTATGGTACTTCCTAGAAATATGCAAATTTTTTCTTTTGTATTTCATATTTTCCTTTCAGTGATGCGAGAGTACAGAACGTAGAGACAGTTACCAAAAGTATACGATTCATACATATAACAATTATTATGTATATACATTTTAAAAGCACTCAATTTTAATGTAATTAATGAGAAATACTTGTAGAGGAAAAAAGCACTGGAAGAAAAAATAAACTTATTAAATTGATGAATTATTCAAAAAAAGAAATAAAGTACACCCACTTTATCCAAAACATTTTGAGTTCTTCGAGTTCTTCTACTGCAGCTCCGATAGCAGGGAGAAAGAACTAATAGAGAGAGTCAAATTTCCTCGTCTCCGTCCCCTCGAAACCTTTTGTTTACATTTTTTATAACGTGTTGAATACCTATCGGTGTGTACATGTTTTCACCTCGGGCAGTGCAAAACAAAAAAAAAGGTGGTGAGTATGCACATCTTGTTGCATATGTGTTTGTCCCCACATTTTTTTTATATGGAGTTAATAATTATACATATGCAAGATGGTGCGCAAGTCGCAACATCGTAGCTTGTAGGCTAAAAGAGAGCCACCGTCGAATTTGACTCTCTCTATTAGTTCCTTCTCTCTGCCGATAGCCACATCGCGCATACTGTGCACCTGTAGTAGTCAACAATGGTGCATACTGCATGTGGTCAGGTAAAGGATGAAAGTGTTGCGCATTGGCTATCTACATTCTGGTTTCCGGTGCCCATAAATGTTTTCTCTTTTCGTCCTTGATAGATTGTTTGAGCTGCTGGTTAAGTAGTGTTTATTGTTGGGTTGCTTGTGTGCTTATGACGGTAATTTAATTGAACACATGCTTAGGAAACGACGAATATCTTGAAGAATAGTTTCTGGTTCTTTGGAGGGTCGATATCATTATTCGCAGATGTTGTTGAAACGTTATGGTCCTTCAAATGTTGTGGGTGTCGTCAATATAACAGAAAACAATACATTTCAAAAAATATGAATCGATGAGAAATTGACACGTTTGCGAAGTATTTTTTAAGTCAATAGGCATGGAAACGTTGGTATAGGTAGGTACCAGAGGTGTGGTGTGAATAATTTCAAATGGTATAAATCGAAGTAAAAATTTATTACCTGCAAATGTAAGTGAATTCTTAAACATATTGACATGTAGCCAAAATTTGGTTTGTAGGAACCTACTTCAGTTCAAATCATTAATTTTTAATTTTACAATGATTTTTAAGCATAATTGGCTTACCTACCTTCATTAAGGAAAATTTATATTAATGATAACTATGACGAAAAAATAAGGGTTTTTAATAAATAATAATAAATAAATCCATAAATATGTAGGTAAGGTATACCTACCTATACAAAATATCAATAAATAAAAGTTTATATGAATACCCTTTCATTATTTATATTCTAAAGATATATTTATAAATTCTGCAAAAATTAAAATTTTTATAGCTATAAATAAAGAAGCTAACTTCTTCCTCTGGAAAACTTTTCACTGTTTTTCCTTTGATTTAGTTTAATTTGTTTATTCTATTTTAGTTTACATAAATAGTACATAAATTAGCCTTGATACTTGATAAAAATTATGCTTCTCTTCCCAACATAACTGCTGCAATACTGCTGTTCTTTAACAGATTTTATGTTAAAAATCAGCTAGATAATATTAAAATACGGGAGAGTACGATAACTTTGGCGCAAAAAACTGATATGGTTTTTTGTAGAGGGGTTAAAAACAAATATTTTTTACTATGGGATGGGGGTCTATCTCCCCCGTTTAGGAGGCAGGGGCAGTTTAAGAAATGTACTGCACAATGACTTAAAATGAAAAAAAAAAATTATTAAAAAACAACGCAACACTAACAATGGAGTTCTATACCGGTTTTAAAAGCCAGAAATCTATTCTTTAATCCTAAATTTATATTAAATTATCTGTGTCAATAGTTTTTGAAAAATTCGCATGCAAACTCAAAATTTTTATAATAAAAAAGTTTAGACCCATTTTTTTCAAAATTGTAAAATGAAGTGCTAAATTGGCTTTTTGTGGTCAATGCTAATATCAGTTCTAAATCGAATACAAAAACCGAATGGTTTTATGTCCTAGTTTTTGAGAAAATTGAAAGTTACTAAAACTACTTTTTTATCAGATTTTTGTTTTATGGTATTTACGGTGATTTCATTTTGAGGATTTATGTTGATGATAGGTTCATCTTTGTAAGTAAAGTACTTACAGCAATTCATTTAGCATTACAGTTCCATGTAAGACACAAACATACATATTAAGAAATTAAATAAATTTGCTGCAGTCGTGCAGTAGTACCTAGGTAATGTGAATTTTTTATAATGCATTACATTTTCATATTTGAAAATTTTAAATGTGGAACTTTGAGCAACGTCTATGTACATACAGTCCGTAAAATTTGTTAAAGTGTGCCTCACACTTTAATTTTCTTACTTTCAACTGTTTTTGATACTTCTTTGACGTATACATAAGAAAATTTATATTAGCCGTGTTTTTTTGCAAGCCAGGGGGGAATTGGATGAAAAAAACGACGTCGGTGCTAAACAATTAACATGTTAAATGCAACAACAACTAATCCCAGAGAATTCTCGGCTTGCAAAAAACACGCCTATTTAAAGACAAGGTTAAGACAATTTTTTAACAAATTTCTTAAAGTTAACTAAATTTTCTGTGCTTGTTTGTTTGCAGTTACTAAAACGATCATTTTTTTTGTAACATTTGAATAGCCTTAATTGATTTTATTCCCATTGTAAGCTATAATTTGGCAGCGTAGGTCTCAAAAAGTTTTCAGGAAGTGATACAACAGTTATGTTTTGTGATTTTTTCAATTTGAAAGTTTAAATGGGAAGACAACATTCATTAACGGCTACAAAAATTTCCAAAACAGAGGCCTATCAGAGGCAAGGTCTGACGAAACGTTTTATTGGTCAGAAAATTGATCAAAGTCTCAAATTGTTATGCAATTTTTTAAAAAGTCCTCTAACGTAAGCAAAAAACTTATCTATCAATGACGAAAATAATATGATAATTTTCCAATTGCAACCATCTATCTGGGCAAATTAAGACACGGAGCTGGGTTAGAAGAGAGCCGAATAACCTTAAGTTGGATTATCAAAAGTGCCGGATACCTAAAGCACTTAATGCTGAGGAAAAAATATCCGTTTAACAATGCGGACTGAGAAATTTGAAAAGGTCGTAAAAAAGGGGTCACGAGAAAAAAAATCGCACTGAAATTATTTTAATAGATAGCAAAATCAAACGAAATCCGTATAAATAAAACATTTTTTTGGAGTTATTTTAGTTTTATATTTATAAACAAAATAATTAAAGCAAAATAAATCAGTTTTTCACACCTTTTAAAGACCAGTTCACATTGGGTTAAATCTGCACCATGACTTTAAAATGTTCTAATAAAATGGTGCTAATCGATAAAAATCGGCTGATTAGCGATTTCCATGATTAAAAACTCAAATTTTGGATTCCTTGAAAACAAATTTTGGTTAACATGCATATTTGATGATGTACCTAACAGTTACAATAAACCTCTATTTGAGATAATTAACTGTGAATAAACTGTCCCTAAATCATTTTTCAGTTGATAAAGTAATATACATTTTTATTCAGATAATTGTTAAATTACATCTATTTGCATACTTATTATGATTTATTGCAATTCAGTATAAACAAGTTCAATTGTGGTAAATAACAACTTAACTTTAGGTAAGCTAAAAGATCAGTGTTCAGTTCATTTACAAAAAATGATCTATGTAATATTAGATAACTCGTCCTTTAAAGTTAAAAAAAAATAAATTAATTCATTATCATAAGAATCGACAAGAACGCTAATGCGATCGAGTCGAACCAAACACATTTCAACTCTATTTCGTTTTACAGATTGAAAATCTGTGACTGGCATTGTGTGATGTGGAATAGGTACCATTAATATTGATTGTTGTTATACTACGTTTTCATTGGGGCAAATGAGGTAATTTCGTTGAAAATTTCCAAATTCGATTCCAAATTATCTCATTTCCCATACAAATTCACATTTCGAAATGAAGTAATTCCAACCAAATTTGCACGAAATTTGGTTGGAAATTACTTAAAAACTTTATGAAAACACCCAAGTGGAATGCATCCATAGTGTAAACTCATTGGAAACCATTGAAAATGTCAAATTTTGATGTATAGAAAACAGAAACAGAAAGAGAACACAACAAAAAGAAGCTACTAAATGCCAAATCAAATTCAAAATGAAATTATCTGTCAAATGAAATTAGCAAATTTACAATGAAAACACCTTTTCTGTAATATTTATGAAATTACCTCATTTCGGCTTCAATGAAAACGTAGTTAGTTAAACGAAAATATTAATTTCAATAATTGGTTGATAAATAAAAGATATTATTTTAAATAACTTAAAAACACTTATTTTATTTATTTATTTATTTACTTAAATGCATTTCGGAAGCTATGCTTCCATCGTCAGTAAGTTTTATATAAATAATAATAAAAAAAAAATTTTTTTTGATATATTAAATACAAATAACTCATTACAAACAAGAACAAACTACACAAAGAAATTTATAGTGAATTTAAGATCTATTATAAAATTTTTTGAAAATTGGATCTTTTATTGGTCCATCGTCACTATTCATTAAATTATTTCTATTTTTGAAAATGTAAAGAGATTCAAAAGCATCTAATTCATAATGATTATTTACATTGCGAATTAATTTCAAATTTTGTAAGCTAACGTTTTTATTGGAAAACAAACAAGGACTATATTATAAAAATATTTGTCGTTTGTTTACCTTTCACCAAGTTCAGACCAGCTGTTTCCTATTTTTTTTGCTTGTTTGAAACTGACGGCTGGTGGAAAAGCCCAATAGCAGCTTAATTTAGCAAGATGCCGAATGCCAGGAATGTTTACATCCATTCAAATAATTGGCAAAAAATGATCTTTTTAGTTGAAGAGAGTTGAACATAAGCATACCGGATGAATATAAATACTATTTCCACGATTTGAGAAAAGAAAATTTGTGTTTTGATCGCTATCATAGCCGTGAAAGATGAATTATGGTATGGAGACAGTACCATTTTATGGTACTATGTTGATTTAGATTTTGTAGACTGTAAAATGATTGATTTGATATTGGAGATTTTCAACGTGTTTTTTTCATGAAATAAATAAAAGGTATTATTATGCATTTCGGAAGCTATGCTTCCATCGATGGAAGCATCTGGTAATCTGACCAACTGTGTCGCGACGTGAAGTTTCGTGCGAAAGTGCGCACGGTGTCGCTGGAGTGCAGTTCCGCCTAGTGCGGTTCTACCTTAAAACTGCGAAAGTGCCAAAATGGGAAAATTAAGTGCCACTTATTTTGTTAAGTATGCACTGTGAAACTGGCCCTAAGTATCATAAATGGGTGACGTGAAATAAGGACCAACGAAATAAGACCAAATTTCAGATTTCGTTTTGAAAATAAGGCCAAATTGGCTTCACTGTTTATACGCCGCCCGTAATGCTGGGTGATGAATCATAGTTCTGAACATTTTTAGAAAGAAAAAAAAATATAGCCAAACTGGCCTTATTTCGTTTTCAAAAGCGAAATAATGCCAAATCGAAAATTTGGCGTTATTTCCATTTTAAAAACGAAATAAGGCCAAATTTTTGAAATTTTGCTTTATTTCGTTGGGCCTTATTTCACGTCACATCATAAATAACATAACAAAAAAAAAATTCATAGAAATCTTAATGGGTATTTTAATGATTGATATTTAAATATTATATAAACAAATATTCAATTCCAATGACTGCTTTTGCACTACAGCGATTTCTTATCTTTGTTTATCTTTTTGTTTCTTTCGGATTGCAAAGACTCTTTTTAAGAAAATTAACTTTGTGCAAGTGAAAATGTTTTATCTATCTGCACTCTTTACTCCAGTTTATTAAGTAAAGTTCACAGAGTAGAAGACGAATTGAAATTCTGAACTTTGTGTTTGGATGTGTAAATATCTCATTCAAATACAAGAAGATTCATTCACACATACCCATACACATTTCATTACATTTTTGATATCTTGATTCTCGAACAGCAATGGAATATATTATTATTTTGTTTCATATTGGAATTGGACAGTTAATTTTTTGTCTGAGTTCAATATGAAATTATTAATGTTAGATCACAATAATGCGCATATTTTGCAAACAAATTTTAAAATATAAAAATATATTATTTTGAAAGTATTTTTTTCAGGTACATATATGTATGAATTACTGATAAGAAATCAATTTTGGCATTCAAGAATGCCAATAAAAAATCGGATAATGCTAAAAAAGCATTTGACATAATTTACAAATTTCATAATAGGGGTATTCCCGATCCGATGCAAACTGGTCTTGCATCATTGCAAAAGTGCAAAATTCTTTTTTACTATGGGGTTAGGGTATAGCAATTTTACACTTTTGCATTTTTGCAATGATACAAGACCAGTTGCATCGGATCGGGAATACCCCTTTTCTTTTTGCTTTTTTCTCGTCTTTAATGCTAGATCTAGCATAAATAATGCCAAAATGCCAACACTGGTGCTAGCACTGTATTTATTTAAGCAAGCAAAAAAAATAAAAACCTCATAAGAAAGTAGTTTTAGTAATTTTCAATTTTCTAAAAAAAATAGAAGACAAAACCATTCGGTTTTTTGTGTTTGATTCAGAATTGATATTAGCATGGACCACAAAGAGCCAGTTTAGCACTTTATTCCACAATTTTGAGAAAAATTAGTGTAAACTTTTTTTTTAAATTTTTTTAAATCAAAATTTTGAGTTTTCATGCTATTGACATAAATAATTTAATTTAAATTTAGGATTAAAGAATAGATTTATGGCTTTCAAAACCAATACAGTACTTCATTGTAAGTGTTGTTTTATAATATTTTTTTTTCCTTTTTAAGTTATTTTTTTTTCTAAAATTGCCCCTACTTACTAAATGAGGCGAGATAGACCCCACTCCAATAGAAAATGCAATTCCTTTTTGACCCTTCTACAAAAACCGTTATCAATTTTTGGGGTCAAAGTTACTGGACTGCTGCCTTAAAATAAAACCTCTTGGTGTCAAATTTAGTAAAAATCGACCGGAAGTTTTCCGAAATACATATATAACAAGTTCTCAAAAAAAAAATTTTTTGATTTTGACACTAGAAAGTTCTGAGATTGTCAAGTAGTGTTTTCGTTTAAGCATGCGAGCAGACAAATTACCTACTTTCAGATTAATATAAAAACATTGTCCAAAAAATACAAACAAATCTATTAGGTATTTATTATAAAAAATTAACCAAGAGGAACTAATAAATTTAGCTGACGCTGTAGTTTGTATAAAGGTAAAGAAGCCAAAAACTAAATGGCAAAAAGGATGGCAATTAAGCCATTTAAATCTTGTTCAAAAACTCTCCATTGAGCCTGCTGATTGGCGAAATTATCTTAGAATGGATGAAACTACGTACAACACGTTGCTCAAAATGATTACTCCAAGGATTCAGAGACAAGATACAAACATGAGACAAGCCATCTATCCTCATGAGAGATTAAGTGCAACACTTCGCTTCTTAGCAAATGGATGTACCTATGGGGAGCTTAAATTTCCCACAGTCATATCACCACAAGGATTGGGCTTGATAATACCGGACACCTTCAATTAAAAGCAAATAAACTACTATTAAAGCTTACCTTTCTTTGCTCCTTTTTGATCTGGATGTATCGAGTGAATAATATGGGCGTAAAAGTTTGAAAAAAAAACAAATGTTGCTTTCTATATTCGATCAGTATCTTCTTAAAGTAGGTACCATAATCTTTCACTTCAAAAATCTTTTCAAACCTTTCTTTCTTCGTCGATAAATTTCAATTAATTGTTTGGGTTCGTCTCTGCTCTATTTTAATTCCCGAGTAGCCCATTAATATGCAAAACTTAAATCATTCATAGTCAATAGGATTTCTCAGATAGTAATAAAGATGTGCATATAGGTACCTATATTTGAAAAAATCAAAATAAAATTGAACCAGAATGCATCAGAAGACAATCGAGCAGATAAATTACCTACATTTGCTTGCATATTTATGGAGGTAATCCCTTCTTGTCTACATTAAGGAAGTATCGGTTAGGTACTTATTTGATTCTTTTACTATGATTGCTTTCTATCTTCCCAGTTTTACATAAACAAATACATATGTACCTATATAATTTACTTTATCTAGGAGTTTATCTAAATCAATACTCTATACTCTATTTTGGATAAGGTACAACCACAACGTGATAATTTTATGTGGGTTTTCTGAAATCCCAGTCCCTTTCTTCAAAAAAGGAGTATGTTTTGTTGCTGTCGACGATGATTATACCAACATTAGATTAAGCATTTCTTTTCAGAAATAACGAGACGATACTTGTAAGTTGTATAGTGAGAGTGACGATAAAAATGCCACAACATCGACCGAACAGATACGAACAATTTGCCGAAGAAGGTGACAAAGAAGAAAGACGACGATGACGAAGACGATACAAAGCGAAGGGCCCAACCAAGACCCACCGCGCACCGATCATTTGCAGCTCAGTGTCGCTGTCATCATTTGCAGTCATTAGAAGTTCTCACGATTCCATCGACATCGCTACAATCATGAGCGGCAACTGCAGATTTAAACTTAGTTATTTGCGTGCGCTATTCTCCCTGGCATACGGCTGGCTTCGAGATATTTGGTTTTCGGTGTTTACAAAACGGTTAACGCAAAAGCTATTTGTTGTTGAAAAGGAGTCACGATCACGATGTCCTTTGTTTTCTAAATCAAATGTTAAATCGATATTAAAAAATCAAACCTCAACCAATAATGTTAGCACCAGCAGATCGACAAAGCAATATGAGGAAATTCCAATGGCAAAGGGCTGGCCAATTATTGGAACAACATTGGAACTGATTGCAGCGGGTTCGGCTCCAAAGTAAGTTGAGTATGCAGTTTGTTATTTTAAATTTCTGTATGCATTTCGATTGCAAATTAAGTGATAACAATGAGTGTGAGTGAACTGTGTGAAATGTAAATTATATCTGTGGCCCATCAATCGGACAGACATGGGTGGACAGAGTTCATTAGCTTTAGGTACTTATAAATAATGTTTTAATAAGAGATCTTTTCATTTGAAACTTAACACGGCCCGCGTGATATAAACGAAAAGTCAGCAATATAAATTTACCTAAAAACAACTTTATACCTACCTTTACTAATGTGGATATAAATTTTTTGCTTATCACGACAATTTATGCAATTGATCTGATTCAATATGTACATACATATGTATATCTACTAGAGCCTACGATTCAGTCCGTGTATTTGAAAAACACGGGTACACGGACTCCGTGTAATTATTACACACAAATAAAAATCCGTTCTCTTAAAACACGTGTATTTATTTGCTTAATATCCGTGTATCCAGATATTAAGCATACACGGATCTTTATTACACGGAATGGTTTTTGATTTTTTCTTTTCAAGGGGTGGGCTAACAAGCTCAAAATTTTGAGGGATAATGGATATAATAGATTTTTATTTTTGGTGATTTTCCAAAAAAAAAAATCGATTTTTAAAGAAAAAATTAAATAATTCTAAATTTAAACCCACTGACAGACTCGACTACCAAGTCATTGTCGTATTTTTATCAAAAAATCCCATAAATTTGGCCCTCTCCAGTGATGATTGGATTATTTAAAATACATGGATCTTCGGATACACGGATACACGGACACACGGACGCACGGATGCACGAAATACACGGATTCAAATCCGGATATTATAAGAACACGTGTATCCGTGTTTTTAAATATCCGTGTAATAGGGAGCTCTAATATCTACCTACACTACCTACATACATACATACGTATGATCAAGACTGTGAAATTAATATGAATGTCAAGTTAACGAAGCAACATTCGCTGATCGAAAATTGGTTAGGTAGATAATTAACTGTTAATTAGTCGTTAATTAGTTGGTATAGTTTCAAATTTTTCATTCCATGTTTTCTATGGTGTTTTTTTTTTTGTTGCTGCTTTGCTAAGTTGATACCTACACTCAAAAAGGGGTTCACAATTGTTGTAGTGAATTTGGTTTATTGTTTAATAAATTAGTTCTACAGCTTGTAGTAATATAGCTGTAACCACAGTACACATATTAAAGGTAATATCATTAGCGTTTTCATTTTTGTTCAGTTCTGCGCATCTGTCAAAATCGAGGTATTATGGTGGTAAAATGGTGGATTCAGTGCCCCTTTCCTTGTCTAATTTCAATATTTTGTTGTTGTTTCTAATGATGTGCGTTGAGTTCCTGTGGTCACTCGAACAGCCATTTTTAATTTTTTGACATTTCCAACTTTGACAACCTGCGCAATATATTACCTTTAAATATGTGTACTGTGAGCTGTAACAACTTCAATTTTGTAGTGTAATGTTTTCTGTTTTTCCATTGAATATATTTTGTTACAAAATTCTTACTCTGGTGACAATTTTTTTGTCAATATCAAAATTATTCGCAGATTTGCAGTTGCCAAATAACGCGTCTGTGAGTCCCAATCAAAATGTGATTCGAAAATTCGTCGGCTTCAAAAAATGTACGCACATTCGACTGTCGGAAAATTATCTGTACAGATTGCGCTCAAACGTTCAAAATTTTCGAAAGCCATAACCAAATTGGGGTTTCGAAAACCTACGCTCTACAGACTACAACGAAACCATTGAATGTTGAATTATATGGAGGTATCAACATATAAACATTATAGGGTGGTCCAAGATTTTTTTTTAAGTTGTATTTGGGTTATTAATTAAAAAAATATGCAAATGCGTTTTTTTATAAAAAGATATAAACATTGAAAAGAGTAATTTTTGAAACATATTGTGGAAACAAATCCCTCAAAAGAAAGAAAACTGCTATAATTGAAAATGTGGGTTTAATTATAAAATAGCTAGATCAGAACTTTTTTAAAGGAATGAAGAAATCAAAAATACTGATCTTTTTAACTTTGTAAATTGACTACTTAACGATTTTTAACTCTTTAGTTATTAGTCCGTGGTAAAGATCTTATGGGTTTATTAAAGAAGAATGAAAGTTTTGAAAATATGAGTTGTTTTGCTAACACTTAAAAAAAATATCAAGATTTTGCAGAATTAATCTGAAATTTACACATATTTTTCACATTTTGTAAGTTCGAAAACCTTTCTTGTCAAGTTTATTAAGTGCAATATTAATTGGCTAGAATTTGATTTACTTCATCTATACCTATCAATCAAAAATTGTGGAAGTTATGAATTTAAATCTTTTAAATTCTTAAAAAAGAATTCCTTTACTTTAATACGACATTAATTCTTGTGTTGACAAACCTTTGGTCGCTAGTTGTTGCTTGCTTTAAGCTCTCTGCGACAATGATCTGATTGTGTAAAACAATAAAATAAAAACAAATTTACATGTGAGATAAAAATTCATAACTTCTACAATTTTTCATCAATTTGAATAAAGTATAACTGTTCCTAATCAATATTAGTAGGCCTTTCAAACTTATTAAAAAAAAAACAATAAACTTTTGCCAAAAACGACCTTCGAACGTTAAAAATGTGAAAAATATATAAAATTGAAAAAAATATCAAGTATTGTTTTTAGAACCAGGTGAAATTAATTCCAGGAACTTGAAGAATTTTTTTTTATGATTGGAATTTTTAGGTGGGTTGTCCTGAGTATTTTAATAAAAAACGAATTGGCTTTAAATATTGTCCTTAAGCTGAGCTGGCATTTTAAATATCGCGTTTTAAGGAATTTTTCAGATGGTTAAAACAAGTTGTATTTAAGAATCTTTTTATAAGAAATTTTACTTTCATACTTGTATTTATATGTTTTTTGTAAGACCCGAATCGGTGAAAATCTAGAAATCACGTGTTAAAACTATAGCCGTTACCTCAATGATATGGTAAATGTTTAAACATTAATTTAATCCCATGTTCCATATTTAATATTCCGGACTTCTATCTGGTAAATTTAGGTGTTATCTCATTCAAATAAAGTGTGCTGCAAACACTTACAGTATTTTTTCCACAGTGCGTGTGGAATATGGAATTAAATAAAAAAAATAAAAAAAAGGTTAAGACCAATTTGTTTCAAAATTGTGAAATGAAGTGCTGAATTGGCTCTTTGTAAATGTTAATATCAATTCTGAATCGAACACAAAAAACCGAATGGTTTTATGTCTTCTAGTTTTTGAGAAAATTGAAAATTACTAAAACTGCTTTTTTATGAGATTTTTGTTTTTTTGCTTGTTTACATAAATTCATCAGTGCTAGCATCCAGCTTTACGGCGTATAAACAGTGAAGTATGAATTGGGGGCATGCTCCCCCCTACTTGGGCACACTATAGGATTTTTGGAAGGTGCGAGGTTGAGTGTATCCAAATTTGCCTTTAAAGAATCTGATTTAAAGAAACTTTGAGTTTATCATATAGGTTGGTCAAAGCTCCACATTTAAAATTTTCAGATATGAAAATGTAATGCACTATAAAAAAAAATCAAATTACCTTAGGTACTACTGCAAATTTATATAATTTCTTAATATGTATGTTTTTTGTGTTCGATTCAGAATTTATATAAGCATTGACCACAAAAAGTCAGTTTACCACTTCATTTCACAAGAAATGGGTTTAAACTTTTATTTTTCATTTTCTTATCAAAATTTTAAGTTTGAATGCTAATTTTTCAAAAAATATTGACATTAATAACTAAATTTAAATTCAGGATTAAAAAACAGATTTCTGGCTTTCAAAACCGGTATATTACTTCATTTTAAGTGTTGTCGTTGTTTTTTAATAATTTTTTTTTTATTTTAAGTAATTTTTTTCTAAAATTGCCCCTACCTTCTAAACGGGGCGAGACAGACCTCCCACAATAAAAAAAATGCTTATATTTGACCCTCCATACATACCTCACTGTTTATACGCCGTAATGATGGTCACTGTATTTATGTATGTAACCGGCAAAAAAAACAAAAATCTTATAAAAAAGGAGTTTTAGTAATTTTCAATTTTCTTAAAAACCATTCGGTTTTTTGTGGATTCCGAATTGATATTAGCTTTCAATTCAATACTCGAGTATTTGATCAACTTCTTCTTTCCTCACCGCTGTTTGATTTGCAAAAAAAAACCGGATAACAAAAAAAAAACGTAAATAACGGGTTGACCGAAGCATAAACACTGAATTGAATTGAAATTTTGCCTTCCTAAATTTATTTTTATCAACAAGAAGGGTTTGTTGGCAAATTTGAAGAAGTCTTCAAGTAAACACGACGAAGGGTCATTATAGCCTATAGGTCTTCGAAATCGTCTATAAAATAAATAAAAGCTATAAAATTTATTTTATTGATTTCTATCCAAATTCCCTACCTTATTTTTTGTATATTATTACATTTTGTTAATTTCAAACCGTATGGTTGTATAATAATTAATTACGAATGAGAATCATATTAAAATATGTACATAATTTTGATTTAATTTCAAATACATTTAAAAAATTGAATACTGTGAGTGATATTATATATATATATTAAATCAGTAGTTGAAAATCAGTGGCCAGGCAAGGAAAATAAAGAAAATTATTAACGCTGTCACAAAACTACGCAAAACGCACTGCGAAACTTATGAATCGGCTGCCAAAATATTTTCTATAAGAAGCTACAAGATATAGAAATTTCATTAAAAACTATTACAGTGGGCGGGTTCAATAAAAATAGCTTAACATCTGAATTTTCAGATTTCTGAATTTATTTCGTTGAACGCAAAAAAAATCTGAAATTTCAGTCGAAAGTCATTGTGTCAAATTCCTGCATTTACCTAAAGGATTTACATTGAAGCGAAATAAAATAGAACTTTAATTACATTTGTAAATTAAACATTGAGAGTGAGTAGTTGTGAGGATGAAAATATATGTAACTAAATCAGCAACAGGTTTCATTACCTTCATTAAAAGTCTTTTTATTGATATGTATGACTTACAAAAACATAGAAAAACTTTCCAAACATCAATTAAAAAAATTGTTGATTTAAAAATTCACTAAACAATAAATAAAAAGTTCGTTCATTTAAATAAGTATTAAATTTTCATAGCAAAAACTAAAAAAATCAACCACCAACAAGACGAAAATTATAAAGTTCAGCTTTTATATGTGCTTTTGGCACTTCCCCCACCACAAACAACTTTCATCTGAATTTTCAGATGAGAATTTCTTGTCTGAAAATTCAGATGAAACGTAACTAAACGTAACTAAAAGTCACTAAAAGTCATCTAACTTTTTATGACAGCTCCAGAAGCTCCAAAAATTCAGAAATCTGAAAATTCAGATGTAAAACGTAATCGATTGAACGCACCCAGTTACTTTATTATCTTTAGCTACTATTTCCTTACGGAATAGAGGTTTATTTTTTGCTTTAATGCCCTTAGAGGCTGTATATATAACATCACCCTTTTTATACATTTTGGGCTGAACCCTTTTTTTATTTCTATAGAGATTTGTCTCTCTTTGTTTTCTTTGTATTTCATGTTTCAGTTCTTTATTGACCTTGGTGCGGAAATCGAGGAAATTTTGATAATTAAATGGGCGGGTTCAATAAAAATAGCTTAACATCTGAATTTTCAGATTTCTGAATTTATGTCGTTGAACGCAAACAAAATCTGAAATTTCAGTCGAAAGTCATTGTGTCAAATTCCTGCATTTACCTAAAGGATTTACATTGAAGCGAAATAAAATAGAACTTTAATTACATTTGTAAACAATGAGAGTGAGTATAGTTGTGAGGATGAAAATATATGTAACTAAATCAGCAACAGGTTTCATTACCTTCATTAAAAGCCCTTTTATTGATATGTATGACTTACAAATACATAGAAAAACTTTCCAAACATAAATTAAAAAAATTGTTGATTTAAAAATTCACTAAACAATAAACAAAAAGTTCGTTCATTTAAATAAGTATTAAAATTTCATGACAAAAACTAAAAAAATCAACCACCGACAAGACGAAAATTATAAAGTTCAGCTTTTATATGTGCTTTTGGCACTTCCCCCACCACAAACCTTTCATCTGAATTTTCAGATGAGAATTTCTTGTCTGAAAATTCAGATGAAACGTAACTAAACGTAACTAAAAGTCACTAAAAGTCATCTAACTTTTTATGACAGCTGGCCAATCAGAAGCTCCAAAAATTCAGAAATCTGAAAATTCAGATGTAAAACGTAATCGATTGAACGCTCCCAGTGAAACCTCCCTTGGACGCACAGCGACGAACGGTCCCAAAACTATTATCCGCCCAAGGGAAAAAATAAGCGAGAGAAAATAGAAAAGTATCCCAATAGGTACAGGGTGTCCGGTGGGAAATTTATGTTTTAAAACTTCAATATCTCAAACAATTATAAACCTCATCTTCAATGCGGATTTATAAATTACAATGTTACATTGGTCGAGAGAGCATCGTGCATTCGCTATCGAAGCTTTTTTTAAGAGTGGTGATTCTTACGTTAACGCGCGACGAAGCCCACTTCCACTTGAATCGACATGTCAATAAGCAAAACTGTCGCTTCTGGAGCTCCACGAACACGTAACCCTAGCTTAAAACACCAACGGCCGTTACATTGCCCAAAAGTAAGTAGGGGTATTCCCGATCCGATGCAACTGGTCTTGTATCATTGCAAAAATGCAAAAGTGGAAAATTGCTATACCCTAACCCCATTGTAAAAAGAAACTTTGCACTTTTGCAATGATGCAAGACCAGTTTGCATCGGATCGGGAATACCCCTAGTGTTTTGTGCGCCTTATCAACAAACGGAATCATCGGGTCCTTTTTTTTTTTTTAATTCCAGAGATGAACAGTGAAAATTTTGGGCGCACATCCATCTTAGGCTATAGTGACCAAATTTATTTGAAGGAAAAGCGGGACACATTTTCAAAACTTCGCAGGGATTAGAAATTATGATTATGAGTAAAAAATTAATAGTACGCAACATAAACAAGAAATGACATACCTATTTATTTAAAAAAAAACTTTAAAAAAATCAGGCTCAATATTGCTAGCGTGTTTAGACAATTAATTTTAATTACAAATTTAAAATTAATTCTTATACCTACCTACAAAGATGCAGTATGAATTTCTTTAAGAATTTCATTATTATTTTTTAATTTTTGCTAAAATTGTTTTATGAAACATGGAAGACTGATTATAAAGAATTATAAACCATAGTTCTGAGCTTGGGTCTTTAAAAATCGTCTGAAGAACAATGGAACACTTATCAATTGAGAGAAAATATGTTTTTTTTTTCGATTTAAAAATGATAGACCACAAGCAAATCTGAGAATTCATTTAATGTGGCATATACATGAACTCATTTTCTTCCTTTAAGCCTAGTACGCAGATCGCGCTAAATTTTAGCTTCCATACAAAATTCTCTCCAAAATTTAGCTCAGCTAAAACTGAGGAAAGCATTTTGGCCGAAAGGTACGCAGCTCCAGCTAAAAATTCAAATGTTGGTTTCTTACTTTACATCACATATCTGTCAAAATTTAGCGCACGAAATAATTGTTCGGCACATTAATTGGGTGGGTTCAATAAAAATAGCTAAAAAACTGAATTTTCAGATTTCTGAATTTATGTCGTTGAACGCAAAAAAAATCTGAAATTTCAGTCGAAAGTCATTGTGTCAAATTCCGGCATTTACCTTTAGGATTTACATTTAAGCGAAATAAAATAGAACTTTAATTATATTCGTATATTAAACATTGACCGTGAGTACTTGTGAGGTGAAATTATATGCAACTGAATCAGCTATAGGTTTTATTATTTTCATTAAAATTTTTTTTATTGATATGTATGCCCTACAAATTTCTAGAAAAACTTTCTATATATGTATCAATATAAGAAATTGTTGAAATACAGTAAACAATAAACAAAAAGTTCCTTCATTTAAATTAGTATTGGATTTTCATGACGAAAACTAAAAAAATCAACCACCAACAAGACGAAAATTATAAAGTTCAGCTTTTATGTGTGCTTTTGGCACTTCCCCCACCACAAACAACTTTCATCTGAATTTTCAGATGAGAATTTCTTGTCTGAAAATTCAGATGAAACGTAACTAAACGTAACTAAAAGTCACTAAAAGTCATCTAACTTTTTATGAGAGCTGGCCAATCAGAAGCTCCAAAAATTCAGAAATCTGAAAATTCAGATGTAAAACGTAATCGATTGAACGCACCCATCTCAAGCTAAATTTTAACAGATTCTGTAAATCTTGAATTTTGTATGAATTGTGTTTTGTGAAAAAAAAAATTGAAATGGATGAATATTTCGGAATAAACGATTTATCTCAGCCAAAGAAAAGAATCCATTTTATTTGATAAAATTTAGTTGCATTAATAAAAAAGATCATTGAAATGGTTGAAAACAATTTCATCTCGGAGAACAGCTGCTTTCTTTTACATATTCTCCACAATGCATGCTCTATGTCAAGGGTTTTTTGCTGATGTTTGGAGGGAAAAGTGGGAGCAAAATTTAAGCGCGATCTGCGTACTAGGCTTTAACAGCCAATTTGTATGCACAGGGATGTAAAATAGTATTTATATAATTGCTTAATTTTGAGAATTGTAGAGACCTACACACATTTTTACAAACGTGCGTTGTAGGAAAATTGGGACATTTAGCGGGTTTTTTAGAAAAGCGGGACATTTAGCGGGACAGTTATGGCCGCGGGACAGAGACCCCAAAAACGGGACGTATGGTCACTATATCTTAGGCGCGATTCACACAGAACTGGCTTATGGTGCTGGTGTGGTTAAGGTCTGCAACGGGCGTGGAGTGGGTTTGGTGAACTCAATTCACACAGAAGTGACAGTGAATGGACACCAAACAGACATTGGTCGCGTTCGGGGATCAATCCAAAGCTTTCCGGATAGGTTTGTGTTGTTGTAATCCCTTGTGACAAAACAGCTGATGCAACAACAACCAAACGTATCCGAAAATTTTTGGGATAGGTTGACACCCATTGGATAGATCCCCGAACGCGAGGATTGTGTCTTATCAAGGTTTTTCATTCATTATCCCATGATGTGTTTTCTTCTTTTAACTAATTGGTATCTCAAACTAAATGCTCAGCGGTTTGTGTTTGGGGGCAAGTTTATAAAGAATAAGAATAAATGAAATTAAAAAAATACCTACCATTTGCATTGAATTTTTGGGCTATTTTCTGCCATGTTTGGTTTTGCACGCTTCTATTGCAGTAATCTGCCCTCCTGTAATTATACAAATTTTCATAAAGAAAATATCCGCCGTGAAATCAATGATATTCAGCCAAGCCTTCTACAGCGCGTAGCACGAAATACGATGTACCGCTTTCAATAGTGTATACAACTAAATGGACAACATTTGGATGATGTAATATTCAAAAAGTAAAATCCGCATTCTTCTTCTTTGTATTAAAATTTTTTTTTATTCACGGTTTGAAAACATAAATTTCCCACCGTACACCCTGTACATACCAAGGAAAATTTCATACAAGATTTTAAAACATAATTTAATCCAAATTGAATGAAAAATTCACGCGAATCGAAAGTATCGATCTATTAGTTAAGGCTGAATACTAAATATTCAAAATTTTAAGGCCATATCTAGAAATTTCACCGAATGATAAGATTTAAAAAAAAGTTATTCATTATTAAGTTTTTGGACAATATTAGAATACAAAACCTTGCAGTGTGCAGAAAAAAAATGAAGTGCACATAAAACGTGCTATTTTGTTCAAAATTATTCTATAACTGAAGTAGATATACTTCAATTGAAGCAAAGTGGAATTGCTGCATATACTAACAAGAGTGAAAAATGAGTTATAACATGTAGGTAAGCTGTTTAGGCACATGAGTTTTTTCATTTTTGAAAACTGTACACGCTAAGTGGGTAAAATGCAAGAGTATGAGTTGTCAATCCTAAGCCTGAAACAATTTACGAAAATAGCTGAATAAATTGACAAAACTAATTGAAAATTCTCTAACTTTTATTTTTTAAATCAAAAGCTTACATAAATACATTGACAAACGACATCAACAATTTGGTCACATATTCCGAGAACATTTGGGAACACAAGAAGCAGTTTTTATCTCATCACCAAATCTAATGAGATCGGTTTTTTTGTATGAGGGACAGTACCCCACTCATCCCCTTCCGGATTCATGGGTTTTGTACAATAAACTTCACAATTGCAAACGAGGTTTATTTTTTATGTATGTGAATATATATATACCTGCGTATATATTTGAATAATTGAAACGTATAATGAAAGCAAATATTTTTATCTTTCAAAGGGACGGACGTGAATGGCAAACAAATAGAAAAATCATGAATCGACTGTTATTAAATGGAAATTTAAATTGGTTGAATTCACATGTTGAATATTGTACAGGAAAGTTGATAGACGAATGGAAGACTGCGGCAAAATATGAGAAAGGTTATTTAAAGATCGACGATTTGGAAGGGCAACTGTATAGATGGGCAATAAATGGTAAGTTCACTCCAGATTTAATGTTTGATAATATCTTCAAGTCGACAGGCATAGGTAGGTATAAGTTTTATGATTGCATCATCACCCTAAGAAAGGTCATTGAAATAAATTTGTTTTTTTTTTTTTAAATAATCTCTAATACCCCGTTTACTTAAAAAGAAGGTATGTGTGTCAAACATTGACTATTTGAATTGTTCATCAGTAAGTGCTGCAGTCTGTTTCTGGAATTTCAAATAAATGTTAATAAACTCATTTAAAAAAAATTATGATGAATCGAATGAGTTTGAGAAGAGCTAGGCAGGAGGTTAAGGTTATAGTCAAACTGAAATAAATATTTTAGTTCAATATGTCTAATTATGATACCAGATGCAGAGGTATTTTTAAATGCCTGATGTAATGAGATCAAAATCAAAACAATATTTTATTTTTCGTGACCTTTTTAAATAATAAAATTTTACTATTATAAAGTGGGCTTCAGGTCTTGCTTGTATCTTCTTAATTCAGATTTGATGACGATTTAAACGTGATTACTTTATTCTTAACTTTATTCTAATCTATAAATCCAAAAAAAATTTATTGAAATTGGTACCCATGTGTCATTATTAAATATGTACATACATATATATTTTTTTCAAAAATAATCGTTTTTGAGGCAGGACTGAATTGTTCCGCTCCCCCTAATGAAACTTGTTGGTATGCAGCAGAAAATGATGTCAAAACTTTGTAATATTCTTCTTGATACTCCTGATAAAGCCACTACTATCTTTCTTCTTTTTTTTAGTTGTGTGTGCGGTAATGTTTGGATACAAAGAAAATAACGTTTCGGATGCTAAATTGGCAAAAGCAATAGATGCATTTTCTAAAAACGTTCATAAAATTTTCGAAAACAGTGCTCACTTAATGAATTTCCCACCAAAATTAGCAAGAACATTACGAATGAAAATCTGGACTCTATTTGAAAAAGACGTTACAGAAGTTCTTAAAATGGGATACGAAATCATTGATATGCAAATGAAGCAGGAATGCGATGGATTGTTTGTAAAAATGCGATCGGCTGGTATGTCGATAGAAGTTATTAAACGTATATTTGTTGATCTAATAGTTGCAGCCGGAGATACGGTTAACCTGAAAATTTACAATCTAGATTTTTTTTTAATCATTACAATTGCAGACGGCTTTTTCCAGTCAATGGGCGTTATATTTACTTTCACAGAATAATGAAATTCAGACTAAAATCCGGTGTGAAGATTTTACTAATCTGAGCGAATGTCCAATTCTACACGGTTTTATAAGAGAAACTTTAAGATTGTATCCAGTTGCTCCATTTATAGGAAGATTTCTTGAAACAGATGCGATAATAGGTGATTATGAAGTTAAGAAAAATGTGAGTAAATATTGAATTAGTTTTTTTCTTTTGAACTAAATACCTTACATCAGATGATGGTTATTCTTTCCCTATACACGTCCGGACGAGACTCAGAAAATTTTCCTGATCCCCTTGATGTTCAGCCGGAAAGATGGTTCCGAGATTCCAATACTGGAAACCTAAAAAATGTCTTACAAGCGCATGGAACTCTTCCTTTTGGAATCGGCAGTCGCTCTTGTATTGGAAGAAAAATTGCCTTGCATCAAATGTATTCCTTAGTGTCAGAGGTATTTGTTGTATTATACTGTAATAATTCAATAATAATAAAAAGCTTACAAAAAATTAGGTCACTCGGTATTTCAAAGTTAAGTGCTTCAACAAAAAACCAATTGACGTCGTTCTTCGATTAGTGGCGGTACCAAATCAACCTTTAGAGTTAGGAGTAAAACTTTTAGAAGAATACAAAAAAAATTAATTATTGAGTGTTCTTATTATTTTTGTTCTTAATTCTCAAAAATCTCGCTTACAAATAAAACAAATAAAAAACAATCATTTTTTGAATAATGTATGTACATCAAATAAATGCTAATATAAATAAATATGTAGTTATCAAAAGTAATAAAGATAAGAGTCCATAACTCGGAGCACCCCATAGAAGTTGTCCAATAATTAGCGATGCGCCTATAAAAATTAAATTCTTATAAGATGCCATAGGTCGAAGGCATATTCTTGGTGGCAGTTGATCTTCACATAGTTGACTCACACCTAAGTGACCAAAAAAAACTTTAATTATCGTAATTATAAATCGTTGGATTTTCAAATTAGAAACTTGCCTCTTTGTTTATCAAACCATTGCGCTGTCATAGGTGGGCTTAAGACCTGTCTAGATAATTTACCCCAAATATCTGAACGATTCCAAAGTCTTTGCATTTCTTCGGAAAACTAAACATAAAATACGTAGGTACTTGTAAATACATATATAAGGCTTCCAATAATATAATGTATTATCTTACCATTTCGTTAAGTTTACAGGAAACCTGGTGTAGAAAACGAACAAGAATGGTACATTCTTGACTTTGAATTGGCAATAACGCGGGATCAATTGTTGTTTTAATGTTGGCAATATTACTCCTCATCTAAAATTTTAATGCAAAATATATATTTTGGACGCACATAGATAATATTATGTTTGTTTTTGTAAGACCTTTACTTTTTCAAGTCATGCTAAAATGAGGTATCTTTATTGAGTAATACAGGTTTGTATGGTGACATAGATAGATTCCATCTAGTTTCCCCATTAAAATTCCGCCACCATTTTACGCATTTTAAATTTGAGGTCAATTATATAGAAAATACTGGTTTAAGGTTTGAAGATGTAATAGCAAACATTTAGCAATTGTATATGCACGCACACGGATGTGACGATCCGGGTGTGGGTGGGTGTAGGTATTACTTTCTTGGTTTGATAGAAATGACATAAAACCTGGCAGAGAAATATCGGCGAAGTATTTTTGTTATCATGCCAACTTCAAACCTGGCCATGTTTCTTCACACTTTTAGAGGTTGCGATACAACCTCATCAATTCGTATGATAAGGAATGCAAAATGATCAAAATAATGTTCTGGAATGGAAGGGACCTACAATGTTCTCCTTAATCAACCAACCTTATGAAAAAGAAATACTCTTGGGAGACTTATCACTGCTTTACAAGAGGCAGAACTTCTGAAAAAATGCAAACCACTAACTGTTGCACCACCGTAAAATAATTTGGTTCAAATTAATTAAAAATCACCTTTGGAAGATTTGAAATTGATTCAATCGTAAACAAAATCATTTGGTCTTAAGTAATAATAACTGAATTTGAAGGTGTAGGCTAACCTATTTTAATAGACTGCTATTCGAGACAGACTCTTTGAACAGAAATCAGAATATTTTGGAAAATGAAAAATACCAATGTTATTAGTATAAGTGTGATTTTTTTTTTGATTAAGCTGCCCTCTACATTGTTTTCACTCTTGCTGATTTTGCATCAAAAATGGTTCTCCTAGCCGCAGTTAATTGCATTTCCTTGATTCAATTTTATAGGCTGTTGGGTGATTTTAAAACGCCAGCATATTATATATAAACAAAAGTTAAATTTTCTTTATAAACAATTTTTAAGAATTATATTATATTATCTTTTTTTTTATTTTATAAGACCCTGCAATGGGTTTATTTGCATCGGAATGAGCATTTTATAAATTCATAAGGATGACGAGCATCGAATTCTATGATTATTCGAAAAAACAGTATGTTAAGATTCAATTTAGTGACGCTAATTTAACAGTGCCAAGATACTCTTGGTTTGCAAAATATCGTAGGTACAAATAAAAAAAATGTTTATTAAACATTTTATCAGTTTAAAAAATCGTGACGATAATCACAGGATTTAAAGGATTCATTGATATTTTAACATTGAAAATGTTTATACGGTCGTTTTGAGAAAAATATGGTGTTACCAAAATGATTAAATGAACAAATGAATATATAACAGATGAACGAAATGAACTCTAACGTATAGGGGGCTCAGGACTGAATTTTTGGTTGGTGTTACCAAAGAAAATACCAAAATGAACCTAAATACACAATCGATGAATCGTACCTACACGTTGATCGTCGTCAACCGATGAGCTTCAGTGGAGGATACTTGAATTTGTATAAAATCTTAAAATCACTCGATTTGAGCGCACTTAGAAGCCTATTACTCAGGTTATAATTATAACCTGAAGCCTATTACTCAGGTTATAATTATAACCTGAAGCCTATTACTCAGGTTATAATTATAACCTATAAGTGCGCTCAAATCGAGTGATTTTAAGATTTTATACAAATTCAATTCGCATCAACATTTTTGCAAAAGCTTACAAAATTTCATACTAAAAACGTCAAAGATTGGCTTTTGAGAACTAATTACATCACGGCAAATGACGGGAGGAACAAGAAAACAAAAAGAAAAAAAAAAAAACGTACCCACAAAGAATATACATTGCTGTAAGGGTGTTGGCAAGACATTGGTTGGAGTGGAATGTGTGCAATAAAAAACCACCACTGCACTGTGGCTGGTGGCAAACACAATTTGGCTTCGCATCGGGAACAAAAATGATATACATACATACATACATAGCTACATTATTAAGTAGGTTAGGTATGTCTGTAAAATGTACATGTTGATTAAATTGTTGTAGGTATTTTGCAAATATTATTCGTAATGGTACGATTAGGTTGGTTTGGTCGGCTTATAACTTCTGTTCTAACAATCGGATATTTAAAATTAAGGTCTTAAAATGAAGGTAAAATATCAAACTAATTTATTCAGTTAAAAAATAAAATAATTGAAATAACATAAAAGTGTAGGTGAAAAACGTTTAGGTTTAATTTATCAAAATAAATAATAAATTAAAAAATTGAATAAAAAAATTGGCTTTGTTAGCATAGCCAACAAAATTCATATACCTACGTATCTATATAGGTACATACATTATGTAGGTATGTACATTTATATAAAAGGATTGATTTAGTTGGTCTAGTTGCCTTTTTACTTCTGTACTAATAATCGGATCTTAAAGATTAAGGTTTTGAAATAAGTTAAATGTCAGGCTTCAAAATTTATGGATTTTGGAACTTTACCTACGTCTACACCAATGCGATTTTTGAACTTGACCAACGTCTTAACCAATGCGATTTTTGAACTTGACCTACGTCTATGCCAATGTGACTTTTGAACTTGAACTACGTCTAAACCAATGCGATTTACAAGCTTGACCAACATCTAAACCAATGCGATTTTTGAACTTGACCAACGTCGAAACCAATGTTATTTTTGAACCTGAAATATGCAAAGGTACCTACTTGCGTTTCTCTTTAATAAACTAACAACATTAGTTCTACGGGCCAGTTGTTGAAGGTTAAGGTATTAAAGTTAACGTTAATCAGTCTTGAGGTAGGATTAACTTACCTAAGCAACTTAAATATAAATATCGAATAGGGTTTATTTGGTAAGCTTTTATCTTCTGTTCTAATTATCGGGTCTTTGTGGTTAAGGTCTTAGAATTCTAGTAAAATCTCAGGCTATAAATTTATGTTACAAAACTTTACCTACGTCTAAGCCAATGCGATTATTGAACTTAGAATATTCATAGATACTGCAATACAATTGAACTTCTTTAATAAACTTATATAGATTTAGTTCTAATGTTCAGATGTTCAAGGTTAAAGGTAGAACTATAATAGTCGGATGCCGACCTAAGTGGTCGTACGAAACGAAACGAATACAAAGACTTCATATGACGTGCCCATAATTGAGTTTTGCTTCGTTTTGACCAATTTTTTACTTTTGCTTTCGGAAGTGAAGAGCGCTCACCGACCGCTCTATGCGTAAGTGAACTGAGAGAATTTTCTTTCAACATCTTCCGACTATTACTTAAGGTCCTCAAATGAAAAAAAAAACGATTCAATTTGGTTGTCAACTCAGCTGTCAACTTAATTGATGCTTTGCTTTTCATATACTCAGATAAAAGAATATTGCTTAACTGTCAAATATTATCTTAAGAAATTACACGACTCGAGTTTATTAAATTTATTAAAAGATGAGTTAAAAATGCAAAATATTATAGAATACCTAAAAACAATTAGGTAAATCAGGGGCCAAATTACGGCATCAGTGACTGAACGACACGTGAGGGAAATTTCATACAAAATATCGATAATATTCGATATTTCGTATGAAATTTCGTATCGATAATATTCGATATTTCGTATGAAATTTCTCTCCCGTGTCGTTCAGTCACTGATGCCGTAATTCGGCCCCAGGTTTGCATTGAGTTTGAACTACACATCAAATTATTTATAAATTTTGTCTTGCGTTAAAAAGGGTTTAGTAAATCAAATAACTTGCCTATATATAAATAGTTCAATAAGAATTGAGAGACTTGTAATTTGTAAATCAATTTGAGCAAATTTGAGCAAATATTTGATTTTCTTCAACATCAACGCCTTGATTAAAATAATCTGAACTGAATAACATTAATTTAACCGCCAACTGGGTTTTGACATTAAAAATATCTATACATATTGTAATTTCAGACTGAAGAATGGTTTCTTAGACAGCTTCAGAAGTTTTGGTGCAACTGTAGGATACAAATTATAAATCACCAAGATTATTCATGTTTTTATTTTACCGAGCTAACACAAGTCATTTTCAATGTCCCCATAGTTACTCTATGAGTGAAATCTGTAAAATTTTTTATTATATTATGCAACATATGGGATTTATTTAAAAAAAAATAGTTATTGCAATATTTTGGAAAACAGCCCTTAAACACACAACAATAATATGAAATATATAAATCTCACCTGCAATGGGGAAACTTTCGAAATATCTAAATATTCACTATTATCGTAAAGCGAAAAATTAACATGTGAATAACTGTGTTCTCTCGGTACAAGTTGATCCATTGAAATGTCCGGAATGCTAACCTAAAATTGTGTAAAAATAAATATTAAATTTTTTCAAATCGATGTTTTTTTTTGTTTATAAAAAGTTGATATATTTTGTTGTTGGTCAGCAGTAGCCCGTGGCGTAATTGTTATTACGTAGGACTGTTACGCCGAAGGTCTTGGGTTTGATTCCCAACCTATGCCACTTAAAAATAAAAACAAAAATGATTTTCACGGGTTACTGCTCCTTACTTTACCTAGTTTTCAAATCAGAAAGTAAATAGAACAGAGAAAAGTAACATAATTTGTATACTTACATCAAACATAATACCTAAAGATTGCATTGCCAAATCCAAGATATCAGGAATCTTAACTATTTCTTGTAACTTCAACTCAGCTGTCGATATATCCTCAAAGAGACTTTTCATTGTTCTTGCGAAGAAACCAATATTTTTTTGTCTCTCCAATTTATCTGTTCGTATCATTTGAATTTCTTGTTGCACATACATCTTTGCAATGTTTACTGATTTAATAAAATGTTCAATTTCACATTGAATTGCTGGTCCAAACATTGGAATGTAACTATCTTCATTAAACAGATTATCCCATTCTCCACCACCACCTGAACTATCCAGGCGGTTGCTGTAAGGAAAAATAATATAACAAAATCTACAGACATATTATATAAAAAAAAAATTATTTACCGATAGTTACGACTCATCTGTGGTGAATCCAGATGATTAATACCGAATGTATTATTTCCACACAAAGACTGTTCATAGTTGTATAGTTTTTGTGGCAGCGAAGTCTGACTAAAAACCTTACAAACAAAATAAGCATTATAGACTTTCAAATTGTAATGTAATTATTAACCCAATTTAAATGATAAAACTCAGTCAGTAGTCATTTTTTACCTTCACCAAACGATGCAACATAATGACATTCCTGAACGTCGTAAAGTCTAAACGTTCGAAACGAGGTAGAATATGAATGAAGATCTGTGTGTAAATTGCCAAATTATCTTGAATGAAACTATCAAAACGGCTGCTAATAGGCACTTCTACATTCCCTTGACTGCAACGAAAAATTGAATGCTTTAATTTGTTTACAAACGAAAATACATTTTTGTTTTTACTTATTATTCTGCCACTCGAAAGTGTATCTCCAAGGTTGAATATAGCTTAGCCAGAGTTCTAGAACAACTGAAAGAGAACTATCCAAAGGCCACCGAGCAATGATGCTTTTTAAAAATGGGAAAATTCTTGCCTTCATCATTGGCTGTGACATTTTTCGCAGTGCGGCCATCGGAGTGGTGTCAAGGTAGGCACAATTACAAAAAGTATGCATTTGCTTAACTAAAATGCGTACAACTCGGATGAATTCGCTGCTGGGAAGATCCTTGAAAAATCCAATGAAATAGAAAGTTGAAATTTTTGAAAATAAATTGGACGACTGAGTCGCTAGAGTCTTAGATATGTAATAATCAATATATTGAAAAATCCGTATTTGAGTCTTTAATTTGAAAAAATTGACTTAACTGATCTGAACAACCGCGTTCAATTACTTTTATTCATCACATTCTTTTAACATATTTATAATAAAAGCTTACTCTTGCTTCTTCCACATCGTACCGCAGCCAAGAATCGACAAACAAATGCAATACAGATTCTGTTCTCCAGGCATAAGTCCGCGGTGATTCAGCCGTTCGTGCCGCCTGATTGTTTGCTGTCGAATATGGAGATACATTTGGAATCTTTAGGTATTTTGGAGATCTTGTTGGTTGAAGTGGTTGTACAGGCATTGGTTGGGGAGCTTTCACTGTCGCACAGATATTTGTCGGCATTACAACCTGATCAGGGCTTTCAGGAAGGAATGTGCAAAGATATTGAGCTGATAAAAAGAAGTAAACGGTCTTCATTCGCTCATTGTGCACTTGCAAGGCGGCAGCAAAACGTTTGTGAAGTGGAAAAGTTCCGTGAATTGCAAAGTTAAGAATGAAATAATCAAAGGCATTTAAAGACAGCGCTGTAACACATCTTCGGAAAGGATCGACACTCAGAAGGTCGGAGTAAAACATTGAATATTGTCCACTTTGCAGCATTTCTCCTAATTTATGCTAAAAAATAGATGAAACTATTGCAAAAACAATTCTTGTACAATGAGGATACAAACATACCGGGAGTAAGTCCATACTGAATTCAAATTTGATAGCATCATTTAAAAGTCGATAGCATAGACGAAACATAGGGCCGTGCGGTATGAAAAAATCATGTAGAATTTCGAAAGCATGCGGCGAATTCTCTTTGGTTGTAGCACGTAAGCCCCAACCAATGCCACCACTGGTGAGATCAAATATTGAATTTACTATTATTGGAAATAGCTCTTGCATTTCACGAATACTGCAACGATCGAAGAGCAAACCAAGTTCTGGACATCGTTCGATGGCTGGTTGGCTGAGAAGTTCTAAAATTCGATTCTGAAAAGGCATGTTGTATTTTTAATACCGAACAAATTTTCCCGGCAAATGGCTATGATAACTTACACCAAGATTTTCACTGTAATAGCTCATTGTGGGTGACTTTTTGCTCAATATGCAATTTAATAATTTTTTAATAATAAAAACAAGTAATATATTTTTTTTCAATTAAATTAAAATTGTTGTTTACAAAAAGCTATGGCGCGAATAAAAATAATAGGATCTGCACGACACTTTTCTTGTTCCAAAATTTTTTTGGCGTTTGGCTTGAAAATAAAAAAACTACAAGTTGTCAAATTTTGAAGGTTTGCATTTGGACAAAATAGAGTTGAGTTCACATTAGGGGCGTTCACATTTTCAATTGTGTGTGACAAACATGTGTTCGATATGTGTGTTCGGGGCGAGTTCTGAATGCACTCCCAAGAAAACCCATGTTTTTTTTCTCGGGGTTAGAATTTAGAACTCTCAAAATTAAAATTTTAATAAGATGTTGGGATTTTGGCAGGAAGTGTAGCTTTAAGCCTAGTACGCTGCTGATGCGAAACGAAATTTTTCTGTGATCTCCAAATAGACAACGAAACGCTTGCGAAAACACAACGGAAAATATCCTTGGAGAGTTTCACTAATTCCAAAAACAAAATAAAACATAAACGCTAAAAATCAGAGAAACCAATGTAAGATGTAAGAAAATGATAAACAAAAAAAAACACAAATAAAACTCAAATGTCATATTCCCGCACACTATAAATAGTCTGCATAATTAAGAAAAAGGAGTGGAGACTTCTCCAAATAATCTGCTACAATTATAAATTTCGCTGTTCGAACAGAGTACTGCAAAACGAAAAGCAGAACGAAATTTTCCGTTTATGATTTCGTTGTGTCATTTTTGTATGGGATTTAAGGCTCTTCCAAACCAACGCGAAACATTCGGCGACGACAGATTTTTGTTGTTGTTTAGCGTTGTATATTTGTCATATTTTGTGTTAAGTCTAGTACGCTGCTGATGCGAAACGAAAAATCCCATACAAAAATGACACAACGAAATCATAAACGGAAAATTTCGTTCTGCTTTTCGTTTTGCAGTACGCTGTTCGAACAGCGAAATTTATAATTGTAGCAGATTATTTGGAGAAATCTCCGCTCCTTTTTCGCACTGATTTAATTATACAGACTATTTATTGTGTGCGGAAAAATGATATTTGAGTTTTATTTGTGTTTTTTTTTGTTTATCATTTTCTTACATCATTGGTTTCTCTGATTGTTAGCGTTTATGTTTTTGGAATTAGTGAAACTCTCCAAGGATATTTTCCGTTGTGTTTTCGCAAGCGTTTCGTTGTCTGTTTGGAGATCACAGAAAAATTTCGTTTCGCATCAGCAGCGTACTAGGCTTTATTGTGAATGATTCGCTACGATTTCGCGTTGGTTTGAGAGAGCCTTTAACTTTGAAACTCTGTGATTTTCTGTTCAAAACTGCGAATTTGTAAACATGTTTTTTTTATATGAATTTTGACAGATTTTTGATTGAAATTCGTAGAAATTTGCTATTTTGGACAGTACGGGAACAGACATTAGGCGTGTTTCTTTTTTAGCCTCGAGCGTGGCACTGAGCTCTCAACTTGCATTTCTTTTTTAAGCCTAGTACGCTGCTGATGCGAAACGAAAATTTCCTGTGATCTCCAAACAGACAACGAAACGCTTGCGAAAACACAACGGAAAATATCCTTGGAGAGTTTCACTAATTCCAAAAACAAAATCAAACATAAACGCAAAAAATCAGAGAAACCCATGATGTAAGAAAATGATAAACAAAAAAAAACACAAATATAACTCAAATGTCATTTTTCCGCACACAATAAATAGTCTGTATAATTAATTCAGTGCGAAAAAGGAGCGGAGACTTCTCCAAATAATCTGCTACAATTATAAATTTCGCTCTTCGAACAGCGTACTGCAAAACGAAAAACAGAACGAAATTTTCCGTTTATGATTTCGTTGTGTCATTTTTGTATGGGATTTTTCGTTTCGCATCAGCAGCGTACTAGGCTTTAGCTCAGAGCTCGACCGGGGCTCGCTCGATGAGCTCGGAAAAAAATGACCGAGAACATCGAGCACAAAGCTGAGCGCGGCTAACTTCATACAATTTTCATATAATTGACAGATTAATAAGCATATGAGAGTTCAGTGCGCAATTGAGTTTCTTAAGCAGATCGGTGCGCTCAGGTTACGCTCTGTTCGGAGTGAGCTCTATTCGCTCAGAGCCCGCTCTGTGCCCCGCTCGAGGCTAAAAAAGAAAAACGGCTATCCTATTATAGTTTCGTCGTCGTTCCGAATGTTTTGGTTGGTTTGGGAAAGCCTTTACATGTACTATGTATGCATTTTCATCCGCAAATATCAAGAAATGTAGATTCATTCCAAAAAAATTTATGTGTGAAAGAGTACCTTTATAAAGATGAAAATTGTCACGTTCGGGGATCTATCAAATAGGTATCAACCTATCCCAAAAATTTTCCTGCTACAAATGCTTGCTGGCTTTCGTGTTGGTTTTGTTGCATGGTGTGGTGCTGGATGTTTTGCTGGTTTGAATTCTTTGGCTTCACCCGATGATTGTTTTGGAGCTGGATTCGCTGATGGTTTTTTGACATTTCTTGACGTTTGCTTAATCAAGAGAACACATTACACAATATTTTTCTAAACAAATTTTCACAAAAAATACATCTGATAGAACTAAATATACAAATTAATGAAATCACATTTAATTTTGTTTAAAGTTGAAAAAACTATTAGAAAATAAATAAAAACGAAATAGAAAAAATGTCTTTTGAAAATATACATGTACCTTTTGACGTCTGCTAAAATCCAGCAGCAAAACAAGCAAGAAAAATAGCACTGGTTCTAACTTTGAAATCTACGCCATTTTCCAGCTCAATAGCCAGCACGAAAGCCAGCAAGCATTTCTAGCAGGAAAACAAGTGTCGTGTGATGCGGGCTCTACGGCTTGCAAAATATATTTAGGTGATGAGAGTACCCGCAGCAACTTGACAATGCGTTTCAGCGAATATGTCATGTAAAATAGCCTTAAATTTCCAAAAAAAAAATTTTAGAATTTTATTTTATTTTTAGTTTTTTTTTAAGTGCTTAGTTTTTGAATAAATTGGTCTGATTGGTAACGTGAAATTTCTTGTGAATTTGCACTAATTTTCACAAAATTTCACAATTAAAAAAAAAACTCAGTTTTTCGGAAATTTGTTGAAAAAAAGTTACCAAACAGGCATAATGATTTTTAAAATCATTTATCCAAAAACTAAAGCCTAGTACGCTGCTGATGCGAAACGAAAATTTCCTGTGATCTCCAAACACACAACGAAACGCTTGCGAAGACACGACGGAAAATATCCTTGGAGAGTTTCATTAATTCCAAAAACAAAATCAAACATAAACGCAAAAAATCAGAGAAACCCATGAAGTAAGAAAATGATAAACAAAAAAAAACACAAATAAAACTCAAATGTCATTTTTCCGCACACAATAAATAGTCTGTATAATTAATTCAGTGCGAAAAAGGAGCGGAGACTTCTCCAAATAATCTGCTACAATTATGAATTTCGCTCTTCGAACAGCGTACTGCAAAACGAAAAGCAGAACGAAATTTTCCGTTTATGATTTCGTTGTGTCATTTTTGTATGGGATTTTTCGTTTCGCATCAGCAGCGTACTAGGCTTAAGCACTTAAAAACATAATTAAAAAATGAATTACTGAATTTAAGAAAAGCTATTACATGATATTGTAAGTATTGCCGTTGTGTATTTATATTAATTTTCTATTTTCAATATTTTTTTTAATTTGCCCTTCTCACTTCTTTTATCACAAAATTAGCAGCCGTATCTATTAGATTTTCTTAAAACGTCTCTTAGAGGCCATTTAGTTAAGTTTGCTTAAATATTTAAATTGCCTTTAAATGATGTTACTTAAATTCTTATCTATAATCGTATTCCGATTGATACTTAACTAAACAACGATTGTGTCATGTATTCTAAGAATTGCATACTTTTAGGCTGTTATTGAAAGCTTCGAAAAAAATTCAAACAAAAAACAAGCTCATTAGCAAATAAGAGGGAAAGAGAAGCAACTGGATGGTATGTAGGCCAAAGCAAAAGAAATTAAACCTCCATTTTGTTTTATGACGTGTTTTTATTTTCACAAATTCCTTGGGTTTTTTTCAGCCGTTTGATATAAATATATCTTTTTTATAATTATTATTCATACTTTCTTTAATTAGAACACAAAACCGAAAATTCTACCTACATACATATACAGAATACATATTATGTATATTATACATATTTCTCTAATAAATACACAAAAACAATTCTTTTGAGATCTCAAAATATATATTAAATGGCTTTAAGTGACCTCTAAACGCCCTGATTGGCGTTTAAGTTAAGAGGCCTTTAAGTCATGGTGCTTAAATGTGAAAATTGATTATAGATACCGATTTCGCACTTAAGAGCTATTTAGAGGTATCTTATAGTTAAGATGGCTTTAAAATTTCTTTATAGATACGGCTGCTAATTTTTAAACTAAGCCGCCCCACTATACAGGGTGTCCCGAAATCACCGCCTCAGAAGAAAATCGTGAGTTCCTAAGGTTATTTCAAGTCGAAAAACTTAAGAGGTAATTTTCTCGTTTTCGCCTCGTTTTCGACTTATAACGGTTTTTATGATTTTTATTCTTTTTTCCTTTGACTGGCTCTAACTTTGCTAAACTACAACCGATTTTTGAATTTTTTTTTATTTAAACAAGAACAGTTAGAAATTTGTATCTACCATATTATAACTTTTTCCTGTGTGGATAACGCAAAATATTTTCAAGCACATTTTTTAAGCATTTTTAGGTTGTTCTTTTGACTTCGATATGATTTTTTTCACAAAAACACGTTATTAAGTATAATTTTTTTTCATTATTATGAAAGCCCAATACGTGTTCTTAAAAATACTTAACATTTTTTACTTAAAAATAGACATAAAATTATTAAAAAAATAAAAAACAAAAAATAAAGGAAAATATGAATATTTGAATAAAAACGAATAAAACACTTCTAACGGTTTTACTTTTACTTTACTGTTTCTAATATTCAACACTAAACGCTCAGCGTAGTTTTTTATTCGTTTTAATTCGTTTTCATCAAATATCATACTTTTTCGGAATTTCGGAAATCGGTTGTAGTTTGGCAAAGTTAGAGCCAGTCAAAGGAAAAAAGAATAAAAATCATAAAAACCGTTATGTCGAAAACGAAGCGAAAACTAGAAAATTACCTCTTAAGTTTTTCGACTTGAAATGACCTTAGGAACTCATGGTTTTCTTCTGAGGCGGTGATTTCGGGACACCCTGTATAGAAAAGTAAAACCCGTAACTCTTCCGATTGGTATATTTCGGAAACAATTATTTGTATGAAAAAAGTATGTTAATATAGGGAATTTTCTAAGCTACAAATTAGTTCTTGACATTTTTTCTGTACAACTTACCATTTTGGAGTTATTACAGAAAAACTATTATGGGAGGCCTTCAACCCCCGCAAAATTGTTAGCGGTGTTCATATCGATGAGGACTTTTTACAGTTTCTTAAGATCGCCATGAGGAGGCTATATACCAAAATTCAGGTTTCCGACGATTTTTCCCGAGTCAAACGCTTTATTGACTGGACTATATTAATATTTTAAAATAAAACCACTTCAACGGTTTTAAAATTTTTTTTCATAAATTAATATTTTTTTTTAAAGAATTCAGACGGTGTTCTTCATTTTGTGATTAGCCGTCTTTTTTGAAAAAATTATTTACCAGCTCAACAAATAACAATAAATCAATTTTTTGTATAAACAATAATATATGTAAAATTATTATTTTATTATCACTTTCTTTGTTATTGTTTGCGTGTACAAAATTGTTCATAGCTGGCTATTCACTTTTTTTTTAAATACGGGTATTAAAAAAGTTTTAGCAATTTAAAAAAACATGATCAAAGGTTCCCCCACACCAAAGCGAATTTTCGGTGGCGACGACGAAAAAATAATAACAACGTGTTGTTTTCATTGACAACCGTTAAGTTAAGTTTAAGGTAGGTACCAAAAATTTGCGTTGTTGTGGGGGAACCTTTATGCTTCATTTCCATTTTCACTTACTTATTTATTATATTATATAATGCGTATACTTACCAGGGTAGCAAAAGCTTAAGTCACTTGTTAGCTTAAGCTTATCTTTAATTCACAAGCTAGTTAGTGACTTATGAATTAAAAAAATTTTAATTCATAAGCTAGTAAGTGACATGAATTAAAATAATCAAATTAAAATTTTTGCAGAGCAAATGTGTTATCAATTATCATGCTGAATGCTCTCTCTCTCCAATTCATAATTTTCCTACTCATAACTAACCCATTATCTTTTGAATTCATTTTGTTTAATCGTAAGTCACTAAATTGCTTTTGGATTAAAAAATTTTAATTCAAAAGACCCCAGTCGTATTTATTAGATTTCCTTAGAACTCACTTGGACAGTTGTCCAGCTAGCCACTGGCTAAAAATTTGGACTTCTCCTTATTTATAAGCTTATTCCAACAGTTGTCTAAGGGCCAGTTGTACAAATATTTAAACCGTGCTTCAGCAATTTTTATCCATCGATTTCGGCGGATTAATTGAGTTTCAACAGTGGTTTACTGTTCTAGTGTGTTATAATAGCCAATAACATACTTGAACCAGCGTTGAATGTTAGTTAATCCGCCGAAATCGGTGAATTAAAATCTTGAACCGAGGCTGAACCACTATTGTACAACTGGCCATAAATATGTTCTCATACACTCACTAACATCCCTGTAATCTGTCAATTTCGTGAACATTTGGATACGTTCAATGAACATTTCATTTATGTCGAATTCCTTTCAAAAAAAGAATCGAATTTTTTCTGTCAAAACGAATCTTGCTACACTAGAAAAATTCGTTTTGACAGAAAAAATTCGATTCTTTTGGAAAAAAATTCGATTTTTTTTTTGAAAGGAAATCGACATTAATTTTCAACTTTTTGTGCATTGAACCTACCCACTTTAGAATAGGTTTGGACATCCAATTTCAGAGATTAAGTTAGATATTCGATGGAACATGATTATAAATAAGGTTTTGGAGTTGGACAGCTGTCCAAAGTTAGGCATACTTTGGAATGGGATTATAAATACGACTAATGGCTTATGATTATTTTTTTTAATTCATAAGTCACTTACTTGCTTGTGAATTATATTTTTTTAATTCATGAGTCACTTGCATGTTTTTGAATTAAAAATTTTTAATTCATAAGCTTACTAGCTTATGAGTTGAATTTTTTATAATTCATAAGTCTTGTACTAGCTTATGAATTAACTTTTTTTTAATTCATAAGTCACTTACTAGCTAATGAATTAAATTATTTTAATTCATAAGTCACAAACTAACTTATGAATTAAATCTTTTTTAATTCATAAGTCATCAACTAGCTTATGACTTAAAGATTTTTTAATTCAAAAATTCGCAACCCTTACCTACATAATATAGGAGTGTTAATAGACGTGTTTTTTGCAAGTCCAATAAAGAATTAGTCGACAAAAACGACAACGGAGCAAAGCATACACTTACAACTTAAGTCCATATCGACTTAGCTAAGTCCAGATAATTTTCGGGTCGTCCATTACTACTGAGTACTGTTGAAGCCGAATAAAATATTTCTTAAAATCTACTACTAAAATTACTTAAATTAATAATAAAACTTGAATTTTTGCACCATACATCTTGGCATTCATATTAATGTTTTGCTTTTAGGTATATATATTGAATTATGTACTAAATAGCTGTTATCTATATCAGGTTATAAAAACTCACGCAAAAAGCTCTTAATTCAGAGCTTTATTGTAATTAAAACCACCGGCAATGGAACACATCGCCTTTTATTTCGTTAGTTCGTAAGTTCAACTGATATTGATCAATTTAGGGAGAATGTTTGAAAAATTTTTAAAAGTTTTGTATACCAAAATTTTCAAAAAAAAATTTGTTTGGATTTTTAAAAAAAGTTTCAAAATTTTTTTTTGAGAACTTAATAATTCGAAAACTGCTCGGTCAATTTTTATTAAACTTGGCACCCAGTAGCTTTTTAACATTATCTAGCAGATTTTAAATGAAAATTATTCTTATAATCAAAAATAACTGTACCTCTCATACAAATGTTTAAAAACCGGTAGTGAAAATCTCATTTTTCTCGAAAACGGTTCCTACGATTTTGATAAAAAAATTTTGTGTGAACTAATATCTATACGATCTACGATATTACTGGAAACAAAATATCTATCGTTTAAAAATGGTATCTCTCATAGAACCATTTTTTTGATTTTCTACTATCTCATTATCAGTTGAACTGATTTTAATGATTTTTTCTGCACAAAAGCTCAAAATAAGTTTAAATAATATTGCATACCAAAATTTTCAAAAAAATAAATTTTTACTTTTTAAAAAAATTTTCAAAATTATTTTTTGAAAATTCCTTATTTCGAAAATCGGTAGAATATTTTTTTTTTAAATTATTTTTTCAATTCCACAATAATAAAGGCTAAAAAATTGCGGACCAATTTTTTTTTTATTTTTTCAAAATTTTATATATAAAAAAAACGCTCCCATGATTTTCAATTTTTTCTCTCATAAATTGAGATTTTCTAAGAAATCGGATGATGTACATGGCATTGGTGTCAAAACAATTTCAGAGGTTGTTTAGTCAATTTTGGTCTTATTTATAAACGTTGTCTAACTTTAGACAACTGTCCAACTTTGGAAAATGTGTTCAAAAACCTTGTTTATTGTTGTCTTATAGCTGCCAAACTTAGACACAAGAGTAGATTGTCTTAACTGTGAATAATGTAATACATATTTATTTTTATTAAATAAAGCATATTTCCACCAATTTGAAAATAGTTAGACAGTGTCTAAGTAGACAGAAATCTAATAAATACAAGTGTTTATCAGTGTTACCGCAGCCAAAATTATTTATGAATCCCTCTCAAAAAAAGAGTCCTTTTGAAAATAAATGAGTCCTTTTAAAATATAAGTGCAAAACTTATAAAAATGTCCGATTTTAAGTATTATCAAAATACAAATATAAAACATAAATTGAATACATTAATTCATTAATATACAAACAAACCTTGTAGTAGAATACAATAAAGTTTTAATTATCATAAAAAAAACTTGACTTTCTTTGAGTTAAAATGATAGTGAAAAAATGTGTCCTTTTTAAAAAAATGTATCCTCGAATCCGACGGAAAAAAAGAATCCCCCGGGATACAATTGTATCCCAGTCCAGTGGTAACTCTGGTGTTTATGTTTAATTACCTACATATTTTTGTTGTACTATTTTTCAGTCTACTAAACTGTAAGTTTCATGCATATTTGCAACACGGTTACAGAATACAATCCTGGGATCCCGAATCCCGGGATCCCGGCCCATTTTTCGATCCCGAAAATCCCGGGATTATATTGCTCCAATCCCGAGATTTCCGGGATCAGCGGTTTTAATATTCGCACACCTTAATTTATTTTTCTGCTTGCTAATTTATTACAGCAAAAGCTTAAAGTTTTACAATATTAATAAATAAATTATTTTTAGAAAAACGTAGGGAAAAGTGAAAATTTAATATGCGAAAAAGATATTTGTGTGAGAAAAGTTTAAAAAAACAGTTCTTGATATGTCTTTTCAGTTCAGATTAATTTGACAGATAAAAATGCTTTCCCCAAGCAGGTACTATAGCTTGTGTTTTGATTTTCTCTTTTATTTTTTGTGTCTGTTAAAGATGCATTTAAATTTTAATATTTTTATTCAAATTTAATTTAAATATAGGTATTATTTAAAGGTTGTTTGGTTAGTTAGGTTGCCACGACGAAAATATCCCATAACACAGTAGATTTTCCTTCGGTGAAGGGTTTCTCACATGAATGAAATAATACAAGATTGAGCCATTTCATTTTGTGTCTTCTTTTTCTGACGTCATTTGAGAAGAATAAATTTATAGCCGAAAATTATTTCGTGTGCGAATAATAATAATTTTTTAGACAAATTCTAATTTTATTTTTGAAAAACGTAAAATGTAAATTTTTTTTTAATAAATTATTATTATTCGCGCACAAAAGATCCTCGGCTGTAAAATTTATTTTTCTACAATGAAGTCAAAAAAAAGGACAAATTATTCTTTCATTCATGGGTTGCTCATGTTTTTTTGTTGTTGCTCCTATTGCTCGTCGGTCAGTCCGAAATATAAATGGTGGTTGTTGACTTGTGTATTCCATATAGAAATATATTTATTGTTTTTTTTATATAGTTTTAAGAATATTAATATTAAATAAATAATACTTATTTTTTATACTTAATACAAACTTGTTTGTTTTTTTTATTGCCAAGTTTTTTGAAGCCAAATCAGGAACATCCCAAGTAACATCGATGGAGCTATTAGAAGTAAAATTGTTCTTCTGAAGCTCGAAGGTGATAAAATGCAAAACTATAGCTTTGTAAATGATTATTTCACAGCTCTCTACATTTGATTTAAAAATTATGTTCTATAATTGAAATTTAAAAACACTTTAAGCTCTATTAATTTTATGACACTTTAAGATTTAAAAATATGCTCCATTAAATCTTCATACATCTTCTAACGAGCAAACTCTCAATATCAAAAAATTTAAAGACATTGTAGAGCTCCTAACAACACATGTCCAAAATAATAACGCATGATCTTCTAAAATGTCAAAAAAAATAGCATTTATGGAGCTAAACAAAAAGCGACTGTAGCGTACTTCGTGAAGCGCATGCGCATTTTAAAGTTTAAAAAAACTTCTTTAACAGAGTGGATATAAAGCTGTATACTTAAAAGAAGAAATAGGAAGAAAAAAGTGTGAGTTAGACAAACATAAATACATTCACACAGGGAAGGCGTGCAGTCAAACAGTTAATTGATAAAGCGCCCAAAGAAATTTTTATGTGTTTTTTTGAAAAAAGTGTTTTGAGATTTTAAATCGTTTAAATAGTAAAAAAAAGCTAAGTTAATTAAATAAACAAGTGAAATAAAAGTAAATAAAGTGAATACAATGCAATACTTCATTGAAAAAAAATATAAAACTACATGAGCTGCTGCGTTAAATCTTCTAAAAACACTTATAATTAACAGTGTAGTTTTTGTTCATTTCATAGGTAAGCTGTGTCTCATATTCCACATAAAGTAAGTAAAATTACTCTGCACCACGGGCGCTCAATGAATTTGAGCGCCTTGCCATCACAAACAAAAACTAATGCGACCCTGGACGAGAATTTCAATTTCGATAGATTGGGTTCAGCTATAATTCCCGTGATTGAAGTGTATTTTAATTTCAAACAATTTGCTTTTTTATAGCAAAATGTTAAGAAATATCAATTGAAATGTATTCTAAGACCATGTATTTGCCTAAAAAACATCACTTCATATTACTTTATATGGAATATGAGACACAATCAGACCGTGAAAAGAAAAAATTGAAAACTCCATATTATAGGTGTTTTTACACGATTTAACGCAGCACTGTATGTTGTTTTATAGATTTTTTAATAAATTACTGAAAATATTCACTGTTTTAACTTTTATTTAACTTTTTTATTTAGTATTTTCACTAATTTAATGTTTAAAAATCTCGAAACACATTCCTATAGTTCGGCAAAGTGACAGATCGGGTTCTTTTTGTTTTTTTTTTTTACAATTTAATGCTTCACTCACACACTGTATAGGTATGTGATGTGATGTGAGCTCGATATCAACAGTACTTAATATTGCAGCTCTTGAACAATAAAAAATATAGCGATTTGACAATATGGCGGCGAAGTAAAAAATTAATGCAATATTTGTTTTTTTGCAATTAAAAATGAAATATATATATCCGCTCTCACTTAAAAACACACGAAATTGCATTTTTTTTTAAATGAAATTATTTCGGCTTTCGAAAATGTATTTCTTAAAGTTTTTTTTTTTTTTCTTGTTATTATTTTTTTTTTATTTGACAACTAAATATCCAGAATTTCGAAGGCGCGTTTTAATTAAGCAAAGTACCGGCAATACGTTTGTGAAAAAATTTAATTCGCACATAAAATTCGCTAACATATAACCGAAAAATATTAATTTCTGTTATTATTTATTTTCTTAGGAAATTATAGTTTGCATATCTCACAAAATTATTCATTATACATACATAATTTCAAACGATACATATTTATTCTATTGTAGTATTAAAGCGTGCCTGTGTTTATATTTTTTATCATAATATGTACCTACATATTACTCAAACCAATACAAACAAAATTCTGCCAAAGTAGTTCTTTAAAGATATAAACCAAATACCTGCAGGGTCAGTCGCCGCTAACAACAAGCTTCTAACGAGCAAAAAAGAGCTCTCAAACTCAATGAATTAGCTGCAAGTGAGCGCGACGTTAGCTCTAAAGGTGTATCTAGAGCTACTTCTAAAATAAACGAGCTTTAAGATTAGCTCTGGGTGTGCTGTTAAAGCTATTAAACAACTAAAAATGTTACTTGGGAAGCTATCTGCTTAGGTAATATGTATAAGAAGAGCGTTTTAAACTTGATAAATAATGAAATTTAAACTGAAATAATCTTTTATAAAATGAAATCCCGGGATTATCCCGGGATCCCGGGATTCAATTTTTAAAATCCCGAAATCCCGGGATTGGAAAAACATACCGGGATTGCATTCTCTAAACACGGTGCTATATTGTTCAAAAATAAATTTACCTACTCGCATAATACTACCTTAAACTTAACTATGTTTTAAGCAGGTGGGAATGGGATACAAATATGCTCCCATACCTAACCTAATTTATTTCTTTTATAAGTTAAATATATTTTTGACATAGTCGCACATAAAAGCAAGTTCGTGCGACCCAGTCGTGCACATATTTTTTAAAGCAACATATATTGCAGAACAAAACTACTAAAAAATTATTCAAAAATGTGTTTCGACTCAAATATCTCGAAACGAAACAAAGTTATCGATTTTGGGATAATTTTTTTTACAGCTGTAAACTGAGATTTCAGGGGTTTATAAAAAAATCAATTGACGGTTTTTTTTAAACAGAACAAATTGCACACTAATAAATATTTATCAAAAATATTTTAAAGGTAGAACTATAATAGTCGGATGCCGACGTAAGTGGTCGTACGAAACGAAACGAATACAAAGAATGCATATGACGTGCCCATAATTGAGGTTTGCTTCGTTGCGACCAATTTTCGTTAACTTTTGCTTTCGGAAGTGAAGAGCGCTCACCGACCGCTCCATGCGTAAAAGAACTGAGAGAATTTTCTTCCGACATCTTCCGTGATATTGGCATCAGGCTAATTTTATTCTATACACGACGCCATATTTAATTACTGATGTGATTTAAGAAAAAAATCAATCAAGTGTTTTTTAAATAAAAGCCTTTGTTCCTTTACTTTTCAACTCTGTGTATTTTGTACAAAAGTCTGTCAAAGTTCATAAAAAAAATTAAAATGCGTAGAATTCACACAAATGCACAGAGCTTCGAAGCAAGGAACACAACTAAAATAAACTGCAAAAAAAAATTAAAATTCTTGAAAAATGTTGTTTGTCTCGAATAACTCGACAGTGAAAATTGATTTTGACGCGCGCTGGGCTAATTTTATATTAAACACAATCAGTCGTATTTATTAGGTTTTATTAGGTTTTAGACACTGTCTACCTATTTTCAAATTGGTGGAAATATGCTTTAATAAAAAAAAATATAACATTATTCACGGCTAAGACAATCTACTCTTGTGTCTAAGTTAGGCTGCTATAAAGCAACAATAAACAAGGTTTTTGAAAACATTTTCCAAAGTGGGACAGTTGTCTAAAGTTAGACAACGTTTATAAATAAGACCTAATGACATTGTCTACAACTAACAAAATTTGTAAAAAAATTCAATTTACAGTTTTTTTTTTAAACAAAATAAACGACAAGAAAATTTTTGAAAAATGTTTTCGTCTCGAATAGGTATCTCCACAATGAAAACTGATTTTGACACCCGCCGGGCTAATTTTATACTCAACACAATGAAGTTTGTCAACAACTGATAAAGCTTATAAAAATATGCAAAATATGTAAAAGTGATTGAAGTGAACTGAGGTCCTTTTTTGAAATAAAAAAACAATAATATTATTTACGTATAAATAAGTAGCAAGCGTTGTACCATTTTTAAATTTTGATAAAATGGACCAATTTTTAAAATAACTTGCATTTTTATTTAAATATGGAGTGTCAAAGTTAGCTTACAAAATTATTTTGAACCATGACTCAGTTAATCTTTATTTTTCTTACAAAACTTAAAATATTTATTTTTGGGTTTGTGATTGCGATCAATAGCATGGTTATTAAGGGTTACTTAACAAATAAATACGTCAAAATTTGGAAATTTGTGACCACAGTAGGTACTTTAAAATGTGGCCTAGGGTATCGATTTTCACTATTTTTCTAAATATTGCTATTATTACGAGATGGTTTTTTTTTTATTTTTCCCAGTACAGGTACAACATATATACCCTATAACCCAGTCCCCGCTTGAGTTTCCGGACACCCTGTATACATCTTTCGGCACCAATTTAACCTTGAACCCAATAAGCTTAGGTATGACCATTTTAAATAAGGCAACCCAGTATCTCGGCGACTTCTTTAAAGCTTGAATGTATGGTTTTAACCCTTAACATGGTCGAAGTAATGCACCAGAAATTACTCTTTTTAGACCCTATATGCCACAAAAATTTACTAGGCGACACATATGCATTTTGTTTCTCTTAGGTATATAACTATATGGATAGTGGCATTAAGAAACGATTCGACGACGCGCTGGTTGGCTCTTCGCCTGTTAAGAACGACCGATAATTATCGCCCATTTAGGTAGTCATGCATTAAAGCGAATATAGGACA